>CM070596.1:68511167-69166719 GCA_036346395.1 Hsuehochloa calcarea
AAACAGGAGCAAAATAAATAAAATTATCGTGAGCCCTACATGTAAAAGTATTTGTTCCTTGGATGCCCTATTGGAAGATTTCCTATTTATCCTCCCTAGTTCCTCCCTTGGTTGGGATTGCACCGGGGGTTGAGCGATCAATGGCCCTGCAAGCCATGGGTACTCAGAAGGGCACACTGTACACCTAAACCTACAATGTAGAAATGAAATGAATTATTTAGGTTTAGGGGCTATCGTTTGTCTGAAATCACCACCCAGAAGATATGATTAAATATTCAATCAATATTTATGATGGCAGCATATCATGCCCTAACTAAATCACACTATTCTTAAACTCATTCCAGGATTGCGTACTAAGCTCATTGCATATTTACATGGCAGCAAATCATGTCCTAATTCAATGGCATTTTGACTGTGCATATGTTATACTTACTGCATTAATGAGTTGCTGGGTGCAGATGGTAAGCCAGGGGGAAAAGAAACTAAAGCTAGGCTTTTGCAACATGGTCAAAGCATACGAATTACTTCTTTTGCAATTTACTGGCACCTTTTGTGGTGGCAATGCGGGGGTATTGCGGGGGATATCACTTCACTAACCAAATTTCATATTAAATTTATTATCAGCCTGACCTTGTCCGAGAATTCCCAAGATAGAGTAGAACTGTTTGTTGTTGACTATTGATAATTAGAAGCTACAGCAATGCATTAACCCAGGGTCGGAGCCCCCATGGGGATGGCATTGCCCTGCAAGCCATGAGCATTGAGGCCTGAGGGACACCTAAATCCCCCAAGTAAAACTGAAATGATGACCCTCCTCATGTATCCTTTGCCACATGATGCTTTCATGGATTTTGGTTGAGTGATCATTGTTTATTTGTAAATCTAAAATCTAAAAAAGCTTGTCATGGCATTAAATTATCTCCTAATTTGCCATCTCAGCATGAGAGTTGACTCTCACTGTAAAGAGATCCAAATAAAGAAACGAGAATCTTTTCCAATGATAGCAATTATATGGGACTCCGTGAAAACCTGATGGTTATGTTGCAACCAAGATGAAAGGAGTTATGCACTTGTTTTATAACTGTACATGTTTCTTAGATGCACATACATTGTTTTGTTTTTCAAAACCAACAAGTAGGCGAAAGTTTCAGATAGTGATATTTTATATCTAGAGAGTTTAGTGCTGTTGGTTGCAAAAGTCTACAGTAGAAGTTGATGTTGGATGCAGACTGTCGTATTCGTGGAGCATATGGCTTACAATTGAGTCGGTGTTGAGATCTGGTAGTTAATTAATCTTTCCTTCGATTGTTCTCCTTTTGATTCTTTCGTGCTTGTAGATCTCGCGGACGGGGATCTTATACATGGGGAGAGCTTTAGTCTGTTTGCTGCAATGTCTGCATTGGAAGTAAGCACCACACTATTTCCCCTACTATTTTGCTGTGCATAGTGAGTGTTGAGGCTATTATGATTCATTAATCAATTATTTTGTGCACCCTGTCGTTATTATGATTCATTAATCAATTAATCTTTTCCTTGGAGGAATAGTATTTTCTAGGTAGCTGCTAGATGCTTTTCTAGTTTGTTACATGAAACTTGCACTAATTTTAAATCTGGATAAGCACATGTTCACGAGTTATGAGAAGCAGTCTCTTGACAATTTGCCTATTGTTGTGATTGATACTAACAACTGGAAGATTGAGAAAGTGCTTTTTTAGACCAAGCGGATCTTCTCACTGATCTCAGTTTCATTGGGAACTATGAGACTTGCACCATTCATTACAAAATCTATGCTAGCGAACTCACTCGCGTCGCAAAAGAAAAGAAAAGAAAAGAAAAACATGCTTTGCTTCTTATAGCTATGTGTTCCAAAATTCCACAAGGTCAACCATATTCAAGACAACACTCGAAACATTATAACAATGATTGAGAGCAATCTTTTGGAGAGGTTCCAGCTTCATTTCTTCATTCTGCAATCTCTAAACACCTTTGGCTCGGAATTACTTCTAAGTCTCAGTACGACTGTTCATGGCTCTGTTTCATGTTCATAATGACTAAGGCAAACACCATAATTTTGATTATAGAATTTTAGGATATTATGTTTATTTCTCGTATGGCTGCTGAGTGGGGCATTTAGTTCGTTGATTGACAATTTCATTATTTAAATCTATTGCTTGATTTTAGTTTTCAATGTCTATTTCATCCTGATATAGATAATGGATCCTAAAATGGATTCTGGAATTGAAAGAAGTGGATACTATTCCATTGAGGAAGCCATAGAAGATGGCATTGCCCCAATTCCACTTAGTTTGGACAGAAAGCTTGATGTTCAACGCACTCTTGATGTCATGGATCATCTTTTCTCATGTGAGGTACTTCAGTGCTATCAAGGATCTAATGTTTGTAGGTGTTTTTAATTTGGCTAAACAACTATATTTGAATGCTTTATTTTTCAGGCAACATGGCACAAGGGTCACACTCTAGCACAGACTGTCTTTACATGTATCTACCTTATGAGGATGGAAAGAACTTCATCGCATGCTGTACTAAATAGCTTTTGCAGGATTTTACGTGCTACTTGTAATGCCGTCATTTCTGTCATTTCTACTGCACGAACTCATGAGGTATTTGCCAGTTGGAGCTCTCTATCGCCATTTTCCCCTGATCTCATTCATCAATAATTCACAATCTGTCTAGATCTTGACACAAAGGAGTCAGGCATGTGTATTTATGCCCATATGTTATTTCACAAAGGAATTGATGCATATTTTTTATTGAAATGTTTAAAGTCCTATAAAACAAACAGATTATCTCATGTCAGATCACCTCTTTATAAGAGAATTAGTGAAAGATGTCATTTTTTCATTTTTTTGTGCAGACATGTTTCTAGAGTAAATGTGTTAGTTCCTTTTCATCTACTATACGTAAAAAGGAAAATGCAATCTGAGAGTTGCACTATTTTCTTTTTTCTGCACTCTTATCATTGTATCAACAATATCAATCAAATTCTTTCTTGAAATTCGAGAGATCTATCATGTTGGTGAACTTTATTAGGACTGAATACAAGCACCTTGAGCAGTCTTTTTTGCATAGTGATGTAATCGTGTTAGGAAACTGATAACTCATGACTCGTGTATGTGAACTGTGCTATACTGGGTAGTTCATTAGTCTCTGATAAGGTGAATATGATAAACACTAGTTTTAGTCTTTTAGATTCAACCTAACTAAACTCCTTCCATTTTGTGACTGCTTTCCTGGTGAAAGTGATTATGGGGGTAGCAATATCTGGTGCTTTAGGGTGTTATGTTGATCGAGATCTGCTTACATAACTCATAGGATGGTATAATGTAAACATCAAATTCGAATACTGTTTGGTCTTGTTAATGCGAGAGACGGTTATCTTTTCTTTAATCTTAATCCCATCCCATAATTCCACTTGTTAGTTATTACATAAGATGTAATTTTTCATATGTTTTTGTAGGAAGAGGACCTCTTTACTATGTCTTTTGGGCTGCCTTTAAAAGATGAAGGTGATGATAAGTGCCTGTCAATTCTAAACTCAGTTGAAGAAACAATATCTCGTCAATTGCGTGCATGTAAAGCCCAAGCATTGTCCAAGAAAAAAACACTAGAAGGTACTCACATTTTGATGTTAAAGACAATTAGCCAAAAAAATCATTATTTTGTACTATGTATTACCTTGTTCCTTTTTTCTCTGTCTACTGATGTCATGATCCTCAATCATAGCTTCAGTAATACCATCGAAGCTGATGCAATTTGGTCAATAGTTAGTACGCATTAAGTTTGCGAACAGTAAGATAAATTGTAGCCAATTACTAAAGATAGACCAAGCATATATGCCTGTTTTTAGTACAACTAGCTTCATTCAATTTGGAAATTGTGCAAACTGCTGATTAGTTTGCATCAAATTATTTACTTGTGTGTTATCTGAAGTTGCTGAACCTAGTTAGGTGCTTGCATCTTAAATATATCCAGTTTGATTCCGGCAAAAATGTATTTAAAATGTTGGAAGCCTAGCTTTGAAAATTAAAAGGGAGGTAATTGAATTACTTGGTAAACGTTTACATATTTGATTAGAACTTATGTTGGATGTATAGGTTGTAGATTTTGCGTTGTTAACTAGGGAAATTTAATGACTGCAGGTCTGGAATCCCTGCAGGATAATCCTGATCTGGAAGAGGATTACTGCAGAGCTTTGTTACGCAGATTACGTTTTCGTAAGGTCTTAACCCATGTTTCCTATTCAATTCTGCATTAAAATTGTTCAGTAAATTTCCTCATTGCAGATACTTGTCAAGTGTGTATCTGAAAGCATGTTCGTTTGTCTATGTTTATGTTCTATTATTGTGATAAAATAGTGGTTTCAAATTTATCGACGGCGAGTAAGAAACTGGTGCTAGTGCTATTAAATTGTTAGAGAAAGACCATGGTGTTGCCCCTTCCTTTGTTTCTTCCTAGTTCCTATTAAATAAAGAAAAAAATAATGCTTTGCTCGCATTTGCTTTGTGCATTTACGCAGCGTCACCCACTATATGCATTGATTGTGATTATTGTATGTTGGTAATACTTAAATGTAAATGTATATGTTATATACCATAGAAGAACTGTGTCAACTAAAGCTACAGCATATGGTTGTATAAATGAAGGTCGAGTGGAGGAAGACGCTGACGTTTTAGTTCTGGATGATCATTTCTGAAATTGATGCATAAGAGGGTATTTCATTGATTTGTCAATGTCTTCACATTTTTATGTGGTAGTGCAGCATTTCTACCATGTTGTTACGTGCATGAGGAAACCTTACGGGAGAGGATTGGAGTTGGCCCGCAAGCATGTCGCGTCATGCTTGACTGAGCTTAGTTTGATGCTCAAGTCTCGAGAGTTCCTTAAATCTCAGTCCAACATTACGTTGCAACAAGGTGATGAAAGCTGCACCACTGCATCAGGTTGCCGCCCTGTTGGCTTTGATATTAGCTTAAACAGCAGACTTCTAAGTCCAACACCACCACGTGCTGTTAAAATACTTAGCTGGAGCGATGTAAGTTCACACTCCTTCCATCAATTGTGCTTTAAAGTTCTAAATTATTGCTGAATTGCTTCTGTATACACCTTTGCAACTTCAAAAGTAATGTTTTAGCTATGATGTTATAGGCAATCAGGTACTTTGAGAAGCTTCTGCATGATCTAGATATCATTTGTGCTTCATCGCTTGATCCTGTGCTTGCGAATGCGCTTCACTTTATTGTACAGTTCCAAAAATCAGTACCAGATTTGGTTCCTAGATCATTTCTTCAGGTGGGACATACTTACACACTTCAAGGACCATATGCATCACAGTAATTTCGGTAGTTTGACTCATCTTTAGTTTAGTGTTTTAACTTTTAACTGCTGTTTGCAGTTTGTACTATTATTACGATATCGCTCAATTTTTTTTTCTGCTATAACCAAATTTAACTGATGTCTGTCTGATATGTTAGATTTAGAAATGATTTGCAGCTTTTATCATTTAGTATGGCATCTGTTTTGCCACCACATATGTCTATAAGAACTGTTCATTAAATGATGCTTTGCAAATATATATGCGCCATTGTTCCTGTATTTGTGGAGTATATATGTCAAATATTGCAGTTAAATAGTTATGGTAACCATCTTCTGTATTTTGTATCTTATTTGGTGTGATTAGTTAAGTCCAGTTTTCTTATTATGATTCTAAAATGTTCTGGGAGTTATCGTAACAAATGTCAGGATCCCTCTACTTTTGCTTATTATGTACAGACATGATGCTTAGCAGACAGGATCTATCTTTCTCTCTATGGTATATTTCCCTCGATTGAACCCTTTTGTCCAGAAAGGCTTTTAAGAATTTGCTATTTCATTTTTACCTTTTTTTTCTTTACAAATTGACGCCTCTGTAGTATGTAAATAACTTTTGAGATTTTTGTATTTCAACAAAGCTTTTTTTGAGTTGCTATGCTGAATTGATGATAGCTGACTCTCTTTTTATTCCATTCTGTGTTCTTTTATAGAAACATGTTTTCCCCCATCATGTCCAATAGAAAGTTTAAGAGTTCCTTACTATAGCTCATGTGCTGTTTCTCTTTACATTAACAATGATGCAAAATGACATTGAAGCAGACTTTATTGGTTCAAGATGGCAAGCTTTATGGGCGAGACTTCTTTTGTGATGTGATTTCAAGGGCTTTATCATTACCTGATGTTATAGGAGACAAGGAATTCCAGATGAATGAGTTTGTAGTGCAGCTAGGTCAGGTCAGCCACCAGGATCATTCCTAATTCAACCTTTACGTCATAGTTTGCATCATGGTTGTTGTTCCTCATGCCGTCATAAAAAAAAATCTGGACGTATCTTTGATTCAGTGCATTAATGACCTTGTAGTTGGTTGTCAACTTGCTTAAAATTCTTTGTACAAACACTGCATGGCAACGCGCAAGCTTGGGAAGAGCTTGCAGGATGAGAGTTGACTCTCACTGTAAAGAGATCCAAATAAAGAAACGAGAATCTTTTCCAATGATAGCAATTATATGGGACTCCGTGAAAACCTGATGGTTATGTTGCAACCAAGATGAAAGGAGTTATGCACTTGTTTTATAACTGTACATGTTTCTTAGATGCACATACATTGTTTTGTTTTTCAAAACCAACAAGTAGGCGAAAGTTTCAGATAGTGATATTTTATATCTAGAGAGTTTAGTGCTGTTGGTTGCAAAAGTCTACAGTAGAAGTTGATGTTGGATGCAGACTGTCGTATTCGTGGAGCATATGGCTTACAATTGAGTCGGTGTTGAGATCTGGTAGTTAATTAATCTTTCCTTCGATTGTTCTCCTTTTGATTCTTTCGTGCTTGTAGATCTCGCGGACGGGGATCTTATACATGGGGAGAGCTTTAGTCTGTTTGCTGCAATGTCTGCATTGGAAGTAAGCACCACACTATTTCCCCTACTATTTTGCTGTGCATAGTGAGTGTTGAGGCTATTATGATTCATTAATCAATTAATCTTTTCCTTGGAGGAATAGTATTTTCTAGGTAGCTGCTAGATGCTTTTCTAGTTTGTTACATGAAACTTGCACTAATTTTAAATCTGGATAAGCACATGTTCACGAGTTATGAGAAGCAGTCTCTTGACAATTTGCCTATTGTTGTGATTGATACTAACAACTGGAAGATTGAGAAAGTGCTTTTTTAGACCAAGCGGATCTTCTCACTGATCTCAGTTTCATTGGGAACTATGAGACTTGCACCATTCATTACAAAATCTATGCTAGCGAACTCACTCGTCAAAAGAAAAGAAAAGAAAAGAAAAACATGCTTTGCTTCTTTAGCTATGTGTTCCAAAATTCCACAAGGTCAACCATATTCAAGACAACACTCGAAACATTATAACAATGATTGAGAGCAATCTTTTGGAGAGGTTCCAGCTTCATTTCTTCATTCTGCAATCTCTAAACACCTTTGGCTCGGAATTACTTCTAAGTCTCAGTACGACTGTTCATGGCTCTGTTTCATGTTCATAATGACTAAGGCAAACACCATAATTTTGATTATAGAATTTTAGGATATTATGTTTATTTCTCGTATGGCTGCTGAGTGGGGCATTTAGTTCGTTGATTGACAATTTCATTATTTAAATCTATTGCTTGATTTTAGTTTTCAATGTCTATTTCATCCTGATATAGATAATGGATCCTAAAATGGATTCTGGAATTGAAAGAAGTGGATACTATTCCATTGAGGAAGCCATAGAAGATGGCATTGCCCCAATTCCACTTAGTTTGGACAGAAAGCTTGATGTTCAACGCACTCTTGATGTCATGGATCATCTTTTCTCATGTGAGGTACTTCAGTGCTATCAAGGATCTAATGTTTGTAGGTGTTTTTAATTTGGCTAAACAACTATATTTGAATGCTTTATTTTTCAGGCAACATGGCACAAGGGTCACACTCTAGCACAGACTGTCTTTACATGTATCTACCTTATGAGGATGGAAAGAACTTCATCGCATGCTGTACTAAATAGCTTTTGCAGGATTTTACGTGCTACTTGTAATGCCGTCATTTCTGTCATTTCTACTGCACGAACTCATGAGGTATTTGCCAGTTGGAGCTCTCTATCGCCATTTTCCCCTGATCTCATTCATCAATAATTCACAATCTGTCTAGATCTTGACACAAAGGAGTCAGGCATGTGTATTTATGCCCATATGTTATTTCACAAAGGAATTGATGCATATTTTTTATTGAAATGTTTAAAGTCCTATAAAACAAACAGATTATCTCATGTCAGATCACCTCTTTATAAGAGAATTAGTGAAAGATGTCATTTTTTCATTTTTTTTTTGTGCGCAGACATGTTTCTAGAGTAAATGTGTTAGTTCCTTTTCATCTACTATACGTAAAAAGGAAAATGCAATCTGAGAGTTGCACTATTTTCTTTTTTCTGCACTCTTATCATTGTATCAACAATATCAATCAAATTCTTTCTTGAAATTCGAGAGATCTATCATGTTGGTGAACTTTATTAGGACTGAATACAAGCACCTTGAGCAGTCTTTTTTGCATAGTGATGTAATCGTGTTAGGAAACTGATAACTCATGACTCGTGTATGTGAACTGTGCTATACTGGGTAGTTCATTAGTCTCTGATAAGGTGAATATGATAAACACTAGTTTTAGTCTTTTAGATTCAACCTAACTAAACTCCTTCCATTTTGTGACTGCTTTCCTGGTGAAAGTGATTATGGGGGTAGCAATATCTGGTGCTTTAGGGTGTTATGTTGATCGAGATCTGCTTACATAACTCATAGGATGGTATAATGTAAACATCAAATTCGAATACTGTTTGGTCTTGTTAATGCGAGACGGTTATCTTTTCTTTAATCTTAATCCCATCCCATAATTCCACTTGTTAGTTATTACATAAGATGTAATTTTTCATATGTTTTTGTAGGAAGAGGACCTCTTTACTATGTCTTTTGGGCTGCCTTTAAAAGATGAAGGTGATGATAAGTGCCTGTCAATTCTAAACTCAGTTGAAGAAACAATATCTCGTCAATTGCGTGCATGTAAAGCCCAAGCATTGTCCAAGAAAAAAACACTAGAAGGTACTCACATTTTGATGTTAAAGACAATTAGCCAAAAAAATCATTATTTTGTACTATGTATTACCTTGTTCCTTTTTTCTCTGTCTACTGATGTCATGATCCTCAATCATAGCTTCAGTAATACCATCGAAGCTGATGCAATTTGGTCAATAGTTAGTATGCATTAAGTTTGCGAACAGTAAGATAAATTGTAGCCAATTACTAAAGATAGACCAAGCATATATGCCTGTTTTTAGTACAACTAGCTTCATTCAATTTGGAAATTGTGCAAACTGCTGATTAGTTTGCATCAAATTATTTACTTGTGTGTTATCTGAAGTTGCTGAACCTAGTTAGGTGCTTGCATCTTAAATATATCCAGTTTGATTCCGGCAAAAATGTATTAAAAATGTTGGAAGCCTAGCATTGAAAATTAAAAGGGAGGTAATTGAATTACTTGGTAAACGTTTACATATTTGATTAGAACTTATGTTGGATGTATAGGTTGTAGATTTTGCGTTGTTAACTAGGGAAATTTAATGACTGCAGGTCTGGAATCCCTGCAGGATAATCCTGATCTGGAAGAGGATTACTGCAGAGCTTTGTTACGCAGATTACGTTTTCGTAAGGTCTTAACCCATGTTTCCTATTCAATTCTGCATTAAAATTGTTCAGTAAATTTCCTCATTGCAGATACTTGTCAAGTGTGTATCTGAAAGCATGTTCGTTTGTCTATGTTTATGTTCTATTATTGTGATAAAATAGTGGTTTCAAATTTATCGACGGCGAGTAAGAAACTGGTGCTAGTGCTATTAAATTGTTAGAGAAAGACCATGGTGTTGCCCCTTCCTTTGTTTCTTCCTAGTTCCTATTAAATAAAGAAAAAAATAATGCTTTGCTTGCATTTGCTTTGTGCATTTACGCAGCGTCACCCACTATATGCATTGATTGTGATTATTGTATGTTGGTAATACTTAAATGTAAATGTATATGTTATATACCATAGAAGAACTGTGTCAACTAAAGCTACAGCATATGGTTGTATAAATGAAGGTCGAGTGGAGGAAGACGCTGACGTTTTAGTTCTGGATGATCATTTCTGAAATTGATGCATAAGAGGGTATTTCATTGATTTGTCAATGTCTTCACATTTTTATGTGGTAGTGCAGCATTTCTACCATGTTGTTACGTGCATGAGGAAACCTTACGGGAGAGGATTGGAGTTGGCCCGCAAGCATGTCGCGTCATGCTTGACTGAGCTTAGTTTGATGCTCAAGTCTCGAGAGTTCCTTAAATCTCAGTCCAACATTACGTTGCAACAAGGTGATGAAAGCTGCACCACTGCATCAGGTTGCCGCCCTGTTGGCTTTGATATTAGCTTAAACAGCAGACTTCTAAGTCCAACACCACCACGTGCTGTTAAAATACTTAGCTGGAGCGATGTAAGTTCACACTCCTTCCATCAATTGTGCTTTAAAGTTCTAAATTATTGCTGAATTGCTTCTGTATACACCTTTGCAACTTCAAAAGTAATGTTTTAGCTATGATGTTACAGGCAATCAGGTACTTTGAGAAGCTTCTGCATGATCTAGATATCATTTGTGCTTCATCGCTTGATCCTGTGCTTGCGAATGCGCTTCACTTTATTGTACAGTTCCAAAAATCAGTACCAGATTTGGTTCCTAGATCATTTCTTCAGGTGGGACATACTTACACACTTCAAGGACCATATGCATCACAGTAATTTCGGTAGTTTGACTCATCTTTAGTTTAGTGTTTTAACTTTTAACTGCTGTTTGCAGTTTGTACTATTATTACGATATCGCTCAATTTTTTTTTCTGCTATAACCAAATTTAACTGATGTCTGTCTGATATGTTAGATTTAGAAATGATTTGCAGCTTTTATCATTTAGTATGGCATCTGTTTTGCCACCACATATGTCTATAAGAACTGTTCATTAAATGATGCTTTGCAAATATATATGCGCCATTGCTCCTGTATTTGTGGAGTATATATGTCAAATATTGCAGTTAAATAGTTATGGTAACCATCTTCTGTATTTTGTATCTTATTTGGTGTGATTAGTTAAGTCCAGTTTTCTTATTATGATTCTAAAATGTTCTGGGAGTTATCGTAACAAATGTCAGGATCCCTCTACTTTTGCTTATTATGTACAGACATGATGCTTAGCAGACAGGATCTATCTTTCTCTCTATGGTATATTTCCCTCGATTGAACCCTTTTGTCCAGAAAGGCTTTTAAGAATTTGCTATTTCATTTTTACCTTTTTTTTCTTTACAAATTGACGCCTCTGTAGTATGTAAATAACTTTTGAGATTTTTGTATTTCAACAAAGCTTTTTTTGAGTTGCTATGCTGAATTGATGATAGCTGACTCTCTTTTTATTCCATTCTGTGTTCTTTTATAGAAACATGTTTTCCCCCATCATGTCCAATAGAAAGTTTAAGAGTTCCTTACTATAGCTCATGTGCTGTTTCTCTTTTACATTAACAATGATGCAAAAATGACATTGAAGCAGACTTTATTGGTTCAAGATGGCAAGCTTTATGGGCGAGACTTCTTTTGTGATGTGATTTCAAGGGCTTTATCATTACCTGATGTTATAGGAGACAAGGAATTCCAGATGAATGAGTTTGTAGTGCAGCTAGGTCAGGTCAGCCACCAGGATCATTCCTAATTCAACCTTTACGTCATAGTTTGCATCATGGTTGTTGTTCCTCATGCCGTCATAAAAAAAAATCTGGACGTATCTTTGATTCAGTGCATTAATGACCTTGTAGTTGGTTGTCAACTTGCTTAAAATTCTTTGTACAAACACTGCATGGCAACGGCGCAAGCTTGGGAAGAGCTTGCAGGATTGGAGTACCATTTCCATACAGGTTTGTGAAACTAATACAGTTTTATTACGTTCTGCCTTTTTCTGTTTGCATAAGAAACGCATGGTTGCAGGATTGGAGTACCATTTCCGTACAGCTCGAGTAGTTCTTCCTTCGTCATGTCTAGCTCTTGCACTTATAATGTTTTGTGTCTATACATACTGCAGCTGGAGCTTGCGTTGAAAAGAGAGTTCGGTGAAACTAGAAATATCTTGCCCCATGAGGTATCTCCGATTTCAAGTGCTTGCTGTGATAATGATCAGTTGTCATATATTTGGCATCCTTGAACATACTTTTTTGTTCGTGGTGCAGAACTTGTGCATGAGAGTATCAAAACAACTTCTTGTTTGGACTCAGGAACATACATACTGGGTTGCTTCTCGGTTTCTCATATTGGGTTTTGAACTTGACCTGTATTCTCCGAGCGAATACTGTATGGTGTACTGGTACATGTACGTGATGTTTATGAAGCTAATAGAAAAGATGCAGTTACGAATCCTTGCTAATAACGAAAACTGTAAGTTACGATGTCTCTTGTGAATTATGTTAGATTCTTAGTATTAGACTTGTAATTGGATGAGGTGGTTATAGAGTTCTAAATCTATCAGGATTGTCACTATTATAAAAATGACCACATAGTATCTGGATACCTTGCAGTACTGGTATGCCTATCCAAGGATAAAAATCTCCAAACCGGCCAGTTTACCGGTGACTGGCCGGTAACGGTAACCGGCCGGTTACCGGATTTACCGGAAAAAAAACCGGATGAAATTCGTTTGAATTTGCTTAAAAACCAGTCAAAATTTGAAAACTAGAATTTGAATTTGCTAAACCGGGAAAAACCGGCCGGGTTTTCCGTTACCGGACCCGACCGGTGAGGCTGGTTACCGGCCGGGATTTTCATCCATGTGCCTATCAGATATGTCAGTTCTTTGAAGGTTTTACATGTTTTATGTCTTCCTGTTTCATGTTAACTGCCTTTTAGAATTTGTTTGGAAAACAAGTGAGAATTATAGAATAATGAATCAAATTGAAAATATCTGAAATCAAACTAAAGGAAAATAAACTGCAGAATTAGAAAGTGGAGAGTATAAAGTTTAGCCAAATAAGCACACGTTTTCATCCAGAAGAGAGTGCTTTTGGCATCAAATAGTCTGCATGATTGAATTGAGCCAAAGGGCAACCTGAAGAGGAAAAAAATAAATAGAACAAGCATGAAAGTACAGCAAATGGAAACATCCTGCCGTTGGGGGCTATTTGGTGATGGTAATTACTGGTAACATCATAATGAAGAAAGTCGTATGATATTATCTCTTTCTCCCATTTTTAAAGATGTCATGCCTTTTTTATTAATATTGTCTTGATTGTTAGTAAATCGGTTTTTACATTATACTTATGGTTAAATGTCCAGCACGAAGAAAAGGGAAAAAGAAGGATCATTCAAAGGACTCTGTACGAGATACAGCATTTTCATCCTCCGGTTTATTGCTTCAGTGCTATGTTTTACTATCAGAAGGACTTTCAATGGTGCATATGGCAAAATTACTGCCCCACCCCACAAAAAAACATATTGGCACAAAACTTATATATTTTAGTACTACTGTTCCTTTTTGCAACTAAACAATCTTTTTCTTAATTGCTAATGCAGTTGCTAGCTGCCCTTAGAAATGAAAGCCAGTCATACCAATTACCAAGTATCTTTAACAGTGAACAAGAGGTGGGCCAGATTTAGTATTATGAGTTCTGACACCCTTTTATATATGCCTTAAACGTGTTTGACAAATGTTGGATCATTCTTCCCAGAGGTTCATGCAGCATTTTGATCTTCTCCAGAAAGCACGAATCCCTGAGGACATTGCCTACTACAATTTTAAGGAATCAGCTGCCCAGGCATCCATGGCAGTCAGTACTCAGTACCCAGCCCTGAAATATTTTATTAGCGGTTTTTTTTTCTCTGCTTATTTTAACCTAACCATCAATGTTTCTTGTCACAGGATGTGATGAAATATAATTTTTTTAAGGAAGTTCAGAAGATAATTCCCTCCTTGAGGGGTAGTTTTGCAAGTGACCCAGAAAAGCTTTTAGAACTCCGCCAAATAGAGCAGGTTGCTGAGCACAATAGGATAGCCCTAAACATCATCAGCCAAGTTGGGGCTCGTGATCCATCACTGAGAGTTTCATTTGAGTTTACGCAGCACCCCCACTTCGCAGTCGCAGTTGTAAAGAGATCATAATTTTCTCTCGAGGCAGAGTCAAAATTTCCTACTCCGTCCTGATAGTAGCGGCAGACAATTCAGGTCCAACATTCTCAATTCTTCTCTGTTGTTCCTGGGTTCATGCAAATCTCTCCTATATGTGATTTAGGTTGTACAATGTACACCATGTAACAATTTTGTAGACAAGCAAAAAACAAAAGGCCGGGAAAAGCTCTTGTCCCTGGCTTTATTCTGTCAGCATTTTTCGAGATTATTTATTCTGCAAAAACATGATTATACAAATGTTCTGTAATTCCAGTGAGTATTTGTTACTGACAAATTGAGTTCAATGGGAGATTTTTTCCTTCTGTAGTGATTACTGTATAAGAGTTTCCTTTTCTTTTCTCTTGAACTGAGCTCACCATGCTTTTTAGGGCCAAGCTCACCATGTTTTTTTCACTAGCCTGCCTGTAACATCTGATCGAGCTATTTGATATACTATCTTCTGTATCCGCATCACTGTTTATCTGGTGTACGTCCTCACATTGACTGCGTCTTACCTAACGGTCCCTTTTACTTCTGTTGCAAAAATAGAGAGTCGTTATGAATTTATGATAAGGTAACTACACAATCAGCGCATGGAGTTGATACTTTATGTAGAATCTTGTGTAAGATTAGCGGCAGTAAATACTTTTTTCCTAATCTTATCAACTTGCAAAGTTATTGCCATTTCGGCCGTTGGATCGTCACGCGACGGCTGCATATCAGTCTCAAGCCGGGTTATTAGCTAAAATAATGCTGTTTCATGATGAAATAGTAAAAATACTCTCTTATGAATAAAATGATAAAAATATTACTTGGTAAACCACACTCAAAATGCACAGCAGGAAGCATACCTTGCCTCACCCACGTGGCGGCCTCCCATTCAATGACAGTCTGACTATTGTTTTGTGACAAAATAGCAAATACACTCATTTGCGAACGAAATAACACGAATAACACTTGTACCACGCTCAAAATACATAGCGGGGGGCATAGCGTGCCCTCATCGCACGGTATACCACACGGCGGCCTCCCATTCGATGACGGCTAGAATACTGCACCACCACCGAGCAACAGAAGCGGCAGGTCGGTTGCCCACTAATGAAAGGCTGCTACGTGGTCTACTGTGTGGTAGACCTTTCGACGTGTATTTTGAACACGACACAGGTAATATTTTATTTTTACGAATTTATTTGTGGAGTTATTTTTGTTAAGTAACCGTCGCTAGCGAGTCCAGTCCAAACGGGTACCTCGTATACAAACTCAACATCGTAAGAACAATGCAAGAACATAATAACAGAATAATAGATTGAACACAGAGATATGAGAAGACTTCAGTCTTCGCTTTATTGCTTCTCAATCATCAAGGGTTATAATGAGGGGGGGTCCCCTCTATTTATAGACTTCAGGGGATGAGGAGTCCAATTGGGCCAGGACTCTCCGGAGTCCTGGGCCCGGTTTCTTAACACTCCCCTTGGACACTCATCCGACATGTTCATGTCTTATCAAAACTTCATAAAAACTCAATGGAAAAATTTTGGAGAAAGAGTACATGTCATGCATTCTGCTGTGTTGCACGAATTGCCTCATAAAAAACCTTAGCCGAGAAACTTCAGGAAAACTCGTAAGGGAAAAAGAGTACAATCCACCCAATTTCATTTAATCTCAGGATTTATTCTTTGGGTACTCGATCTTCGTGATCAAGATTCAATAATGAGTTCGTGAAGATTCTCCCCTTGAATTCTGCACTTCTCTAAGTCTTATTATTCTAATTCCACATATGCATCTTTCAAAGCTAGATGTTGGAAGTGACTTAGTGAATAAATCTGCAAGATTTTCACATGACTTAGTATGCAGTACTTTAATTTTATCCATCTTTTGCTATTCATGGGCATAGAAGAACGTGGAGTTGATATGCTTAGTGAGAGGACTCTTCACATAACCTATTTGTACTTGTGTAACACAAGCTACATTATCTTGATAGATAATTGTGGGGGTTTGCGCGGTATTCAATCCGCATGACTGCTGGATGTGGTGAATATTCCGCCGAAGCCAAGCACATTCTTGTGAGGCCTCGTATAGTGCTATGATTTGCGAGTGGTTCGTCAAAGTCGATACATGACTTTGCTTAGACGATTTTTATGGAATTGCAGTTCCACCACACATGAATACATAGCCTGTTTGCGATTTGGTTGTATACGGGTCCGATAGGAACCCAACATCTGCATAGCCATTCATAGACAGGTCTTGGTTCTTTCTATAGAACAGACCAAGTTCTTTGCTTTCTTGGAGGTAACAGAAGATGTCCATTATTTCCTACCAATGCCTTTGGTAGGCTCTGTACTATAACTAGCTAATAGGTTTACAATAAATACAATGCCTGATCTAGTATAGTTTGCTTAAATATAAGAGTGCTCCTACTGCACTTAGGTATGAGAATTCTAGTCCCAAGACTTCCTCCCCCTCTTCTTTAGGTTTGTATGAGTCCTTGTCTTACTGCAAGGATCTCCCGACCATCGTCAATTTCGAAGGATATGCTTTTTCAAAGCCGAACCTTTCCAGCACTTTCTGAGTGTAGGTTGGCTGATGTACTAGATTCCCTTCCGGGGTATGCTCAAGCTGCAAACCTAGGCAGTATTTGGTTTGACCCAAATCTTTTATTTCGAACTCCGACTCCAGGTAAGAGTTTGCTTTCTTAATACCTTCTAGGTTCCAATGATATTCAGATCATCTTCATACACTGAGATTATACAAAATCCATCCTGAGATCGTCGTATAAATACACAGAGATAATTCTTATTATTCGTGTAGCCTTTCTTGCATAGAAGTCGCTTCGAGCGATTATACCACATTCTGCCTGATTACTTCAGTCCATACAGTGACTTTCTGAGTTACACACTGTATAGATTTCTATTTGCTCTATCTTAGTTCGGGACAGGGATACATTCAGGTATCTTCATATAAATGTCTGAATCCAAATTTCCATAAAGGTATGCAGTTATCACATCCATCAATTTCACTTTTAACTTCAAGTTCACTGCCATTGAGATAAATATGTAAAGGTAATTCCACCCATGACCGGGGAATATGTTTTTTCGTAACAATCTCCTGGGCGTTGAGTGAAACCTTGTACAACGAGCCTTGCTTCTTTCATTTCTTTTTTGAACAAATACCCACTTATACCCTACGGGATGCACATGGGGAGGTGTGCGGCTTACATGCCCAAACACCTCTCTTTTATTCAGAGAGAACAATTAAGTTTCTATTGCCTTCTTCCAATCTTCTCAATCTGATATTTTCTTACATTCAGCGAGCGATGCAGGCCCTGGATCAAGATTGATGATTGTGGCAAAAAATTTGCAAAATATATGTCGACATTTGCTGTTGTTCTATTCATAGATTCTCCCGTGGTCACATAATTTATAGCAATTTCTTCATAGGGAGATACTTCTAATGCTTCTACTTGCTTACCGCTGCTTTCAATTGCGGGGGCAAGTCCCTTTAGTTTTTCAGCTCCGATGTGTGCGCACACATCCACGCTGATGTCTCCCTCCGTGGGAATATTCAAATCTGGTATGCCTTTTGCTGAAGGTTCCATACCGGTGCCAGGTCTCAATTGGCTCCCCTTCTGGTTGTGGGGAACTTCAGTGATCGGCTGTGTCAAATCCTTCTTATCCTTTTTCATCAGGCGTCCCCGGTTACTTGGGATTCGAGGGGCCGAAGTTCTCGTCCTTTTATTCTAAGGCCTCTGGACGGGATTAGGGATACCTTCAATTTTCTTTGGTATTTCAACCCTCTCCGACGCATTGCGTGCAGGCACATGTGACTTGGTCACACTTTTCAAATCACTAAAGTGGTCAGGCAGTTGATTCGCTAATGTTTGCAAATCAATTATCTTCTGGACTTCTCTATTTCTTTCACTAGTGCGCGGGTCATATGCATGGATTCCCATGGCTTGCCACGTCAATTCCCGACATTTTTATCAAGGGGTTGATTTCCTCCCCCTAATGACGGGAAACTATCCTCATCGAATATGCTGTCAGCGAAGCGGGCTGTATGCAAATCTCCAGTCATAGGGTCCAGATACTTGATTATGGATGATGTCTCATAACCAACGTATATCCCAGACTTTCGGAGAGGGCCCATTGCAGTTCGCTGCGGCGGTGGTATAGGTACATAAACCTTGCAATCAAACCTTCGAAGATGGGAGATTTTCGGTGTTGACCCTTGCGCTAGTTGCATAGGTGAATGGATGTTATATGCTGATGGTCGAAAATTGATAAGAGTTACTGCGTGTAGGACTGCGTGTCCTCAACATGTAGTTGGTAAATTACAATTCTGCAAGAGCGGTCAGGCAATAAATTTAATTCTTTTAATTAATGCTTATGTTAGTCCATTCTGGGTGTGAACATGTGGTACAGAGTGCTCAACGGTAATTCCCATTGCCATACAATAATCATCAAATGCATTTGAAGTAAATTCTCCAGCGTTGTCCATCCTGATGGACTTCACATGATGATCATGGAAATTATTCTTAATCTTAATTATCTGCGAGATCAACTTTGCAAAAGCGTGGTTTCTCGTAGACAATAAGTATACATACGACCATTTCGAGGAAGCATCGATGAGCACCATAAAGTACCTAAATAGCCCCACAGGCAAATGATAGTATCATAAATGTCTCCACGGATACAGATCCAGAATGTGGATTTCATCCTTTACTTTCAGAGTAGAGGGTCTAGTAATCATTTTCGGTGGCACATGCAGGGCACACGAAATCTTCTGGATTCGAGAAATTCTTTACATTGATATTATGCCCCTGAGAATTAGTAATTATATTTCTCATCATTCTAAGACCGGGGTGGCCTAATCTATCATACCAGAGATAGAAAAGTTCAGAGCTTCTAAAAGTCGTTTTCAGGACAGTATATGCTGCAGATGCCTTAATATGAATGTAGTATAGCCGAGATTCATATGAAGGAAGTTTTTCTAATACCACTTTTCCATTTTCCTCGCGCTTTGTAATAAGTAGATATTCCTTACCATACTCTTCTTTAGTCTCTACGTGGAGACCGTTAGCGCGAATATCCTTAAAGCTTAAGAGAGTCATAGTCGATTGTGGGTACAACAAGATTTCTTCAATGGCCAATGTTGTGCCCATCGGGAGTATAATTGAGGTCCTTCCTGAGCCTATTATACAAGTATCGCTACCTGCGATTGTCGTAAGGCTACAGGCATTCTTACTGATCGACTGAAAATTTTTGTCTCTCTCAAGGTGGTATTCATGTGCCGCTACCTGCTAAGCACACTTCCTCCACAGGGCGCCACACACGTTCTAATATAATGTACTTTATTAATATGTAGCAGAAATCAAGCAACACATAAATAAAATACTGCAGATATCAGAACATAACTTGCAATCATAAATACGGGAATATAAGTCCTGCAGGACTCATCATAAGAATTTAATGCTTTGCTCCTCTAGAGTCTACAACCATTATTCAAAGTTCCATCACAATCACAAAATGCAAGTGACTGTAAAAGGATCTAAGTGCAATGCGTGCACTAGATCGAATCAGCGATGTCGACGATCAAATCGCCGATCTTATGAATATATGAAGAGAAAGAGGAAAATAACACGTATCTCTGAAAGTAATGAGACTGCTCTTTATTACTATGAACTGGCTATTACAGTGGGTGTCTGTAACCTAGACTGAAGACTAACTCGGGAATACAATGCTCTTCTGAGAGTGTTTCCCAATCTATCTTCACTGTTCCGGCCTTCTCCACTTCAGTCTGCAGTCCTCCTTATGTAGTTGATGAAGAGTTGGCGATTGTCTGGAAGAGGCGCTTTGTTTAGGAAGCGCGCGTCGTCGAAGAGAGGCGTCGATTGACAATATGTCAAGCGATGTGCATTATATGTCAGTGAGCCATTTGACCGTATTCCTGTGTCTTAGAGTTACGTATCGTCGCATGGTATGGAATATACAGCACATGTTCCATTCTTCACACGGTAGAGGATATATCTGGCGCTAGATTCAGATACCAGTTCAAAGGCTTTGTGAGCTTTTGACTGATTGGAGACAAGGTTAGGAACCTTCTCCGACCAGGTTATATATTGTGTAACCTCTGGAATCCTCACGACCAGTGAGGTCGTTAGTTTTAGGGTTTACGACCACGAAGACATATGGTCCTTTATCTATTAAATGATAAATAGATGTTTTAATCCTCGTCAAGCGAAGTATTCAGAAACTTCTGCATCAATCTGCTACATGGCGATCTTCTCCTCTTGGGCAACTACGGTTGTGGCCGCTGCTATATCCAAAAGAGGGATGGTGGGGGCTGCTACTAGGCTGCCCACATTCATAAGTGCAACTAATGGGTGTGGATCTTCCGTGCCTGCAATGGTGAGGTGTGCCTCATGCTATCCTTTACATATTTTCTTAGACTGTAAAACACCAATTACGTGCGACTCACGACCTTACCCTTCTTGCCCCTCTCCTTTGTGAGAGGCTTCATCACCTTGTAGCTACTAGAATTGGCTTCATGGCCAACATTGCTACTAGGTGGCTGTGAGATGTAGTTTTTCCTTAGAACATCATCTTGAGCTTCCGCAACTTGCACGGTGTCAATTAATGCGGCATACTTCTTTTAGCCATTTTGATAATAATTGTGTGCGGATTGCACCACATTCGGGTGAAAGTAGAGATGGTCTTATCAATCTTCTGCTCATCCATGATTACCTTATCACAGAATTGAAGACTGTACAAATTCTGGCCATGCTGGGCCAACTCTTTTGAACTTCTGGATCGTGATGCCAGTCATTTTTCATATTCATGCAAAAAGTTTATAGGATTAATGCTAGTAATTTACATAAAATGGTTGCAAAATTCTCATGATGCTCTTTGAACTCCCAGTTCGTGATTCCGTATTTTTCCATGTATTTTCATGATTTACTGCTATTTCCAGTGATTAAAAGCAATATTAATAATCACAAATAATCAAAAATAGTAAATACAATAAATAAATTGCATAGAAATAATAATAACAAGGTAAAATATGATTCAAATGCAAAAACCGATTCAAAAATTGAATTCCCGAGGCCCTTTTCTGTTGGAATATGAATTTTCGGTAAATTCTGCAATTTTCAGGGGCTAAAATGTGAAAATTTCAGTTCTGAGAAATTTTTGCGTAATTATCTGATATGACAGGGGGTTTTCTACAAAATTGCATTTTCTTTTCTTTTCCTTTGTTTCTTTTCGATTTGAATACTGGTAGACCTTTAGTGAGCTTAGTTAGTAAACAACAAAACCAGGGGTAGGGTTTTCCTACCCCGTTCCTCAGGTGGCGGCTCCCATGAAGGAGCGCCACAACCGGCGATGGAGCCTCTGCGCGAGGCTCCGGCCGGCTTCAGCGCCCGGCCGTGTGGCGCCAGCGGCGGCTCTCCATGCGGCCAGGCCACGCCGCTGCCGGCGGCCTCGGATCGGTTTGGCTACGGGCCGAGATCCAAGCGGCTCCAAGCGCGGCGTGGCGGCTGCGGGCGGCGCCGCGGGATCGACCACGCCGGGAGAGGAGGCGCGCGCCTTCCCTCTCCCTCCCGCTTCTTCAAGGCATCAAACACGCGCTTGCGAGCGGAGGCGGCCGTGTGACGCGTTCAACCGTCGCGACAGCGGCAGCCGGCGGTCGGTCGGTGCGTGCGGCGGAGCCGCATGCGAGCGGCGGTGGTGCGGCCTTGCCAACCACCGGTCTCCCTAAAAGTTTTTCTTCTTCTTCTCGTGATGTCTGCGGCTACTCGAGGCGCGCGGGGCGGGGCGGCGCCGTGCGGCGTGCGGGAGGTGGCGGTGCCGGCTTGCTTCATGGCGCAGCGGCGACATCCCTTCCCCTCGGCTCGTGCGCATGCGGCGCCTTCGGAGCGTCTTTGGCGTCGGTGGTGGTGCCGCGTCTTTGGCGGCGGTGTGCCGTCTTGGCTTCAAGCCGTGGCGCGCTCGGGCCTTGGTTACTATTCATATGGTATTACTGTACATGCATAATTACTATTCGTGCATAATTACTGCTTATGCATAATTATTGTTAATGCAATAATACACGGTGCAATCAACATCCAATCTTTCATGTAATCGACCAATCAGCATTGTGTCGGCGACTTCAAGTCTGCTCGCGGTAGATTAGAACGACGACTAATGTACCCAGCAAGCATTAATAGAAAAAATGCATTGGATGACTCATCTCTGTTCTTTATCACATGTTTTAGATCATCTCTTGTCTGAAAATAAATAACTAGTTAAAACTTTAATTGACATATTTTAATACTGAAAAGACTACTTATCACTCGGTAAGAAGATAGACCACCCAGTAGTCATTGTAGCCTCTAATCTAGGAGATAGGTATGAATTTATGATTTTTTTTATTTAGCACTACGCAGGCTTTGTACCATTTTATCCATAGCTACTCTGAGCTCTCTCTTTGAGCTGGGTCCCCTGCATTTCCTTTGCCGTGGGTTCGAGTTCAGAGTACAGAACGTTTTTTAGATTACATGATTAATTCTCTACCCATTACTTTTCGTCGGTATCCTTGGGCACTCACCCAGTCCTCCACTGAGTTCCCGTAATGTTGGTTGAGTCGGACTCACCGCACCCAACACTCCACCTTAGCGCTATAGCGCCTTGGATCACCCACTCCCGGACTCTCCTACCAGCTCTGGATTTCTCCAACACACTCACACATAGTTACTTACCTGATATGGAGAGTATAGCCACGTAACAAGGTTGACACTTAAATATGACCTCTTATCCAGGTGAGAGTTTTGTTGGTCCTTATATAATACCCATATGTAAAGGGTCTCACCTCTTCCCTCATCTCTTTCCTGCTACAGGCCCCCTTTACCAGTCATAATATTAACTCTTTTCTCATCTCATTCATCATCCATGTTCTCATATCTTTTCTAATCATCCCATTTATTCGATTTGATTTTTGAGACATGGTTTTCATGCAATACATATATGGTACAACAATATACAATTTACATTTAATATAACTATATTTATGTTCAAGAGATAAGCTTGGCTTCGTAGTCGTAGAAAGGATAAGCATCGAAGAAATACAGATTAGCTACTCCGATCTGCATGGGTCCGTCCTCTGTAATTATGCGGCAGCGTGAATAATAAATAAATACTAAGTTGCTTTTGGGTGATATTATTCATACATAAGTTAGTGGATTTTATTTTGTTAGTGGATTTTAATTTAATAACACTTTTCGGGCCCCTGTTAGGTTAACACTCCCCAACTACAGTCGTTCTACGGTCTAACGGCTCTAGGCTCAAGGTTGCCAAAACTCGTGTTTTAACGTACGAAAATAACATACTACTCGTACTCATATGCAACTATGCTTAGTTAATTTTATTCGCGCAAGTATGGCCCTGTTTGGTACAGCTTCTGCTTTGGCTTTTGGGTGAAAAGCGGAAAGGCATGCCAAACGGTTGGCTTTTTCGCTTTCACGAAGCTCAAAGTCATCGAATACATATGGAAGCCAAGCGAAAAGCTAGTGTTGAGGTGCTTCCACTTTCCCACCTCCAGTGTTCAAGAATACCCCGGACTTGCAGAAATTACCCACCTCATACCTAGTATTTAAAGCAATCTTGCTGTTCGCCTCCCAGCTGGCTCGTCCGACTCCGACCGGGCGTTCCTCCCGCGCGCGCTCCTCCCAGTTCCTGCCGCTCGTCCCGCCTCCCCGCGGCGCCTCCTCGTGAGTCCCCGCGCCGACTTCTTGCCCCTGGCGTTCCTCCCCATGCGGCGCTCCTCCCTTCCTGCCGCTCCTCGCGCCTCCCGACGCGCTCTGGCGGCCCCGGCGACGCCTCCTCGTGAGCCCCAGTAGCCGACTTCTTGCCCCTGGCGTTCCTCCCCGTCGCGGCGCTCCTCCCGGTTCTGCCGCTCGTCCCGCCTCCCCACGCTCTGCGCTCTGGCGTAGCCAGCGCTCCTCGTGAGCCCCGGCGCCGACTTCTTGCCCCGACTTCTGCCCCCAGAGCGTTCCTCCCGTGCCCCGTCGCGGATGCTTGGTGTTTGTTGCGGAGTGAATCATCTTTATGCGTGGGTGTGCTTGTGCTCGTAATATTTTTGTGCTCATGTGAGCTATAGTTGATTTTGCTTGTGATTGCTCGTGTAGTGGGTATGGCTATGTCGAGCGATTTAGGAGTAGGGTTTGGAGTAGCTATAGCATATGCTTGGCGCAATCGAGCATCTTTGGAATCGATGGATCGATTGATAAAATGTTGGTGTTGAACTCTTGATGAATACATTTAGGTATGGTTTTGTTTGCTCGCAGGTTCATGTTGAACCACCGCTTGGCTTGGCTTCACAGTGTTTTGCATCATTGAAGGGCCTGAGAGACAGTCCAAGATTTTGATAAATGAACTCGCAGGAGATTCGAGGATAATATTTAGGTGAAGTGCTCAAGAACAAGATATAGTTTTAGTATGGTAATCGATGCAACTAAGGTGGAAATGGTCATCCACGAGGTAGAACATAGCTCCATTGAACTAGCTATTCAAGGATGGTGTCACGCTGTAACTTGTCTTGTTGGTTATTTATCTTCTCTTCTAGTCTTTTATGTTATTGGGGATAGTAGAAGAGTGCATGTGCACATCAGCAACGAACTTGGAACATCCATTGATGCTTGAGGGTTTGTTTTTGCCCATCCAGTGCAGCTTCTTCTGTTTGTACTTTAGATTAGGTTCTTTTAGTTATATCTTCTAGTGATTTCTGCCGTGCAATGATGCTAAACCCGGTATCATATGCCTTCTTCTTGTATTTTTATCCTTATTTTCCTTTTTATTGTACATAGATTCGCAGGTTGAGAATACAGCAAAGAATAAAGAATGCTGAACTTGGAATCTCAATTGAAGAGCCTGAAAGAGAACTTCCAGATTTTCCATCATTCATTCCATTTTTGCCTCCACTGGTAAGTATATGTTCCCTTTCTAGATCTAAAGCTATTAAGCATGCGTATTACTCAGTAATATTTTGCATGCCATGATATACTGTATTGAAGCTGAAACTTGAAAGCAGTTGGTTACCAAACTTTTACTTTATGTAAACAGAGTGCAGATAATCTAAAGGTCTACTATGCTACATGTTTCACTCTCATTGCTGGAATAATGGTCTTTGGTGGATTTCTTGCACCAATTGTAAGTTATATTCTCGATTATTGAATTGTCATTGTTGCTATCCTCATTGATTTTTTTTGACTATGGTGACTCATATCCTAATCACCTAGGATTCGGAGAAGTGTGCTACAAGGATTCTTATATGGATACAAATAGGATTATGATTCCTACTTCCTTTTGGAGAAGTGCTTTGATTGATAATGATTTTGCTCGTGCAGACATGAATGATGATTATGTAGACAGGGACATGTCCACTAACTTGCATTGCATATGATGATCAATTTGTTATAGATGATGTTGATATGAACGGCCTCCGTGACGCTATTGCAATGGCTTTGGTAGCATGACGATAGGATAGATGGAAGATATATGCAGTATTTTGTATGTAGTACTTGCCAATTTAAACCGTGTATAAGGGACTGATCTTCTAGTCCATATTATTTTCACATGCTTTCTGAAGTTTTATTGTTAAATACCGTTAAATGTTCTTAAATGTCGTTAAATGTTGTTAATTTAGTTAACGACATCAAATAAGTCATTACTGTCCTCATGGGCATTTCAGACATTTCACATCTCGGAAGTGCGAATCAAATTTACCTAAAAGCTAGACAACAAACACTAAATCGAAAAGCCACGACCATTCGACTTGTTAGGAAAATCCTAAACACCGACAAGGTAGGAGCTTAGCTTTTAGGAAAGTCACAACAACTGCCAAAGCAGGCCTATGCCTGATTGATTTTACTTAAGTGCATACACATTTATTTATTTCTCTAAATAAGCTCAGGGTGGTTTATTTTAATTAATCTATCATGATTAAATTATTTCTGGTGTACTAGAATTATTTGCATAATATAGAGAGGGTTATTGGTGATTAATTTTATTTACAAAGTCCTGGATTTATTTTATGTTTTTCCTATTTTTATTGTCTATCGGTCTAGCTGCTGTTATTTATCTATACAGGGTGTATAAATCCATTTTTATGGCGATTTGACCGAAACTCACAGGTAATGCCTTAAATTATTTATCTAAACTAGTGGATATTTTATTAGATTTATTTTCCTTATTTTCCCTTCTTTTAATTTTTTATCGGTCGGTCTACTGCAAAATATTCTAACACGGTTTAAAAATCTATATTTTTGGTGATTCGTCCGAAACTTGCAGGTATGCTGTGTATGCATTCTCTCTTTTTATCTAAATTTTTATAAAAATATCTCTATTTTCCTTCTCCTCTTTTTCTTTCTTTCCTTTTCTCATTCTCTCTCCACCCTATCCCTTTAATTGGTTCGGCCGACACACACACACAGAAGCTCCTAGAGCTTCTTTCCCAAATCATTTCTTTACTTCTCTCTCTCTAGAGCTTTGCTCTTGCGCCGTGGAGCTCATGCTCTCCCTCTCTCTCTGGTTCCCCACGGCTCCGCCTCCGGCCGCTCCGGCTCGGCCCAGTACCGCCACTCCCGCGCCGGCGCCGCTGTCCTAGCTCAGCCCGCGCCTCTTGCGCCTCCGACTGCGACTCGGTAGTGGCCGCACACCTTGGCTATGTGCGCCCGCGCCTGGTGTTTAGGCCGCTCCCTTACGCCTTCGCCCTCACCCACGTGCTTGGCTCGCATGGATTGGGTCCGGCCACGTAGGTCGTCGGTTTGGGGGTGGTGGAGGCCGGGATGGCTTGTTCTAACCCGGCTTTGGGTTTCCCCTACTTACTTCTCTACGATTTTGATTTTTCAAGCTTTTTTATTTTCTTTTACTGATGTACGAATGATTTGTTGCTTAGGCATGACAATGGTGAATGCAGTGATGGTGTGCTACTGATGGTGGTGGGATTGTGCCGCGTCACACCGAGGTAAACTACTACCCTCCTCCCTCTATTCTCTCTATACCGCTCCCTCCCCTTGCTGCGTGATGGTTGGATGATATGGTGATGCTGTGGGTTAATGGTAATGCCATGATGTGAGACTTGCTTACTTTGTAAGGGGGAAGGCTTCTCCTGGTGCTTGCTTTGCTTTGGCTGTGAGGTGAAATGAGGTTTTGTGGTGTGGCTTTGACTAGGGGGAGAGTTTTATGATGCAGAGTTGATTCAGCTGGCTTCTCTCCTCTTGCTCTGTTCATTCCTATTATGCCATTGCCCTATCTATTCCCTCCTCATATGTCACTATTTGGGTATTGTCCAATAGTCTAAAAGTCAATATTCATCAAATTTTCTACGGTTAAGGTAAGTGGTCTACATGGATGTCGAATTTATAGAATTGTCAGGTGATGAAACCCACTGGAGGTGAGACAGTGCCGACTAACTTATGTTGGTATGGAAACCTCGGTGATCCGCTCGAAATCTGCCGGCATTCCCTTCTTTACCCTAACTCTATTTTATTGCATTTGGTTTGCTAATCGTTATCTGAATTTTTGGCGAACACTAGCAATGTGGATCAAGGAAGAATTCAACGGCTGGCGATAAATGGACAAGATTTCAAGGAGGGCTTTAATAGCATGCAATGCAAGAACTTTATTTTATCCTTTTGTAATTTACTTAGAGTTGTGATTTATTATTATGATATGTTGTAAATGATTATTGAAATAAGTTAATATTTTACCCTTGCTTGTAATGCATTCTTGTAATTAATTCAGAGATGACATTATTGATTTATTTCTGATTGTAACGAATCTTTGTAAATGACTTTGAGATTAATCGATGATTTATTATTGTTGTAATAATTCATAATGTCTTTTGTGTTGATTAATTCTTGATGATATAGTTCTTGTATGAAATTGTTTGACAATGCGTCCGATACTAATATGAAATCATGTCTTGTTCTTGTTTAATGAATTTTTATTTACTGCTAATTACAACTTAGCGTTAGTTAGATTAGTTTAATTTCTTGGGTTCTCACACCATAATAACCCGATCTGCGGTACACGACATAAAAAAATGATATGTAGTTACCATAAATTTATTATGACTGAACTAATTAATATTATTTATTTATAAGTAATTTATTCATCGGTGATCGATTAAATACGAGTAATGAACAATGACGACAAATTGCATGCTAATAATCAATTAAATATGAGTAATAAAATATGAATAATTAACTAATTACCAGCAAATTCATTACTTATCGAAAAATTATGTAGGAGCTGTTCATTACTAGTGTAATTACCACTAATAAACCACGACTCAAACAAACACGATTTTTAATTACCACTAAATTAATTACGACCACCACGTGGTCGCGCCGCCTCTGGCCCGTGGCCATGCGGACGAGGCGTGTCCGGTCGGTGGACGTGCGGACTCGAGCACATGGCGTGTCCGGCCTGTAGGCGTGCGGCCGAGATACCATTTTTGGCATTTCATCGCGAGAGACGTTAATTGCGTTAAACTCAGTGTTTTCCTCTTCATGATATTTTATGTGTGGAACGATGCGAAGATAATCAAACACGTCATATATATTCTGTAGTGGTCAAGACTCAAGAACACGTTCATGGAAGTCACAGTTAACCTTCTCCGCCGCCTAAGGGCATCTCCAATGGTGCTATGTCAGCGATCGGTTAGCCCTTCTATGTCAGCAAAATCCTAGGTAGAAGAGAGAAGCATGAGAGAGAAGTGAAATTGTCTCTTCCTCAAACAACCATCTCTACACACGAAGCAAGACAAAGCAACCAGTGCATGTGAGAGAGGGGTGAAGGAGTGACAATATTATAAGATTGACATGAATGTTAGAGACAACTTACTAGACACAATTTATTGGAGGTGTTGTATCTAAATTCGTCTTTCAGTGACGTGGAATTGATATAGTAAAATTAAAGATAGCATTATTGGAGATGCCTTAAATGGTCCGGTGAACCAATGATGTCTCTTGATACTTGAGAGCCATTCCGAACCAGCTCTTGTAGCCAGTGGACTTGACATAATAATTTAGTATGTCGCGGCCACGTGGGAGATGGATCCTCCATATTAGCACATGCTAATGCAGAGGAGTACAATGACATACATTAAAGCTTTTCGGATGGCCCAGATGGAGAGTATCGTCCAAAATAATACAGTAAAATTATGACAGTATTTTGCGACAATAAACCTAAACTGTTTCTACAACGTCCTGTTACAGTATTATTGAAGAGTTCTGTTCATGCATTGTTCTCCGCAGCACTCCAGTAACCGCAGACAATCCGGGGTCCGGCTGATGTTTGGTTTGCGTGTCCCTATTTTGGCTCGGAATTCGGTATGAGTTGCTGACTTTCTGGCAGTCAGTAGCAATCACATCATCCTACCTTGCACGAGATATGGTATGGAACGGAGGTGAAACCAAATATTCTTCCTTGGCCTTTTGACATAAAGCAGAATGGATCAATGCAAGCATCTCGATGTTGGCCAAAAATCTCAATTGGTCAAATAGGTAGCCCGTCGACCATGTACTCGTTTGGACCGAAGGTTCTTATTAGAACATCATCTCTCAGGTCGTAAGCACATGAGTTCGACGCGATCAAACTTTTCGTAAGTTAGACGATGCTACTACCAGGGCATAACAAGAAATTTCATACTATGTCGGTTCTTTTTTACTTACGTTTTATGTGTAAATTATATTATTAGATTTATAATTAAAAATACTTTTAAAATATTATAATTTTATTAGTTCATCTTAATATACAGTTATAAAAAATAGCCAATGCATATATGTAACGAACTTCACTTGCCCAGAAGCCGACTGATAGCTTGTCATCTGCCTGGGACTCTGGGAGGGAGGGAGCGCGATGCAAAAGGAAAGGGGAGACGAGACAACATCTGAAAGAAACAAGGGAAAGTCTATGCAGAAAGGGAGGTGGTCAGAGGGTAAGCTCGCGAGAACACGTGTGCTAACGTCACCACCACGCGGCAAGAGCAACGACCTGCCTCTTCTTCTCCCCCCGCCAGCCAAACTCAAGAGAACCCGTTCACTTCTCCCCTTCCCTTCGCAAGGAGTACGAGGAACCCAACTGCTTCTTGCCTGCTTACTGCTTCCAGGCTCCAGCTCCTGCAATTTTTGGTTCAAGGCCAGCGATCTCTTTACCGGCGATCTTCCTCTTTTTTTAACCAGGTTTGTTGATCTGTGAATTGCGGTGTTTTCAAGAGGCTGCGCCAAGAGCTAACTCGCTTTCCCTTTCGTTGGTGTTTCTGGCATTTTTTTTAATCTATTCGTTTCAGATGTTTTCTTCATCGGAGATGTTGCGAAAGTGATTAGTCCGATTCGGCTTCGCTCAAGTTGGCATCTTTTCTTGGTTCCCACTTCCCCTTTTGTTGCTGAGACTTGGGATTAGTAATTAAAATGGTTGAAAATTGGTTTATGAAAGCTCAGTTGATCCTATATCTGAAAACTGAGTGTTGATTCTTGTCGCGTCCATGTCATTCCATTTGTGCTGTTTATCTCTAGTTATTTCTTGCCAACTTGTAGCAACTCCAACTGCTGCTCTTGTTTTTGCAGCTTTTTGGGGGGTGTTTGTTCCATCGGTTGGTAATCTACCTACCGCCGCCACCTCTCCCCAATTTGAATTGTCTTGGGGTTTTCTTTCTCTGGCCTTACTGCCGTTTTTTAGGACTTGGTTGGAGGTACGTTTCTCTCTTCTATGTACGTTGCTTCGGTCCGGAATTTTTGGTGGGATTTGTTTGATCATCTTCAGATTATTTATAGCTCATCTTGATCGCCCATTTCTTCTCAGAAGTTTACATTTTTTTTTCCGGGGTTCATTTTCTGAACACTACCTCGTCATCTCATAGGAGTAGTCTCGGATGTTCCTATGCTTTCTTGCCTAGGTTGTCGAGAAAAGCTTGTTTTGAAGCAACAATATTTGATCAATCGGATATTCGGATACCTTCTTCATACAACTCGTTTCATATCTTTTTAAAGGACTGGTGGGATAGGCAAGGATTGAGGAGAAGAAGTTTTTGTTCATTTCTGATTTTTCTTCTTCTTCTAGAACAGTTCATTTCTGATTTAGTTAAACAGCATACTGCGTTGAATGATAAGGTCACTGTGCATTGAGCAACGTTGCTACTATTTGTCAGTTTACCACTGACTCATCTGTATCATTTTTTGCACTTTGCAGCTCAATCTGGTCAACTAGGTAGGAGTCCTTTGGATTACGGAGAATGGCCGGCGGTGGCACGAGCATCAGGAAGTATGTTGGGGCCCTCAAGGACTCGACAACCCTTAGCATAGCAAAAGTAAACAGCGATTATAAGGTTACCATTATCATAATTTTAATCTTCAGTGTTCATGCCCCTCCGTCTTGCATTGGTGGTGTATAGGTTTTCTTGTAACACAAAAATGTTCTAATCTTGTTATTCGCTCTTTGTAACAGGAACTGAACATTGCTATTGTGAAGGCCACAAACCATGTTGAGAATCCAGCAAAGGAGAAGTACATAAGAGGTGGCGACTCGTGCTTCCCTGAACAAGAACAGCAATTTTCTACTGAAGGATGATAACACTAATTTTCCACCATGTTTCTGCGCATGTACTTCTTGTTTGCAGATATTTTTCAGCATCTTTCTGCTGGAAGGCCTCGGGCAGATGTAGCCTACTGCATCCGTGCCCTTGCTAGACGCCTTTCAAAGACACGTAACTGGGCGGTATGTATACTGTACATTTTCTGATATTCATGTATAAATAGGTATGTTAATTTTATGCCCGTTTTAAGTGAGTGGACGAAATTTCCCATATGATCAGTATCTTGTTGATGCAAAATCATTGAAAAAACATGCGCAGTTGCTCACTTTCCATCTACAAAAATACGTTTCTTAAGCAACTTCAGGAATTCATAGACCCTTGTTGATCCAAAATTCAGCAAGTCAACCTACCAATGGGCAAACGTATCCAAGCGACATTGTCTGGACATGGATGGTGTTATACAGCGACTCTTGTCTACACATCCATAGCCGTACTTAACTGGCAATCTCGCGAGCAACATGTCAGTGCTCTCTAGAAAGCCCATCTGGAAAGCCAAGACAGAAAACAAATGTAAGTTCTTCGCTTGGACCTTAAGCCACGATAAAGGTTCTGCTACGGCTCGACAACCTAGCAAAGAGGATGGCCACATCAACCTACTCTGTAGCCTGTGCAACCAAGCCGCTGAACGTCGTCTGCACTGATGGCTGTTGTGCCTCTATGCTCTTGAGACTTGGATCTAGGTGGACTCATCTTCGCCTCTCAAACCTCGAGATGCCATCTACTGAGCCGTGTACTCTCAGAATTCAGCAGCCTAATGACATGGTGTGCATCAAGCTAGCCAACAGACTCGATCACAGGCAGATAGAACTATCTTCATGGTATAGCCATCTATCATAGTACTTGGAACATTTGGAAGGACACAGGAATCGGTCAGGATATCTTCAAACATGTGCGATTTGAGCTGCACAGGAGCATCGCTTACAGGTCACTCAGGAGGACATCCAGATTCGTGGGAGCAACTGCTTTTCGTGGTGTTTAGTCCCTCCTTCGTGCATCTTCGCGTTGTCTGCTCAGAGCTACTTCAGTTCATCCTTTGCTTTTAGCTCCTGTGCCTGGTGGTGGTCTCTTTCCTTCTGGTGTCCTCCTGCAACTCTCGATCAAGTTTACTTGCCACCTTTAATGAATCTTGCAGAAGCTCCTGCATATTTCGCTCAATTTTCTTTAATATACATTCTTGATTACACAGTATGTGCACTACGTCTAGTCAAACCTACTTGATGACTACTGTCGCATTTTTCTCATTGAGCGAGATAGCGCGCTCAAATTCTTGATCTGGAGTTCATAGGATGTCAATGCGGATGACTTTGAGACCACCTCCTACTGTACTGTGAAAACCTGATTGACATCCTTACAGATGAACTCGGATTCTTCGACTACTACTTTGGTTACTGCTTGATTCAACTGCCAGCATTACAGCATGTACTCTTTTCGCTGCTGTGGACCTCTTGCCAACTCATCTATTCATGTTCATATTTGTTATTCTGTCGAACAACCAGGACTTTATTTCTGAGATGACTCAACATTTTAAAGGATGCATTCTTGACTACTTGTTGTGTTGGACAGTAGCTACGTTGTTCCTCGCAGCCACCAAGGGTCATCAGCTTATAACATCACCTAATCCCAACATGCCCTCCTTCACATGGTGACGGCTTTTCAACAATGGCATCACGTTGAGCAGCATACTAGTGAATAGTGATTCAGCATTCCTTGACTTTAGTTTCGTGTGTTAATGCGAAGGTTGCTCTTAGAGAGTAGTTAGGCAACATACAGCTATCAACGATGGGATACTCAATCTGAGTTGACAAGGTGCTCGATCACGTACCATTTGATCTTGTTTAAAATGAGTGTACATTTGTTTATTTCTCTTAGGTCATCGATTGACATCATATCTGCATAGATGCAGTTCTTTGCCATACTGCATATATTGATGATGCTATCTAGGGCCTTGACATATACTATAGAGCAATTTAGCCAGGTCAATAACTGGTTCTTTGCTATTATCCAATCTATTCGTGTATTTCATTTAATCTGGTTTTAGTACTATTTTATGGCTACAACACGCAGAAATTGTAGTAAGTGTCTAAGCACTCATGTGGTGCCTTGTCTATAGTTTCATGCTCATGTGTTTTTGGGTTGTACAGGCACGAACAACTCTTCAGAATGCTCTTATGGACTGATGCGCCTAATCCACATCACTATATCGGCGGTGAGGGTTGTTAAGACCTATCTCATCAACAGGCTTTACGTTGGCATTCCCATGATTATTTGTAGTCTCTCCTTCTTGACTACTCGCGCTTCGTCTTTTTGGTTTGCGTTTGCTACGTTCTTCTCGCCTCGAGAACGCACCAAACTAAGCTCCGCGATCCATTGAGTGTGTCTTTTTGGGTACGATGCATGAGCACAAGGGCTATCGGTCTTTGGGATCCCGTTGGTCGACGGATGCGGATTTATCGGGATGTGACTTTCGATGAGTCTCGTCCCTTCTACCCACGTCCTGCTCTCCTTCGACTTCATCTGTGGAGTCTCTGTTTTTGACCTTTCGGATACACCTATCTCGTCTCCACATATTTCTCCTGTGGCCTCTCGCCATTGTCGCCGCTGTTTGTCTCCTGCGGCTCCTCGGGCTCCCCACTACACTCGTCTACACTCGTCGACCTCGTATTGAGGATCTTCGGATGAGCCCACTTCCCGGTGTTTCATCTTCTTCGATGATTCATCTTCCCCGATGGGCCGTCTTCTCCTCGCTACGCTCTCCGCGATCGCCCGGTCGATTCGCCCCCGCCTTTGCCTTTGCTTTGGCGCAGCTACTTGTGAGCTCGCTCCTCCGGATCTTTGTTACTCATCTGAGTGGCAGCATGCCATGGCCGAGAGATTGTCGCCTCGAGCGTCTTCGGTACTTGGGATCTTGTTCCTTTTCCATCTCACTCTCGTCCCATCACATGTAAGTGGGTCTATAAGATTAAGACTCGCTCGATGGCTCTCTTGAGCGCTATAAAGCGCGTCTTGTTGCTCGTGGCTTCCAAAGGAGCATGGTCGTGACTACGACGAGACTTTTGCTCTGTGGCCCACATGACCACCGTGTCGCACTCTTCTTTCGGTGGCGTCTTGCTCACCATCGGGTCTGCATTCTCAACTTGATGTCAAGAATGCCTTTCTTAATGGCGAGTTGCGTGAGGAGGTCTACATGCATCCGCCACTGGGTATTCTTCTCGAGGGCATGGTGCATCGCTTTCGTCGCTCTCTCTATGGCCTTAAGCAAGCCCCGCGTGCGGTTTGGCGCTTCTCCTCTCGTTGCTCACTTTCCATCAACTCTTACTTCCGTGTTATGAAAGGCCAAGGAGCTTACTCATTTTGTGCACGTTTTTCTGTTGAGATCTACGTCCCCAACTAAAGAATAAAACTGTTGCTTCTGTAGGTTTATCTATACCATCTATTTTCTCAGCAGGAGTTCTTGGAAAATATTACCTATTTATGTCAACACCGCTTAGCCTTTCGTTATACTGGCAAATTGTTTGTTTATTGTACTTGCTTCTGTTGATAAAATTTCTCAGGGTGATGCCCAATAACCAAAGCAACATGGTACCGATGATTTATGAACTTTTCATTTGCTTATTTGTTCGTCAGGTTGCACTGAAGACATTGATTGTCATACACCGTGCCCTTCGGGAGGTTGGTCCCACTTTCCGTGAAGAGCTTATTAGTTATGGAAGATCTAGTACCCATATGCTACATCTGTCCTACTTTAAGGATGATTCCAGTGCAGAAGGTACCAGTTGCTAACTTAATCTTGGTCCTGATGTTTTTGCCAGGCCTGGTCCTGGATCTAGTATTGGAAATTATCATAACCCGTTGTTCTCTGTGCAGCTTGGGATTACTCTGCATGGGTGCGCAATTATGCTTTATTTTTAGAGGAGAGACTTGAATCTTTCCGTGTACTGAAATATGACGTTGAGACAGACACATTGGTATGTAATCAAATGCAAGTTACATTGGATCCCCCCCCCCCACCCTACTATATAGTGTTTGTCTGACAAACTTACTCGTAGTTAAATTGTATTAAATGTGCTTGATTTGGAGGCTCGGAGATGCGGTATGGAGATCAAGTGTTTATATTGTCACTAGAACAAAAATAGTTTCTTAACAACTTCAGGAATTCATAGCCCTTGGGACCAAAATTCAGCAAGTCAACCTCAATCCAAACATCCAAGACGACATTGTCTGGACATGGATGGTGAACGGTGAATACTCTTCTAAATCAGCCTACTTAATGCAATTCCAAGGCAACATTCAGTGCTCCTCTAGAAAGCCCATCTGGAAAGCCAAGACAGAAAACAAATGTAAGTTCTTCGCTTGGACCTTAAGCCACGATAAAATCTTAACGGCTGACAACCTAGCAAAAAGAGGATGGCCACATCAACCTATCTGTAGCCTGTGCAACCAAGCCCCTGAAACGTCGTTGCACTGATGGCTGTTGTGCCTCTATGCTCTTGAGACTTGGACTAGGGCGCTCAGCCTCTCAAACTGCAACATTCTGAGCCGTGTACCTCCTCAGAATTTCAGCAGCCTAATGACATGGTGGCATCAAGCTAGCCAACAGACTCTCAAAGGAGATAGAAAAAATTTCAATGGTATAGCCATCTATATAGTCTGGAACATTTGGAAGGAAAGGAATCGGAGGATATTTCAAAATGTGGATTTGAGCTCACAGGAGCTCGCTTACAGGATCAGAGAGGACATCCATTCGTGGGAGCAAGCTTTTCTTGTTTAGTCCCCCCTTCTAGCCGAATCTTCGCGGTTGTCTGCCGCGAGCTTTTCGGTTCTCCCTTTGCTTTTAGCTCCTGTGCCTTTGTCTCTTTCCTTTTTTCCTCCTGAACTCTGATCCTGTTTACTTTCCACCTTTAATGAATTTGGCAGAGCTCCTGCCTTTTGCTCAATTTTTTTTTTAATATACATTCTTGATTACACAGTATGTGCACTATCTAGTCAAACCTCTTGATAACTACTGTGCATTTTATTATTGACGGAATCAAAATTTTGATCTGGAGCATAGGATGTCAATGGGATACTTTAGCACCTTACTTATGAAAACTATGATATCCACAGAGAACTCGGGATCTCGATACAACTGGTTTGCTTGATCAACTGCCAGCATTACAGCAGCTTCTTTTTCGGCTGCTTGGTTGCCAGGTGATTATTATTTCATATTTGTTATTCTGTCCGAAAACGAACCAGGATTTATATTTCTGAGATGACTCAACATTTTAAAGGTGCCTTGCTAACTTTTGAATATACTTTTTTCCAGCCACAAGGGTCATCATCTTATAACATCATAATCCAACATGCCCTTTCAATGGTGAGGATTCAGAACACGTGTGAGCAGCATACTAGTGAATAGTGATATCAGCATTCCTTGACTTTGTTTCGTGTGTTAATGGAAGGTTGCTCTAGAGAGTGTTAGGATCCATACAGCTATCAACGATGGGATACTCAATCTGGTTGACAAGGTGCCGATCACTACCTTATTGTTTAAAATGAGTGTGTACATTTGTTTATTTCTCTTAGTCCATTGACATCTTCTGCATAATGCAGTTCTTTGATATGCAAAGGGATGATGCTATTAGGGCCCTTGACATATACAAAAGAGCAATTAGCCAGGTCAATAACTATTTCTTTTCTATTATCCAATTATTATTATTTCATTTAATTGGTTTTAGTACTATTTTATGGCTACAACACCAGAAATTGTAGGGTAAGTGTCTAAATCATGTTGGTGCCTTTCTATATTTATCTTTGTTTTTGGGTTGTACAGGCAGAACAACTTTCAGAATTTTATGGACTGTGTAAAACCATACATATCGGGCGTGGTGAGAGGTTGTTAAGAATTGAAAAGGTATAGTTGGCATTCCCATGATTATTTGTATGTTCATTTTCCTTTTCTTTTCTTTTTCTTGTGTGAGTAGCTTGCTGATAGCTTATGGTAACCCATACAGCCTCCTGCGTCATTCTTGCAAACTATGGAGGAGTATGTGAGAGATTCTCCCCTTGCTTCAACAAATAAAATAAACCAGGTTTGGAACTTGTACAAGTCAGTAATGGATGATGCTTCTCACAGTTCAACTAGTATCCTTGTGTTTAGATAGTAAAAACTGAATATTTATGAAAGACTTAGCATTAAGAAACAACTCTGTTGTATAGACAAGCTTTCGATTATTCGATGGACCATATAAGCTTTATCATCACAGTTTATCTTTCATTTTCCTCCTTGGACATGCTTTCAGGACATTTTCTTTTGTTTTTAGGCTGTACCAACAATAGAGTACAGAAGAAAACCAGAAGATGAAGAAGCGTCAATTTCACCTCCTCCATTATCAACTTCAGAACCTGAACCTGAAGCTGAACCTGAACCTGAACCAGAGCCAGTTAAAGAAGTCTCACCCATAGCTGAGCCAACAGATTTACTGGTAATTTTCCATGTTACAACAGCAACCAGGCAGTAGCTTATTTTCGCTCATCCTAACATTTTCATCTTTGCTTGGTAGGGGATGAACGAATCAACCCCTGACACGTCTGAAATAGATAAAAAGAATGCTTTGGCCTTAGTAATCGTTCAACCAGGTACATATCTTACAAATGAACTCTAGTTATTTGTTCACCTTGCGAAGTTAAAAAACAAAATCTAGTACTAAAAATGCTTGTCGCTGAGACTCGATTTTGTGGCAGATAATGCACCTAAAGTTGTTGCTCCTGCTAGTACTGAAAACGTGGCCACTAGCTGGGAGCTGGCACTCGTCACCGCACCCAGTTCAAATGGAAATGCTGTCACTTCAAGCAAATTGGTGCATATTTGAGATATTTATCTGAGATTGCTGTATTCGATCCCTCTGAAACCAAACTAACATTTTTAACTTGGTACAGGCCGGTGGACTGGACTTGCACAGCCTATATAACGAGGCGCACCGACGAGCACAGCAGAATGCGAGCTACAACCCCTGGGACGCCACTCCGGCATCTGGTCCGATGATGCAACAGCCAATGCACAACCCATTCTACGGTTCGAACACAATTGCTGCGCCCCACAACGTACAGATGGCGGCGATGGTCCAGCAGCAGCAGGCTTTCATGCTCCGACAGCAGCAAGCTTTCATGCTCCGACAGCAGCAAGCTTTCATGCTCCAGCAGCAGCAGATGATGATGATGGCAGACCCATCGGTTCATCAGGCCTCTTCCAATCCATTTGTCAGCTCGTACATGCCTGCCGACGTCCACCCGTATGGCCCAGGGATGCAGCTCCATGCAGGCAACGCATACACAGGAACTGGGATGATGTAGCATGCCACTGCATCTACTATTTTTTCGTCGCCTTTCTTTGTCTTTTTCGGAAGGAAATTCCCCGGGGGGGCCTCACGTGAGGCCCTCCCCAAAGAATTTTTTTTCGTCTTTTTCCCCTTTATCACAACTGTGATATTTAGGAAAATTAGAAGAAACCCGGTATAGTGTGAACTGTGAAGATGAGCATAGCCGTTGGAGTCTTTTCCGGCTGTTTCTGACCAAGAGGGTTTTATGTACAGATGTGGAGAATTTTTGTGGAATGAGTTTGCAGGATCAGTTTGGATTGGGAAGAAGCCGCTGGAAGCGGACCTAGATCTTTTGCAATACTGCAGAGGACCGCTGCACGAATAATGATTTCAGTTGTATGGGCTGTGATCTGCAGTAGTATCGAAGCGTTTTTACTATAACAAATTTTATCTTAACTAATAAAAGAAAGGGTTTACCTCCCGCAGCGAAACAATCCCTCATGCCGAGAGCGAGCTTCGCTCGTGTTGCTGCTCCTGTTTTCCTCTGCGCCGATACATGGGTCTGTATCTCTTTCCCTGAATTGCTCGCCCGCTTCCCCAACCGTTCCCCATGACACTTGCGCAGGACGATCCTCCACGTCGAGAGCGAGCATTGCTCGTGTTGCTGCTCCTGTTCTCCTTTTCGTCGATACGTGGGTCCGCATCTCTCCCTGAATCGCTCACTCGCTTCCCCAACTACTCCCCACGATGCCGACGAGGACTACATGGGCGACTTGTTCAACTTCCTCCCTCCGAGCCCCAAATCCTCCTCAAGGAACCCCGCACCTACTACGCAAGCGCAGGGGCAAGGGCAGGCGAAATGAGCCAAGGGAGTGCCTTGGCAGGAGCGGCGACGGCAGGAGCACAAGAGGAAGCAGCGGGAGGAGGATGCACACACCATGTCTGGGCTCGCGGAGGCCATCCCAGAGAGCAACATCGGGTTTAGGCTATTGAAGCAGATGGGGTACGACCCAACAGCCCGCGGCAGCGGTGTTGAGCCGGTCGGAATCGAGATCCGCCGCTTGCGGGCTGCACTCGGGGTAGAGCCTACGGTGGTGTCGCAGTCGGAGGCGAGGATGCGAGAGGCGGCAGAGAGGGAGAGGACGCGAGAGGTGGAGATGATGGTGGAGCTGAGGCGAGGTAGAGCACGCAATGCCGGGGTCGAAGGCTGGTGTGAGACTGTCGCAAGGCCGAGGCAGCGCTCGCACAGCTGGAGAACCGGGCGGTGGAGCCGTCGAAGCTGGAGGGGGAGGAGAAAGAGAAGAGGAAGAGGTGGAGGTGGAGGTGATCACTGAAAAGGTAGTCATTACTCTTATACTCTCATATTTGCATCAATTTTTGTTTTGCAATTCTGTCGGTTATAGTTAGGATCACAAATTCAGCATCATTGTTCAGCCACAGCAATGTTCAAAGATGTGTCAATTACCGCTCATTTTACTTACAAAACTGAGACAAAGTGAACTAACTCCCAAAAAATCCCCCTCATCTGGGATTGTATGAGATTTGTTTGTCAATTGATCATAGCATTGAAATGTGATACCGACAGACACAATCGATTCATTGAAGAGAGACTTTGCGATAGACCATTGTAGTCGTTTTAGGTTTCCATATGGATTTGTCATACCGTTCATGCATTTTGTTACAATCATCCACTATCATGTTCATGAACATCGGGATGCATAACATAATTGGACCCTTCCGTATTTTGTTTCCAATAAGGGTTATTGTCATGATCATGATCATCAGGATGCACACGTAATTGGATCCTTCCCAATTTGGTTTTTAAAAATGTTTAACCGTAAATGTTATTAGATCCTGGTATGCTTATTTCTTCACATTTTGTTGTGACAAAGGCAGAGAGCAGTGGCTTGGCTCTGAATTATGAATTCTGAGGTGTTTGACATGATTTTCTTTGCTATGTGTTCTCACCTGGACTTATTTTTTTTATCTAAGGAAATCTTTTGCAAGTGTTGCTGAAGTAACAAGATTAATATGCCATTTTTTGTCCTACGGGATTTGCAAAACATATTTGCCAAGCCACGTGATCAACACTAGTATTGCCTTTATTGTGGATGCAAGATTAGCTTCATTCTGTACACAAGTGAACTATCCAGAGAAAATCCATACTTGATTCCCATATTTTAATAACATTGTTTCTTTGGAGAATCAAAGTAAAATCGGTGTTTTATTAGAGCTGTAGTGCTGCCGTGCATTCCTCCATGCTTGTACTGCATTATGATCGGAAATTACAATTACAATTTTTATTTGATCATTTTATCCCTGTAGTTGGAAATAGTGTATTTTTGCTATAGCATCTTCCATGCTTTAAAAATTGGATGTCTTCTCCCTTTTATCAGTATGAATCACCAGAAGCACTGGCAAATGAATGCCCTAGGCCTAATGAAGATGACCATTGATTCACTCTGTCAAGGGGTGACAAGGGATTGTCCTTGCTACCACAGGTGTGATTCTTTAAGCATTGTAATCATGTTCAGTAATGATCTGCATACCGCATTGGATTCCTAATACACTATAGCATTACAAGCTTATTATTATTGACATCAACCTTGGATACATTGGTCATGTGCTTAATCAGCAAGGTAACTTGTATTTGTTTCTCCCAAATCCTATGTGATTGCAGCTTTTGATTAGTTCTTGCGGAAATACAGTAGCTTCCTATTAGTTCTTGCTATAATGAATGGTCACCTATTTTTTGCCTCTCCCAATTGCTTTGTGTCTGCAAATTTTGATTTGATGTGTTAGCAGATTGGTATCTTTTTTATCCAAGAGCTCATGTCTCGCATGGCTTTAGAAAAACAAAGCATGCTGAGTGATTGTGAATGCATAGGAATAATTTTTATTATTTGATTAGGACCACTTGGGCATCAATTCAGGTATCTATGAAATATTATTGGTAGAAATGCCATCTATTATACTCTAGCTTAATATTTCTCCTGGAACATGAGGGTATTCATTTTTGTAACTTTTGGGAGGGTTTTCAATTAGTACTGAACTGTGGTACTGAACAACATCAAAGCTTTACTACTAAACTCAATTCTATACCAACATTTTAGCGCTTTACGAGCATTTTTAATTGAAGATATACTGCCTTGATTTGCATAAGTTGAAGACATAGGATATCTCTGTTGCTGTCTGAATTGGGCTTCAATTCCATTTCATCTTTATGAAAATCTTACATTGTTTTCCATTTTATTACTCACAAGTCACAAGTGACTTCTTTTCTTATATTTTGTAGATTGGTTCAACAAATTATCGATGTTGCTTTGGTTCTGAACATTGATGATCCTCCGTGCGCTATTGTTGCAGCGACTCTTTTATTTGTCTTGGCAAGTGATATGAGTACCTCTTAATCCCAATTGATGTGTTGTGCATACTGTATTCCACTTTCTATTCATATTAAATATTTTTTTCCTTCTATCCCACAAGCCACAAAGATAATCACATTGTAACAAAGTTATTTATCTCTATTATATATATTGTTACTTTTTTCTTGTAGAAGTATTCACCTTCTCTCACAAGATTGACGTGTGATAAAGAAGATTAATTAAGCAATGCCATGCTTTTTATTTTCATCATTTTCATTGAAAGTTGAATTAGAATTTATAGTATAATTTTTCATTAGTTTTATATATATCTAACTCGCTGAATGGCATTTAATTGGCCAACAGTTGCTACTCTTTTAATACCTTTGATGTATACTTCAGTACTCCTATAGCTTCAATTTTGCCTATTTTCAATCTCCCCTTTTCTTGTTGTTATTCAGGTCCAAGACAATCATTTTTAACTTCCAAAGGTAAACAATTTATGAGTTCAAAGTTTTATTTTCCAGGTGGTAGTAGTAGTAGCAGGTGATGCAATAGGCGGAGTTAATATTTTTGTTTATATGTGTGAAAGAAAAATTATATTTATTATGCGGTTTAAAGTCTCGTTTGCTAATATGTATCACTTTCTTTTGAGGTATCGTTGTAACGCATGGACATCCTATTTGTCACGGTAGCAAAACACTCTTCAGCTTGAACTGTATCTGTCGATCTTGTCTATCCATATTCCATCTAACGTTTGAAAAGTGTTAATGCAGAGAACATTGTGCGTAGTGTTAATGCAGAGAATATTGTGCGCATTTACGCAATGGCAAAGGATACCGGTCCACGGAAGCATGCACATGATGCACTTGTCGGTGATGGGCGATGCCGATGTGTATGGTGGCACTGACCACGGCACGAGGCGGAGGCAAGGAGCCCATGCACGACACGACATGGGTGGCACAGAAATCTGGACTGATTTGGCCGTATCGCACAACAAAATTCCAAAACTGGCCCCTATAACCCTAAAATTCCCGATTTAGCCTCCCGTACCCACCTGCTGCGGTCCCGCACGGCAGCAACCAACCTGCTGCCGTCGGTGACTTTCCTGAAAAATCTATTTAATAATATTTTTTGAGGAATTTTTAAATATAATAAATGAGCTCAAAAAATTATTAAATTTTTTTGTGGAGCCTCCTGGCATAGTGTGCTTGCTTGTGTAATTTTTTTTTTGAAATTTTATCCATTTTTATTATTTCTGCGAAATTCTTTTAAGTACAATGTTTGTATGAATTTTCTAATATAGAAACTAAGGTCCAAACATTATGAATTTTTTTTGTCAGACTCCCTACACAGAGGACTTGATTGTGTAAATTTTATGTAATTTTATATGCTCCTAAATTATATCGACAAATTCAGGGTTTAGGTCTGAAAAATTAGGGCGAGACGTTTCAGAAATTAGGGTTTCATGATTTCATGTGACTTGAAATGTGTGAAGTTTACTACCACATGACTACTTTTGATCGCTATGGTTCTTGATCGCATTTTCGAAGATACTGAGAACTTAACTGAAGGGGCTGAGAACGTCGTGATTACGAAGATGCCCTAAAACATAAAAGAATCGATGTCGATGTGAATGGTTATTTCTGTAATTCCACCAGAAGAGGTATACTTGCAATATAGTATTGGCTCAGGCATGAGCCGAACCCCCACGCTGAGATCACCCTAGCTTCACCTCCCAGGCAGCACCCCTACTACGGCCTTCAAGACGTGCGCCACTCCCGCACGAGTTCACCTTCCCTGAGGATCAACTACGCCGTCCGGGCAAAGCGACACGACGATGCACCCTAGCTAATGTCATGGCCGTGAAAAACTTATTATGTAATGTCATTGTGCATTTTGCCTTTATGATTTATGTAATGTCTGTGTGCATTACGATACTGTGATTTATGTACACAAAATGTTCTCTGAAATATTCAGTACAAACGACAACTCTACCTCCCGATTTTAACTTACTAAACCGTAAAGACATAACACAATATTGTCCCATGATACCTCCTCGACCCCGCTGCCTCGCGGACGCGAATTTTGTTCAACCCAATTGCAATTTACCCGCAGGCTATATATATGGATGTTTTGGCTGCCATTCCCCTCACTCTTCACTTCCTCTTCTTCTTTCTTCCAGTCTTAAACGAGATGTCTACGATCTCATCAAACTTCCGAGTGAGCAAGCAATTAGAAACACTACGGCAGCACTTGGTTTGCCCTCATTGCAGAGATACGGTGAATGTGTTCACCTCCCATACGCCAACCAATCCATCCCGAGTATTCATGAAGTGTTCAAATCACACGGTAACTTGTGTCTGATCATCCCCAACGAACTTCTATGGAGACAATATGTTTTTTTCACTTGCAGTTGTAATTCTTTTTACAGAACACAACATGTTGATTCTGGCTGTGGGCTGATGAAGTAGTGTCGAAGGTTCGAGATATTGCAATGCAAATTGCTGCCTTGCAAGAAGACACCTGTGCTTTGCTGCATTTCGTCAAGTGCCTCGAGCCTCTGATCAACAGACGAAAAATAAAGATAATGGGCTTAAAAGACTGGATGAAAGAATGGAAAGGGTTGAGAAAATGATTCAGAAATTAGTTAACACTGCTAGTTTTGCAGGTTTGCTTCTATTATTTCTTGTTCTTGCAAAGTAGAAGTTCAGTTCTAGTCAGATTGTAATATCCACTCTTTATCTATGCATCCCTGCACTACGTGATGTATACCTTTGCGATGTTGTTGCACTCCTTTGTATTATGTATGCCTCTGTCTAACTCTGTTATGAATACTTTGCGTGCGAATTAATCAAACCCTAATTTTGAAATACTACATTCGAAATTTTGAAAACCTAAATCTGTAAGGTTGCAGACAACTTCATAATACTTACACCCCACGCAATGACAGCTTTTTAGACCAAAATGACAGCACTCTGCAAAGTAGGACGTGACAACACCCTGCCTCGCCAGCTTTTCAAACCGAAATGACAGCACTCTGCAAAGTAGGACGTGACAACACTCTTAAAAATAGGACATGACTTCTCTCTGCAAAAAGATAAGATTTAACCACACTATGACAACCCCGTGGCTTATAAAAGGAGGTGCAAGACAACTGTTCGGCCAAACCCAACACTACACCATAGCTTGCGTCTAGGTTGGTCGAACATGGTCACTAAGTGGTCGAAACTTGGTCATAAGGAGTTACGAATTGGTCGAGACCAAATATAAACTGGTCGTATAGAGATACGAGCTGGTCGCTAGTGATATGGACCTAGTCGTAGATCATATTGCATTAAGGTTCGTCCGATATATTCTATGTGCGTTCGGGAATCGTTATGTGCTGCTAGGTACCACTGACGATTCGTAGTCGAAAAAGAGTTTTCAAGTCACGACCGATTACACATGAACCTATAGGGTCACATACTTAAAGGACTATGATTTGTTTTGGATAGTGATCCGAATTCATATAGGCCACGAGTTCCCGCGATCCTACAACATTAAGCCAAGAATAAGAGTAAAAGTCACGACCACTGTTGATAGTATGTGCTGATTTTATAATAAAAAATTATCGTATTAATACTAGGAAATCAACTGTGGTTGGAACCAGTGTGTGACTTCAAGTAGTTGTAGATCTGTTTTCCATAATCGAAATACCAAATAATAGATTATATGGTTGGAAGATAAGACTTGTCTTGACAAGAAAGAAAATATACAATAAATGATAAGTGGTTTTATTTATACGTAGTATCCAAACTGGTCATAATGATTGCTAAGAACTTAAGACGTGAGAAACACCCTGCGAAATGTGCTCATGCTCAAGTTCGACTGGTAGCAAAGATCATAGGAAAAGGATCGTCGCTAGGAAGCTCCTTCCAGTGGGTAGGTCCACATGCGGAGAGGAGAGACTTCGACTAGGAGGCTTTCCGCGTCTCGTAGCCAAACAAGAGTAAAATATAATTTTGAAGTGAAGAAATGTAGTCTTTGAAATTTTAAGTATGTAAATCACTATATGTAGTTGTTTGTGTTATGCTCCTTGTACTCGCATGTTTCTTTAAGAAAAGAGTGTGGTCGCGCGTGAGAACCATTGACGTAATGGTCACGACTAGGATCCTTGTGGCGTTTGACTTAGATGTCTGAGGTAGAGAGTTACATAGATCCTTTTAAAGTATATCGGAGAGAAGTTCGTCTTCTCCAACCAGTGTAAACAACAATAGTAGGCAACCAGAGTATGGTACAAACATATAAACAATATCACTCATCGAATAAAATAAAGAAATGATAAATTAAAATTTGACATAATGTAAAAATACAATTATACAAAGAACCTACGCAATTGGTTAATATTCATGGAGTGTGACAAAATACGCTCGTCTGACATAGCTAGTCGTACCGAACCAGATCTGGTGACTTCGACCATAGTGTACAGACCTTCCCATTTGGGAGAAAGTTTGTTGCGATTAGCCTAACTCTGAATTTTTTCTGAAATCCAGATCATCTACAGCTAGGCTATGAGGTTGCACCTTATGACTGTGATACCTTCGCATGGCTTGTTAGTAAATCGCTAATCGTATTAGGGTTTGGTTTCGTCGTCAGCCTCTACATCATCTTCAGGAATAATATCACGCTGGAGATAATTTTGGATCGGCGTCATCCAATCTCTACCGGGTCGTGCGTGACTACCTCGCCAGCTTTTCAGACCGAAATGACAACACTCTGCAAAGTAGGACGTGACAACACTCTTAAAAATGAGACATGGCTTCTCTCTGCAAAAAGATAAGATTTAACCACACCATGCCAACCCCGTGACTTATAAAAGGACGTGCAAGACAACTACTCGGCCAAACCCAACACTACATCACAGCTTGTTTCACCACGGCGGGATAGACAAGCAGACGAAGCAATGGGACGAGATCCGCGATCTAGCAAGGGCTTCTACAGCATTGGCCGAACAAGCTAGGGCTGCTGCGGCCCGGGTCCAGCAAGAGGAGCTTGCCTGGCTGGCAGCTCTCTGCAATAAAGCCCCCCGTAGCAGCAACCCCTGCCAGAACGTCCCAACCGAGCGCTCGCTGCAACACCCACTAGAGGGGGAGACGCCGCCCCTCTGTTGGTGTAGGGACACATGCAAGTTCTTCAAATCCAAGCACCGGATCAGCCTCGGCATGTGTTACTGGGGTTATCCGAACTACTCATCTGACTATCCCGACCGTCGTTGGGATACGAGCAGCTATCGGCAGCCAGTAAGGAGTACTTACAGTAAGTTCCCGTACCAATTCTCTTTCAGAGTACGCACTAACAATCTCTCCCGTCTACCTGTAGTCTCTGGAGCCGCTATGTGGCTTCCGCAAGTGGATCGACCTAGAGATCCACCCACACGACCAGTGGCAGCTCGACTTCGATGAGTGGAATGCCGAAAGGGGACGCGAGATCCGGGAGGAGGAGTGTCGGACTGAAGAGCACAACCAGCATATCCGGCGGGAGACGCAAGCCCATCTCGAGGCGTGCAGGCGTAGGGAGCGCGAGGCACGCGAGAGAAAGCGCGAGAAAAGGGAGAAATTGCGGCCGGGGCAAGGGCGGCCGGCGAGGAGTACAGCGTCGAGCTCGAAAAGAAGGGCAAATGACCTCGGTCCACGCAGTAGGTTAGGCCATTCCGTAGTAGTCCCCCTCCTACTCGCCATATTTTTACTATCCCCTAAAGGCATGCGTACTTACATGGTCCGGAGGCTTGTGTCGCAATGTACCGTAGTAGTAGCGTGCATGACTAAAACAATTAGCCGAACCATCATGCCATGTGACCACATGTAACGTGCTTCTGTCCGCGAACTGCAATGTAGTTCTGGTTATGTGCCTCCGCTGAGCCAATACTATATTGCAAGTATGCCTCTTCTGGTGGAATTACAGAAATAACCATTCACATCGACATCGATTCTTCTATGTTTTAGGGTATCTTCGTAATCACGACGTTCTCAGCCCCTTCAGTTAAGTTCTCAGCATCTTCGAAAATGTGATCAAGAACCATAGCGACCAAAAGTAGTCATGTGGTAGTAAACTTCACACATTTCAAGTAACATGAAATCATAAAACCCTAATTTTCGAAACGTCTCGTCCTAATTTTTCAGACCTAAACCCTGAATTTGTCGAGATAATTTCGGAGCATATAAAATTATGTAAAATTTACAAAATCAAGTCCTCTGTGTAGGGAGTCTAACAAAAAAAAATCATAATGTTTGGGCCTCAGTTTCTATATTAGAAAATTCCTACAAACATTGTGCTGAAAAGAATTTTGTAGAGAAAATAAAAATGGATAAAATTTTGAAAAAAATATACAAGCAAGCACACTATGCCAGGAGGCTCCACAAAAAATTTCATAATTTTTTAAGCTCATTTATTATATTTAAAAATTCCTCAAACAAATATTATTAAATAGATTTTTCGAAAAAAAAATTAAACAGTAAGCCACCTGCTGCCGTCGGGGACGGCAACACCTACCTGCTACGGTCCCGCACGGCAGCAGATTGGCTGCTACCGTGCGGGACTACCGCAGGTGGGTACGGGGAGCTAAATCGGGAATTTTGGGGTTGTAGGGGTCAATTTTGGAATTTTGTTGCGCGGTCCCGCACATGAGAGTTAGGTCTTTGCCGTCTTGGGACCGCAGCAGGGTCTGAGGGGTTAAATCGGGTATTTTGGGGTTGTAGGGGTCAATTTTAGAATTTTGTTGCGCTATACGATCAAATCAGTCCCAACCTGCTGCCGTGCAGGACCGCAGCAGATGGGTAGGGAGGTTAAATCGGGAATTTTGGGGTTGTAGGGGTCAATTTTGAAATTTTGTTGTATTATATGGTCAAATCAGTCCAGATTTCGACGGGTTGCATACGTACGGAGGTGCCCGATGTGTGCTGTGTAGGGCAACGCACGCGTTCGCAACATGCGGCCAGCGTGCCACTTGTCCGACGCGGGCTCGGACTTGGAGCGGCCCGGTGGTTAGCGCGAGCAGGACAGGATAAAACCGTGCTCGTCTCGTCATGTGCCGCGCCGCGCCGTGCCGGGAGCGGATACGTGAAGAATGTTGTGTGCCTGTTCAGACCGACAAGTGACAAGGAAATGGTGGCTAGTGTTAATCAGTCCTTCGTGTCAACAAAAATACTGATGCAAGGCCAGTGATGTACGCAGAACAGAACGAGTACGAAGGGATGCTAGCGGAACAAAGTTATTATAGAGACGCTAATGAGACAAAGTTATCACACGATAAACTAGCAAACACATATTTAAATATCATGTACAATCTAAATTAATACATAAAAACAAGGAACGTTGTTAAAATTAAAAATACATTAAATATAGTATCTGGAAAGATACCAAGGATGCAACAAACGAAACCGATGCTCCAGCCCCTTCGATCTGCCACTGTGTAAGGCGGATCATCGATAGAAGATCAAAATCCTACACAGTAAACCAAAGCGTGTACTAGTATAAGTAGCCAGACACAACATCAATGAAAGATCGAAATCGCACACCAAAGCATGTACTAGTATATATCGGAGTATCAAAGGCCAATGCTTCAATTGTAGCTGTATAGAAGTTGACGACACTTTTCGCGAGGTATCACACGGGGAAGAGAATATACAGGTCAGTACACACTGCTTTACTCGTCTTCGCCGTTCATTTGGAGGAACCACAGGATCGCCACGCCAAAGACCACGAAAGAAGACAGCTCCATCGTGAGCGCTCCCCATCCGATGACACCGGCATGTTTCAGGATCGACGGAATGGCGATGCTCCCCACTATCGATGCGCCCGTCAAGAATTTTGTGATGTTCACCCAACTGCAGTGGCAAAGTACATGCACATCAGTTAACTTTACAGTATAAGGAAAAGAATTTAGGGGATGCAATCAGCCCAGTGCGAAACAAGGTAGGCTTTTGTAATGGTGTCTCCCACTAAAAAGTAACAAGCAACATATGTGCGTGCCAAAGTGAACATTCATGACGTATATTACATAACCAGCAAATTGTTCCACGACAGAGGGCCTTGACTCGTTTGTATACCATGGAAGTTAGTTGATCACAAGATTCCACAGTAAACCATAACCATCATCTCAAAATCTCTAAATATAATTTGAGAACCTTTGTCAGAAATTTGAGAACAGTTACAAGTACCATGAGTGCTAGTAAGTTAAGGCATGAGTAAAAGAATGTGCTGAAAAACTATGACACGTGATTAAGAACGAAGCAGAAGTGGCTGCCAGGTAAGGAAGGATGATCACTTACCCATCTCCCTCATTAGACATCACAGAGGGAGAATTGGAGCTCAGGAAAAATAGGAGGGGCATTGGTAGTATGAGGTACATCAGAGCTGCAGAAAATGCCATTGATCACTTACAATTTCCTTCAAAATAATTATCAAGCAAATGAAGAAAGTTTTCCAACATGAACAAAGTTCTCTAACCTGTTAACATTGGCCACCAGTTATTATACAGAGCACAGGCCTGAAGAGGAAAAAAGTTGCAGAGATTTAGGCAACATTGGAAAGGAAAAGGATAATACGCTGGTGCTGAGATGTTAAATTTTGACGTTTACCAAAATCTGCAATACAATTCCACCAGAGACCAATATAGCGAGAAGGGCAAGTCTTCCACTGTGCAGACATGCTCTCATACTACGTGATAGTCCCATTGTTTCCTTTGATGCTGTTCAGATACAGTTTTCTGGAATGGAAAAAAGGTAGATAAGCAAATACATAATAGACATCGTACATATAACCCAAACATTGCCATCGGAAATCAACTCAAATAAAATGATGGGAAATCTTACCTAGGCCAACTTACTGCAAAAGCAGTTGTGCAAGGAAACGGTATGATCTTTAACTAATGAATGAATTACTAGCTCTATCCGCGTTTTTTTTTCTTTCCGAAGAACACGGTAGGTGGTCAAGTTAACCACCCATTAGGAGGATAGCCGATAGCAATAATAAGATCACAGCAATATGTACAAGTATACAACAATTCGAAACAAACTCGATCCCAGCTAAGGATGTGGAAAAGAGAACAGTGACTGAATCATAACCAATCCATCTAGAGTAACGCTCTCAACCTGTCTAAAACACTCTCGGCCCATGTTTTCAGTGTGTCTTCAACTAATGAAGTTCTAGCTCTGTCAGATCCACACACCGTTGCAGGCTTGCAGCTAACAAAAGCAGCCATGCGTTTCCATAAAAGAAAAAAGGAGAAAGAAAAAAGCAGCCATGTACAGCAAAAGGAATGCACAAAGCAAGTGCAGAGAATTGATTTCTGTGATCAGCATATTGTGACGATTACAAAGAGTTGCTTGTAAAGGTGAGCTTCCTACAGATCTCCCCTCTAGAGAGGAACAAAATATGTTCTTGGCTACTGAATATTGACACCGGACAGCCACATATTAACAATTCGATCATAATTCCTAAGCAACCCAAACTAGTTCCTTATCTCCGGTTCTTCGATCCAGAAATCCAAACAAAGGGCATAAAAGAAAGAGTCGGATCTGATACAGGCGAACCGATCATTCCAGGGCGCACCCTGCACCGATTCAACTAGCTAGGCAGGCAGGAAGGAAGGGAGGAGGGAGGGAGGGAGGGAGGAGGAGATGGATGCGTACTGTGGCTGCGAGCAGCAGAGACGCACGAGGCGCCCACCGCCGCCGCGGCGCGCGCAAGGGCCGGCCGGGAAGGATGACGCGCCGTCAGCCGCGGCGGGTGCGGAGGCCGCCGAGAATTGGATTGGAGTACAGATTGAAGGGTTGGTGGTGTGGACGGCCCACCGGAAAGATTAGTCGGGAATAATACTCCGCTTGATTGGTTAGCTGGTTTTGGGCGAGAGGGGGAATCAATGAATATGATACGATGGCGTTGCGAATTACTGTCTTTAATTACTTCACTTGAATTTAATAAGTACCCCTGAAGTACTAATCCTCTCAACCTAACAGAGAAGGATCTCGGGTCATCACGAGCGCCACGAAATTTGGTAAATATACCCCCCTCCGGTCAGTTGAATTTTTTGTTATCGATATCTTTTTTAAAAGTATTTTGATTAAACACATAAAATAGGTATAAAATATTAATTTCAAAAAGAATTTTTATAAAAATATTTATTATTAATTTTATAAACCTATTGTAATATAAATTAATAGACAACTTTGTATTTTGATGATCATATCAATGTCCAAAATAATTATTATTTTTTCTTTTTTATAACTAGAGGGATTAATTTCATAACGGTCCATATTTAGGAGGACGGATAACCGGATAAGCAAACTAGTTTGCTCGGTTGCTCCGAGTTGGAATCAAATCTAACAACAAGTAATACATCATGGCCCGAGCCCGACCGACCGAGCCATGTACAACTCCAGCCTGCCCGGGAGCTAGTCTCGTCGTACAAGAGCAACTCAACAGTGTGGGCAGGCAGCGCGACACCCATGAGCCAAAGAAAGAGGAAGCCAGTGCCAATCAAACCACACGCCTAAGGAAGGGAACATTACAGCTGCCCCCCAAAAATAAATGAAACGAGCTGTAATTGTGCATCATCATAAACCAATACCCATCTTTTTTTATTCTTTCGAATGTGATTTTGCATGTGTACATGTGACCAAATGTTCTTGCTACGCTTTTCCAAAAAAAAAAGCATTCATTTCTCTCCTCTCTCCTCTCTCTTTCCGCCGGTCGCCGTCCGCCTGCCACGAGCCATGCCGTTGTCGTCATCGGAAACCTCAAGGTTTCTAGGGGTTAGTGATCGGCGGCGCAACTCAGGGTCACGACGGTCGGCATGGAGAGAGAAGGAGGGAGAGAAGGGGAGGAAGGAGAAGGAAAGGGTGATTTTTGCAAAAAGTAGCACGAATCTTAAAACACTTCAACTATAGAGATAATGCATGTAGTGATATGTACACTAGGCTTTGGTATCTTCCCTTTCTTTTTCTTGTCGAAAAATAAGCGAAACAAGGTGTAATTGTGTATCGTGCGGCCTTCGTCGTGAAAAACGAACCAACTCCCATCCTTTTTTTTTCATCCATTCCTCCTCCCCTCTCTCTGAGTTGCGAGGGAAGGGAGAGGAGGAAAGGGATCATTGGATTCGGTTGGATCGGAGCCATGGGGAGGATCCAGTACGCCGTGGTGGCGCGGGGGGCGGTGGTGCTGGCGGAGCACGGCGCCGCGGCCACCAACGCGGGGGCCGTCGCGCGGCAGATCCTCGAGCGCCTCCCCGACGGCGGCGCCGACTGCCACGTCTCCTACACCCAGGACCTCTACGTCTTCCACGTCAAACGCACCGACGGCGTCACCGCGCTGTGCATAGCCGACGACGCCGCAGGACGTAAGCACACACATTACACATACATCGTACATTGATACAACACGACGCAGCCATGAACAGCCATCTCCTCCCTCTTCTCTCCTTCATGTTTCCTTAGCCCTATGGTATGAATGAATCATGAATGGAGGATGATCTTGACCTTGTTAGCCCGCGATTGGCCCGGCGTTTGCTGAAGCGTCTGGATCTGGCAGAGTTAAACGCGGGTTTGTCACTTGTATAACATGCACTCTCTAATGTTCAGGCTCTTGTCTCGATAGTAATGTAATAATGTACTATGGGGATGGAGTGAAATTGAGCAATGGGGGAATGGGCATTTGTTTTACTCTGACAAATGTGATTTGATGATAGATTGAGCGGTAGATGGGTGGAGCATTGGATTGGCTGTCGAGAGTTTACAGTCATTTGACATTGAGATAAATCCTGTGTTCATTATCTTCCATGTTGCAGGACGGATTCCTTTCGCATTTCTTGAGGATATCCATGGAAGATTTGTTAAGACGTATGGTCGTGCTGCTCTGTCTGCTCTTGCTTATGCGATGAACGATGAGTTCTCAAGGGTTTTGAGCCAACAAATGGACTACTATTCAAATGACCCAAATGCAGATAGAATAAATCGCATGAGAGGTGAAATGGATCAGGTATTTCCTGGGTTATTTGAATTGAATAGACAAGCGATTATTGTCTGACCCGTTTATAGTTTACAATTTTCATGTTAAAGGGGTTAAATTAGAATTCATGCTCTCTTACAAGTTCGTAAAGAACGAGCCAAAATTTGGCCCCTTATTAGATTCCTAATTCTGGGCTTCCTGCCAAGTTCTGCATTTTCAGCGTAAAACATCGCCCAGAAAATTTCTGTCATATTCTCAAGGCTGTGGATTCTTTGCTGTTCTCTTACAGGTCCGGAGCGTTATGATCGATAACATTGACAAAGTACTTGAGAGAGGTGACCGTTTGGAATTATTGGCTGACAAGACTGTGACTATGCAAGGAAACACAATGCGGTTTAAACGACAAGCTCGCCGTTTCAGAAACACCACCTGGTGGAGAAATGTCAAGCTCACGTATGTTAATTTTGTGTTAAGTAACTGTTTGCTCTTGCGTTTGGATAAAAAAATTCGTTTTATGCTTGATGCTCAAAACTTTTAGTGAGTTCGTATACTCACAATCGCCTGAACATAGATTATTTTACATTTATTGAGTGCTTCTTGACATTAAGCAGTCAACCCTATTAATTAACATAGCTGTGAATAGTTTATCTCATTACTAAAAGTGTCCACTATCTAGCAAAGAAAATGCATCTGTTCAAAGAGTTTTCTCTTGGTTGCTATTGCCACTCATTTTCTTTGGATTTTATTGTTGAACCATTTTTATCCTTCACAATTAAACATTCTTCCATGTGTTAAGATAGGTATGAGTGCATGTCATCAACTTGAAATGAGAGTAGTTTGTGAAACTCAAGAGTTATTCATACACTTTTGCCTACGTTCTTTTTCTTCTTTCTTTCTTTCTTTTTTTTTGAACAGGAAGGCGGGATTCTGCCATTTCAATTAAAGAGGAGGTTAAAAGTAAGTAAAGGTTTCAAGTACATGCCACCAAGGCCACTGAATTTCACCACAATAACTGGGCTAGGGACGAGCAGGGCTTTAGCCGACAAAGAAGCTAATTATGAAAGGCTAAAGTCCTCTTTTATTTGAAAGGCAAGGTGTTCAGAGCTCAGAGAATTATTTTAGAAGACTTATCTTTCTTTCTTTCTAAATATTCCGGAATATGTAGATGACTAGAATTTTCTTCTTTCGGCGTTTGTTCGCTTGCTCGTTGCCAGCCGCCACTCCTCGAGGCTCCTAAAGTTTTGTGGGCTACTGTTCCTCCAATTGAGCACTGCAGGCCAAGTTCCTTTAGCCTACGAGTTCTTTTACTCATCTTATTCTAATTTAGGAAGCTTAAACTAAAGATTCCAAGTCTGAAATGTTTGAACTCTGACAATGGCAAATTCTTTTACCACGATACTTCCGAATAAGTTAACTTCCATTTTAAACCTTTTCTATGCAATAATTATATATCTCACATCCATATGATTTGCCCCTTCTTTTCAGAGCTGCATTAATATTCGTCCTCCTGGTGATATCATACATCGTGCTCGTATACGTGTGCCACGGCTTCACCCTACCCTCGTGTGTTCGGTAAACCTTGTGCTTCTCTCTAGGTTGTGCCTATACGAATACGAGGCCTCATTCCGATCCCAAAAATGCTCCATGTTTCCTGTAAGAGAAGCTTCCTTCACTGTTGCAATTTTTTGTTGTTGTATGAAGGGAAACCATCGCGTTTCTTGATTTTGTAAGTTCGCGCTCTTGCTTCTGAACCCTCGCGACTATTTAAGCTGTCTCGTAGAATTGTCTAACCATGATTTACATCGACTGAAACAAGACTACTTCTAAGTCACCGGAGCATTGTGCAGTAGACCGGGCCTGTGGCTCTCTACTGCACCCAATATTGCACCACTACTCCAGTCACTTACCTTGTCAAAGTCTTTCTGTGATCGATTTCAGCTCCCTCTCAAGACACGTTGCCCAAGATAAGATAATAGCTCAAATGATTGAAACAAGTATTGAAATCACTTGAATAAGTACTAAAATCATTGGAACAAAAGTCCAGGGTAATTAAAGCCACAAAAAATAGAGTGAACATGCGACATGTGGGATGTTTACAAACTTATGGGAGCCAGAGTAAACGAAAATAAAATGTAAAAAGCTATTGAAAAAGTATAACGTGCTTAGGTAAGGAGCAATGTAAAACGTGCTTCATACAATCACATTTTGAACCACCCAAATAAATGGCAGTGTTACAAACAACCGAACAATCTTGCAGGATCGAGCGATTCCTTAAGGGTGGGTTTGGTAGGTATAATCATATATTCCCATCCAATCTAATATTTTTATAAACACATTACCAATAATCTAAGATTGCAATGGTTAGTTGATTTGATATTACTAAGATTCCAAAGTTTGATTGATTTGAAAGAAACTACGTATTAGTCTTTACCATAGTTCAAATATTTCATAGCTCAAACCACCAAGTCCACAAAGTTAAATTATAAGATTTGACATTTCAAACCATGAAAGTTAACATATATAAATTTTGATTTTACAATTTAAAATTCTAGCATTCCAAATTCGTTTTTGTATTATTAAAAAGTTCAAAATTTAGATTTTGATAATTTAAATTTTGAGTTATGGAGTTTAGATTCTAAGATTTAAATTCCCGGAATTTAAATATATGAAATCCATCATTCGAATTTTTTTATTCGAAAAAATTTTATTAAAAAAACTGATTTTCGAAATCAAACCTTGAAATTTTGAATTTTCAAATTAAATTGTCTGAATTAAAGTTTCCAAAATTTAGGGGTCAAATTTTGATATTTTGGTTTTGAAATTCATATTTTGAAAAAAATATTTTTAAATTCCATATATTGGATTTCAAATTTTGAAAGTTCAAAATTTGACTTTGATGAATCAAATGCATATGATAAAAATGCAGTAACAAACATTTCTTTCTCTTGGTAATCTAAGATGAACACTTTTTACGGAAATTGATTCATGGAATTGATGGTAATCTTAGATTTTTAGTTCAGATTACTAGATGTTTTACCAAACAAGGTAATCTCGTAAGATTACTAAAGGATTCCTGGTAATCCTCGAAGAATTCTGCCAAACAAACGCACCTAAAGCTTAATATTTTGTAGGGGAATTAAGCGTAATAATTTAAACTGGATTTCTTCTTTGCTTGAACTTGTATAATCCCTTCATTGAAGTCTTCATGGGTCACCTGCGTGAGCAAAGGTAAGGATCAAACACAACAATACATTATTGATTATTCCTAAATACAGCTACACATGCTTCATTAAGTACATTTCAAAAAGTACCGAAGTCACAATAACAATTTGGTGGTACGAACTACTCGGCCTGCAAAATTTTCTTGGAAATATCAAATCGATGTATTAGGATCAATCAATCCCACTATGATGTTCTACAGATCTCATGTTCATTATTCTAAATTTCATTTACTGATTCCCCACGATCCTAATCCATTTTATTTGTAGTTGCCATCTTTTATTATTCTAGCAATCGATTGATACTTTCCGAACCTTGAGGTTGTCTCTATACCTGTCACAAGTAATTCAAACAAAAAGCATCAGAATAAATAGATTAGCAGCACAAACCTCTGTAGCATCTCGGCGTAGAGCAAGCATGCCAGCTTCTACACAAACAGCCTTCAGCTGTGCACCATTGAAATCGTCTGTTGAACGAGCCAGCTCTTCAAAGTTGACATCAGGATGTACATTCATTTTTCTTGAGTGAATCTACAAAACGTAACACAGAACAAAGTTGTTTTAGTTCTGGCAGAACAAAGTTCATATTAATTTTTCAGAAAGCTAAGCAGGTAAGCAATTTTTGCAACAAGTAGCTATCACAAATTTCGGGAGCCATACCTGCAAGATTCTAGCTCTTGCTTCTTCTGAAGGATGAGGGAACTCAATCTTTCGGTCCAACCGACCGGACCGCATTAAAGCGGGATCAAGGATATCTGCACGATTTGTTGCAGCTATCACCTGCAAGTCACATAACAACCCAACAATAAGTAGATAAGACATTAACGAAACATTGATTAAGTATTGATTCATGTCTTAAATTATGATAAACAGAACCATGCTTGTGGCTACTCATTTTGCAATAGAATGCATTTCCCTTTTTTGTCAGGTTAATGCATTAAAAAAACAAGTTTGGTCAAACCATCAGGACAGTAACAACTCATTATTTATAGGTTGAGATTGCAAGCATTCAGATTAAAGAGACAAATATTAGAACATGCTGACCTTTATCCTCTCATCACTGCTAAATCCATCTAGCTGATTCAGCAATTCCAACATTGTCCTTTGTACTTCTCTGTCACCGCTAACTTCACTGCAGTAGAATAAAAACAAAAAACTACAAATTATTATACTGCAAACAGTATTAACTTCCAATAAGGGTGATATGTTTATACTGCATGAAGCATATGTTGCGAGGAATTAAGATGTATTTATCACTAAAGTTCAAAATCCTGAATCATTCTGTCCTAATCACATGACATGAAAAGGTTAAATGAATTATCTGACTTTCAGGGATACCATTCTATATATGGAAAGTGAAAATTTACAGCTTTGAGCGACCCATATCCCATAGGTGATTTTATTATTAATAGTGTTATTACTTGTTTCAGTGCTCAGGAGAAAATTCTACCACACCAGTTACCAAATTAAAGTCAATCACCAATCCAATGCTCTAACCAAACATTCCAAAACAAATAAAATATGACACATTTGTTCAGATGTTACCTACAAAATTTCATACAAAAATCATTGCAGAGTGATCTAATTAATGTACTGTTCATGAAATGAATCGGCCAAACCAAAACAAGAGCAACAATATCAGAATGATGCATGGACTTGATCACGAACTGACATAGTTCAACAGCAATACGTAAAAAGACGCTGTTTCCTGGCAAAAAGAAAATGTGAAAACAGACATTACATTGAAACATTAACTAAACTGACTCATTATGCTTAATGTAGAAAGCAATGTGCCAAAAACAATATTAAATGCACCTATCAAAACGCTTTGTTCCAATTGCATCAATCTCATCAATGAAAATGATGCAGGGGGCTTTCTCCTTTGCTAGCTGAAAAGCGTCTCGCACGAGCTTTGCCCCATCACCGATAAACATCTGAGAACCAAGTCACAGAGACATTAATATTTATCTAAACTATACGCAGAAGAAATAAGCAAGAAAGAAAATTGAATGAAACTGACTGGACTCAGCAATATTTCAGATGCAAATCGACATTCAAAGTCATATCCTGAGCTAATGATGCTAGTCATCATATACCACTCATTTTTTCCCAACATGCTAGGGTACATGCTAAACAATGTAATATATCATTATAAGGCACATGTCCGAGCTGAATTCCACTCCACCAAAAACATTACAGAGTTAACAATGGAAAATCAAAGTTCCCAACATCGCGTCCTTGTGTAAAGAAAGATAAAAGCTGCTTATCGGGACCAAACGTAGTCCATACATGCAAAAGTGAAAGTGTTCAATGATTGAAAGAAGAGGTTTGGGAGCCCTAGCATTCGCATGATATTTCGTACATTGAAATGAAGAATGTCAGGATATTGAAGATACTGCTTTCAACGACCTTAGCATCAAAAGTTAGTTACCTGCACAAGCTGTGGACCAGCTAGTTTCAGAAAAGTGGCGTTAGTTTGTGCAGCACATGCACGAGCCATCAGAGTCTTTCCAGTCCCAGGTGGTCCATATAAAAGAACCCCTTTAGGTGGACGAATTCCCAACTTCTGAAATCGGTCCTTGTGCGTCATCGGCAGAACTATTGCCTCAACAAGCTCTTGAATCTGCATTTGACAATGCAAAAGCGTAGCATAAGAGAGTGGATAAAAGTGAACAAACAAGAACTAACAATTATTTCGAGATATAAAAATTAGCATACACAGCAACAAATTGACAATCATCCTGTTGTTTGCACCATCAGTTCTGTAAAGTAAAATACCTGTTTCTCAAGGCCTCCAACGTCATTGTAATCCTCTGTAGGTTTTTCATCTACCTCCATTGCCTTCACTCGTGAGTCATACTCTGAAGGCAGTGTGTCTAGTATCAAGTAGCTGTCTTTGTTGACTCCAACCAAATCACTGGGTTTGAGCTTGTCAGGGTCAACTAGCCCAATAACAGGAAGGAATATAGTCTGCAATTAAGGGACAATGAATTTGATTCTTTACAATGCACAAGATAACCCAACTAATGTAGTTCATCAAATGGTATGTGGAAGTAAACCATGTCATGTCGGGTCTAAATTCAAACAGTCCATAACCCATCCACTCAAGAGTAGATATGGACAGAAAATTAATTAAAAGCAAAAATGTTGTGTGCAGAACAGAATATTAATGATGTACACAACTATAATATAATTCAACTTTAACAATTCTGCTATCTGTGATTGATGGTATCAACTCCAGGAGAGCTTGACGCCAAAAAAAAAAAACCAACTTCAAGTGAAATCCAAATTGGTGGTGTTCATCAAGAGATAAAGAGTTTTCAAAATTAAAATCAACTTAAAATTCCAATGTTTGTTTAGCAATTCATGGAAAAGGTTCATGGATATGACCTAGGTGCCATATAAAGGTTGAGCATTACTTGTCTTGTAGATGTTTTCAGAACAACACATTTTCCTTTCCTTTGTGAGTCCAGATCAATGTTAGCACCATCCTCTTCAGCTTCATCCTCAGGGTTCATTTCCAAAATCTGAAACAGTGGAGAAAATACATAGGTAGACTTTGAGGCAAGTTGCATCCAAAGTCAATACTTGTACATTTGGCCCGCACAATACTACAACTTTGAAAAGTTCAGCTCTGGTATTCTCGAGGACTCAAAGATCCAAAAGAGTGAGGTTCATGGAAGCCATCAAAAGATTATGAAAAACACCGATACAAACCAACTCAAATAATTGTAGAGTGCTAACATTTCATGATAACTACCACATAGCCAGCATTACTGTTTTAAAAATGAACTGACTCCTAGGTAATTTACAAGAATTGGTCACAAGAAATATAATAGGGAAATTAATGTGCTCATTATCTAGAGGGAGAGGAGCCATTTGTGTAAATATTTTCTGAAACTAAATCCTACAACATATATACACTGGCCTCAGTACACATGAAGCCCAAAATTAGAGCATAAGATGTCAAAGGCAATAGCTACAGAACTACTACTAAGCTAGTATGCATGAACTAATACCAAATCGTGAATACGGAATCTACGACGTTTATAAAAAGAGAACTCATATTTTCCCACATCTACATCCAAAACTGGCCTCCAGCCCACACAAAAAAAAAAAAACTGAACTTTTAACCATAAAATCGCCCCGGTGGCGCACGCACGAACCTCGACGATGTTGCCGACGAGGTAAGGCAGCTGCTTGTTGAGCTTGATCTTCTCCTGGTTCTCCTTGATCTTCTCCTTGAAGGAGTCCAGCTCAAGGTTCGTCCGCTGTAGCTCGTCCTGCACCCACCCAAAAGAACCCAAATCAGATCGACCCTAAACTGTAACGGCAGACGGAGATCGCGAAGAGGGAGACCCGGGCCAGCTAGGGTTTGGCGGAGGGCACGAACTTTGAGGACGCGGATCTCGTTGTCGAGGAGGCGGGAGGCCCGGACGATGTCATCCGTGGACATGGATGAGAGCTGGTCGTCCTCCGCCTCGTCGACGGCCATCGCGGCGGGCGGCGACGACATCGCTAGGGCCCCTCCGTTCTCTGCTGCCCGAGCGCGTCGGAAGGGACAGCAAAAGTGAGGGCTTGCGGCTTGCGGAAGGAGAGATTCCTCGACCTGCGCTGCTGAGAAAATGGTGATTCTGCCATTATGATAACTGGGCTTCGCAATTTTGCCATCCCGCAAATGGGATTCGCCCGTTTGCCATTCTCAAACGATACACACCCGCAAATATGCCCTGTGGAGGATTTGTTGCCAAATTAAATTTTTTTTTTGCTGCGGCATCTTTTTCTTCCCGTTTTGCCCCTGAGCCCTTCGTTCCTTTTCATTCACGGGAGAGAGAGCACGGAGAGAACGGGAGAGAGACGAGACGAAGACGAACAGAGGGAACTGCTCCACCGCCGCCGATGCCGCCGACGGCGACAAGCACCCACCTCCTCGGCCCTTTCCTTCCCAACCACGGCCTCGCGCTAAGCCGCCATGCCAGGCGTCCGCGCCAGTCCGCCGCCGCCGCTGGCGTCGCGCGGCCAGACCTCCGACCGCCGCGACGGTCGATGCAGGCACCTCCTGGTTTCCGAAGCTTGACCAGCGTCCGGCTCTGCCGGCCGACGCCGGTGCTGCTCCAAGTGGTGGATGGAGAACTGGCCAGATCTCTTCCAAGGGTACGTATTCTAATTGTGCCCAAGCGTGTAGATGAGACTCGACAAGTGTAGATGTGGTGGTAATCTAACTGTACCACCTTTTTATTTCTTTACTAGGCTCGATGGGGAGCCTGACCTTAGCTTAGCACTGGTAGAACCTCCTGCACAGCAAATGCAGGCACCTCTTGTTGATTGGGATAGCCTACGACGAGGACAATCGAGATGAAGAGGAAGAATTGAGATTGTTGATGATGAGGTGATGTATGAGGTGTTGGGGTTTAGGGCTGACGATGAGGAGGCTGATAAGGCAAGAAAGGCAGCCAGTAAAGCTAGCAGTCAACAGAACGCCGATACTTGTCAGAGGACTGAAGAAATTGATACAACTGGGGCAGTCATTGAAGTTGATGACTATTTACCAGGGGAGAGGACTGTGGTGCACGATCCAAATCGGCCCAATATGGATCTTGGCACAGTTTATTCTAACATGAAGGAGTTTAGATTGGCGGTGAGACAATTTGCTATAAATAAAGAGTTTGAACTACGCGTTGTCAAAACAGATCCTGCAAGATATATTGGAGGTTGCAAGGGGGGAGAAGATTGTCCTTGGCATCTTGTTGGGCGTAGACAGCCTGATGGGTGCACCGTTATGGTACTAACTTTCATTTTATGCTCCATTAATTTTTTCCTTCAATAATTTTAAGGTCGCCAATGTTTTTGCCCTTCTATATTAGTTGCCTTGACTAATTTTTTTGTTGTTGCAGTGTGATGGTTGTTGATAAGCATACATGTGAATCAAGTGCTAGGAGGAAGACTACCACACCAACCAAGGCTTGGGTTGCTTCAAAGGCAATACATCACCTTAGGAAGAAAACAAATATGGGCCCTAAGGAACTGCAAAAAACTTTACAGATGACCACAAGTGTATAATTCATTATGATACTATTTGTAGAGGTAGGCAAATTGCTTTCGAGAATTGTATGGCAAATGGGAAGAGAGCTTTCAATTGCTATTCAATTGGAGGCGAGGTCCCGAAGAGGTGTCCAGTAGTGTTATTGAGATTGGCATCAAGAGAGAAATGGCAATTTCTATTTCCATAGATTTTTGTGCATTGAAACCTTGCATTGAAGGTTTTTAGAAGGATGCAGCCATACCTTAGCATAGACTCTCTGCACTTAATGGTAGATGGAATGGTCATTTAGCTGCACTTGTGGTATAGATGGTCACAACTGGATGTACCAGTTGCTTTTGGGTTCATTGATGGTGAGACAACAGATAAGCTGGACTTGGTTTATGACTCGATTGCACAAGGCCATAGGAGATCTTCTGTTTTAGCTATTTCGTCGAGATCGTGCAAAGGTCTAGAAAATGCGATTAAGAATGTGTTTCATGAGTCGAACATAGGGAGTGCTTTAGACATCTAATGAACAATTTCATTAAAAGGTTTGGTGGTGATGTGTTCTCTAAGATGTATCCTGCACTAGAGCTTATAGAGAATCGATTTTCAATTATTTTTACAAGTCGGTCATTGATGCTAGTCCTCAAGTGTTGGTTTGGATGGAGGCTCACCATTACAAGCTTTGGATGAGATCTGGCTTCAATCCTGAGATTAAATGTGATTATATCACTAATAACCTTGCTGAAGTGTTCAACAATTGGATCAGGGACTGGAAAGACCTTCCTGTTGTTGAGCTTGCAGACAAACTCAGAGAGATGATTATGGTGCTATGGGCGAAAAGGAGAAAAATTTCAGAAAGGCTTACTGGAAAGATCCTCCCAGCGAAGGATACAACAGCTTGAAAGCCGAACTAGAGGACTTGGGCACTTGATGTTATAGATGGTGGAAGTCTTTGCAATGAAATTTGGGACACCACAAACACTCGCAGTAGACATGTTGTTAAGTCTTCTCTACATGAGTGCACCTGTCTTGAGTGGCAGCATACTGGTAAGCCTTGCCAGCATGCTTTGGCTTTGATTACAAGTGTACAGTCTAGTAATGTACATATGGAGGACTTTGTGCATGAGTATTACTCTGTTGAGAGGTTCAAATACACTTATAAGAGACTTATAGAGCCATTGCCTGATAGAACACAGTGGCCAGATGTTGATTTGCCTTTTGGGGTAAGGGACCCCCTGGCAAGAGGAACTGCTGGACGGTACAGAAAACTCAGGATCAAAAGCTTCCTTGAAGGTGGTGGTAGCAAAGGAAAGAAGGCAGCCAAGGAAGCAAAGAAATGAGGCGGATAAACAAGCCGCAAATGAGGCAGAAAAGGGCAAGAAAAAAATGATTAGAGGCAAAAGAAAGTGCAAGGGATGTGGAGAATTAGGCCATGGTGAAACAAGCTACAAATGCCATCTTAATGGGACTAAGAAAAGGTAAGACCCAACTATATGTACTTGCTGCCATGACTTGTTTTGCTAACTAAATTAAATACTTTTTTGTCCAAACTTGCAGGAAAAGAAAGCCAAGAAAAAATACAACAAAGTATGGTGAGAATGCAAAAATCCCAACAAAGAGAGCAAAGAAGGGAGGGAAATCTCAGGATACTGCTACTGAACCAGCAGCCCCAAATGCTTTCCATGACCAAGAAATCGCACCACCAGCCCCAGATGATTTGCATGCTTTAGAAATTGAAGTACCGGCCCCAGATGCTTCTCTCCATGACCAAGAAATGCCTACACCAGCCCCAAATACACTCACCAAATTTCCACAAGGATCACAAGGGACCAGATCATACAAAACAATTTCAATAGGGTTACAAGAGGGTATGCTACACATTAATTCTCATTCTTTTATACTTGTATACTGCTTTCATACAAGTGACTCATAGTGCTACTTTTATTGCAGCCAACTGCAAAACCTGCTAGCTGAAGGTGTCTCACCAGACAAGACAGTGCAAAAGAGGAGCCCACCAAAAAAACTCAAGCCAAGAAAACTGAAAACCAATTGAAGGTTTGATGCGGAATGTTATGTCCATCATGAAATTGTAACTTAAATTGTATTCGGACATGTATCTCCATCATGAGAATGGAGATCTCTATGAAAACGTATCTCTGGACATGTATCTATGTATCGGACCTTATTTAATTTATTTGGACCTATGTTATTGTAACTTAAATGCTACCTATCTTGAATTTATCCGGACATGTACTTTGCTAGAATGTTATTGTGATCATGAAATTGTGTCAAAATTACATCCAAATTCTATTGAAATTATGTCCAAATTCAAGCAAAATTATGTCAAAATTCGCATAAAACAAGTCAAAAATACAGTCGATTCGGAAAAACATCTTCATTTCATAGGACTTAGATGTCATTACAACACATTCTACAAATCGCTTACTAAATGAGACCACCACCGTGAGTCGTACCCACACTTCTAGAACACAAGATTACTAATCACTTGCTAATAAGCACTACCACACCTAAAAGAACTAGGATTGCAATTAGTAAACACAAGACCACCAACAATTTGCACGAGCGATAAGCTTGTCCATCTTGAGATCCATCCTCTCTTCCTCGTAAATCCTGCAATTAGGCTTCATTTCGACCAAGGCTTTAGTTTCACCATGACCTTCGTATACTCGCACTTGCATTTCTTCTTTTCGTTTCTTTTCCATGTCTTCTTTAATCTTCTTTGCAACTACTTTCTTGTAAGCATCAATCCACCTAAAGAATGGACATTTCTTCACTGCCTGTGGAAATGACAATACATAACACAAACTATTTATCCAAATCTTGACACGAGACCTAGTTCATCCATTTCTATATGACAAAAGCAGATCATTATATACTCACAAATTCATCGTAGTTTACGCATTTGAAGAAAATTTTGCCGTTGTTCTTCCAGGATTTGCATTCCACTACTTTATCACCACATTCTGGGCATGGAATGAGGGGGATCCCGCTAGGGCCAAGTGGATACAGAGAAAGGGCAGCTGTTGGGATGAACGACGAACTAGACGAAGCCTCACCCATATCTGGCGTCGGGGCAGCGGCGGCGTCCTGGAGCGGACGCGTCGGGGCAGCGGCGGCGTCTGGCGCGGACGCGTCGGGCGGCGGCGGCGTCTGGCGCGGACGCCGGCGCGGCGCGGCGGCTGGCGGCGCGAGGCCGTGGCTGGAAGGAAAGGGCCGAGGAGGGCCGCATCGGCGGCGGTGGAGCGAGCGATCTCGTTCGTCTTCGTCTCGCCTCTCTCCGTTCTCTCCGTGCTCTCTCCCGTGAATGAAAAGGCGAAGGGCTCGAGGGCAAAGCGGGAAGAAAAAGATGCCGCAGCAAAAAAAAAATTTAATATGGCAACAAATCCTCCACAGGGCATATTTGCGGGTGTGTATCGTTTGAGAATGGCAAACGGGCGAATCCCATTTGCGGGATGGCAAAATTGCGAAGCCCAGTTATCATAATGGCAGAATCACCATTTTCTCTGCGCTGCTAGATGTGTTGGACTTGGCCGGCTACTGTAGGCTGTAGCCAGGTTTGCTGTTTGGGTTCGGGTTTGGAACTGTGGCCGGCTACGACGTGAAAAGGGTTAGAAATTCACACGATAACTCGCGTCAAATGGTGTGGTTATGGGTATTGTACGTAAATGGTAAGGTTATTAACGAATTTATTTGTTTTTGATTGAACATCAGGATTTGACATACCATAGTGTATAAATTATATTTGCGCAAAATAAAAGATAAATATAACAAATAGTATTTCATATTTATCTTGTGTAATTTTTTTCTTCTGCTAATGGGCACAAGATGATGTTTGGGATACACAAGTTGTAAAAATATATGTGCATACTGGTTGATGTGTTCCAACTTTGAAATTAATTTGGTTATTTAGTCTTTACTACTGCCTAACTAAAACTGTTTTATGTTTCACACTGTTGAGTATATTTTCAGTATGATTTGGTTAGGGTATTTTGTCTAAAATATCTCGTCCAAACGGAAAAAATCTGTTAAAAGTTTTTTTGTCCTGCGTATCAGCTTCTTTACTTTTGCTTGAAGGGCTTAATAAACATAGCCATTACCAATTGCACTTCTTTTAAATAACAAATTACTGAATTAGGCAGTGGCTATTTTTATCACATTTTAACTTCTGCATTCAAGATAAGATTTTGGGGACATTAAATAGAAGTATAATAAATATGCATATCAATGTACTTTTGTATGATTGTATATTTCTGCATCCTTCATTGAGTTATTTTTGCACATTTTACGACACTCTCTATTTTTTATCGATTTGTCGACTCACTTTTCTATTTTCTATTTGGATAAAAAAAATACATGACCAAGAAAGTTGTTCCATCTTTTCCATGTATTGTAGTTCTTAATTATTTTACAGGAATCTTCACCCTCATATTGTGTACAGTGGATTGTCAATTGAAAATTTCTCAGTTGTGCATTGATAGGGATACTATACCTAGCTAGCAAAAAAGAAATAGAGCGAAAACAATATAGGCCGAAATGAACCTTGGACAGATACTCTTCGCCCTAATCGATCAGTGTGCAGTGCGTCATCAACATGATATAATCGATTCCTCAGCCTTGATCAGTGCGTCTTTTAGACAGAGTATTAAGTGGCAAAACGGAGGTAATTTGCTGGGTGAAATTCATGTCTTTCATCAACATGGTCCCATCAAAGTTGAACCCAAAAGGTCATGTCTGAGGCAATGCCTAACATCTGCACTAAAAGGCAAACACACACTACTATTGCTCTTCTAATGCCCTTTGAGGCTGTTCAAATATAATTGGCTTCCATCTATAGGTCTCAACTTTCGTTGCAAAGAAGCAACCAAAGCACATTGCAGCATTCCCTTGCAACAAAATAACGATCGACATAATAATATGGCCACATACCTCGATAGTTACGTAGAAATTTTCTTCAACCAGCTTCTCCTTGAAGTTCTCCACCTTTTTCGTAACTAACAACCAACACCAATCACCTCGGTCTTACACAATATCTTTGTTATAATAAAGAATGCTGACCTCTCCAAACCCCAGGGGACCATATCCCATTCTATTAGATAACACCTCATCTCTTACATGTCTTAAAAAAACAAAGAAATATTGATACAATATGACCTTAACTCAAGTCACTGCCTAATTGTTTCATTTTTCAAGACTAATTGAAGTACTAGTTACTTTATTATTCCCTTTCTAACAGCCCTTGTTACTAGAACCCCAACGGTATCTTTTTTAAAAATGCAGCAATATATAAGTAATACATCAGTAATTAATTAAAAATAGTTTTTAAAGGATATAAACAACTAATGGCCGAATCGGAGACTGATTCGTGAATAGAAATATTTACAAAACACCATGATAAACTTAATGTAGAACAATCATGAATAGAAGCTGACATGAAAGGTATAAATTTTACATGACCTTGTAACATGCAGACACAATGTTGGCAACTAGTATGGCAATAACATCACCAGCTTCAACACCTGGAACATACATCAATAATTTAACAATATTAAAATATCACAAACCACGGGCTCATCGCCTGAAAAATTTTCGAGTATAACTAACAACCAACACCAATCACCTCGCTTTTACACAATATATTTGTTCTAATCAAGGATCCTGACCTCCCTAGACCCCAGGGAGCATATCCCATTTTATTAGATAGCACCTCATCTCTTCTATTTTTTTGGTACAAAATTTAAGAAATACGGAGACAGTATGACCTTAACTGAAGTCACTGTCTAATTGTTTCATTTTTGAAGACAAACGGAAGTATCAATTATTTATTATTCCCTTGTCACCAGAACTCCAATGATCTTTAAAAAAAATCCAAGGAATCTATAACTAATACATCAACAGCTAATAAGAAAACATAAAGAATATGAACAACTAATGGCAGAATCAGAGACCGATTTGTGAATAGAAATATCGACAAAACATCATGATAAAAGTAATGTCAAATAGTCATGAATTGAAGTTTCACGTGAAAGGAATGAATTTTACATGATCTTGTAACCTGCAAATATAATGTTGCCAGGTAGTGTGGTGATGACACCATTAGAGCGCCACAGCGACCACCGTTGGAGAAGAAGAGGCGGGGACAAGCAAAGGGGAAGGTCATAGAAACCACGTTGGAGCAGGAGGAGCGGGGGAAAAGGTGACAAAGAGCTAGCATGAACCAGCCGACCAGAGGGCGCGAATGAAGAAGGGCAATGTAGCCGAGGAGTACAAATCGGGCCGCTAATGTGTCGGTGTGGCGGACCCAGGGAGGACGATGTGCCAACGCAATCGGGGAGGACGGGGCGCTGACGTAGTCGAGGAAGAGGAGTCGCAGCGGACGCGGATGGAGATCGATGGGGCAGCGGGGGAGGAAGAGGGACGGGGCGACAGCGCTGGTGGAGAGGGGCGACGGAGGGGAAAAGGAGAGGGGATGTACGGGAAGGGAGGCCCCGAGGTAGCGGCCGGGGATAGATAATGAGGGGGCAGCGGAGGAGGAAGAGGGATGGAGCGGGCGGCGTTGGTGGAGAAGGGCGAGGGGGGAGCGAGATGAAGAGGAGGCGCCAACATGGCGGCCGGGGAGGGAGAGAGAGGTAGCGGTGACGCTGGTGGAGAGGGGTGGCGGAGGGAAAAGGAGAGGGGATGGACGGGAGGGGAAGGGAGGTGCCGAGGCAGTGGCCAGGGAGGGAGGAAGATGGACGGAGCGGCTGCGCTAGTGGAGTAGGGTGGCAGAGGAGGGAGAGGAAGGGGAACGAAGGCGGAGGGGAAAGAGAGCGAGATGAGGAGTAGCGTTGTGGGATCAAGCGGGTGAGGAGATGGTATGGAAGTGGCTGGGTGGCTAGGGCTCGACCAAGCAGCGCGTGCGGCGTGGAGCAAATCGGATGGCTCGAAAATGTGGAGGCGCGATCCGACGCTGGACCAGCCCACGCATGCGAGCAGACCCGATCGAACGGTCCAAAACTGAGCCGTGCGTGATCCAACGACTGTCCTTTTTCGGATGACGTAGATGGCGCGGGAGGGCTACCTTCTGTCCAAGAATTAAGGATGGTAATACAACCAGAAGAAAATAGAGAGATTTGGAGCGTAGATTTGGTAGACCAAAAGCAAATTAACTAGATATAAAATAAAGGCAGATATAATTAGAATTTGACAACAAACATAATTCTATTTTACATGTATGACACAAAATATATATGATCCGGGTCCCAATCTTTTATCATACACCGGTTATAACAATCTTCAATGCAGTGATGAAAGATTGGCTAGCTAGAATAGCATACCACATTAATTTGAAGCCTTCCCACATCTAGCCTCCTTTTCACTGTTTTTTTTCTACCCGAAAATAGCCCCTTCTGACTCAAATTTCCTAAAATAGTTTCCTCACTCACCACTTCAAGAACATTAGGTGCATGGCACACGGGAAACATGCACTAGACCACCTGTTGCACTCTCATACCGTAGCAAGTGGTCTGTCGCGCTCCCATACTGTGGTAGGCTACGCATCCGACCACCTACCACGATAGGGGAGAGCGACAGGTCGCCTGCGGTGATATGGGAGCGTAGCAGGTGGTCTGGTGCCCGTCTTTCATGCGCAACACACTTAATGCTTCCTATTACCACATTAGGTGACATGTGTCACTTCTTGGGACCGTTGTAGTTTGTGAAATGGGCCATTTTTTGAAATTTAAGTGAGAATGGGCTATTTTCTGAGGAAATAAGTGAAAGCATCTAGGTCCCTAAAAATATTTTTGGTAATTAATGTCAACAATGTGTTATGGGACTAATATGTGTACTAAGATGTTTTAAATGTTTAGTCCCGGCGTTTGAACGATGACATGAAAAAGTCAATGCAAAGATGGTAAAAAGATCGACTTGGCTCAAAGCAAAGGTATTGTATAGCCTAAGGATATTTTTATAGTTTTTACCGGTCTCGGTGTTTGGAGAAAAGACCAGATTAGTAGCCTAGATGTCGTACTTGTGGATATCATGGGGATATGCTCCAGATCTTAGGATGATGTGACAATTGGAATGGCGTTAACGGTGTGACGTTTCACGTGTATTCGGCACAGTTTAGAACTGCCAGGTCTCAGCCGGTCTGACCGGCCTGGGCGGCGTTCAGACCGGTCCAAGATCGGTCTGACCGACCCTAGCGGCGGTCGGACCGGCAATGTCAGAAAGTGTTGAATTAAGCTGGGCCAAAAATAGAGGGTGTAGGCAAGAGAGGAGATTCTATTGCACTTGGTCCTATAATTTTTAGAGTCTCCAATCAAAAGTTTTATTGGTTTGAAAATTCTAGTAGGTTTCGGTTCTCTAGAGATGAAAAATGGATAAGTCCTAGCTGGCGGTGTGACCGGCCCACAGGTGGCGGTCAGACCGGCCCTAGGGGCGGTCTGACCGGTTTTCACTTGGATCGTAGCCCGTCGTGGCGGCGATATTCGGTTGTTAGATCAAAGTCATGAGTTTCAGGGCATATATGTTGCATGATGCATGTTTTGACTGACATGGGTCAACTTGTTCCCAAATTCGGTTTACTTGTCTATTGTTGTGCAGGTTGCTTGGTGGTCAACGACGGTCAACGGCGAGTATGATCGGAACTAAGCTTGGAGAGTTGAGGTCCAGAACGATCGACGATGCTGGGTGAGGTTAATGTACTCAAGCGTGGTGCAAGATGGATAAGGGTGACCTAATAGCTAATCCGAGGCTCAAGATGGCGTAAGGTGTAGCTAATTAGGTCAATGGGTGTTAAAGATAGCGCATTAAAATGCGTGCGTAAGTGTCTCGTTTGTTTTGGGCCTTAACGGGAGCCCAATAGAGTCAAACTTTTAGAAGGTTTAAGCCTTCAATATAAGTAGGAGAGGGAGGTTTTCTTAGGGAGAGCTTTTGTGGAGGCTAGAGTTCTTGATAGTTTGATGTGATTTTCATGCTCTTGGATTGAGCATTGTCCTCCATTGATGGAGAGACTGTAAGCCTATATCATATCAATTAATCAAAGGAAAGTTTGATCAATGTTTTATCTCATTGCGTTCTTTCTCTATATTTGATGATTTTGAGTCTTTCTTTGATTAGCGAGTTTTTGATTGAATTATTCACATGATCTAGCTTGCGTGACGTGTGGGAACCTATCTAGAATCATCTTGATCATCATTCACCCACGAGCAAGATCATGGATCAAGTTTTCGTTTTGACCCGGTTTTGAACCCTTCTTCGATCAAACAGAAAAGGATCTTTATTCTTCCAAGAATTATCACAATCTTCGATTGGAATAGCTTCCTGATATCATAGAGAATGTGTGTTCTAAGTTTCATCAAGTTTGGAGTTGTAGATCAAAAGTTTCATCTATTTGCAACTTCGTCCTCGGGCTGTTTGATATGTTCTGGAGGCCAGCGGTCAGACCGGCCAACATCACCGGTCAGACCGGCAGGCAATCCGTCCGACCGCCCTTGAGCCAGCGGTTCGACCGGTAGTGCACTGAGATTTGTTATCTTGTGTTTGATCTTTTGTAGTATTGCTTAGGGGTTTTTATTGGATTCAATATTAGTCTTCCGCTGTACTGATATACTGATCTTCATAGCTTTTATAGCTACTGGAGTGAAATTTGTGTTGAATCCGTTATTTGTGAAAAAGTGAGCGTGCTCCTATTCACCCCCTCTAGTCGTCTTTTCGGTCCAACAGTACTATAAATAGGGATCATGGCTAGCAGCTTGAAAGATTATTTTGTGTCATTTTGATCAACCAAGAGTTTTTCATTGCATTTATAATAGCTTTAGGAAGATTTTTCAGTGGAAATCGGTATGAGCGTATTTGATAAGCGATACCACCGCAAGTTCGTAGTACTGAAGTCTAGTTGGTTGTACGATTATTCTAGATATCATGATTTGGGAGTTTTCATCTCCCCTGAAAATCGGTATGATCGCATTTGTTGAGCGGTATTACCAGAGCGCGGTAGTGCCAAATTTTACATAGCGGTACGTTATTTCCAGAGACGGTGTTTTTTTTGTACTTTTTGTTCCTCTGAAAATCGGTAGTTCTAATCCATCCGAGCGGTACTACCGGTGTGCGGTAGTACCATATCTTGTGAGTGCGATTCGACCGTATCTTTTTATAATAGTTCTTTTCGACTAGTTCTGATACATTACATGAATAACGATCGACTGTTGAATAGTGATTCTGATAGTACCAGGTTTCAATAGTGGTATTACTGCAAACCCAAAAATATTCAGGGATTTGGTTCAAACGGCTAGTTTTGTTGTTGGGAGCTATAAATACACCCCCACCTTCACCTAGCTCGGGACATTTTGAGCATGTTGAACTTCAATGAATACCTTTGAGAATATTGAACTTCATTGAATACCTTTGAGTATATTGAACTTCATTGAATACATTTGAGCCTCTAGTACACTCTCTACTACCCATTTGATCATAATTCATATTTTGAGGTAGTTGGGAGCATTCAAGTGCATTGCATCATTGGTTGATCATCTTGGCACTTGTTTTCTTCAAGCAAAAGATGTGGTTTATTACTCTTGCTGCTTGCCAGCTCCTAGACGGCTTGGAGAAGGATTTGCGAGGTGATCTCTTCAAAGAAGATCCTGAAGTGACCTGGTAAAAATTTATGAAGTGGTTGTGTGCTCACCATCTCCAGAGAGGAGGAATAGCAACTCTAGTGATCGACGGAAGTGCTCGTGTGGAGCCGACTTGATTCGTTTAAGTTTTCTCAACATGGACTAGTGAAGACCGACAAGTCTTCGATACCACGGGAAAACATCGTTTGTCTCCATTGTGGTTTCTCTTGTCCTTACTATTTCCGGATTTACATTTCTAGCAATTTACTTATGGAGAATTACTTAGCTATAAGTGTATTTAGTTTTTATATAAGCTTTGATATTGTCTTAAATAGCATAATTTTTATTCCTTGATTTTGTGCTAGAAAACTTTGTTAAGACATACAATAAAAAATTGATTAGTTGTTCAAAAAAAATTAGAAACCTCATATTCACCCCCCTGTAGTCGGTCATCCTTGATCCTACAACGAGTGAAGAGAAGGCTAGATCCAGGAAGGACTCCATTAATTTCCGATTGTGGCGTCACTAAAACCTTTGATATCCCAATAAGTCTAATCACACCTTATTTTGTTTCCTTTACTTCCTCCTAAGTCCTAACCGGTACATAATCGAGAAATTTTTATTAATAACTCATCGCTCAACTTATTTTCAAATCTAACTCTTTTGGCCATGCCACCATTTATGGCTTGGCAAACAACACAATCACACCATTAGTTTAGTGGAGCGTCGATCCAAGACATGGCTTGTTTGGCCACGCCAGTATTGATGGTGTGAAAGAGTGTTTTGGCCACGCCATGGATAACAATGTGACTATAAGGGTCAAATTTAGAAATAAAGTTAGAAAGAGATATTAATAAAAAATAGAAAGAGGTATTAATAAAAAATGGCGAAGGGCTATTGAATAATAAAAAATTCTCGAGAATCAGGCGTACACAATTCCTTTGTTTGTTCTATAGAAAACCTTTTTGCGCACTCTTTTCCAATGAGCCCACATGTCATTTCTTTCAAATTTGTGTGCCGCACAATCATATAGACGGCCGCGTAGAGAGTAAAATATTTGCACGCTTTAGAGACGTTAACCTGATGTTGCATAGCGTCGTATCTTCACGGGGAAACACCGAATCTGATAACAGCAACAAATGATTCGAGAAATCATCGCTCACCATCTCGCCAAGTCCAGGAGAGATCGAGGGACAAGAAGCCTAAAGCAGCGCACAGGTGAATCGTAAGCACAGACCGTGACAACCGTCCCCGCACGATTTTTCACGGTTCCTTTGTTTAATTTGGCAAAGGGCTATTAAATAATAAAAATCTCATGTCATTTCTTTCAAATTTGTGTGCCCGCACAATCATATAGACGACCACATAGAGAGTAAAATAGTTGCATGCTTTAGAGACGTTAATGTGATGCTGCATAGCCTACCATGATTTAGGCTTATTTTGCTTCAATCGTCCCCACACTATTGAAGCAAAATCAGCCTGAAACGCTGAGGGCGAGCGATTCCCAAGCCCTGCAATAGGTTTATAATGCAGCAAGAAAACTCTTTTGGACCTGCGCAGTCAACTAACTGACCCAACAACGACTCATAGACACCCAAGAGGCAAGCTAGAAGTACATTGATCTTTCCGGATTCCACGTAGTAATATCGTACGCTAGACACAGGCAAGCGAAAACCGATGTCATTGGGTGCTAGCTGGAGTCTCGATCGGTTCGAATCAAAAGCGGAACCGTGCAAATCAACCGATCCCAGCTTGCAGTCCCATCTATCGGCGGAACTTTTGTGTCAGTTCAAACTTCGAAACTTGAACCATCCACCATAGATTCATATGCACGGCACACCATTTTCCTTCGACTCGCGTGCGTACAGGGGTTATGATACGAGGTCGTCCGATCTTCTCAACGTAGGATCGAATACTCATGTGCCCCTCTTGAATCGTAGTGATCTTCCGTTGCCCGTACAAGGATTAGCACTCTATAATTTGCAAGAACACACACACAGATTTCACCGATCACCAAGTAAAATCAGCGTGCTCTCAATTCCCAGCGGAAAGGTCAAATGATCTGAATTTGGAACTCTCAATTCCCCCTTCAAGTTGGTTCAACCAACATGGAAGAACAAGAGCAAACTTATTTCAATATGTTATTTGTCAAAATAATGGTGTAAGGGATACAAAGGAGGGGCAATGGTACTTATGGCGCCCCTCCACGACTCATGCACGACTTAGGGCCGGCTGCACAATACCGAAGCAAACTCTAATTCAAAATTATTGTTCACGTTATGCACTATTCACATTGAGTATTGTTCACACCTTGGGTCTCCACGAGGTTTAGGCTTGTTTCTCTAAGTCTTGGACTGCTAGGACCTTCCCCTTTAGCGCCGCATGGCGGCATTTGGTCTAGACTCCGACCGACGTTTCCTGCCCTGCATGGCTACAACCTTCGGCCAATACTTGGTCGTGACAATGGACTTGGTTGTGGACCTGGTCGTGACAACTTAAAGTGACTTTCCTTGATCTTCCATGATTCTCCTCCATTACTTTGGCTCCGGCCTCCCTCTCCTCCTTCTCGGTTCCAAAGTCTTCACAATGTTCAAACATGAGAATGCACAAAGTAGTGACATCATGTAGTATTCCATTCTCATGAATAACATCATTAGGAATAGATAGAAATGAGTTCACCTCAATGTTAGGCTTCTTTGCAAAAGTTTTCGCCTTTTTGATAAATTCATGTTGTTCCAAAATACATCAAAGATTAAACAGAACATGTGGAGCAATGTGAAGGATATCCTCATCATCCTCCCCTTCTTTGTGAAAAGCCGTACTCGGCTTTCGATAGCCTGAAAATATGCTAAACTTAAGGATTTAGACCCACCATTATGAGTTAATGGAGTGTTTTGGTGATTAATGATAAATCTATTTATGAAACTAATATTTCTATTGTTATATCTAGTGTGTAGTCTTATTTGGATATAAAGTTGAAATTCAACAAGGTATGCATTCGATATAATATTTCTTATATATTGTTACATTCCTCGCAGTCAAAATATAGGTTGAACCTCACCATAAGTCTAACTTGAATATGTGCATATATGCATATGTTTCTATTTACACATTTGTGTATGCACACATTTAGGGGGAGTTCGCTCTATATTTTATGGTTTCATTAGTATTGATCCATATTTCGTTCTCCACATATATTTGGGATCTCTACTTTGAAACATATCCTTGAGTATAGAAAACTTGTGTAGTTTATTCCTCATTTGTTCCCTCATTTATCTACCTTCAATTATGTGAAAATTGAAGTGATTATCATCAATTACCAAAGAAGGAAAGATTGAAGTATCTTGTTCCACCATTATGAGTTAATGGTATGGTGTGCTAATTGATGATAATCATATTGTGGAACTAATATTTTTCATGAGTTGGATGAATAGGTTATGTTCCAAGATAATGAAGACTTGGGATGACACCATGAGTTGATCATCATCAAGTCAAGGTTTAAGAGAAAAAAATGCATCATGTATTGATGTGTACGAAGAGCTTGAACAAAAGAAAATCATCATATGTCGATGATGTTCAAGAAGTAGACCCATCATGTGTTGATGGAGGTATAGTGAAGGATGCATCATGTGTTGATGCATATCAAGACTCGGGATGAAGGATGTCATCATGAGTTGATGAGCGTCGAGTCAAGATCCTGAAGTAAAATAGATAATCATGTGTTGATTATCAAAGTCAAGAACCCGGACTTGAAGTGAAGATGTGCATCATCAAGCTTCAAGAAGTTACTTAAAGCAAATGTAAGACTAGCTAGTGCTAAGGATGTGTTCCTAGTCTTTTACCCGTCTTGGTGTTTGGTTGGAAGACCGGATTGCTAGTATAGGTTGCCGTACTATGAAGAGGGGTTTTGACTAGTAGCATGAGTTAGTCATGTGTTGATAGCTCATTGTGCTTGCTCTAGCTTATCTATGCATAATGCTATTATTTGTGAATGTTTTTTGCAACTCATGCATTTAATCCTTGTACCATAGGACTATAATTTACAAATGTGTTTTGCAAATAGTTGAAGTCCATGCACCTTCGCCTTGTGGCATGATGCTATTATTTACAAATGTGTTTTGCAAATAGTTGATGCTCATGCATGATCCTTGTTGCATGTGACTTTAATTTGCAAATGGTTTAAGTCCATGTACCTTATTCCTTGTCGTATGATTCTAAAGTTGGCAAATGTGTTTTGCAACTTGTTAAAAATCTTGCATGTGATGCTTGTTGGCATGGCAGATGAATTGGCAAATGTGTTTTGTAATTGAGATTATTGTGAAAGTCAATGTTGTTTTTCTTAGGAAGAGCGGTAATTCTGCCGACGTGTTGTCGGCGGAACTACCGCATTGCGGTCGTATCGGAGTTCCCATGGCGGAACTACCGTAGTCCAGATGAACCAAAAAATTACAGAACATTTTTTCCAAGAGACACCTTTTGAGTTTGATTTGTTCTCTTGGAAATGCGGCAGTACCGTTGTGGTTTCCACGGAACTACCGCAGCTCGGTGCAACCGGGGAATTGAAGCGGTACGTATTTTCCAGAGAGATGTTTTTCTATTTTGATTTGCTCTCTTGGAAATGCAGTAGTATCAGTGTGTTGGGAGCGGAACTACCGCAGCTCGGTTATACCGGAAGATGGTGCGGTACGTTATTTCCAGTAGGTGCCATGTGTTGGACCTAAATGGAAGCGGTAGTCCGCCCTTCAGAAAACGGAATGACCGGAGTGCGGAACTACCGTGAGTTGAATATCGGAAGTACCGCGCCGCACTTTTCAACGGCTAGTTTCTCGTCTGATATAGCCGTTACTGTGTTTATCGTGTAGGTGCGGTAGTACCAGCCTATGAATGACGGTAGTAGCGCTTATGCTGATTTTTCAGTAATTTATTTTAAACGGCTAGTTTTTGTGTGTGGGCTATATATACCCACCTTGATCGGTTGGGAAATGATCTTTGGCGGCTCAGTTCATTCCCTTGAGCAAAAAGAAAGCCCTTTCATCTCTTATGTGCATGTGTTGCACTTAGTGAGCTTGTAGAGCAAACCCTAAGTGCATGTGTTGCCTTAGGTAGTGGATTGTGTATCCATTGAGTTTAGACACTTGATTAGTTCAAGTGAAAGTCGTAGACTTGTTACTCTTGGTGTTTGCCGACACCTAGACGACGCGGAGGCGTCGTGGACCGGCGATCTTCTCAAGACGCTTGTGAGAAGGCCCTGTGGTTGTGAGTGGTTTGGTGCTCGCCATCTCCGGAGTGGAGGAAGAGCAACTGAGTGGATCGTGGTGTTGGTTCGTGTTGGAACCGGTCCAAGCGGTTGGACTTACCTTGGAGGTGTTGGTTTAATTTGTGGAGCCAATCCAATTCGTTTGAGCTTACTTCAATGTGGATTAGGGGAGACCGGTAAGTCCCCAAACACCACGGTAAAACATCATCGTGTCTATTGTGGTTTGTTCTTGTGCTTTACTTTGAGCAATTTACATTACTTGAATTCAATTGCTTACTTGTATTTGGTTAATTGCTTATATTCAATTGTCTTCATATTGTTGGTGCACTTAGTCAAGCCTAGTTGATTTAGGTTTTATTTGTGCAAAATCAAATTGTTATTAGCTTCTGTATTATAAATTGGTTTTAGCCAAAGAAGTTTTTAAAACCGCCTATTCACCCCCTCTCTAGTCGGCCTCCTCAATCTTACATAAACAAAGAAAACAACGTATATGCATGGTATATATATTTGTCACCCACACTCCTTCCATTTAGCACATTATGATTTCATGAAAGTGTACTAAATAAAGAGAACAACGTATATGCGTGATATTTGTATGAATCAATTATTGTGTCATTCTTGTTATTTTGCACAAAATAATTAGCACAACAACAACCATAGGATGTATTTGATATATACATTGCAATACAAGGCGTTAGGGGAGAAGAGGAGGAATGTAGGAACATAACGCAATGATGACGATGAGGCGTGGACCCAAAACAAAAATTGAGTAGAGACATTGTATATACAGGCAAGTTAAATTATTAGTTGAAAGTCTAGATAACACTAGTCGAGTGTCCGTGCGTTACAACAATTTTCAAATAAACATAATATAAATTATTAACTTAGAAAACCAATATTTATAAAGTAATTATCCTATAAATAAAAAATTTATACATAATTTGCATCTAATCAACATGCCACCTAATCTTATCATAATCCACAAGTACAATTAATTTAATTATCCACGGAAGATCCTTCGAATAACTTAAACATGTATACTCACCATTATCACCAAGTCATTCTTTTATAATAGTAAATATTATGTATCATGTACTGTTTTTAGGAATTAATTCAATACCATTGTGGACCAAAATTAAGTGGAACCTAGCCCTCGCTCGGTCCTACATAGGTCCGCCCCTGACGACGATCAAGCGTGTCATCGGTCGTCTCCATGAGACACACCCAAGTATCTCTACTACTTAAAATTAGAGTTGATGGTTGTTGGACCGAAACGGTGACTAGAGTGGGAGTGAATAGTAATATGATATCTTTTTCATATTGATCGGATTCAACACGTTTTTTACTCCAATAGCTATGAGAGCTATAAAGATCAAAGTACAAACATAGCGGAAGACTTGTATTGAATCCAATCGAAACCCTGAAGCAAAACAACCAAAAACACCAAAAACATCAAAAACTCAATTCACAATGAGTTGTGCGGTCAGATCTCTCAATATGGGTGGTCTGACCCCTCCATGGGCTGTCTGACCTCTTACAGGGGGCGGTCTAACCTCTAGCCCGATGAACAGTAAAATCAGCATGAACTCAAAATCACTTATCGGCTCAACTTTTGATCAACAACTCCAAACTCTACGAAACTTGGAATACACCTTCTCTAGGATGTCAAAAACCTATTCCAATCAAGGATCGCGAAGATTTTTGCCAAAGTTCTGACCTTTTTCCGTTTGAGTGAAGGTTGCTCCAAAACCGAGTCAAAACTAAAATATGATCCAAAAACTTGATCGTGGGTTAAAGATAATTAAGATGATTTTAAATGTATTCCCACATGTCACAACAAGTAAGATCCAAGCCAGAAACCAAAGAAAAATCGAAGGATCAAAGAAAGCCTCAAAATCACAAAATATAGAGTAAGAACAAGAAAAAGATCATCTTGGGGAATCTTGCTTGGATTGATTTGAGATGGATATTGGTTTGCAGTCACTCCATCATGGAGGACGAATAATCAACACTTGAGTACACAATCAATCCAACTCTCTGGAACCCTAACCTCTCCACTACCTCTCCCTAAACACAAATTAGGGTTTCTTCAAATACAAGGGTTAGGAGGTGCACAACCAGCAACCTCCCATATTTATAGTGGATGCTAGCTTCTAGAAGGATATTCCTAATGTGCACCCGTTAAGCCCACACACAAATGGGTTTAACTCATGCACGCATTTCAAAGCGTCATCTTCATCTTCTCTTGACCTAAACCACTTCTCCTTGCGCCGTCTTGCGCTGCGGTTTAGCCAAAAGCCACCAAGGCGGTATTTTGGTGAAGTGACGAAAATACCCCCTTCTTGATCCTTCTCCAAAGACCGAGTACAAACTTCATGAAGCAATCCCATGTTTCGCCATGTGTAGGTTGATCAACGACTCTCTTCATGTCGGCAAGTCTCTCTCATCCGGATCCCATCGAAACAACCATGGCACTTGCACCGACCCCCGTACCGCTTGCTGCAACCCGTCGCACCAAACTTTTCGTTCGGTCATCCTTGTCTATTTTGCACCATGGTGAAGTCCATCGACTTCACCCGGCATCCTCGATCGTTCTGAACCTCAGCTCTCCAAGCCTAATCCCGATCATTCTCGCCGTCGACCGTCGTTGACCTTCAAGCCACCTGCACAATAATAGACCAAGAAATCAATTATGAGATAAGTTTTTCGCAACTTGACCCACGTTAGTCAAAACATGCATCATGCAACACATATGCACTGAAACCCATGAACTTGACCTAAACTACAATCATCGCCGCCAAGATGGCCGGCGAATAAGTCAAAACCGTTCAGACCGCCACCTGGCCGGTCTGACCGCCTAGCAGGGGACTTAGCCAAATTTTCTCCCCGGAAATCCGAGAGGTTCAAATGAATAGAACTTTTGACTCGAAGCTCCAAAAATTATGAGATCAAGTGTAGGAGAATCCTCTTTCTTACCTACACCCTCTATTTTTGGCCCAGCTCTAAATTCAAAGACACTTAATGGCCTGTCAGACCACCGCCCATGGCCGGTCTGACCGCCAGAGGTGGCCGATCTGACCGCCACCTGGTCGGTTTGACCGCCAAAGACCTGACAACACCTGAACTTTGCTGAAAATACGTGATTTGACAAACCTTCAACGCATTGCCAATTGTAACATCATAAGATCATGAGCATATCCACATGATATCCATGGTGGTCGTCTGTCCTCCCCACCCTCCCATACATGTTCCTCTCAACTAACATGTGGGTCAAGTTGGGCCAAGTTATCAACAAACTATCTCCTTGTATCGTACGCTCGTGCTCTTCCTCTATCGGCATCGCCTGAGACGCCGTCTGTGCTTCCTCCTCCTCTCCGCCCTCACCTCCAGCCCTGCTCTTCTGCTCTGCGCCGTGCGCCTCCGCCCCGCCGCCCGCCGCCGCTTCCATCGGTCGGATCTGGACGGGCCTCTCTTCCTCCTCTCCGCCCCACTCTTCTGCTCTGCTCCACGCTCCTTAACGAATTGAGGTATATTATATCTACTTATTGATAAATGATTACATTCATAAGATATTTCGTAGCAACATACATACACTTAACTGGTATGTCGTCTGGACGAACCGCCTCCAGGGTTAAGGGTTTGAAGGAAGGCCATGCCGTGCATTCAAGTTATGGGCCATGGATTTCCATCTTTACGCGGACTAATTGGGATCTTCTACCGACTTGAATGAGCCGGGGTGCCGGCGTCGATGCCAGAGGAGAAGGTGAACAATGGTGCTTGGCCAGGCTAGAAGAAGAACAGTGCCCTGAATTAATCGTGACTCCCGTGCCGTTGGGCCGAGCACATGACGTGATTGGGCCGCGACTTGCCTAGTCCGCTCGACCAAACAAGCACCTACACACAATACGAGCCTTAAAATATTGTGCAGTTTGTTTGTGTTTCTACCGTTGCTTTAAATAGCCCGATACAGCCCCATTGTAGTCCCGATATAGTGGGCAGAGGGTGATGGCCGCTACGCAACGATAGACCTGTTCAAATACTGAGCTAGGGCGGGCTTCGGGTCTGGCGCAGTCACGAATAATCCCGCTAAAGCCATACGAATTAGGCCTAAGACAATTCCAAATAGAAAAACTTCAATCATTTCGATTTGTTCGAGGGGATAAAAAAGAGGTACGATCTATCCCTAAATAGTAGTCTAAATTATCCACGAATCTAATGACCAAGAAAAGAATTGATAATTAGTGTAGAAAAGAGTCGTAGAATACCATGAATCCAAAAGAAAGAATTTTCTTTTCTAACTTATTCATTCAATTCATTTCAAATAAGACGCATAGAAAAGCCCAGCCTTGAATTGCCAGGCCGAGGTCAAACCCGCCCGGAGCCCCAAAAAAACCATTTCCCTGTTTTTTAACTGAAAATGTATTTAAAAGGTATTTTTTTCCTCAAATAAACTATTATTTTTAATTATTTTTCTAAATAAAACATTTTTAATCATTTATTTACTTTTATCAGGATGGAAATAAGGGCCCAGATTGGCATGACGTGAGGGCAGATCGGGTCGAGCTGTCCATGAATGAATAGCTCTGAGCAACGGCCGTCTGTAGCATTTTGTACCGTTGTGGTGCTACAGTGCCTACTAGCTACTACGGTTTGCTACAAACCGCTACGTCCACTGTATTGTATGGTGTGTAGCAACGTTTCGGTGCAAATACATTTTAAGTTTTCGTATGATTCATTTGTTGCATAATAGTGTCATCTTTTGTATTAAATCATTACCCCAAGACTTGAGATATGCGCAGAAACAAATAACCCTAATACAAGACAAAGCCAATTTACTTCAAAATTGTTTCGCTTTACTTTGTATTTCCACAAATATAAACAAGCATATTGCACCCACTGTATCGCCGCTATCCGCTGTAAAAACACTCTGCCGCCGCCACAAGCTATTTAGAGCGTTGGTTTCTATCCAGACTTATGTTTTGTTTGGTGCATCTAGCCTTACAATGCGATTTCCGTGACCCTGTCACCCAAACTTGGTGCTGTTTTGTCGTCAAATTCCGACGCGCTTTTGCTCCACCGATTTGCAAATGCCTAAAATCACTTATTGCACGGCGATTTTCTGCGGTCCAGCGGAGGATCCAGACCCGCATCATCATCCTAGATTAATTGGCCTGGTAAGGGTACTAGACATTTACGTACACCTACGGTCATTCCCTGACAGCTTAGCCCATGTTAGACTGTAATTTGCGTGGCCAACCAACCAACCAACCCAGATCAATTGGCCTGATAAGATGTACTGTAAACACTGTTGAATCATCAAGAGCCCGGGAAGGAAGGCGACGTAACACGTCCGGCCCCACCCACAGTCAGACATAGATAACGAAGTAGGCCCAAACACAGCCGCGGAAGTTGTCATTTGCTAATCCCCGTTTTTGCCGAGCCTTGCATGCGTGTAGATGTAGGCCCTGCTTCTTGTTTCTGAACTGTACCGGCCTAATTGCAGCATCGCAAAGCAGAAATTAAAGAAGCAATTGATCCGGCAGCACGTATACTACAACTAAGCAGAAATTAAAGAAGCGATCGATCCGGCCGGGCGATCGATCCGTGCAGTGGTTGGCTCCACCGTCACATGCAAGCGGGCCGGCCGCCGGCCATGTTCACCTCATGTATATGCCTCATGCAAAGGGATCCGGATCCTCGCTAGCTGCCGCGACACCCTATGAGCACTGATTACATGTGTGTGAACAGTACTGAACAGCAGCACGTTAGTCTATATTATATAAATAGTAAAATATTTACATTAACAAAAATACTATAGCAAAAATATTATACCAATTGATATCAACATTTGCTTTTAGATCAGCTTCCAAGGACTCCCCGGCAGCTGCTCGGAATCGAGGCGCAGTTTTTTTTTTCTGCCGCCGGCCGCCCGGTACGTGCGTGCCGTATTGCGCGCGCCGTACAAACTGTGTAATTGAGCCTATGTAGATCTCCTAGCTTCGACTTCCTTCTCTTCTCCCTCCTTATTCCTTCTTTGCATCGGTCGCATGGTTCGATCGCTTGGTCAAAACTCAAGCGACAGGTCTCGTGTTCATGCGCCTAACTTGCCGGTCATGTGTTGTAACGCTAGCTACAGGACTCTTGATCTCTCTTTTTTAAAAGCCACCTGAATTTTGAAATGTACTGCTACTACTTTACTGTCGACTATTTAGGCCTTCGTCTTAAAAAAAATCCAGGTCCTCGAGCCCAATTCCGCTAAAAAGTGCCGGTCAGCCCTGTTTAGAACGCAAGAATCGCCACATATTTGTGCTTGAAATTAATCCTGCATTACATAGTAGTAGTATTCCTCATCAGGTACTTTCCGGTTTGTACGGTGGAGTGATATAGTGTATAATTTTGCTGAGCACTTCAATTGGTGCATTTTAATCTTTAGTTAACCTTGTGGGGCTAGCTCGATCATTCCAACAAGAACTAATGCACAATGTTGATCGATCCACGGATGGACAAAGATTCGTTGCAGTTGTTCAATGACTAGACAACAGATCGCAGATGTCGGGAGCTAGATGTACGTTAATTCATTTAACCTTAAAAAGCAGCTGCGTAGATCCGAGTACTGATCTCGTCACTTGTTGAAACCAACGACAACTCTTTTCGTAAGAAATCAATCATAGTAAACACATCAGAAATATATGAATTTGTTTACGAGGTTTGACAAAGTCTACACCCCCGAGAGCTGAATCGCGACGACTCTGTCCATATAAAGGGTTTTTTTTTCTTCTGATTATAGTTATAAAAGGTCGACGGTATATATTTATATCCCAATTATATGTTCGACTCGAACTCATAGTTCATCCCGAGGGAGCTTCACCTCCCAGCCCATACAGCCCCTTCCTTTCGTATTGTCACCGGCCAATCAATCTCCGACCAAAGTATGATCGTTGGATCGCGCGGGAGGTCGATTGACGCATCACTAGTCCCCAGACGGACGCGCGCGAGTTCGCGGTCGACGATGGGTACGGCAGAGAATCGAATCGATCCATGCAGGAGCTCCAGCTGGTTAGGCCCCTCCTGTGCATTCGATGGGACAACAGTCATATGCTGCCCGTCCCGTGCTGCATTTGATTCTCACTGTGCCCATATAATGCATGGTACACTCATGATGGCGCCGTACGTGTCGGGATGATCGGACGGATCGATCGATGGACCGATCTGAAAAGTGCAACACCGGCATACATACCTGCCTGGCGCCTTAGATATAAACAAATTAACTTTCTTGTATATATACTCCATATATGAACATTACTTCCTACGTGTACTTTTGCCAGGTAATTAATTAATTAATTAATTAAACGGTATCGCTGCTTACTTAATTCAACACATATTTCTAGTGTTTCTCTTTTTTTAGGGAACCGAGAGCTTTATTACTCGATCAAAGCGAAACAATCGCCCCGGATCTGCATGTTCATATACGTCCGGAGACCTCTCTCAGTAGATCTTGGCCGTTGCGTACGTACGTGTTGGTGGTATCTATGATCTACACAGGCTGGACAGGCATCATGCATGCATGCAGGCTCAAATTTGTGTGAGCCAACCAGCTCTCGGAGAATTCAGATCGACCAAGCTGCATGATGAGCTAGCTGTCCTTACGACAGCACAAGACAAGGAGTACATGCAGACACTGTGGACGTAAGTTGCATGACCCTGCACTGCACTGCAATAATGCACAGTATCTACAAGCTCGATCACCACTCTGAATTCTACTACTTGTTAACCCTGCTTGCCCATCTACGTACCCGCGTGCTGACGCTCTTCGCCTACAGACCTCTCATGTTAATTAGCTAACTCCTGAGTCCTGGCCCACTGCTTGCAGAGGGTGCAGACTTCTCTTAATTAATTTCCCCACTCTCTGCACTGCCAGTGTAAATCCAAAGCATGTATTCAAGAAGAAGAAGAAGAAGAAACTTGAAGCAGCTATGTCCCTTCTATAATACAACATACAAAGATGGTCCAAGGAAGAGCTAGCAGCAATCTATGCATGCATGAGAAGGTCATCATAACCTCTGCACACTCCGAGTCCTTTATAACCCGGCCCCATCGCGGCCTTATTGTTGTGACCTCATTCAGATCTCATGCATGCTTCCGTAAATTAACTTCCTCTGTTCCTACATACTGCAAAGTCTACCACCTACAGCAATAAAGCTCTCTCTCTCTCTCTCTCTCTCTATACGTATGTACAGTAGGCAACAAAGCAGGGATAGCCAGCTCTATTGGTTACATAAGGAGGGGATCAAGAGAGGCAAATGTCATGGAGAGTTAGCAATGTGGATGTAGCCTGCAGAGATCTCTCTTCAAGTCCATGCCATGCCTTTCCACAGCTTTCTTGAACTTCTCTTGTGCCTCCCCTTCCCCGGCCACTCTCTGTCCTCTCCATTGGTAGAGACATGAATGGAAGGAGAGCAGGAAGAAGAGGGTCAAGAAAGCTGTGGGAAGAAATGACATAACAAGGACTTTGCATTCAGTTTGCAATTGCTAAAAAGAGAGATGGGATGCTAATGTCCCGTGTGCATGCATGTAAGTGAACTATTCGTAATGCATCGTGCCTTCATTATGGGAATCACTAGTACTAGCTAGCTCATTGTTGCAACTTCCAATTTCCTATATATCTAGCATTTTTGCTTCCTTCAATTACATATATCTTGTTTATGTGCGGCGGCCTTCTTGATTTTATGGCCGCATCATGCGGTTTCTTGCTTTCTTGAAGACTGCTGTTCTTTTCAGCGATGATGGCTAGCTCACGCATTCAGTTGTAAACATGGAAGCTGATCGATCGGAGTTTGTGGAACTCGCATGAGTTGCTTTAAAACTTTTATATCTGCCAATTTGGTGTTTTCCAAACAATATTATTTTGTGATCCTGAGTTCATGAAATAGAGCACAAGCACTGTTCCTGTAAAGACATTTTCACCTTTTGCACTACCTTTCTGGTACTACTAGGAAATTCCACCTTTTCCAGTTTGCATTGTTGGTTAACATATACAGTACTGTTTCGTATGACAAGAAAAATAATGCAGCAAGTTTGTCTGAAGTTTGAACAGTCAATGAGTGCAATAGCTCCTTTGAATTTATCATCACAGATTAAACTGTCTACATTTATAGAAGTGGACTTTTCTAGGAATGCTTCTTAGTCCTTGGTTAAGTGTGCTCAGTTCTTTGCCTTTGTAAAGTTCATTTTTTTAAACTATGTTAATATATGAATTCTGTCTCCTTTAGGTTCTGATACAGTAGACACAAGGAGAAATGTACGTAGTTTTCATTGCAAAGTACAAAGCCCAAAGAGTAATAACATGCTAAAATGGCAATATCTAAAACTGAAATTATATCGCCTTCAATAAAAATTAATTCATTCCGCCCAACTGTTGGCACTTGGCAGTTCAAATGGTAAGGCATTCAGGTTGCTCCAGTGACAACCTCAGTTGTATTTTTCAGTTAGCGGTATTTGGGATTCGACAGTGTAGACTTCTCGATCAATACCTCATTCAATTTCCCTTTTTTTCTCGATGGTTGCTCCGACATTCACTAACGAAGGAGATGTGCACCCAAACCAATCATAGGACTCGAACCAAGGTGGGCCGAGAGGTTAAACAGCCTCCCTACCACATACCCTTCACTTTTCCCCTTTTAAAAGACCTCACTCAAATACACGCTCTAACCAACATTCCCCCACCTAATAAGAAGAATTAGAGAAACTCATCTGGAAACAAAAGCGAAAAAAAAAAAGAAGAGGGGGAAAAGGTTTTGTGGGCCCACATTCTGACAGGCTGAAGCAGGGGATTGGGTGGTTCCATATCCTGTCAAGTTTGCTTTTGCTTTATCCCACAGGCAGTGACAGAAGGCAGCTTTCCTCCCTACTCACTCCACCTCTCTTTCCTCACTCTCACTCCCACTCACAGAAAGCTCTATGCCCCATCCAGTCACCATGTCCGTCTGCATCCATCACAGCAAACAGAAGCCCTTGTTAGCTCTAGCAACAAAGGACTGCACATGCCAGCGTTGGAGTCGAGGGGCGCTGACACCTGGGCCCCACCTCCGCTCCAGGCCCACATGTAGTGTCCTGGCCACTCCCAGTGCCAGCAGCACGTGCTGTGACAGGCAAGCTGCTCAGAGGCCAGACGATTTACCCCCTCAGTCCCAGATCTCACTCGTCAGATATCTCGCCGCTCAGGAATGGATTTCACTGCAAGGCAACCGAAAAAGCAAAAGGCTTGGCCGCATCACGAAGGAATCCAGTAAAAATTCCCTCTGGAACCTGGCTGCAAGCTTAGTATGGGGACAGAAGGAACAATATGGTTTGGTTTATACCACCAAAGAAAATAAATAAAAAGCTGCGCATGCCAGTATACTTTTGTTTAAGGGACTAGCTAGCTAGAGAAGAGCACTACTGTAAAGCCCTTTGGTCATTGAGAAGCCCCCTGTTACACAACCTATGCTGTGAACTTCTTATGATGGCTATAAATAACATTGTAAATTCTGATACCTGTTCTTCCATTAGTGCTAATTGCCATGGTAATGTTTCAGAGGTCATAGAACTAATCGAACTGCTACAGTCAGCAGCATAGATTTTTGTAGCGTTTGTAGGCCACACAAAACAGAAAAAGTAATGGGCAATTCGCTACATGCCACTGAATAACTTTGGATTTTTACAGTATGTTACCGGTGTCTTACTGAGATATGGGTACCGGATCCACATGCCAGCCTTACAATGCATGATATATTGTGAATCATGTAGTTATCCAGTGACATATTATGAATTTTCTTGAAAAGTAACACCGCATGGACTATATCTAGTATATGTCCATGTACCATATACGGCCAGTCCGACGTGTACCGAAATCCGATGTGTACCGAAACTTCTGGATGAAAAACCATGGATGCAGAACACACTTAAAGGACACAAAGGTAATGCACGTGGGCAGTTTCACCCATACTATAGTCCTGTTTGTTTAGGCTTAGACTTTTTGGTTTATAGTTTAAAGTTAGTTTTTTCCGCTTAATCAGCTTATAAGCACTTAGCTTTTAAGCCAAACCAACATGTTTGGTAGTCTGGGTTTTCGTTGAGTTGGCTTATTGTCTTCAATAATGAATGTCTAAAATACCCTGACACAAATGAGCTAAGAAGATATCAAATCCACACATCACAATTTGAGAATCACACATGAATATGCAACTAATCATGCATGAACACATACCAAATTCACAAATAATGCATGAACACACAACAATCAGTGGTAATTTATAGAATTTTAAGAACTACTTTGAACATGAATCACTGATCATGAACTTGATAATCACAACATCTATCCTCATTCAATTAAAAAAATGAAATAAATAGAGAAAAATATCCATCGGCCGTCGTCGTCGTGTCTCCCTTGCCGTTGGGACACAATCGTCATGCCCCCCTTGCCATTGGTCGCCATCGGAGGAGGGGGCGGCAGACGAAGGAGGAAGCAGATCTTAGGGTATGTCCTCCAGATCTGAACGAGCGATGTAGATCCACTACCCATCAGAGGAGGGGGCGGCGGACGAAGAAGGAAGCGCATCTTAGGGTCTGTCCTCCAAAGCTGAATGGGGGGATGCAGATCCACTACTCATCGGAGGAGGGGGCAGTGGACAAAGGAGGAAGCAGACTTAGGGTTTGTCCTCCAGATCTGAACGGGGGATGCAGATCCACTACCCATCGGAGGGGGGGAGGCGGCGAGGTTGTTGGGGCCGATGGAGAATACCTTTACGTACGACCAGTTTCGTTTACTAGTCCTTAAGAGATATTTTTCTAACTAGTCGTACTCAATTTTTAGAATAAGCAGTCAAAATAAAACGACTCCAAGAATATTTGACTCATAGTCAGAAAGAAATGAAGGCAACGAAGATTAATCTTCAAGATAACATTTCGCTCCTTAACAATGTGCTTGGTGGATTTGGTGCTAAGGAGGCCACTCCTCTGGAAGACATCGTGGTACCCAAACGACTACCATTGGACAACAAGTCGAAACTCTGGAGGAGTTGATAACAACTCTGAAGACCGATGAAGCCAACTCGATAAGAGAGACGGTCCAGAGCGCAGTAAGTTATGCCTTGGCAAATCTTATGGCTCATGACCGTAATCTTAGCATTCAACCAGTTGAAGCCGATTTCAACTGCTTTGAAGCAGAGGCAGCACGACTGATGGAAGAAATGCAACTGGTTGGCAAGAGGATCGCGGAGGATGCAAATCAGATCTCCTTTGTCAGAGTAATTTGCAATAGGGAATATTATTGTAAATACAATATCTTTATTTTCCTGCACATTGTCCCATCGAGTAGTTAGTAACTCATAAGACAATAAATAGAAAAGAGAATTGAAGTTAAGACTAAGAATTAAAGTTATATATATAACTTTATCCTAGCACCCGACTATTTGCTCAATTTATTTATATAAACTAAGTAAATAGTAAGAAAAGTATGTACTTAAAAAAGTTGTTCGACTTTTGTCGTCGATCTCGATTGTCATGTACTGGAAGTTAGGAACAAGTCAAAACTAGGAAATTCCTTCTAGCGGGCAGGATCACGTGCAGATAGGAAAGACTTCGACTAGTTGAAGTTCCGTTCTCCGACCAAGTTAACGAAATCGTAAAGATCAATAAACTAGACTCAATTGTCATGTACTGGTAGCAGGAAGTAGAGACAGCACGACACTGGAAAGTTCCTTCTAGTGAGCAGGATCACGTGTAGAGAGGAAAAACTTTAACTAGGTGGTGTACTTAATCGAATCGATCCCTTTTGGAGTAGTCGAATAAACTATAATTTAAAAAGAGCTTGCTATAAACTATTTTGACCACATTTCGTTGAATCTAGTTTTTTTTTGTTTTGGTAGCAAAAGTTAGAACAAGTCGATACTAGGAAGTTCCTTCTAGTAGGCAGGACCACATGAAAAAGAAAAGGATTTAGCTAGCAACTAGGTGATGTTACCCTCCTTCGACCATTGTAAAGAAAATCAAGTGTTTAAAAAGGTGATCGAAAATCAAAGAGCTGCTAAATGAAAATTTCGGGACAATAAAGATTCAAGAAAGCATAAACTCTATTGAGAAGATACATAGCTACACATAAAATTTGCGTGGTTGGTCGATATTCCATGAGTTGGAAAGGATTATACCATCTTCCATTGCTAGTCGTACCGGGCCTGATCGCGTAACTTCGACAACTATGTAAGGATCTTCCCACTTTGGGGAAAGTTTGTTCAGATTAGACTGAGATTGAATCTTTTTCAATACCAAGTCACCTACAGAAAGGTTGTGAGGTTGGACCATATGATCGTAGTATTTGCATAGGGCTAGTTGGTAGACTGCTAAACGAATTAAGGCTTGGTTCCTCTACTCTTCGAGTAGGTTGATATCATCTGCTCGAAGTTGTTCCTGGCCAGAGTCATTATAATTTTTTACCATTGTTGGCCGAATCTTTAGTTCTGGTGGGGCTATGGCTTCAGCCCTAAAAACTAAGAAAAATGGTGTTTCACCTGTAGCCCGACTTGCAGTCGTACGAATTACTATAATACTGAGGACAATTCTTTTTCCCAAGCCACTGAGTGCTTTATAAGCTGGTCGAAGATTGAAGTTTTAATTCCCTGCATAATTTAGCCATTCGCTCTTTCGACTGCCTCGTTGCTTTGGGGGTGTACGACATAAGCATGACACAGTTTAGTACCCAATTCTTCACAAAATTCTTAGAATTTTACGCTCAAAAATTGTGTACCATTATATGTAGTTATTTGACTTGGAACGCCAAATCGAGTAATCACACTTTTCATCATAAACCTCTTGGTTGTTTCCGTTGTTATCCCAGTCACAGGTTCGGTTTTAATCCATTTTATGAATACATCAATAGCCACAAAAAAGAACTAGAAGCCTCCTGGTGCTTTTGGGAACAGTCCTAGGATATCAAGACCCCATGTTGTAAAAACTCAAGAGAGAGGTATGATTTTCAATGCCTGAGCCGGTTGGTGTATTTGCCTGCTATGAAACTGACATTGTACACACTTTGTAACCAACTCTTTACCATCAAGGAGGCCTGTTGGCCAGTAGAAACCTTGTCAAAAGGCTTTTTTGGCTAGCATTGTGTAAGCAAGAGTTCCATAGATACCTACGTGTATTTCATGAAGGAGATTTAGTCTTTCTCTCTGCGATATGCATCGTATGAAAACCCCTTGAGTACCTCGTTTATACAGGACCCCTTCACCCAAAGTATATATTTTGGCCTTGCGGGATAAACGATTGGCTTCGAGATCGTCATTGGGTATTGTACCCTTCTGAAGATACTCGTAGATGAGATTCATCCTAATATCCTCGTATTCTATAGAGACTGTCTCAATATGAGATGTCTCTGGTGTTACAACCAGAGACGGCTTCTGGAGCTGTTGCACGAAGACTCCTTATGGTACTTGTGATCGGGAAGAAGCCATTCGAGCTAACGGGTCAGTGATGAAAGTATCCTTTCGAGGGATATATTGTACTTCAAAATCAAAAAATGCTTTTCAAGCTTTCTGACTTCTGATAAGTACCAACATAAGGTTGGATTAGAGCACTCGTACTCTTTTCAGACCTAATTCACGACTAGTTGACAGTCTACTCTCACGAGTAGTCGTCGAATCCCGAGCACTTTCGCGGCTCGTATGCCAGCCAACAAACCTTCATATTCTGCCAGGTTGTTAGTGGTAGAAAAGTTTAATTCAATAGCATACTTTAAGGTCTCTCTTGTAGAAGATTACAGTACCACCCCAGTCCTCGAGCCACCTAGCTTAAGTGACCCATCAAAGTACATTGTTCATTGATCGTTGGATTCGTACTTGTGATCTTGAACAGGTTCAGAATTTGTCTATTCGGCGACAAAGTCCGCCAAGATCTGAGATTTAATTATCATTCGGGATATGAAATAGGGATCAAACTCCCCAAGTTCGACTGACCATTTTGTCGTGCTTCTCGCTACTTCCCTGTTATGGAGGATCTCTCCTAAGGGAAACTCTGATGGGACCTCAGTTTCCTCGAAGACATGAGGAGGGCATATAAATATTTTTGGACCTGAGGGTATCGCTCCTTAGGCCCGTGTGTAAAAATTCACTTACGTAGTAAACTAGATGTTGAATGTTTTCATGTTCGGCAACCAGTATTTCGCTCACTGCCTGTGGCGTGGCAGTTAGATATACTAAGAGTGTCTCTTCTGGTTTCAGAGAAATAAGAATAGAAGCACTCGTAAAATATATATTGACATCCTCGAAGACATTGTTTGCCTCCTCTAACCATTCAAAACCCTCTTGTTTTCTCAGAAGTTTTAAGAAAGGAAGTCCTTTCTCTCCAAGTCGTGCGATGCAACGACTCAAACTCGCCATGCATCCTATGAATTTCTAGACTTCTTTCTTTGTGCTCGGAGGGCGCATTTGTTCAATGACCTTTATCTTTTCAGGATTTGCTTCGTTTCCTCGTGCAGAAATAAGGAATCCAAGCAATTTTTCATAAGGGACTCTGAACACACACTTCTCAGAATTGAGTTTCAAATGGTGTATTTTGAGGTTGCCGAACGTTTCCTGCATATCAGAAATACGATTAAGGCGCTTGATGTTTTTTATTACCAGATTGTCCACATAGACTTCTAGATTTCAGCATATTTGATCAGAGAAAGTCATTTGCATCAAGCGTTAAAAAGAAGCACCATCATTTTTTAGAACAAACGGTATTTTCACATAGCAAAATATTCCAAATGGTGTAATGAATGCGGTCTTTTTTCATCATCTAAACAAATACTAATATGATGATAACCAGAATATGCATCTAGGAAACTTAATATTTGATAACTAGCAATAGAATCAACCAACTAATCAATACGAGAAAGAGGAAAATCATATTTAGCTTTATTGAGATCCGTAAAGTTTACACACATACGTCACTTACCATTAGACTTTCTAAACATTACAGGATTTGCCAACCACCCTAGGTCGTCGACTTCCCTTATAAAGCCTGCTTTAAGTAGCTTGTCCAATCTTGATCTGATAGCATCTCTTCGATCAGGTGCAAATCTCTGTAATTTTTGTTTTACGGGTTTTTTTGTCAGGCCGTGGAGCTAGCCTGTGCTCGATCACCTCCCTAGGGACTCCTAGCATGTCAGATGCTTGCCATGTGAAGACATCTGCGTTAGCTCGAAGGAATGTTGTTGGACCAAAACGACGACTAGAGGGGGGTGAATAGGAGCACAATCTCTTTTTCACCTTGATCGGATTCAACACGTTTTTCACTCCAATAGCTATGAGAGCTATAAAGATCAAAGTACATGCATAGCTAAAGACTTGTATTGAATCCAATCGAAACCCCGAAGCAAAATAACAAAAAATAGCAAAAACTCAATTCACAATGAGTTGGGCGATCAGACCTTTCAACATGGGCGATCTGAACTCTCCATAGGCGGTCTGACCTCTCTAAGGGGGCGGCCTGACCTCCAGCACAATGAACAGTAAAATCAGCCCAAAAACAAAATCACAAATTGGTTAAACTTTTGATCCACAACTCCAAACTTTACAAAACTTGGAACACACCTTCTCTAGGATGTCATGAACATATTCCAATGAAGGATCACGAAGATTTTTTGCCAAAGTTCCGATCGTTTTCCGTTTGAGTGAAGGTTGCTCTAAAACCGAGTCAAAACCAAAATATGATCCAAAAACCTGCTCGTGGGTGATAGATGATCCTAGATGCATTCCCACATATCAAAGCAAGCAAGATCTAGGTTAGAAACAAAGAAAAACCAAAGGATCAAAGAAAGTCCCAAAATCACAAAAAAGAGTGAAGAACAAGAAGAGTCCCATCTTTAGAAATCTTGCTTGGATTGATTCGAGATTGATGTTGGTTTACAACCACTCCATCTTGGAGGACAAATACTAAACACTTGAGCACACAATCAATCCAACTCTCTAGAACCCTACCCTCTCCACCACCTCTTCCTAAACACAAACTAGGGTTTCGTCAAATACAAGGGTTGGAAGGTGCACAACCAGCACCCTCCCTTATTTATAGTGAAGGCTAGCTTCTAGAAGGATATTCCTAATGGGCACCCGTTAAGCCCACACACAAACGGGTTTAACTCATGCACATATTTCAAAGCGTCGTCTTCATCTTCTCTTGATCTAAACCACTTCTCCTTGCGCCGTCTTGCGCCGCAGTTTAGCCAAAAGCCATCAAAGTGGTATTTTAGTGAAGTTACCAAAATACCCCTTCTCGATCCTTCTTCAAAGTGTACAAACTTCATGAAGCAATCACATTCTTCGTCACGTGTAGGTTAATCAACGACTCTCTTCATGTCGGAAAGTCTCTCTCATCCGGCTCCCACCGAAACCACCATGACACTTGCACCGACCCTCGGGCCGCTTGATGCAACCCGTCGTTCTGAACTTCCCATTCGGTCATCCTTGTCTATTTTGCACCATGCTTGAGTCCATCGACTTCACCCCACATCCTCGACCGTTCTGAACCTCATCTCTCCAAGCGTAGTCCCGATCATCCTCGCCGTTGATCGTCGTTGACCTCCAAGCCACCTGCACAACAATAGACCAATAAATCGATTCCGGGAACACGTTCTCCGCACACTACTAGAAAACAGGCTATAGAAGACATCTGATAAAATAATCATAGATGGTTCTCTTGTAACCATCTGTGATTATTTAGATTATCACAGACGGATCTTCTTAAGAACCGTCTGCGATAATTCACAAACGGTTCTTAAGAAGAACCGTCTGTGATAATCTAAGTTATCGCAGACGGTTCTTAATACAATCTGTCTATGATGAGATACTTATCACAGACGATTTGTATTAAGAACCGTCTATGATGAGATGCTTATCACGGATGATTCATGATACGAACCGTCTATGATATGTCATCATAGACAGTTTTTATATGAAACTATATGTGATTCGCTGCGCGGGAGTTCGCAAATTTTTGAACGCGTGCTCGGGAGGTAAAATATTTTGGCGCTGCCTTATAAATAATAGCTGAATCGAGGCGGGATGTGCTGGGGAGGGTGTTGAACCTGCGGGACGCCGACGTGCTGCTGAACTTCGTCTCCGTTGACGTACTCTGGTCCAAGTTCGCCGCCGCAGGCCTCGACGACAAGGACCACGTCATCCTCAGTTGTAAGCAAACAAACATCTTCTTCCTCAATGACTCAATCGATCATGGTAGCTAACCTATGGGTGCACATACATAAATGGTAAATGGGTGCAACGGCTCACATCCGCAATGGCTTCGCCGTCATCGCCTCCAACACCGTGCTCTACAACGACACCTCCACCGTCAACATCATTGACTTCTACTAGGGCCTCCTCAGCACCCTCTTCGCTGACTCCATGGTCAAGATGGGCAGCATCGGGGTACTCAAAGGCCGCAAGGGGGAGGTCAGGTAGGTTTTTGTGTGGGAGTGATGCCTTTTTCTTGTATTTTTCAAGAGTCTCTGAAGATGGAAAGCTCACATAAACTGTGTTGGCACCAACTATGAAACATTCAAAATCCATTTTTTTGCAATAGAAAAACTATCACAGACAGTTCTGAACAAGAACCGTCTGTGATAATTAATAGCTTTATACAACATTGTACTCAATCGAGACTCTCAATCCAGTGAAATGCACCGAATGAGCCATGTCTGTTGGAAATATGCACTAGGGGCAAACATAGTGATGATTATGTTTCACTATGTTCATAACATTGGATAATATGTTATCTTGTTCCTGGAATAATATCAATAATATTTATTATCAAGTATGTGACTTGATTGTGAAACTCTATATTTCTGTGATGATTATTCTTAATCGTTCCCTAGTCATGAACATATGAGAACACATATGAATAGACTAGCATATGTATTGGTTGATGACTATGTTTCACAAGTCATGGATATGGACATATCAAACCAATAATATGGACACATGTTAGATAACATAGTGTTGGAAAAGACCCACCTTGAGACACTGTTGAGAGTGCTATGATTCTATGTATCATGAGTTGCTCTCAAGCAATGATGATGTATAATCCTTAGACCTGAGATCATCATGGTTTCCTACATGTGTAGTAGCACTCTTAGGGGTTGCCAAACGCTACTCGTAACTGGGTAGTTATAAAAGTAGCTTTCGGGTATGCCATGAAACATGTGGAGGGATGTGACTGGTCGGATATGAGATTTGCTCCTCCTAGCATAACAGGAGAGTTGTCTCTGGGCCCCTCATTGTGGTCGGATAAAGAAAGTGCATGGTCATACCACTAGTGGTCGAAGTGTCGACCGCATGAAGCTATTCGACACTTGATCGAGAAATTATTGAACGGTCCATGGATGATACAACCTCTCACCTGGAGTTCAACCAGACATCGTGAGGCAAAGTGAGAATACACGAGAAGCTTTTTTAGTTCGATCAGATACGGACTAGTCGTATGGAGATACGAGCTGGTCGTAGGCTAGTCGAACATGGTCACTAAGTGGTTGAAACCTGGTCGTAAGGAGTTACGAATTGGTCGAGACCATATATGAATTGGTCGTATAGAAATACGAGTTGGTCGTTAGTGATATGGGTAGTCGTAGATCATATTGCATTAAGATTTGTCCGATATATTCTATGTGTGTTTGGGAATCGTTATGTGCTGCTAGGTACCGCCGACGACTAGTGATCGAAAAGGAGTTTCTGTGTCATAACCGATTACACATGAACTTGTAGAGTCGCACACTTAAAGGGCCAGTATTTGATTTGGATGGTGGTGCGAATTCATATAGACCACGAGTTCCTAATGGGCCTCAAGTTCAAGACCCATCAGGGATGCCTATATATAGAGGGGCGGTGGCATAAGGTTGTGATGTTTTTCGGTTGATCTTTGGAAGAACTCCCGAAACCCTAATAGCCACGCCTTCTCAACCACGCCGCTGGTGCTAGCACTCTAGCGCGCGGTGATCCTGCCCCGTATGTGTGGATACCTCGGAAGTATTTTTGCGAAGCATCAGTACTAGGACGATCCGCAACTCGTGACGATCACCGAAGTCGGAGGAGAAGTCGCGCAGCGAGTACAACCACTCGGAGGAGTAGACGTGCGGCGTGTACGACCACTCAAAGGAGGAGACGCGTCGTGAGTACGACTGCATCAACTCGCTACAACGACTCTACTTCCACCACGAGTCGGGACGTCTATCGGTAATCTCGTAATCTATTACTAGCGGAGGTTCCTTGGTTGCACGATAATTTTTCGTTTGTGCTATCGTAGCCTTACTCGCGATCCTTCAATGTCAACTTAGACTATATGGCCTGGCCTACATCACGATCTTCGGCTCACGGTCTTCGTTGATTTTTGCATGACGATGCTCTTTTGACAACTTCATGTCCTTTGGTTTTGAACATAATGGTTAATAGTCGCGTTGACTATCTATAGAAATTTACGGGGGTAAGAGGGTCCATTTAATCTTATAAAATAGTGAAGAGAGGATTTGAAAAGAAATAATTACTATGAAGAAGCTAAGGATAGATAGATGACCAAGATGAGGAGATAATAAATCGTTTTTCCTATCATATAAAAATAAGATTATAAGTTTTCCAACTATCGACTATTCTAACTAGGTCACGACCTACATTCGATATGGCTCTAATACCACTTCTTGTCGAACCTTGGAGCGAAGGATCCTGTATTCTTTGTGTATTTCACATTAATCATATGATCAGTAGCTAGTGTACACAGTTAAACAAAATGTGATAGCATAACCATAATATGTGATTCATTCATAATACTTAAGTTTGTTACAAAAGGACATAATACAGAAAGCAAGATACAACGGAAGCAAAAGTAATAAGGTAGACCACATGATTCGTCACATGCAATAGTCTGGGGGCGTAGCCTAGTCGTCCAAGTTCTCGTCCTCCTCATAATACTCTTCTCCTGATCAATAATTTATTAAGCAAGGTTAGTACAAATGAATATACTCCGCAAGTTATACCCAATAACAAATATAATGCATGCAGGATAATGTCAAAGGAAGGCTTATATGGCTGTTTTGCACAAAGCTACATTTTCCAGTTGAAATACACTTACTAAGTTCTAAGGTATTTTTATCTTGTACTTAAGTCAAATTTGTATTTTGATTCATCAATTCTCAAGTGTACGACAAACCTGCATGCACAAATGGTGAATGATTGGCCCCTTATATTAAGCTCTCTGCCCAAATTTTCCAATTGACAAACTATCCAAAAACATTTACCAAATTCATTTTTAAAACAAAATCAAAGTCTAACTTTGAGTGGCTTTGCTCAGCATGTCCATGGTCGTGGACACGACTTTTCAAATAGTTTTTAACACTCTACATAGGTTGTACAGCTTTACCAATAAGAGATAATTTGCTTAATATGTCGGCTAAGACACGCTTCCGAAGGCGTGCGACTAAGCAAATATCACGAGGCCTTTACAATGCACTATTCCAACGTAGTTATGCCCACTAAGGTTTCGCTACCTTTGGACTCACCACCGGAAGCCCTATCTTGCGCCATGTGGGATAATAAATCACTCACACACCCACACAACCAGATGGCACAACCTCGATGAAATATTACAAATTATTTAGTCTAATCCCACCCACACAGGACATGTGAAAGTACGATGGAGCTTTATAAGATGCAGCTCGAAGACCGATCCTTATCTGACTTGGGCAACTTCCCATAAAACCCATGGGCTCGATCATATAAATGAATCGATCCTGCGGATCAACTTGCATCATCCAAGCATCCATTCCGCCCAAGTCTAAACTAACTTTTATTTATTTTCCAAGTTACATCATTTGCTAAAATTTATACGGTAAAGACAATACCATAGCCTCATTTTAAATCATGACTAAATAATTTGGCCAAAATTTTCAAATTAAGATTTTTGGTATAAGCTTTGACTAAGCATAATTTTCTAACATGTTCTAGTCATACTAATGTACCAACCAGATTTCCAACAAGGTTTGGCAATACAAAGGTATTGGAATAACTATGATTTAAAACAAGAATTTAAATAACAAAATAAAATTAAGCATGCAGTAGTAGTTTTAAAAATAATTTAAATCATTTTAAATGCTAGGCTCCAATATTATCAAAGGATGTAATTGGCCTTGCTTGTATGCTTGAGGATCTATCTCTTCAAAAAGATCAATTTCCCTGGAGTTGTCTAAACCTATACGAAAAAACGAGCTAAATTCAAATAATATTCAAATGAACTCAAAATTGAATAATTCTAGTGTAGATAGCTCAATCTTGATTTTATATGAATTTTGAAATTTGAATCACTTCAATCTGAGCTCGAACGAAGGAGAACGGGCTCTCGAAAGTTTGAAAACACATGAAATGGTGAAATTGAGAAATCCTGATTTTGTGGAATTATTTTTTTGAAGGAAAATCAATTTTTGTGTCGTACTGATGTCAGCGAGGAAACTACATTTCTAGTAAAATTAAATTTCAAAGGAAAACAAAAATGCCCCGTCAGCGAACACGTGGACTGCATGTGGGAGAGGAGCTAACGGGTCCATGACGTGGCTTGCCATGTGGTAGCCACGTTGGCACAAAGTGCGGCGCGCACATGGACCAAGGGCCACCTTCTCTACATGCCACGGCGAGGCTCAGCTAGAGTACCAGGGGAAAGAGTGAGTCGTGGGCTACCTATACGTGCAAGAACAGCAGCGAGGCGCAAAGGAAAAAACGGCGGTGAAGCTCGGGTTCCAACGGCGACGACATTCTGGGAGCGATCTGGCAAAGATGGTGCACGCACTAGTTAGAACACGCGACGACAATCTCGTTGGTGTAGGAGATGGTGACGAAGCGTCGACGGCGGTGGGGCAATCGATGACGATAAAGCTCGGGCGCAGCGGTGGAAAATCTCCGATTCCGGCGAACACAGAGGGATTAGAGAGGGAAGAGAGAGCTGAAAAGAAAGAGGAGGAGGAGGCGGTCAATGTGACGCTTGTGGTGTGGAGAGATTTGCACCGTGGCGGTGATTCGGCGTTGAGGCGGCGCAGCCAGCGCCGAAGAAGAACAAAGGAAAGTCGAGCGGCGCACTCCGGGCGAGAAAGAGAGAATGGGGGAGGAAATGACAGCTCTGGATGGATTTTACAGACGTGGACCAAGGAGACGAGGGAAAGAGCATGGGCGAGGGCGTGCGCGAGGTGTGGGCAAGGGACAAGGTGGTGTCGGGAGCGGAGGCGGTGCGGCCACTTGTGGCGAGGCAAGGTGGCATGAGGGGAAGAGGCTAGGTGGCGCACGGGCGTGGGTGGCTGCGAGGCAGAGCGCACGGGCGCGGCGGTGCGCTTGAGGAAGATAGGCACGAGCATGCTGCCAGGTGGGGCCGGGCTAGCAGTGAGAGAAGGAAGGGGCATGGGACGGGTGCGGGAGGAGCTGGGCCGCGGGTGCGAAAATAAAAGATGGGCCGAAAATATTCGGCCTGGAGACATTTTCGGATTTTCAATTAATTTAACATTTTTAGAAATTGAAATAGTTCCTTTAGGATTTTAGAAAATAGCTAATAGAGTCCAAAAATTAAGGGAAAAATCACATGAATTCCTTGAGACAATTTGGACTTAAATCAAATATTTGCAACTTAACTTTGGAAATTAATTTTACAAATAAATTACTTTGGCTTTAAAATAAATATGAAAACCTTTTTAAAATAAAAAAAATCAGGAAACTCAAGGAAAATAATTAAAAGAATTAACCAGAATTTACAATTTAGGACGTTACAACTTACGACCATGAGGTGATTGTAGAAAGGCTTACGACCATCAGGTGGTCGTAGAATATCTTACAATCATGAGGTGGTCGTGGAACATCTTATGACCATACAAGGTTGTCGTAGGCTGGTTTACAACTAATTATCTTAAGCTTTTCCCTTATGCATGACAAGGGGTATAGTTAAGACTAACACGAGGATATTGCTATCTATAATAACAATTACAGATAAATAATTTAATTAATTGAGGATTATTAGATCCTCGTCAACAACAATTCATCTTAATTTTACGTAAAATACATAGGAGCATGACATAGTCCACGAGCCCACTTGTCCCATCGGGCTGTTTTCAACCCACTTAGCTCGAAAATGCAAAAAAAAAAACAAATAAGGAAAATTGAAAAAAGGAAAGTTCCAAAAAAATGTGTAGTATTTATAAAAACATATTAAAGTTATAAAAATGAATCAATAATATTGAAAATATAATAAAGAGCTTTATTAATATTGAAATGGTTACCTTGTTAAAATCTTTGCCAAGTAAAAAACTCAATATGAGAAAACATTGGCAAAGGAAAACAAGTACAATATATAGCTCTACATACAACTTTGTTCTAAGTGTCATTGTTGAGGTACATATTTTTGAACATGTCCGAAAACTATATTTTCCACGTAGTGTTGTGTTCACGAATCAGCTTGTTCCAAGTCCTTCACGGTTAGAAGTATATCCACCATCTAACTCGTAGGACGTGTTCTTCTCACCTCCAATATTCTTCCAGAAGGACTAAAAACAAACTCGGGGGAAACCGTCGAGACAGGAACAGTTAACACATGACTTGCAAGTATGGCTAGCACAGGATATGTTAACTTATGGGCATATCACCATTGCAAAAAATCGAAGCCTTCTGAGTTGAAATCCACCGTATCGCTGTCCAGATAGGTGGATAGTTCCCCACTCCTTGGGGTTGTTCTTGGTCGAGCAGGCGACGCTGTAGAAGAAGACCTGGGCCTAGAGGAAGAGCCACCGAAGATTGTGCCCCACATATTTGTCTTGCTACTTGAGGATGGGGCTACTGGAGGTCATTGCAAGCGGACTCATCGGAATTTATTTTTATATCTTTGGTAAACCTTGTGTAATCGAGAACGAACTTCTACTAAATAGTTATAATAGTTTAGCTTTGTAGCATCACTACGAAGAGCAAGAACACTAGCAAATGCTTCAATTTTAAATCTAGGATCTAAAATGAATGCAAGTGCATATAGGAAAGGTATTTCTCTCCAATATTTAAGGTATTTAGTTTTCATAGCAATAATAGCCTTGTGTAAAACTAAGTTATTTATATATATTTTCAATCGAGTAGTACTCTGTAAAATACTATGCATAATAATAGGAGATGTTGGATAGTAGACAATAGATAAAGCAACAATGACCTCATAAAAAAATTCTAAAAACTGTAATACTTTCTCAGCAATGAACCAATGTTGCTCAGTCAATAGTACACTACTGCCAGTGCTCTGATAGTGCGTTTGAATAAAAATATAAAAAGTGCTCTTATATGGTATAAGACTCTTAAGGATCAGGCAAGTAGAGTTCTATCTTACTGGCATGTCCAAACCAAACTGTCATAGATGTACACCTATTGCCCTGCAGAAGTTCTTATATGTTGCTATTCTTACGTTAGAATTATTCAACAAAAATATCGCATCACGAAAATATTTAAGATACACATCCAACCGGATTTGACTATAAGGTTAATAGTATGACAAGCGCATCGCCGATGTAGCAAGAAGGAATCGGTGTATGTACTGAAGACTGGAGTAAGATAACCATGGTCTTATAGTTCGCAGCGGTATTGTCTAGAGCAATTGAGAATATTTTGTTCGTAAGACCAAAGTCTTCCACGACTTTGATAATACAATCCGCAATATTCTCAGCAGTGTGTACTACATCAATTAATTTGAAACCTACAATTCTTTTCTCCATTACCCAGTCATCATTAATGTAATGAGCAACTACACTAAGAGAATTCCCCCTAGTGCGGCCACTCCACATGTCTGAGGTCAAGGCCATCAAAAAATGTGCACATAGCAAATTTATCATTTATCATGGTGTTCACTGTAGTATTTTACTAGATCTCTAGTTATTATCTGTCTAGAAACGGAAGAGAATCTACGATTATGCGTAGTTCTAATGTAAGTTTAGAAAGCATTAGACTCTCCAAAGCCTAACGGTAAATCCTCGAAAACAATTAAATGACCGAGAGATTGACGGACTACCTCAGGATCGTAGTCCCAACTACGTACCGTGCTGTTGGGGTTGCACTGCAGCTGCATCTGCCTCATCAATAATACTTGCTTGGCCCATCATCTTGTAGCATATCTTTGCAAGTGCCTCGTCCTTCTTGTAGACTTTGTAGACAATTTCTTACGATAAATTTTGCAAACAACACATGGTTCCTCATTTTCTTGTGCGTATGCCTTGGTTGTTCTGTCGAAATACTCCTAGACTCCAGATGTAAACGACCTCGACCTCTTTGCTCCGGTGGTCGCCGACGAAGATGCTATCATAGAGCCTGATGACGGAACTCTGTATTGCCCTTCCGATAAAGCCTCTGGTTGGTTTGAGGCAGCCGCAACCTCCTCCATAGATGCAACATCCTCTAGTGAAATTCTGTATTCACTTAGAGCGAAGATATCGTAATTTTCCATAATAAAAATTGCAAAATCGAAACTAACGCTATTATTATTTTCATCTTAGCATAACAAATAATAACAACAAAAAATGAAAAATAGTATTGCACCTCTTTTGATGACTTGATGCTGGAATTTGAATTTTCCAAAAATTAGCACATTTTTTTAAAAAAATTGCCAAATTATCTGACAACGAATTTAAATTTGCACAACAGAATTTGAAGAGAGAGATTGAGGAATGACTAAGTGCTAAATGAGGGAGGTATGGTGCTTATTTATAGGAAAAAATTAGGATTTTTTTAAATTTTTTGCTATTTTAAAATCCCAAACGGTAAAAAAAAATAGTCAAAATTTTGAAGATTCCGAACGTTACAAGCTAAAAAGGCCAAATGGGTCGTGCAGTGCTGGGCACGGTCCACCGTGCCCAAAAAGCCCGCAAGTGTTGTTTCCCCACTGGGCCATGCTGTGTTGGGCACGGCCTGTCGTGTCGCGTGCAGCTTAACCCCCCACGTGTTTTCCCAGGCGGGCCATGGCATGCACGACCCATCGTTCCTGTGGTCCTCCTCCCTCTTCTCCCCTCGTCCCCACGCCGCAGAATCGTCGCGACGCTGCTCGCTCGCCTGCACCAGCACTCTTCTCCTCGCGCTCGGCGCCCCTTCGCCTTCCGTGCCCGCACCGCCCCACTGTCTCCTCTGTCCTCTCGCTCTGCGCCGACTGTGTGCCTCCCCTCTTCTCCCTCCTCTCCTTCCGCGCCGGCGCCGCTTCCTTCCTCTTCTCCCTCCGCGCCCCTGCCGCCTCTGCCCTCTTCTCCCTCCACGCCAATCCTGTGCCCGCGCCGCCGCACCAGACTGACGCACCGCTCGCCTTCTCCACATGCAGGCCAGATGGGCCATGCCGGCATCAGTCGATCCACCGTGCCTGGGTAGAGGCCCAAGCACGGCACGAGGCTTCGTGCTGGGCTAACACAACTCATAAACATTATGAATCGATCTATATTTAGATCGACCAACAGTGTTGTGACTCGAGTTAGCTCGACCCATATGACCACCTCTAAACACAAGTTGTGGACAACTATCTAATTTGTAGAGATGACCTTGACCTAGGTAGGTAGGTGCCTAGGTCACCGGCAGTATTGCACACTGGCACTAGTCTAGTCTTAACTTTCTGAAGTTGCGAAGTGAGAGCACGTACACGCTTGCACACTGGGGCATCTCCGGTCAGGAATAAAAGTCCCATCAAGCGGTAGTACGTGTCGCTGCTTGGCCATCTGGTACAACTACAAAGGTGAGAAAAGTATATAATTGAACTCGCGTTGCTACACAGACGACGTTCTCACGTCCGTTGCTCTTACAACATAGACGTCTTCACGTCCGATACTTGTACAACGAAGTGCATCGCGTGAGAAAGTGTTTTTGAAGCCTCGCCACTACCTTGCACGGCCGTTCTCCTGCCGCGCCACCACTGAGGCGCTCCCGCTCAAAGCAGTTGTTGCCGCGCACCCACCTACCTAAGTACCTGACCGTGCGCCGCGCCGCCGGCCGTCTCCCACCTGGCCCAGCCTTACGCAGCCGCCGCATGATTGCGAGCCTTGCCACCGTGCGCGCGCTCGCCTGGCTACGCGACACTCCGCCCGCGCCGCCGCATTGTGGGCCGAGCCGCCGCCCCATGCCGCCGTGTCGTCTCGGTCCGCCATGGCTTGGGCTTGAGGTGGTAAGAAGACGAGAGAGAGAGAGAGAGAGAAAGAGAGAGAGGGGGGGAGAAGTGTACATCCATCTCCTGCGTTTTCCTCCTCCGGGTCGCTGCTGCCACTGCGGTTGTCGCCGCCGTCGCATTCTCGTTCCCTCGACCCACGTTGGCCACACCAAAGAAATCAAGATAAAATTAAAGAGTAGGTTGAACCAAAGACTTTCTTCTTCACAAACCAGATCAAACTAAGAACTAAATCAGAGTCCAAGTCCATCTTCCCGATTTCAAGGGTGATGCAATATTTGGAGACCAAGGCATCATACGAACGAATGTGAGAAAGATTTCAAGGACGATACACGATAATTTGGGGGCCATGGTGTCATCCTGTTGTGGGAGCCAATTTGTGGCATGACCCAGTGGCGAGGGAGCGCGTGGACGTGGTTGCCGCCATTGCTTGGAGTTGGATAGAAGTAGAACTCGGAAGATATGTGTTGAGGAAGAAGACCACATTTATCCAGTGTTGGTTTGCAGCTTGTTTCTTCTGCGCACCCGGAGCTGAGGCTAGAACACCGGCTGGCTCACGTGATGCCCAACGTCGTAGAAATGCTTCGCGATACAACGCACCGGCCGTCCGCTCGCGCTGCCAGGCCGCCCCCTCCTCCGAGCGCGCGCCGGGGCCAGGGCGGCGGCGGCCCCGCGCTCGGCGCCTGCCTGGCCGCCCTCGAGCGTCGGTCCGGTCGCCACGTGCATCGTATACAATCATAAAAATCGTCGTGTGTATAACATTGCCATTTTCTATAATTGAACTCTCCATGACAGCAAGGGAGGGCAAGGGGAACAAGTACTGGGTATGATTTGAGGTTTCATACACACACTCCTCTGCAGGGCACCACCTTTTTCCCCCTTTTCACAAACATGCAAAATATCTGCTCATCGATTGCACCCTTCAAGCAACATCGATGACAGACCAACACTACAGTCGGATTGTACCTTTTGTTTGTAAACAATATATGTTATCTTTCAGTGAAAAATATTCAAACAGTCAGACATGCATGGAGTTAGAAGAAAAAAAAAGGAGAATAATATTATGCTGATTTCTAGCCTGTCATTAAAAATTGAATTTACATGTCACCAAGCATTATGAAGCACAAAATCGGATTAAACACATAACTGAACAATTTTCAATCAGTAGAAACAAGCATGGCAAATTAGTCAGGGAGAAAGAAACAAGACTGAAACTTAAGAAATTATATATAATAATAATGAGTAATTAGCAAACATATATGGCAAGAAAAAGGAGATGTTGAAATCAGTTATTTCTACATGTACATACACGCATCCATCCATATACGCCTACCTATACCTTCCTGTGTTGCAGAATTCTCTCTTGATTAGATCTATGGCATTATGCTGGCGAGTGACTCCTCCACGCCGCGTATGTATTTATCAACTGGTCTCTCTCTGCAATTTCCCACAGCTTTATTGAACTGCGCTCTCATGCGAGCACCAAGCGATCTACGATCTCCTCCCAAAGAAGATCAGGGAGGGTGCTGCTGCCACTTCAGATTCACGCAGTTCAAGAAAGCTGTGGAAGATCACAAAGAGGGCCATGTGTGCTATTTTATGTAGATCCACAACATCACACACACATGCAATAAGATAGCCAGACGCCCGACGCCATCATAGGAAAGAAAGAGCAAAACTTCAAGAAGAGGGGTGAATCAAAGAAGAGGGGGTGAATCAAAGAAGCAGAGCACATGAACATATATGCAACGCCTTTACGAGGGATTCAGGATGAGAGAGAGTAGTGGCAAGAGAAGAAGGGAACAAGCCAACAAGGGTGCTTATTTGTAACACCAAGAGGGGAGAGGGGAAGAAGAAGATGGGCAGGGGGAGGAGGGCGGCATGGGTTGGTGGAGAGGTTAAGGACCCCAATCCCAAGGAGAATATAGGCCTCCTGGAACACACAACTCACAGGAGCCTGGCCCTCCTTTTATCCTCTCTTCCCACCCTACTTTTGGCACATCAATCCAAGCCTCCAGCAAAGGTTGTGTCATAGTGTGGCACTGCTTGCTCAGGAAAACACTACTAATTGTGCTTAATTTGCTTTGTTTTTATGTATGGTTTAGAAGTGGCCAGAAGAAACATGCGATCGGTGAACAAGTAGTTACAGTTCAGTGGTGATGTGTCCATTCGAATAAAAGGATTAAAGTATAATGAGCATAAGTGCTTTTGCTGATTCTGCCTGATTGGATTGGCTAAATAATCGGGGAAATTAGGCTATCACATAGCGTGGGATGGAATACTGCCTAACGTAACTGAACTAGTGGTGTGGATATGCCGTCCTTCATATAATTTACCAAATCTGAACTTCACCAAGGTTGAACCCTCAGGGCACAATCATACAAACAATGCATATCATCATGAGCTTTTCCTTTTTGAATTGCAAGATTTGTACTGTGCTTCCTTTTAGCGGTACCTTTTCAGCTTCCTGCACAACATATATGGGCAACCTTATAAAATCAGGCGATTGATTGGCACGATATTACAAGTAAAAAAAAAACCTTCAATTTATGTAGCTAAAAATGTTACAGTCAAAAGGCGCATGTAATAGATCGCAAAAAAGGCGCATGTAATGATTTTCTGTTTAATCTTGAGATCAGCAGAAGAAGAGTCAAAACAAGCATGTAGGATATAATAATAACCAATAATTAATATGCCAATTGAAAAATCGTAATTTTATTTATGCCAATTGAAAATTCTGATACCCAGACATACTTGAATGGAGGAGTACAATAGGTTAGGAAACTGGGCACAGGCCTGCTCCAAGGTGGGTTCCTCATTACATTGTTTGATGTGATTCTATATTTACCTACGAGGTAATCGTTCGGACTGAACCTGCCAGCGACGGTTCCACAACACATTATTAGCATGATCGACTCTCCTCGGATCGAAAGGTAATCGTCGAAGCACGACGTTCGTAGATCGAATCGTATATTCTAGATCGCTTTCAATTCTACAAATTTAGCTTTCTAGATTAATTTTTTCTACAGTGCAAATCCGCTCTAATCTACCGCGAGTGGACTTGAACTCGCCAGCACAATGCCGATCGATAGATTGCATGAAATAGTAGATGATGATTGCAATGTGGATTAATAAAATCCATTCTAATCTACCACAAGCCGACTTGAAGTCACCGGCCAAGCCGATCAGTGGATTGCATAAAACAGTAATTGCGTGTCAACAGTAATTGCGCATAAACAGTTATTGTGGATGAACAGTACATAAAAAGATGAAAAAGGGACCCGCCAACAGAGTTCGACGGTCGTGCCGCCGCCTCGCATCTCGCCGCTAACTCGAGCCGCAGACCGACCTCTTGCACGAGCGCCGTCGCGGAATCTGGAGCCTCGCCACCATAGGCCTGCATGCCACTCGCACATGGTGCCATGGCGCCCACGCCGCCGAATTGACACTACCGCCTAGAGCCGAACCGCCGAAAGTGCCGCATGCACCGCCATCGCCCGAGCACCAACGCCCCTCGCGCATGCGCTCTCCCGCCGGCCGAAAAGCCGCGACCACCGAAAGGCCGCCGCCTGCACCGGCCTCGCATGGCCACGCCGTTGGTCCCGCACAACCACGCCACCGCTGCCCTCGCATGACCATGCCACTCGGTGTCGACGCCGCCGCAGCGCGTCGTGACCACCGGCCGCCGCGCGTCGCGCGGCCGCCAAGCACTCCACCACACCGCCCAACTCACAAAGGTCGCGTGTCGCGCAAGCAACGCCCAGCGGGCGTGCACAACCGGCTCGCGTGAAGCTCCGCGCCGCTATGTTGTCGCCACCGTACCACCGACCTCCACACCGCCAGACGACGCAACCCATGCACACGCCTCCTCGCACTCAAACCCAAAACCGCCCGGCACTAGCCAGCAGCCGCGGAGTTCGCGACCAGCGATGCCGCCATCGACCAGTAGCCTCCGACCTCGCCATCAAGACGAGCGCCTTGCGCCGCCTGAAGCCGCGCTTGCCGCCGCCACACCCACCCGCCGTAGCACCACCGCCCGTCGCGCCGCCGCCTACCATTTAACGCGCAGGTGGGGGAACCTAATCCCCGGTATTTTTAACCCACCGCTTTACCGGATGGGCCCACACGAGAAAAAGGAGATTTTGCAAAAAGGGCATTCGAGATACTAAAAATTACAACAAAATATTTTGGGAAAGGAATTCTTGCATAATAACCCCTGAAAATTAAAAAATTACATAAATTTTTTCTCGTAACCGAAAATTCAAGAGGAGACTCCAACCATTGTTCTCTAGCGTAGAGATCGATCGAACATGCATGCCCACATGCATAAAGGGTCAAACCGCACGCACAAAGAACAGAACCCCATCATCTTGGGAATAACGCATAAACAATATCGATCAGCGTGAATTTATACAAGCAAACACACATGTAGAACACAAACATCGAATGCGCGCACGGATGCATCAAGTTTCGCCGCAATGTGCACCGTCGCCTCAGATGAACAGGTTGGCCTCCGGGGATCTGTGATCCTGGTCGAATACGTCGGGGCAACATCCATATCGACATCTGCATAGTCCACAAGGTCGAAACAGTTCTCTTCCTAGTAGCTTGCCACGGTCGCATGATCTTCTGGGGCTTGAGAACCCGCCGTGTTGTCCCTATGGACGGTGCTAATCGTCGACGATTTAGCCCTCGTAAACAATCTAGCGCAGTAAAGACTTGTCTTTTTCATGTAGTCTTAAAGTCAGTGCTTTCTCTTTTACTTTATAAGACCGACGGCTAAATTCTCGGCAATCAAGTTTCGCCACAAAAGTGCATGTGTAAGTATACTAATGAGTAATCGTAAATATTTAGTAATCGTAAATATTTGCATTAGAATTACTAGTAACCACTCCAGCATCTAACGCTAACGAGTAACGTTGTTATGGACGAAGAGTTGTACCTCCCCCGTTCACGAAAAATAAGTTATTTTTGATATTGATACGGTTCTTAAAATACAACTTTGATCACTAATTACTATTATAATATATTTATAAAACCCAATAAAATTTCTAGACAAATCTACACATATAATTTTTCTTTCATCTAATCTAAATATTTTAGAAGATATTAATAAAGAAGGTATCTAAAATTTAACCGCATGCAATCCGAAAACAACTCGTTTCGGAATACTCGCGTTTGCAAGCATGTATGTATAGCTAGGAATGCTACACTGGCGTGGGAAGATGTTTGTACTTTTGTACCGGATCCGAGGTTTCTTCGTGCACACTCCTTTCGGGGGCCTCGACCGGAGACGTGCAGAAGTGGAGTTTTTTCGCGAGCGCGCACGGATCTCTTCGCCTCCGGGGGGAGCCGTGCCGTGGCCATGCGGATGAGGTGGCAGAACGCTGTCAGACCTCGGGAAGGAGCAACGGACGGAGGGCCGCGATTCTCTCCAAGGAGGGGAGCAGCCCGGATCAGACGGCGCCCCTGCGCTCTGCTTGGGAGCACTCCTCTGACCGCCACCTCCATATATTTTTCATCTGCACGTCTCTAATCTGTTTTTCACTTTGTTTCCAAGCAAATCAAACTTAGCCCAAAGCTGGAGGGGGGAATCGGAGTACTGATACTTGTTCATCCCGTACTCACATGTTTCTAAATTTTGATGATCTATTATTATCTATTCCTTCTAAAATGGATGACGTGTTGTAATGTACGGTTAATATTTTAAAGCTTTGACCATTAACCCATATAAATTGACCATAATTGTCTTTCGTGTACACGTCATGATTTCTTTAGAAAAACATAATCATGCATTCCCGGAAATTGGTTATTAGTGTACATTAGGCAAAATCGATAGTTCAAGCAATTTCAGCTAATAGGAATGCTATATGTGTGTGTGTATAAAATATGATGGCTAACTTAGCCAGACAAAAATGATATAAGACTGTTAAAGAAATGAAAGATGCCCAGCCCAGTGAGTTTTACATAAGTTAGTGCAAACTATTGGCTACTCCACAAACTAGCTAGTTGAGTATAGTGTTCACATTTTTTTTTGCGCTTTAAGCTTCTAGTTGAATAGATTGGTGTATGCAACTTAATATGGTATCAGAGTTAAAAGTTCTGAGTTCAAAACATTGCTAACGCAATGTTTTTAAAAAATAATCGCGTGCCACTTCAGGTCCACATCATAATTCAGATAGAGCATACATGTGAGGGGGGTGTTGAAGTATATTTGTTATAATTGCACCTATAAGTATAAATGTCCATTCATTCATGAAATTCCAAAGTATGCATGGCTTAGTATCATATTTTTTTAGCCAAGTGATGGGAGAATAATTTATAAGATGAAGTCATCGCCACCTATTGAAATATGTGATACATGACATGAGATGACATGAGGAGGACTATAGCTAAAGTCACACGCACACACGTATGCACGTGCGTGCGTATATTCTCGTGACTTGCGATGCGCGATCGTGAACGTGTCGTGAAACTAGTCCACATTTCTTTTGCTAACAGCGCATCTATCTCTCTCCTTTTAGACTGATCGAAATAATATGGTCGAAACCATAAACTAGTGTGATCAAAACACAGTGGTTGGATCCATAGACCAGTGTGGTCGAAACATAGTGGTCGAAAAACAATGGTTAGATCCATAGACCGGTATGGTCGAAATAAAGTGGTCCAAACACAGTGGTCAAAAAATAGTGGTCGGATCCATATACCAGTGTGGTCGAAATAATATGGTTGAAACAATATGGTCGAAATACACTGATCAAAGCTATAGACTAGTGGTCGAAGTTGTAAACTAGTGGTCAAAATTGTAACCAGTGTGTAATCAGAATATGATAAACACTGTTTAATTACCATTAATTGGTTTTTAATTAGCAGTTACTAGTGGTTTCATTTGTGCTTCATTATGCATTTACTAGAGAGTAATTATCTCAGCCTTAAAAAGATCTAGAGACGTCCAAACCTGATACGATTTTGATACACTTTCATTTTCTTCTTCTTAAACTCTGTTCTACTGTGTTGTAGAGTTGTGTTGTTGAACCGAACCGTCCTTTCTCCTCGGTGTGCACCGGGAAAGAGGGTGGGCGGGTATTTTTGAACCATTATGGTAGAGTTCGCCTGCACGGGACGACTTATGGGCAGCGCATCAACGCGACCGTTCGCTGTGCTGCTTCATCTACGTTCTGCACTGTTTCGAGTTTACGCTTGTTTTTATTCTTCATTACATTCAACTGTAAGTTGGTTGTGCGATCAAACTATTCAGTAATAATCCTATTTTTGTGTATGTTTAGAAGTACATTGAGTTGCTTGTTGTTAGTATTATTTTATACATTTCTAATTTTATACGATTGTTACCTCATAATAAAATCTGCAATTAAAATATTATTCATATTTTTAACAGTCCACGCTTCCTCATCAGCTTTGTTGGGTAAATGCGATGCAATACAAACCACCCGTTGAATCTCGTCGCTCAATCACAAACTGGAGCGCTCAGTGACTGACGAGCGTTGTGCTACACATAGTAGTACAGTGGAGCACTACTAACTTCAGTAACTGGGAAGAGCTAGTGGTAAGGGTGGGAACGATTGAACGAGTAACGCAGGGCGAAAGACGGTGGTCGTCGGGTTCCCCTCCCGCCCGTGCTGCCGTCGCGTTCGTGTGCGGACCGCGGAGTGGCGCGTCTTGCCGCGGCGGCGGCTGCGGCTTTGCTGCGGCGTCGTCGCAGCGGACGCACGCATGTGTAATGTATCATAAATTCGTAACGCACTAAGGTGCGTTCGAGGTAGGGTTGGGAGTCGGACTGTGCTTTTCCGAGTCCGTTTGAGGCTCGATCGGTCTGACACGGTTTGATATGTGGTACGTTGGGCTGGCACAACACGGATGGTGAACCAGACTTAGCCTGGAAAACCGACATGTCAGGCTCCTAGCAAACCGTGTTGTGCTCAGGCTGACACGGCACAACGGGCACAGAGAGCACGGCCGACACGCCTCCCGCCTCCTCGCCATGGGGGAGCTTGGACGTGCCGAGCAAAGGGGGAGGCACAGCCGAGTGAGCAAGGGGGTCGGTGGCGCCATGGCCCATGGGGATGTGGCAGGGAGCAGGGAGCCGCCGGCCAAGCTGAGCAGGAGGAGGGTGCGGGCGTCGACAGCGGTGTTGGTGGGGCCGGCCGTAGGCGGCACTTGGAGGGACTTCACCCGGAGCAAGCACCAGGAATATTTCGTGTTGACACCATATAATTAGTAGACCAACAAATTTAAGTAAACCACGTACGGATAAATAGTCATAGATCAGACCGATAATAAAAAATAAAAAAATCAATAAAAAGAGAGAATGAGTACGTAGCAAACCTGTGAATATTGTACGAATCATAAAATTAATAACGAAATTGATCGCATATAAAATCCGGTAAATGAGAAATAATTTTGATGCATTAGAAATAATTTATTCAAAATGGATTTATTAAATTAAACACCGGCGTAGAATCGATCAGACATATTGCATGCGTAAAAAAATTAAATAGACTCAGTCGCATGCGACTACACGTAGTATTTTATTCTCGCTCAATAAAACGCGAACGGAGGCAACATCGACCTAGAACCATTACACTAGAATGATCGTAATTGGAGAGTGCTAATTTAATGGGGTTTTGAAAAATATTATTAAAATCCGCTAACAAAAAGAATCATCTGACTAATGTACACCTAGTAGCACCCAATTGCTTCTAAGTATTTATTTATTTATTATTCAGATTGTCGTATAAATTGCAACAGACAAACCAACGCAAGCACGAGTAACTGATACCGATTATGTCGACGCCGATCTTTACTACAATCACGAAGGCAAACTTATTTCTTGAACATTAATATAGTTATATTAAATGTAAAGGTTACATTCTATATTAGTATACCTATTATATGAAAACTATGTCTCAAAATCAAATCGGCTAAATGAAAGAAGAGGAAGATGAAAGATATGAGAATGAAAAAGAGTTAATATTATGGCTGATAAAGGGTGTCTGTGGCAGGAAAGAGATGAGGGAAGAGGTGAGACCCCTTTACACATGGTTAAAAATATAAGAACCAACAAAACTCTCACTCGAATTAAGAACAAAACATTTAGCATGGTAGAAAAAATAATTGAAGAAAGAATATCATCCCTCACACTTAGGATGGTGGGGGCAATCACATGCGCTAGAACTGAGAATTGGCTAAAGAGTGGCAACAATATCAATAGGAGGATTTTAAGATTGTGTAAGCATACACTGACCTCGAACGCATGATATACTTGATATTGATGAGTAGTCAGTATGTACATATATTGTTACTCTACTATTTTCCTTACTCGAGAACCCACTCTGGACCGTAAGGTTTTTAACGAGACAGTAACATTATGTGTGTGTATAATCACTTTTTCCCTAAAATATTTACGTGCCTGTGTTTTCATGCAATTAATTCGATTTTAACTAGACTTTTAATGAGACAGACACGAGAAGAATGAAGATGGTGGCGTTGTCGCCACCGCCTCCACCATTTATAGTTACTTAGAGTTTAATCTGGACCAACACAACACCGATACGACACTTTGGACCGTATATGAAGCTGACCAAAGGCGAGATAGGCCAAGGGCAAGTGGCCACGGCCCAGCCTAATTCCCAGCTCTAGTTCGAGGTGGAGGCGGCGCGGCACGTCGCGTTGGGCCGCACGAGCAGGGCAGATCGTCCCTAGATGTGCTGGTGCGGAATCACCAAACAATGGGCCGCACAGCCACGCACGTTCATATGCAAGCATGGGAAATGCAATGCTAATCGGTAACCAAAGAGCGATCGCAACATGTCCAGGTCTCCATGGCCTTCCAGAGCTTTCAACGGGAGGCATACAATTGCAATAACTTGCAGCTGCGACTTTCCAGAAACAATACGCTCAAGCACGTCACAGGACATTTCAAAAGGCAGAGCCATTGTAGTACTTGGTGACTAACCATCGGGCATGAAAAACCTATGATCTAGCAAACAAAACAAAACTACCACAGCCTTGTCTAATCAAGCTGAAGAACGACAGTAACAGGAAGCTTTGAACATCAAATGATTTAGTACGCCATCAAATTTTGAAACTCATAGTCACATAATTATCATTGAATTTCACTGCTATCTACTTCAGATCAGACTCCAATCTACTTCACTACCAAACAATCACGAATACTCCATTTCCAAGTTACAATCATGAATATTGTATAGCCAAACACATGTAAAAAATACAAGGAAAATACTGGATAGCCAAACACATGAAAAGGTATCATCATTACTAGTTCTGAGACCAAGCCTAGATGGTAGATGCCCAGTAACAGGGCAGGTTTCTTTCGAGTTTGGATTGCTCCAGGGAACACCGTATTTCCAGAACCACTAAATTATATCATAAGATCTGCAGCTCAAATGATTTAAGCTCTATATGCAGCACGGACAAAAACAAACTAGAATACAATCTAGTAGTATCCTTGCAAACTAGCAACATGCTAACACCAGTATCCTAGCAAAAATGCAGCATGCTAACAACGTAGATGAACAATGGATAACCACCAGCGAAGCAACATAAGATGACAAGCCACATCATGTACTCAAGTAAACAGTGCATACTTAGTGAGATATCAATAGTCAATACCGTCAATACCATCAATACTTAGGTCTCACGGAAGCCAAAGAAGAATCCCAGTAGCAGGCTGCTTCAAACATCAAAATTTTCCAAGTCCATAACAAAATTTTGAAACAATTAACAGCATAAGCCAACGCGTCGCATCATGTGCTAAATTAAACGACGCATACTCAATGAGGTTTCAATACCATCGATGCAGATCCGTCCTTAGGTCGTAAAATCACATCACTCCAGTGCCAGAATCTTGCATACAGGATCGGAACTAGTAGGGTACAAAAAGGTGATCAAGAAGTCATGCGTATGAATGAGACGGGTGGTCTAGGTCTACTTCTCGGAGGAGTTGGGCCCGCGCTTCTTGCCGAAGCCGACGACGGCGGTGACGAAGCGGCGGTTGTACTGCATGCGCTTGTGGGCGCGGCCGCGGGGCTTCTTCTTCTTGTCCTGCTTCGCCACCTTGGGTGTCTGGCCCCGCACCTTCCCCGCGCGAGCCAGCGAGCCGTGAACCTTACCTGCGCGAAGCAACAGACAGCACAACAGCACAAGCCCGTCAACACTCAAAACCGCATGCCCTAAAGAACTGCAACACGAGTAGACATCAAGAGGATGAGGAGATGATTACCCATGGCGGCGGCGGCGGAGTGGTGGCGCTCGCGCGATTTGGGATGAGAGACGAGGGCGCAAGGGCTGTGGCGGCGGCGGCTGTTTCAGACGGTGCCCTAGATGGGTGGGTGGCTTATATAGGTAGGGCTTAAGTGGGTCGAGAAATTTGGGCTCGAGCTCACGGCCCATCACAAACGTGCAAAAAAGGGCGCGATGCGGCCACACGAAGCCCATGGGAAGTGGAAACCTCTCAACCCTCAGCAGCGCACGAGCAGACGAGCGACATCGGCGGCGGCGTGCAGAGAGAAACCGAGAAGGAAAAGCATCGGAGACGAGATGCCTCGGCCGGAGGTGCAGGCACCGCCGGAGATATTCTACAATGAGTCGGAGGCCCGCAAGTACACCACCTCCTCCCGTATCATCGAAATCCAGGTAAGCGAGCAAGCGCCAATCGCGTTAGATTTGAGCTTTGCCGATACGATTCTTTCTGCGTGTGATGTTTTTATCTCCTTCCAGGCGAGGATTTCCGAGAGGGCGCTGGAGTTGCTTGCTCTCCCCAACGATGGCGTCCCCAAGCTGCTTCTCGACATCGGTCAGCTTCCTCTCTTCCACTTCCAATTTCTTTGCTTCATCAAATCTGTCTTAGTATATAACAGTCAAAAACTATGTTGCTTTGATAAAAAATACTATTTTTTTGCGAGAATTCTCGGTCTACATTTCTAGTTTGTATGCTATGAATTGGCAGGGTGCGGTTCTGGACTTAGCGGTGAGACATTGACGGAACATGGCCACCACTGGATTGGCTATGATATTTCACGGTCGATGCTTGGTGAGGAACTCGCCTTGTTCCTTTCTCTTCTGTTTAGTAGTTATATTCCGTTTTGAAAGTTTCAACCCCGCAGATGTTGCTCTGGAGCGTGAATCAGAGGGTGATCTCCTACTCGCCGATATGGGCGAGGTAAAAAAAATATGCATTTTGTCATTGAATTGATTGAGAAATTTATGTTATTGTCATAACTCGTAAGCCTGCGGGAATTGCTTGTCTTTTGTAATTCCTCGTATTACAGCTGAGTTATATGCGATAAGTGGCAGAAGGTAGTAATAATATTGCACATGACTTGTGTTATCGACCGTGATAGTTCTCGAAATCAATACTGATTAACACTCTAAAAGTAAATGTGCCTTCAAACCTATCTGGAGTGAAGAAAAAGAGAGTGAACCCAAAGAACCTGAACAATGCAGAACTGGCTTTTCTCCCATAAGCCTATGATCTTTGAATGGTTTTCTTTTCATTGCACAAATGCACATGCTTTTGAATTTTATCATGTTCGTCAATCTTTTCTTAATACAACTACAGGAACCTCTTCACAGTTACTTCACCACTACTTGTCTTACTTTAAGCTACCATATTTATATTAAGTCATGTTCCAGGACTTAGGTTTGCGGCCAGGGGTTATTGACGGTGCAATAAGTATTTCAGCAGTTCAGGTAATCTTTATGGAATATGTCTCTGCAACCAAACTGATCATGTTTATCTCATTCCTAATTCCTAGTTAACAACTGTGCCTTTTGTTTGACTGTGTACAGTGGTTATGCAACGCTGACAAGTCTTCTCATGATCCAAGATTGCGGTTGAAGTATGTATGTGATGTTATTTCGTACTGTGCCTCTTAGGTTTTATGCAACCAATCCTTAACCTCGATATGTGCATGATTTCAGGGCTTTCTTTGGATCATTATATAGATGCCTAGCAAGGGGAGCAAGAGCTGTTCTACAATTTTATGCTGATAATGTGAAGCAGAGTGAAATGATCGTGACTTATGCCATGCGAGCAGGATTTGCTGGTGGAGTGGTCGTTGACTGGCCTCATAGGTAAGGATTTAATTGCCTCATAGCAATGGTGTATGATCAATCTTATAAATTTCATGTCTGCTGTACACTTATGGGCATGCCTTTCTTCTGACAGTTCAAAAGCAAAGAAATCCTACCTTGTCCTCACTTGTGGCCCACCTTCTCTTCATACATCGCTTCCAAAGGGTAAAGGTCAAGATGGTGAGATGTGCAGTGATGATGATGGTAATGAGAGCAATGATGGAGATGATGACCAAACAGTAAGCTCACGCTTAACAAAACTCATTTCTTGTTCATACATTTTGGAGCTATTTACTGCTTTCACTTTATCACATTCTCTCTCTTGTCTATTGCTTTACTCCTTGATATTTTTTATCTTGAGCTTCTTTACCAGAATCATAAGGTATGCTATGTTTACGAAAAAAGCTCAGATTCAAGTAATCCAATTGCTGCTTGCTAGAAACTAGCTGCGCCAGAAACCATAGTTACATGAGCAAAAAGGCCATGTACCCTCTTGTGGGCAGGAAATGGCAGTACTTTTTGTAGTGATATGTCTATCAATCTCCTCTACTTGTAATATTCCTGTGTAACTTAGCTAGCTCCTTAAGTTTTACCTATACCTAGTACCCCTAGATGCTTAATTACTACGGATTCTGTTGTTGTCTTGGATGCAGTAGCTAAATGGTTGTGCCTGATCAAGAATCATCTTATACAATAGTTCTCTTGTTCATTTCTCTACTTTATAGGTCCTTCTCATATGACTGTTCTACCATGTGATGATTCCTTGGTGTTCTACCGCCAAAACATGAAATGGTAACTTTTTTGGATGCAGGTCGGCATCTATGAAAGAAATAGGCCAAAGAAGAGGCAGAAGGCGAACAAGAACGGTAAAGGCAAGGATTGGCTCTTGAGGAAAAAGGAGCAGATGAGAAGAAGGGGACAAGACGTGCCTGCGGACACAAAATACACCGGGCGGAAGCGGAAGAGCTACTTCTAACTCAGTAGCTCTTGGCATGTCCGAGGCGGTTACGCCCCATTCTTGTTGTTGAACGATTGGCAGTATTAGCACGTGTACGTCTCCTATTTACAGAAATGGTGGTCGGCGATTTTTTTTTTTTGCAAAACTAGTGCCCTGCCGCCCGCCACGTCGCCGCTTCTGCTTGGCTGCCCGTACGGTGTGGCTGCCGCACGGCCGCCGTGTGGTCGCCCTCCTGGCCACCGTATATCCCCTTCTGGTTAGGGTTTTGTGGATCGTACCATTATTAAAATATAGTAAATAATTTTAAAAAATATTAAATTTTAGGTGAATGTTCCTAACACGGTGTATTTTCTTGTGTAATTTCTAACATAATTTACTTGTTTCGATTTTTTAACATAATTTTATTCATTTTGATTTCGTCTTGCAATTTCATTTAAGTGTACTGATTTTATTCCGGCACGTGTCAACCCCTCCTCTTGCATGCATGGCCCTCCTCTCGCACAGCCCCCCTCCAATGGTTACCTTTCCAACCGTCTATCCTTCCTTCTCTGCGCATATGTCGATTTCTCGTGGCTGTCCCCTTTGCTCGTAATGTTGCGTGTAGACAACGCATCTGAAATTCCTAGCGCTAACACAACGGTTCTTCCTTCGCTTGGCTATTCGTCTGCGCTCATCCCAATGGTGTCTCTAACATAGTTCTTTCTTAGATTCCGATACTAACTCACCAACAAATGTTTTGTTGTGATTCGTGAAAGATGATTACTCATCACCTATATGTATATCCAAGCTGCATTGTAATGGTAGAGCTCTAACACAATTGGAACTTCCTAGTAAGGCAAGTGTGCATTGGCCCAAGAATTTTATTTGTAACAACCTCAAGTCAGATTTATCTATGTGATAAATTTTCTAATTACATTTATATTGGACTTTATATCATGCAGCATGTCCAACTCTAACGTGGACTGCATCAGCATTCCTGTATATGCAAACGGAGTTTCATTTCCTGGTATTAACCTGAGTAACACTGGACTGCATCAGCATTCCTGTAGAGAAAGCAATGTGTCTAGGAAACGTGGAATGTCGGAAGACAACGAATGTACTACTAGCTTGAAGAGACTGCTATATGATGATATTTGTCAATATATCAGTTTTCTGTTGATGATATTCTTTAATACTGTATTGTACCATATGCTAGATAACATTGTGCATGAACCAACTGAGGGAAATGCGTGGCATGCAGATCATATAACGATGTATCGTAGCCTTCGAAACACACATGAGTCGGAGGTTACGGTACATCGTTATATGATCTGCATACCACGTATTTCACTCAATTGGTTCGTACAATCCCTCCGACTCCATGCATTCGATCGGGTTACATGTGATAATACCCCTCATCCTTTATCCCAATTGTAACAAACCCGCGTGTGTTTCATGTAATGCTTGTAACGCTTGAAATGTTGACAACTATCTGTATGAAAACATACATTGCAACTTCATTGCAAACCATAATTCTGTTATGAGCACTTTGTGTGCGAATTCATGAAACCCTAATTAGGACATGACCTCGCTCTACAAAGCAGCACATGACCACACTCTGCAAAGCAGGGCATGACCCGACGAGATAGCTTTGCGCAGCGATGTGACCCGACAAGGTACTTTTCGTAGCGACGTGACCAAACGAGTCTGCTTCGAAGGGTGTGTCACCGGTCGTGAAACACATCTGTGCCTCATCGCAATGGAGCCGCTACCGCTGCGTCCGCTCCCGCTATAAATACAGCGTGACTCGGCCAGGAATTCCACACCAACAATACTACCTAGATAACATGGACAAGGAGAAAGAATGAAAGTGCATCCGCGAGCTCTTGAAGGACTGGATGGCTCCCGAAGAGACAACCGCTCGCTACAGGGCGTATAGTCAATAGCCTTACACACACTACCCACCTTCTGAGTCGAGCCCCCTCCTATCCCCGATGAATGCCCTCCGGAAGGCCCCAACGGGGGTGACGCCACCCCTTTGCTGGTGTCGGGACGCCTGCAAGTGCGTCCAATCAACCGACGAGTGGACCATTAGGCAGCGCTATTGGTGCTACCCAAACTACTGTGTGGACTACCCCGACCGCAGGTTTGACACGCCAATCCACAGATAGCCGGTAATAAAATTGCATTTCAGTGCACACCACTATTTTGCTTCCTGTTACGCTGTAACCACGTCTCTCTTCCCACCGCAGTGTCCGCCGTGCCTATGTGACTTCAGCCAGTTGATCGACGACAAGATCCACCTCTATGATATGTCGATGCTGCTGACACGGAAGAGGTTGGCCAGGGAGGACTGCGAGGGCTACGAAAGACACCTCGAAGAGCTGCAGGCTGAGATGGATGAGAAGGAGAGGCGGGAGAGGCTTCGTGAGAAGCAGGAGTGCGAGCATGCCAGGCGACGTGAGGCCAAGGGGGAGCGGAAGAGGACCAACGCGGCGAGAGGTAAGGCGCAAGGCGAGGAGTACAATGCTGAGATAGGCCGCAAGGGCAAATGGCTATGTTCCACGCAGTAGTTTGACCCTCTTCGTCCACATGTCCCATATATTTCTAATTCCCTAAAGGTATGTATGTACCGTTCTTAGTTCGTTAGCTTGCGTGCCATGTAACCTCTTTGTCGGATCAACTGTCGTGTTGTTATCATTGCGTTATTTCTCCAAAGTTCTCCAATGGAGTGCAATGAAGCTAATTTTTAGAGCTCATTCATACATTAGAGTCCTACCCGCCGTTAAAATCACTATTGGCCATCAATTTTTCAGAAGTAGGAAAAGTTTAGACTATTTGGAATATCCCACAACCTCTTCTAGACCGCTAATATACCTTGCAATCAAGACATGTATATCACCAAAATGTAACACAAGATGTTTATATACAAGCACGTCTCCAGAAAGCTAAGGCGACATAGCTAGTTTCCCTCGAAGTCGTCCATTTCCTACGACATAAGGAAAGCGTAGCAAGGATGTAAGTGCATCGTACAGTGAAGAACGTAGCAAGGATGCAAATTATGCATAACTCGTACAAGTTTCGATGTACATAAGAAAATAAGGTGGAGAAAACATTGCATTACGACACCGAATAATGGCCATACGAGCTCGGTATGTTAGGACAATCCTTCGCTAAGTGCCCAGGGGTCTTGCATATCATGCACTTATTTGTGCAACTAATACTGGTACGTTGGCTAACATCCATGTCATTCTGGAAGCGTCGCGTCTGCCGTCTCCCCTTCCCTGTTGTCTTCAAGTCCTTGTTCGGGCCCCAATGCACATGTCCGGTCAAAGATCTTTGTAGTTCATTTTCAAGCTGTACGAGTGAAACTCCACACTCTATGTACCAAAAAGATTTTGCATGTTGTAGTACTCAGAAATGTACGACATACACATATGCCTCATCTGCGCACACCTTGTGCACGTGCGAGTATGGCTTATGTAGGAGTTTTGGCTTGTTGCAGGTGCACGTCGCCACATCACCCAGGGTGCATGCTAGTTTCCTTTCCCCCTAGCATGACTGTTGATGTATTATTTGCCAAAACCTGATCTCGTACTTCCTCCTGAAGCCATCGATCACCTGGATGTGAAGCCTCTAGGCCTTCTCCATCTTCTGGTCCACGTGCCTCTGTATGTTCTCGGACCACTGCTTGCCTTCCTCCATCTGTCGCTTGGCTGCGTGGCTCTATTGAAGAAATAACCAACAATGTGTGTCCATGTCTCATCGACGATCACGGTGATAGGAAGGCACCACACACCTTTGAGGACGCTGTTGTACACATTGGACATGTTGATCGTTATAATCCCGTACGTCGCACTATCTATGTCATATAGAAGGGACCATTTCTCCAATTCAAGAGCGTGGTCATGAATCCACTCCGAGAAACTTATGGCACTGCTGGGTTGCTCTCCCTCCAGTGCCTCTGAAGTGGACTCCCTTGTATACATTGTAGTTCGGTGTTCGAGGTCTCTCCAGATGGACTCAAACTTTCACATCTGGTTCTGCAGACACAATGCCTTGAACGTCTTCATGACAACCTGACTGCGGAACCTCTTGAACAAGTTAGATACAAGATGCCTCATGCACCACCTAGATTGTACGTCGTTCCACTGGTAAGGGGGTCGTCCCGTGCTGCATGGTGTTGATGGCCGCCAACAACCCAACATTGCGATCTGTGATAAGGCATACGTTGCGTCGGTCTCCCACCACCGTCGTCTTCACGTTCGACAAGAACCACAACCAACTGGATGTGTTCTTGCTCTCCACAATGGCAAATGCCACCGGGAGAAGCTGGTCATTCGTGTCAACCACCACCGCGGTGAGGATGGTGCCCTTGTACCTCCCCGTGAGGAAAGTGTCATCCATTGTCATCACGGGACGACAGAACTGGAAGCCCCCGGTGGCCTGAGTGAAAGCCTAGAACACCCGTCCAGTATGAAGCGGTTGGGCCCCCTCTCAGCATATTCACAGTCAAGCTTGTTTATGTACGTGCCGGGGTTTGATTCGACAATCTGGTTATTCAATCTCGGCACAAGCTTGTACACCTCTTTGTATGTCCCGTACATGGACTCGATAACCTTCTGCTTGGCTCGTCGGTCCTTGCTGTAGCTGACTGGATAGCCAACCTGATTGGCGACTTCCAACATCAACACCTTAGGGGAGACGAAAACGTCAGCCCGCAACTAATTGCTTGACGAGGTTTGCCACATATGTGAAAGTCACGTTCCGATGCTGTCATAGGGGCTCGCTAAGTTCGCAAGTGTGGTCGGTCACCGCCTTGACTGCGAATACCGAGTCGAAGATCTCTACTCGGTGAGCACTGACCTTGCCAGGGCAGCCTTCCACTACGCACCTCACTAGGTAATGTCCGGGGTTGGACCGATGCACTCGGTACACACGGCTGATGGACAAGACGTACCGTGCTATAGCTAGTTGCAAAGTCTCCTTGCTAGGGAAGTGCTGCCCAACTAAGAGGGTGTCACATCAAATCCCCAGTGGGAGCCTTCTTCTTGTGGAAGAACGGGCGAACGCACCGCGACATCATCAAATCTCGATACCACGTAAGACACCTCCGATGACACAGTTCCCCCGATTGGACCACCGGCCTGGTGTGCGTCATCGTCACTACCATCCAAGCTTGGGTCGGCGTCCTCGTCGGGCTCCAACCCGAGAGGCTCGTCTGGTAGATACTCATGGCAGTCAATGCGGGCCCGACCACCACATTTCCGCCCTCTCATTTTGCACAAAATTATGTGTGGGTCTTCTTTTCGAGCAGCATATTCTGTGATGTCGTCTTCAGTCTCGGCTGCGCTTGCCCGCTTGTAGAGGCCCTGACATCATCAAGGTGGCCCGGCGCCCTGGGTACGAAATTCACGTACACCATTGGCTTCCCGTAAATGGCCGCCTCGGACTGGGAGGCAATCTGCATGCACTGGCTCCAAGTAACGCTTCCAGCCACCTAGACGAGCCCCCGCACATCATTCGTGCAAGTGATCCATCGATCACAACTTTCTTCATTGTTGCCTTCGTGCCGAACTCCCTCCGGATGCAGCTTCGAAACTCGTGAATATTCATCGCGTCGAGCCCCTCCGCCCGAACCACCTTGTACTAGCATCTCAACAGGTCTAACCCGTACGAGACCATCGCAATAAAACACTAACAAGTCTTGTATGTTCGAAATTACCTAAAGCCGCAGCAACCCATCCACGGTACATATATGTAATTAAATACGACAAATTGCATGCAAGTGATGTATTACATATGCGTAATTAAATCAGAATAATTAACGAATTACCAACAATTTTTTAAAATTAATTATGAGTAATTATTTACCGCTAAACTAATTGCTAGTAGTTAATTTGCACTAATTTAATATGCGGGATTGATAACCACTAAACTAATTACCACTAATTATTTATGACTAACTAACTAATTAATTACAAGTGAACTAACTAATTACCACTAAACTAATTAATAACTACAAAAGCATCGGACAAATTACCTGCCCTTCATGGGGTAAGCTATCAAAAAAGCCTAGCAAGGAGCGACGGGCAAGCAAATACTTGATCTCCAAAAAATATTAATTATGTTAAGTTCTCTGAGTTCTCAGCGACGAGCGCCAAAACGAGAAGCGAAATGCAATTGGGATGAGCGAAGAGCGACTGCGAGTTTTCGATATTTATAGCCGAGCGAAGGAGGAGCCACTGCATTGACGCCGAGAATTTCGGATGCGTTGTCTACGTGCAGCACTGCGGGCAAGGGGGGACAACCGCGAGGAGTCGACAGATGTGCGGAGGAGGGAGGATGGACGGTTGGAAATGTGGCCACCAGAGGCGGCCGCGCGGGAGGGGGGAGAGCAGGGCTGGCGGGAGGGACACATGCGTGCAGGAGGGGGAAGAGGTGACAGGAGGTGGGATAAAATTAATACACTTAAATGAAATTGTGAGGTAAAATCAGAATGAGTAAAATTATATAAAAAATTACATAATAAAGTACACCGTGTTGAAAGCATTCACATAAAATTTCATAGTTTTTGGAACTCGTTCGCTATTTTTTTAAAATCCCACAACCACAGCTGAAACCCAAACCCTAATCGGTCGGGGGACACATGGCGGTCGGGTGGCCGCCGCATGGCGGCTGTGCGGCAAGGGCTTGCGTGGCCCACGGGGAGCGGCTACCGCACGACGGCCGTGTGGTAGGGGGCTAGTTTTGCAATTGATTTTCTGCAACGGCTATTTCTATAAATACGAAATGAAAACACGCTAATGCGGCCAAAAATTCGCTTATTGTTTGCTGGTCGCTTAGCTGTAGATTGTCAGGAGAAAGCAAGAAGATTCTGCCTAAGAGTTGGATGAATGTGCTGAGTCTTTGGCTGAATTGACATATTTTTTTATTTGTAATAGTAAAATTAGTTCCCGATCACATGAAATTTTAAAAACGACAACACAGAAGGTTAGGAAGGCTACTCACCGCGTTATCAGTGTACGGAACCCACGTACCGTAGACTGGAACAGTCGAAGGAAGTATTGCCGTGCTCGATCAATAGCGCTAAACAGTAGTTCACTAGTGCTACATTACCCCCAAGGAAGTGATGCAGACTGAAACCTCGGGAGTAAGCGCGAAATAGTTAGTTCATTGTTGCTGGAGTGCTCCACCTTCCTTTCGCGGTACTAGACCATATCAGTCGTAATCCGACAGCGTTGTAGGTGACTGGCGCGGTCCAGGAGCACTATATGTGACTTACCTAGCCAGCTGCGGTGATATTTTTGTAATTACATGCGAACATGTGTTACTTTTACTATTATAAATAAAAAATATGTCAAATCAGGGCAAAAAAAATCTGAATGCGCTTCCTTTGTGTACCACAAAGCTATCCTAAGTTATGCCATGTAGCAGTTTTGACAAGAGTGCCATAAAGTATGTTATCTCCAAGGATAGATGATCGGTTGACCTTTTGCATGGATTTGTGTAAGATTGCTCAATTTGTATTCCTTTGACATAGAAAGAGGAGTGCAATTTTCAGTGCATGTGCATCATGGTACTGGAGAAGGAAAAAGTGACGGCGCGGTAGCTCGCTGCTCTCCCTGCGAGATGGGTCATGGGCCATGGGCAGGTGGGTCAGGTGTCTCAGTTTCTGGATAACGTAAACCGGTGCGCTATACCCATTTGCGCTTCGCTGTTAAGTGGAGAGAGTGCCTCGCCGCCGTCTCGGTTCCCGGCGCTCTCGTCTCGATGGCGCGTGCGTGCGCGGTTGCGGTGGCCGCTCCCGCCGCACCATCCCCGACCGCCAGGTTCAACTCCAGCTTGGCGCCGCGCCGCAGCTTCCCTGTGAGCTGTCGGCACGAGCACCGCTCCCGCGCCGGCGCACGGAACATCCCGGCTCGCGTTCCCGCTCGTTTCTGCCGCAACGCGGCCGACGCGGAGGCCGAGACGGAGGCCAGCGCGGGGCAAGCCCTGCAGGTCAGTAGCCTTTCTCCCGCCGCGAATTTGGCGGTGCCTCCAAACTTCCTCCGTGCCCAAATGCCTCAGACGCTTCTTCCCTCTCCCATCTAGCTCTGACTGCCGCTGCCCGTATCTGTTCATTCTTCCGTAGCATCGAAGCGCACGCTCTTGAATGGAATCTTGTAAGGAGAGTAAATTTGACCCAAATGTCGAATTCGACCCTACTGTGTCACTAGGTGTGTGTTATAGGATCAATGGAGGACCTTCTCACCTGCACCAAAACTTTGGCGACAGCCATCTCTGATTCGAGTGAGTCAGACCTAGGCACCTATCTAATTCGACAGCAGTATGATCTCTATACGTATACAATCCTTTTTTCCAATCACGAGTTTGGAATTAGATTAATCTAAGCATGACTTGATGAGGCGACGAGATGTTTTGTTTTGTTCAAGACCTCCAGGTTCAGTAGCCATTCCCTAAACTCCATTTTAGTATACCTCTTTCTGCCTTGGTATTGTACACGTCTACACGACAACTTAAGCCTTTTGGTCAGTGTCATATGTCTTCCTGCCATCAACCCATCATCAAATAATGTTCTTTTTTGGTATAATCTGCAGTTCCTTTTGCTTTCAAGCGAAAATTCTTGGCTGTTGAGTCAGTTTTCCTTTCATGTTTAACTAGGATGACCCCAGTTACCTATGGAAATTGGGCCTTGGATCCGTCGGTGGCGCCGCGGCTGTAAAGTATGGAAGCATCCTGCTCCCTGACATCACAAGGCCAAACATCGTCCAAGCGCTGCTAATGGTGTCCCTGCCTGTAGCAGCTGCCGTCTTGATTTTGCTCAAACTGAGTTCCACAGAGGACTAAAATGAGGAGGTCTTGTAGAAGCTTCAGATAGTATGTCTTTTTTTTTTCAAGTTTCATGGTGCATTCGTATCTTGTAACTGAAAAATGTGCAACTGTTTCTGAATAATCTTGTATGCGAAGCTATCCTCCTTTATCTTCTGTGAAAACTGCACTTGAGCTAATGCGACTCTGCGAGTCTGAGAGTGAAACGAGTAACCCATGTCTTTCTAAACAAAGCGTTGCTATTTTCAGATGTTGATCGAACCGGCATGGCCAAGTTTAGATGATCGGTTCCGTCGCTGACGAAGGGGGGAAACTGAAGAAGATAGCAAGCGGCTGCAAAAAATGAGAAAGTAAAAATACCGAGAAATGATGGTCTGCAAATATCGTAAACTTCTGCAATATTTGCGTCTTAGAACTAGGTAGAACCTGCAGATGACTTGCCTCAACACACGCTTCAGAATACGGTGTCCGTTTATTCTGCATTTAAGTTGACAGAATACTGCCTACAGAGCCAATTTCAACATGCTCTACCGCAACAAATATATATTTACAGAATTGCAGTGCTGTAGCTAGATGGAGTTTGATACCAGCAGCCGTGACTTGAAACTATTACATGCTATTGGAAATAACTGCAACTACAGCAGAAAATCATACTTTACAAGGATACCAAAATAAAATGGGGTCAATCAAATTAATTGACAAATCTCAACCTCTCCGTTGCCACTTCACAGCCTGTAAACCTCGAACCTCTCCAACAAAACGAATGCAACAGCTCGTGGATCCCAATGAATTGAAGAATTGCAGATTGGACACAACGCAACGGTTATTGAAGATAATGCATTCTGCAGTAAATACGTACAGGCTACAGGTTGTCTTTCAGCCACTTCGCTGCCCCATTGGCAATGGATCTGAAAGAATACAACAAGGGACTTGGTCAACACAAGAACATCATAACGAGATATACCCAAAAGCAAATGATAGATGAACCAAATCAATCAACAATATTTGAAGGTTTAGTTGGGTCCGTTCAAACTTCAACAAAAGCATATCTGCGTCCAAACCATCAGTTACTCTGCATTTGTACTTTTCCTTTTTTAACTTATATTTGAAACCTCCTGTTCTGGTCCCAAAAAACAACTACTTATATTTGAAACTCTAACGGTTGCAATAACCAATATTAGAAATACAAGTGAAAGCATTAAACAAGCGACAACTTGTTGTATAGAAGCTACTATAAATCTATAATAGAATATTTACCCCATTACAGTTTATGTTGGAAAGAGCGCTGTTAAATATTTTCGACCACCAGAAACCAGCAAAAGAGACATAGTACATCACCTATTCGTTCAGTATAATGGGGGAAAAGTCAACATGAATTTACCCGTAAACATATATTTTAAGAAAATAAGTAACAACAGAAGATCAATGAAAATATATTAACGGACCAAGGACAGTTATTACCAGGGCTTTTAAGAATATTATACAGCCCTCTGGCAATGACAACACATGAACATGGCCCACACACCTTGCATCAGCAATTGCATTGTAATGAGATCAGATTTAATATTTACCCTGCAAAATCTTGAAGTTTCTTCAACCAGTCACCCTCTCCTTCATCAGATTGGCCTGAATCTTCTTGACCAACACTACTTTCGTTCTCTTGGCGTATGGCTGCAACACAGATGCGAGTCTTTAGTTTCTTCTAAGGAAATTTCATCCTTCCTTATCAGGTGGTAATGACAGGACACCTACAAACTTCTGATAGTAATGAACCAAAATGGGAATGGATTATTTGCCGAAGAGAGAGAGTAAAGATCTAATCTATGCATATAGTGTACGTGCTTACGTTTTGGCTTCACAGTTGCACGAGCAAAACCACCATTACTCAAAGATGCAAGTTCCTCAAGTAACTCCCTTTCGCGTCCACTGGAAGAAACACCGATTTATATATAGTAATTCATAATGTACTATTCAAAAAGTAGGCTCAGGTCAGAAAGTGTGTTTTCACCTTATACGTTTGGGTATAGTGACCTTAATAGTGAATAGATAATCGCCACGTATAGATGGCTTATTCAATGTAGGAACACCTTGCTTCGCTAGGACCACTACATCACCAGGTTGGGTACCTGGAGGTATTCGAAGTTCACTAGTTCCATCAACAGTTCTGACCTGCTTGCAAGAAGATTTTGAAATGAACACCAAAATTTAAACACAGTAGCCTATATATCAAAATAAACATTACAAGGACAATTTCTTCCCATATTTGAAAAAAAACATCTACCAACATGTAACTTTGCTCTGAACCATCCACGGTTGTTCGAAAGGCACAAAAACTTAAATCACTTTGAGCTAAACAAATTTCACCAGGCCTAGAATAACAGTAGCTCTAGCACTGGCCCTAGATCGAGCCAACATGATTAACAATTCATGACTTGACATAGACTTGCTTCCTCTGGTCTTGGATTTAGCTCAAGTCAGTCAATATACTGACAAACTAACATTAGGAGGCACCTTGCTTTAATTTTCAATTTATAATGATCCCAAGTTTGCGTAATTGAATAAATTATCTTAACAATAACAGCTAGTTTTTTCAGTTTCCACAGGGCATATGCTAAGCAGGACAATATGCCAAATATCACTTACACAGCCAATGTGGGACTAAACTCCAAACATACACTTGGGGTCTCACATGCACCTCCTGTCATGTGGGGCTTAACATATTCACGGCGCAAGAAAACGATCAAGGGCGACGGCAGCAGCAGCATGCAACCGGAGCAAGCGCACAGCAGCGGCAGCTAGGTGTGCGGCAGCAGGACTCCAAGTGTTCTTCGGAAAGGCATGTGTAGGATAGTTCAGATTGATTAGATCTCCAAAAGAGATAGAATTAGTTTCCAATTGATCTCCTTAAGAGATAGAATTAGATTCCAATTGTTAGGCCTAAGTCTCTATTTAAAGAGACACATCTATTCGGTATGGGGTGTGCAGAAAATCAGAAAACCAAATCTCTCTCTCTCTCTCTCTCTCTGTTCACATGACCTGCCCTTGCCGTGCGGCCGCCGTAGCCACAGCTCCTCCGCCGCACCATCGGGTCCAGGTCCACGTCCAGCGACTTATAACAATTACCCCATCCGATCCAATCCCGTCCGTGACACCTCTACTTGAAGTTTGCTAATTACATCAGAACTGGAATAAAGCGACCAAGCTATTATGCTTTCAATAAGATCTCAATTTTTGCTTGTTTCTAATCTCCAGTAATCAAGTGAAGTGAGAAGCTTCAGGCATTCAACCGAATAGTTGCTTACTGAACAAAGGCAATGAAATATAACTGACACTAAAGATCACAGTTGATGATCATAATGAGAAATATTTTACCTTTTTAATGGTACCCAAAATAGCTTCAATGTAGCTTATCGACACAGTTGAATACAAGTTGATGCCGTCCCTTTTAATATCTGATGGCTCCTCTATATCAAGGCAAACAAAAAGATCTCCAGGAGGCCCCCTGTTTTCCAAAGGAAAAAAGGGTTTAGGTATGGATTTATTTGGACATCCATACAAACAAGGAATGTATAAAAGGGAGAAGATGAGGAACTAAAACAAGATAAATTGGATCAAGGATAACAAGGCACACGCACACACACAGGTAGATATCTGAACAAAGTGTCTCTTAACTGCAGTCAAGGATCAAAATCCCGGTGGTTACCGGAAAAACCGGAGGGAACCGGATGAACAGTACCAGACGAAAATTTTCAAATTTAAATTTGAATTTATGACTGCATAATGCACTTCCTATATTGGTTTAGGCATTTTTTGTACTAGATTACGTATTGTATGAGCTAAATATGTTTGAATTATTGTATGAGCAAGTCCTAGGCGGTTTTTTGGACTTGGAGTCGTATTGTATGAGCTAAATATGCTTGAATTGTTATGCTAGATTACGTATTGTATGAGCTAAATATGCTAGCAAGGAGAGGGTGTGAATTTGCATCATTCCAATTGTTAATTACCCATAACCGGTTTTCTCTGTTTTTTCCTGTTTTGGTTCCGGTTTTTTGAACCGGGTTTTCCGGTTTTGGGCGGTAACCGGTTTTACAAATTCTCAATTCAAATTTCAGTTTTCGAATTTCATCCGGGTTTTTTTTTCTAGTTTTTCCGATAACCGGCCGGCTACCGTTACTGGCCGTCGAGCGGTTTTTCAATTGGTTCCGGGATTTCGATCCTTGACTGCGGTAACCATCATAATTCATAACTTACTGCAACCTTATAAGGTTCCTAAAAATGCAAATTAACACATGCAAAAATACAAAGTTGGTCTACAATCTACATTGCTGTATGTGCTTGATGCAGAAAAATATATTTTGCAAATAACACATGCACTGAGACCTAAAATTTTAAAAAGGTGTCTGCTGCTGGTCAGTGACATATGGTCAGGGATCCAAAACCCGGTCCTGGGCATTTCCCGCCGGCCGGCCGGGAACGGTAACCGGCCGGTTACCGTTCAAACCGGAAAAAACCGGATAAAAATCATTTGAATTTGACTAAAAACCAGCCGAATTTTGAATTTTGAAATTTGAATTTGCAAAACCCGAGAAAACCGGCCGGGATTTCTAATCCCGGTCCCCGGCCGGTAACCGGCGGTTACCGGCCGGGATTTTATTCCCTACCATCCGGTTACCGGCCGGGATTTTATTCCCTGCATATGGTACAAGATAAAAATACAACAGAGCAATCCAAGAATGTAGCATGCATCTGATGTGTGTGCCATTGGCATGGTACAGTATGCCCCCAATGAAACACCTATGGTTCATGCCATTTACCATGTTTTCAACAAAAGTTTATTCCAAAGGTATGCAGCAACATATGGTACAAGTAAACCTAAGCATCGCAAACCTGTACCACAATACAGAAGATGCATCTAAGTGTCATTGAATAACTTTAAATCTTCATAACATGCCACTGGTGTCTCACTGACATATGGACCTATGCCAACCTCACAATGAGTGACATATTGCGAATCATGTAGTTATTCAATGGCATATTGTGAATTTTCCCTACATCTAATTACCTCTATGACGACAATGATCACTTGTGAGTGTTTAAATGCTCAATTACGAAGGATAAGCAAGTTAAAAATTAAACTCTGAACTTCTGAAAAATGCTTTGCTTACCCTTTTGGTCCCGCATCACCTTCACCACGTACACGAAGAGTACTACCTTTACTGACTCCTGGAGGTATTTTAACTTTGATCTCCTTTCTGACACGAACACGCCCCTCTCCAGAGCATTTCCTGCAATAATCTGAAATTACCTCACCCTCTCCTGCACAAGTGGGGCAAATAGAAACCTACAAAATAAGAAAATTTAGAAGTTAATGTAATGACAAAAACTGCAATGTGTAAAAACTTAAATCATTACACAGAAACACGGGCTACCAAAGGCTATGATCATAATTTGTTTTTGGGTATATTGAAATAAAACATTGAGCCTCAACAGTCATATACAGAGCATAGTTTGCATGCTAGTGTTAGGTCAGTTTACACAAGCGAGCAAAATAACATCTCAAAATAATAAAAATACAGTGCAGTCTCTCGTCAAACAAGGATTCTTAGATAATTCAGACAAACAGGAGATCTATAATGTTCTGAATGATGCTAAATTTATTATAATTTACCATCTTCTGGTTGTTTTGATGCATTTAAATTTACCCTTTTTAAAATCAAAAGGAAAACTTTACTGCCATAAACAACACAGAGTTAACACAACTTGCATAGGTGCTAATTTCCCAGGTGCAGTGCCGAAACTAGTGTGCTTTAGCTCCCTGTTCTTGCCCACTTTTTCTTGCTTATTGTACTAAACGGTGAAGTGTCATTTCTGTAATATTTCAAACCTTTTTATTCGTTTAACAAAAAAACATCTGTTCCCATCCTAGTATATCTTACAAATATACCTCTTTAGTTTCATGATATCTCATTTATAATTTATTGCCTTTGATCTTTCTTTGTCTTGTTTATTCACAAGCTATTCACTATTGCACACGAGAACTGTCATGCTGCTGCCAGCATGTCTTCATGGTAAAGCTCCGGAATAACATTATAGAAGTTATAGGGTTTAAACAAGGATGCTCCATTATTACCTGGGAGAACAGACCAAATGGTGTTTGCTCACTTCGCATTACTTGCCCACGCCCACCACATGTGGAACATATTCTCATCTTTGAGTCAACCTTTGAACCAGAACCGCCGCAAGTATCACATGTCTCCAAATGAGATAATACAATATCCTTTTCTGTTCCAAATATTGCCTCCGAGAATCCCAGAATCACATCATATCTGATGGAATAGGTCTGTCAGTCTAGAAATCACACCAGATTGGTTACAAAACGATAATAAATTTTAGCTACAGAACAACTTTGTAGAAGAATCTGGTGGAACAATATCCTTGGTTTCCCCCCCTGAAACTATTCTAGAGCACAAGAACAAACAATATGCCAGAAGTACCAATAACAGTAATACTTGACATTAGTAGCATTGCGAAAACACAAAAGACAAAGGGGGAACACGGAAACATTTGCCACAAAGACGAGAGAACCAAGACACTACAATTTAATGGTAATACACGCTGTTGCCCACAAAACTCTTATTCCATGCAGCATCACCAAATGGCCAAATAAATGCTTAAATATTACTTCCAGGCAAACAATGCTAGATCTCCAGTGTATGCAAGATTTAGCAGTTCATATCATTTCAACCAGATAAACACCTGGGTCCTGAATATCATTTCACTTCAACATGTCTTACAACAAACCTGATGTCTTCGCCCTGAACAGTAGTGCTCCTCCTGCGTGCCCTAAATGTGCTCTGGTCCATACCAGAAAAGCCACCCATGCTTGTTCCAAAGAATGTCTCAAACAGATCGAATGGATTAGTCTGCATATAAAAAAGAACAGGGGAATAATTCAGGCCTTGTCTAAGCAGAAAAGATGCTCGATAGTTAATAACACCTAGCATCCTTATAAGCCAAAGAACTTGAGTTAATATACATATAATCACATTCAAAGATATTGCCTTGTAAATGTTAGAACAAAGAAGAGTTGAAAAGCATTACTGTATAAGCTCCAGCGGAGCCTCCAACTGCACTTTTAACCCCAGCTTCACCATATTGATCATACAACGCCCTCTTCTTTTCATCTGACAGCACCTGTTGATAATAAGATTCAGTACTCCAAAATGGGCAATAGCAGACTAAAGAAAACAAGAAATAGGGCTTTGATTCTGGATGAGATCTATTAAATAGTGTAGCAAGACAAGGGAACTGTAAGTCTGCGAATAATAAAAATGAAACTAATAATTCAGACAGCTAATGCCATCCAAACTGATTACCAAGTTGATTGTATAACAGTGTAGGAACAGATTTTTTTTTTAATGGGAAGCTGGATAAGAATAGTACCATGGTGCTACAGTGCTTTGTACAGGAAATATAAAACACTACTACACTACAACAATAACTCAAAAGGTTTCTAAGGTGGATCATGACTACTCAGTTCAAAATTGTAAACTACTACATGGAAAATTCACATTTCAATATATTCCTAAAAATAGTGCTTCTATTCTCTCCCAAAAAGCGAAAAGCACAAAATTTTAAGGCACATAAAGGGCTTGCTTTGCAATCACCCACTACTACACTACTAACAATACTGATTTAGATTTGAGCAATTTGGTTTTCGAGAGTGCTTCTGTTCGTAAATACATTAGATTGCTAGGTTGCATAGTAAAAGGTAAAAAGCATATTACTTGGTAAGGTGATAAATCGTGTACTGAATTTTGTAACCATGAAAGTCAGCTATGAATCAAAACCTTAAGGGCCTGTTAGGAAGGGGTGTTTTAGGCCCATTTCCACAAGAGGCCTTATATCAGATATGCTACAAGACTTATAGTCAAGATTCTATAATCAAGATAATCAGAAGTTCAGAACGGTAGAGGAAAACATGAAGTAAATAATATGATGATAATCAGAAGTTCAGAATGGTAGAGGAAAACATGAAGTAAATAATATGATGGACTGCATACCTCATACGCTGCGCTTATCTCTTTGAACTTTTCAGTTGCTCCAGGTTCCTTATTGACATCAGGGTGATACTAAAATAAAAATAAAGATGTCACAACTCAATTTTTCCCCTTAAAATGCTTGAATATAATTTTTACATTCTGAAGTATTAGCAACCTGGTGATAGAGCAAAATAATATCACTTGGTAAAGTGATAGATCGCATAATAAAAATTTTAATCATGAAAGTCAGCTATGGATCAAACCTTGAGAATCTGTTAGGAAGGGGTGTTTTAGGCAATTACCCATGTACAATCTAGGCCCAAATTAAGGTCCTCTCCTGGGTCCAAAAGCATGCTTTTGTAGGCTTCTAAGGGTATTCCTGTAGTAGGTGAAAACCTCCGCAAGCAAGTAGTCGCCCCTACCATATTATCAGGTATTCACCAACACCAGCATGTATTGCAAACAAACAAGGACATTCTAAGATGGGCGAAAAGCTGAAGTACTCTAGGCTCTAGCAACATTTTCCAATATCACCCAGGCCAAATACAAGTTAACTATAAGGCATTTCTCTACACTTTATCCAAACAAAACAATGCCACTACGTTTGATTCAACGAACTCCAATTATGCCATTATTCTTAAGGAAACAGGATACACACTAAGATATTCCGATAAAACGAGTAAAATCGAGGTTTTCGGTTGGAGGGGATAAGCGTCGAAGACCTGGCGCGCAAGCTTCCGGTACGCGGCCTTGATATCCTTGTTGCTCGCGGCACGCGGCACGCCAAGCGTCGCGTAATAGTCGGCCGATGCCCACACAACCAGGCCCCCTCCTCGGCGCAGCCTCGGAGCCCGCCCGCGATGCCACGGCGCAGCGCACGTGAGCGGGAGACCGCCCCGCCGCCGCCCCAACCGGCGGCAGCGAAGTGGACCCCACCGGGAGGAAAGGAGGCGGTGGCGCGGGACAAAGGCGCGGGATTGGAGGGCGCGAATGGGAGCGTGGAGAGCGCGAGCGCCATCAGCGAGGGCTCGGCGCCTTCTAGAACCTTCTGGCGCGGGCGCGTGTGCTCGGCGCTGGAGGCTAGTGTTATACGGTCCGCGTCGTCCGAGCGCAGGAGAGAGCTGCAGTTAGGGATGGGAGGGGACGATACACGAAATGGGGTGGGCCTCGGCTGTCAGTGACCGTTAGGATCCAGGGATCGTTTGTTCCATGCTTGTGGTTACAGGTAAGAACGACAACACACGTTCATAGCATGAGCCATGAAGCCATCATCTCAAATTTAATCGTTCTTCATCTCCAATTGAACCCTACATTCAATTCCTGGTCAGAAACTCAGAACATACTGCACAAAGCTTCCATTTTTGCACTGAAAATTCATCCAATCTGTTCGAGGAGATACACTGATCAGTTCAAGCCTCCATGGAGAATTGGAGACCATATACACAGTGGCACAGCATGTACATGTTGCGAGCATTCCGCTAGCACAGAGGGAAATTGGGATCAATCTCCTTCACCCAGGACTCAAAGCCGCCGATTATGTCGCTAGCGTAGAGGAACCCATTCTCCCGGAGAACCTGGACGGCCATCTGGGAGTCGTTGCCTCTCCGGCAGATGACATACAGAGGGCACTGCTTATTGCGTGATGCATCCGCCACTTCCCTCGTCGAGTCCCGGAGCAACGGCAGCTTCTCTTGCAGTCCAGAGAGTGGAATGCTGAGAGAGTGAGCTATGGAGGCTATCTGGAAGTGGTGCGCAGGCCGCACGTCCAGCAGTAGGTGAGGCTTACCGCTGTCGAGCAGCTTCTTGTAAGCTCTACAGGTGACCCGGGCATTCTCTGGGAGCAGATTCAGGCTTGGCATAGGCTGCATCATAGGGTCAAATGTGTAAGTCGAGTGCCAGGAATACTCATTGCTAACCGTACTGAATCGGTTCAACAAAGAACAATGCCAGGAGACAGGGTGTGTATTCCTCAATCCTGGTTGTACAAAAGACTAGTGGATACAAGTACAACATGAAGTGCTCCATTGGTGTACTTGAACACTAGGCATCTATGTCATTGACAGCTTCCATGGTTTTTGTAAGCAACCGTGTAAAGTAACTAAGCACATAGGTAAAGAGAAAAGACCACTCTTAAGTTCTTTTTTTGGAACGGTCATCTTGCTAAGTTAAGTGTACCTTGCTAGACATTGGAGATTGTGTGAAGCTCTCATAATCGAAATTTTCAAAATCTCGTTGAGTGAAAACAGGATTTTCTCCGCAAATTGTGCAAGTCGATGAGCTTCCATGTATCTTGACCTGCGGAAATATGTAGAACCATTTTATGAACTTTGTGAAGAGTGAAATAGAATAAGTCTGATGAATGATTTACTCCAGCAACTGAAGCAGTACACGCTAGAATAATTATATTAGGTTTGAAGCAATCTACTGTAAGTTTGCTCTCAAAATTGACTACTGCTGCCAACCATTGTGCATTACCCACATGTGCGTATGCGTATAGGATCCAATTAGAAGGTGATTCATAATTGTAGTTATGTATTATAATTCAACATGCAGGAGACAGTAAAGAAAACCTAACAATAGCAAACACACAATGTTGTATATCAATCTAACCCGATGCACAGAGTGAAGAGACATACGATCCTGATACAAGCAGACAGCGCATCGAAGAGTAGCATTCTTCCACAAAGGGGTTCACCAACAGCAGTTGCAACTTTTATAGCCTCTAGAGCTTGTAGGCAGCCAATCACTCCTGGAACTAACCAACAACAACGAGTACATATTAGATCATGCATATAGAGAGTATGGGATGGATTATCTAAAAGGAGTTAAAACCAAGGTATTAGGTGCACATTGACAAGCTTGTAGAGATATCTAGGGAGAAAGATTAATGGTACTTTGACTATGAATCCAGAAATCCACAGGCCCTTTTTTATTGCCTTTTTGTTACTAGCTAGAGAAGTTAATTACTTACCAACTACAAGAACACCATTATCAGAACCACCCTGGCATGCTGCTGCTGCTGGTGGGTTTGGAAAAAGACATCGGTAGCATGCACTTCCATTGTGATGATAGACAGACAGCTGTTAGAAAAGTTTGAGAAGTGTCATCAAGGTGAACAGGAAATAAAGGTGGCGTATGTGATGTTTTGCCACTAACAGCATTACCTGTCCTTCTAGACCTACTGCTGCACCAGATATAAGGGGCTGAAAAATAAATGGCATCTCAATCATCACTTCATCAATGAAAAACTATCTCAAGTAAAACTGATAGAAGATAAACATTGATATGATCCAGTTGTTTAGTGAATAAAACCAGTAATGTAATAAAATTCAAGGTATGAACTTGCCAAGTGATAAGCTAACATAATGGGAAAATATATTTCAATTCGAAGTTATTATTGTTAGTGACATGCCCTAATAGGCAACCATGAAGATGATTATATCACATCTATATTTATGAATTATAGAATAGATGTTATTATGTTCCTTGAATGAATTATCATTTATAATAAATATTAGTATGTTCCTTAGATGAATTATCATTTATAAATATTAGCAAGTATGTGACTTGTTAGTAAAGCTCTTTATTTGTTGTATGATATCATTATAAAAGATCTCTGGTCCGATGTCACTGATCGGGACACTAATGAGTTATACCCCAACACATGTATTGATTGATGACCACGTTTCACTGGTCATAGATATAGGGATATCGAATCAATAGTGTGAGTGCATGTTAGAGAACATGATGTTGGATTGACCCATTTTAAGACACTATTGAAATTGTTATGTTTCTATGTGTCATTAGTTGGTCTCAAGCCATGATGATGTATAATACTTATATCTGATGCCAACATGGTTCTACATGTGTAGCAGTACACTTAGGAGTTACCAAACGCTACCCCGTAACTAGATAGTTATAAAGGTAGCTTTCGAGTATATTATGAAACATGCGGAGGGATGTAACTAGTTGGATATGTGATTTGCCCCTTTTGGCATAAAATGAGAGATATCTCTAGGCCCCTCGATGTGCTTAGATAAAAGAAGTGCATGGCCGTACCACAAGTGGTCGAAGAGTTGACCACACAAAGTTATCCATCACTAGATTGATAAAAGATTGAACAATACATGGATGTCATATATATATCACCTGGAGTTCGATCATATATCGTGAGGCAAAAGGAGAATACACAATCAGGTCACTTAGTTCGACCAAATACGAACTGGTCATACGAGGATACAGACTGGTTGTACATGATCACAAACTGGTCATAAGGTGTTACGAACTGGTCGTAACCAGACGTGAACTCGTCGTAAAGAGTTACGAACTGGTCGTGAATGATAAGTAACCTGGTTGCAGATCACATTGCATAAGGTTCGTCCGATATTACCTTTATGTGTATTCAAGAGTCGCTATGTCCTGCTAGTAACCGCTACCGACTTGTGGATCGAAAAGGAGTTTTTAGTTACAACCGATTACGCATGAATCTACAGGGTCACACACTTAATGGGTTGGAACAAACTAGTTTGGATTAGATCCATTAGGGACTCTTTATAAAGGGAGGCGTGGGGGCTTTTGGGTGAAGTCGCACTATCCATCAAAACCCTAACCACCACATCTCCGAAGGCTCTGTCGTGTGTGCTGATGCTAACACACCGGCGTACGACGTTCCACCCCTAGACGTGTGGATATCGTAGAGGCGTTTCTGCACTGATCGAGGACGATCCGCGACGTACGTAACAAACGCGAGAGGCTGCCGAAGGAGACGATCGACTACTTCCATTACATCGATGCGCGTGACATTGGGCCAGAGTACTCCAATTTTTCTTTCGCTGCATTGCACGTCTAGTGGTAACGGTTAGAATATGAGTTAGAATAGGGACTCTTTTGTATTTCTTTATCTGTCTTTTGTGTTGCCTTATTTGTACATAGCATACACCTCTTGTACTCCTATATATATTGTCTATTGGGGCTCCTCAATATACACACAATATTCGTAACATGGTATCCGAGCAAAGGTTAGGGTTAGGGTTTCTTACCGTCGCCGCTGCCTCCTAGCCTCCGGCTGCCGTCGTCGCCGCTGCCCCCGGGAGGAGCAATCATTGGCGCGCCAAAGCGGGCACTGCGAGAGCGCATGATGTCGAGCGGGCTCCTCTCCGCTACCGCGTACCGCTCGACCGACCTCCACTTGCCTCTTGACCAGGAGGTCACAGGCAACCGGGGACACGTCATCGCGCAGCTTCCAACCCGGCGGCGGCATCCAGTATGGATCAGACAAACCGGCCTCCCGTCGCAAGCTCTACCACCACGCCAAGCTCCTCTGCTTCTTGGACTGGCCGGATCCGCCGCCGACGGATCCGATCGCCGAGCGCCTCCCGGGCCTTGGATCGAGCTCGATGAGCCCCGATCAGATGCCATTGGTTCCGGATCTAAGCCCCCTCGTCGACGTCCTCTTATCTGTGTCGCCTCCTCTTGTCTGCGCCGACTCCACCTCGGCTCGCCTCCCTCCTTTGCTTCAGCCGGAGGTCGACGCCGCCCATGCGCTCCGCCGGCCGCAGGAGCTGCAGCCAGAGATCGACGCCGCCCACGTGCTCGCCGTCGGGCTCCACAACCTCCTCCGCTTCCTTGCACCGGTCGCGCCGCTGTGTCGTCGGCGCCGCCAGCGACGATCCGATCCAGGCGTGGCTGCAGTGGTCTCGACATGGCCCATCTTCTTAGCCTGCGACGACGAGGACGCAACGGGCTAGGAGGAGTTGGAGTTGCAGGAGGCGCGTTGCCGGCGGAGCCGGACTTCATGGAACCGAGCTTGCGGGAGTGGCGCTCGATGGAGGCACAGAGGGAGTTGTAGGTGGCGGTGCGGTAGATGAGGAGGCAGGAAGGAGAACATTGCGTCAACTTGCTGCTAGTTATGCTAGTATTTGCTGGTGGTTATCCTAGCTATCCTTGGGTTTTTCTTTCTTAGTGTCGTTTCTTCCGTTGTGTCCATCTAAGTCTGTACCACTCAATATTTGAGTTCGTCTAAGCCATACGAGTCCACAAATTTATTATCAGTCATAGAAGCATAGGAATTGCCTTATGCATGGCAGCAGCCGCCGCTCCCGCTCTTCTTTCTGAGCCGCGTGCAGATCATAGAAGTCGTTATAATGCCACCGCTTTCTTAGCCGCCGCCCCGAGCTTCTAAGGTCGCCGCGCTTCTTTCACGCCGCCGCCGTCTTGGGCTTTGATCTGCGCTGTCATGCTTCCACCTATTCCTATTCGGTTTGATTTAACAGCTCTCTCTATTCATGTCGGTTTCTTCTTTTCTTCGTGTTGCCGCGGTCAACTTTTTCAGCCCCTGCACCTTGTGCTTTATGGACTGTTGCAAGACCCCGGATGGGAGGAGATCTTTTGATATTCGACATATTTTCCAAGAGCTGCATACTATGACGACATTATCAAGACTCGGACTTCGGATTTTCCATATTTTAGTGTCAACCCTTTCCAAATGCAATGCTATTGTACATGCCTTGCATTTGAGGGGGTTGTTAGAATATGAGTTAGAATAGGGACTCTTTTGTATTTCTTTATCTGTCTTTTATATATGAGTTAGAATAGGGACTCTTTTATATTTCTTTATCTGTCTTTTATATTGTCTTATCTGCACATGGCATACACCTCTTGTACTCGTATATATATTGTCCATTAGGGCTCTTCAATATACACACAATATTCATAACAGTAACGATCTATAATCTCTTACTTGCATGACTTCTTGGTTTACGCGGTAGAATTTTTTATTGCGCGCGCTAATGTAGCCTACTCGTATCCCAACAATTATATGTATTGTTGCTAACATAAAGAAGACGAAGAACAAACTAAATGTTACCTTGTTCAGTAAGACACAACAATCACTGATCATGTACCGACTAGGAAGATTGTCTGTAGCATCAACTACTATGTCATATCTGTGATCATTTCAGTAGTGCTGAAAACAGGAATATTATCGGACTAACCAAAAGGCGTGAATTGATATTTCCTTTCACACTCTCAAGGATACTGTCTCACAATATCCAAAGCATTGTTTGGCTTCAAGGTGAGGTGATACTCCAACACCTTGATAGAAGAATTAATCCTGATTCCATAATAGCATACATATAATTAGTTGATACCACTTAAGAAATATAACATCAAAATACAACAAAATAAGGTAGCCTTTATAACAAGCTATCTGTTGGAATGACAATATCTTACACACGGCAGGCAGCTGCTGCTGACTTCACTTTTGGTTGTCCAATATATGCTTCTATGTGTATGATCTGAAAATGAATTCAGGGGAAAGGATTCTAAGCATAACCTCCCAGATGCATTACGACTTACCAGACTACTTATTGTCAAAGAAAAGCCATATAATCATGCCAAGAAGTTAAAAGGTTCATAACTACTTCCATGTTAAACAAGGTGAAATGCAAAACTACTTGGTACTTGAAGGTCAAATGACCAATTAAAGTGTCATTCACCAATGATGCAACTCGGTCAAGCAATTGTCTGACTTATTCTGGGTGTTACAGAATTGGTGGGCAACTAGCTAGTGAGTGAGGTTGCACCTAAGGTAGTCGATGACAACGTAAGACCATCCCAAGAACAGTTCAAATACAGCACGAATAACATCACAGTTGGAAGAAAAGATACGAGAGTAGACGGAGCGCATATCAAACAAATCACTGGTACCTGCCGATGCAGGTTGTCAAGTTCAACGTCACCGCCATCAACAATGCCTAAACAACCTATCAAAGGTTTAACAAGTCAAACAAAGCATGGTTCGTCCAAACAGGCCATTTTCTGCTGGGGAACAATTTTTATGATCAAAATATCAAAGTAGAAATAGAAATTAACACAGTTGAAGTGATGGGGGTTTTACCAACGCCGCAAGCGGCCAGGTACATTGCTACAGGCGAGCCCAAACCTCCGGCTCCGACAACCAGAATTGAGGACTGGGAGAGTCTTTGTTGTCCTGTCACGTTGCAAGAAAAATCGCATTTTTATGTAGCCCACAATGGCCATGGTCAGGTGAGCACGCATTAGTGGACGAGTGGTATTGTAAGTTTGTAACCAAGCAAGTAAATAATGAAGTGTAATCAACAACCTTCGATCCCGAAGTCTGGGAGGAGGAGGTGGCGGCTGTAGCGGTTGATCATGTCGGTAGTCAGACCGGCGGCGGCGGGGGGCAAGCCCGTGGCCTCCGCTTTCGCGGACAAGCTGGGGGGAAGCGCGGCGCCGATGCGGAGCTGGGACTCGAAGAGGCGGATGCGGCCGTCGAGCTCCTCCCTCTCCGCGCGCAGCCTCTCGATCTCGCGCATGATCGCCTCCGTCCTACTCCTCCCGCCGCCGCCGCCCATTGCTGTGCCTGTGTGCACCGTACAGCACGCGCGGCGGTTGGGTTCTCTCTCCACGCAACTTGTGGAGCGAGACAGAGGTAGCCACTGCTACTAGGTACTCCGCTAGCTGCTATTCTAGTTGCCTTCTCGGCCAGTCGAACTGTCGAAATGCGCAGCCACAGGTGAAATCCTGAACATGCCTTTGACTTTTCGAAGCGAAAGAGTAAATGCAGTCCTATCTCGTTCTCACATGTCTCGTTCTCACAAATAAAATGACACATAATATTTCTATCGGGCCGTCGCCCCCCTCCCCTCCCTACCGGGTTCAAATTCTCGGATTCACTCGATGCTCACTCCCAGTCAAAGTTAAAACAAAAATTAATATTTTTACCGTACAAAAATACCACTGCAGACCATCTATCATACACTTTGAACACGGTAGTACACGTGACGCACGCACGGCCACCAACCCGCCACGCACCCAAAGAGCGGCAGAGGCAGGTTGTTTGTGCACACCAATGATAGAAAAACCGTTTTCGGTGGAGATCCTGTTGGGGAGCCGGGAAAAAAATCAGCCGGTTACTGGTTTTTTAAAAAAAAAAACTCGGTTAAATTTTGCTTGAATTCGTTTAAAAACCATCCAAAATCCAAATTTAAAATTTGAATTGCAAACTCAAAAAACCGGCCGGTATTACAATTCCCGCTACCCATCGGGAAATTCGGTTACCGACCGGGATTTCTATCCCTGATGCACACCATTTGCCGCTCTTTGTGTTAGCAGTAGGTGTTCTATATCTTTTTGTATGCGTGGTAGAGGTGTTATTTTTACTATTTTACTTTTTAAAAGTTCTTTTTCTGCTACTTCGCATCAAAATGTACTAAATAAGAATATATATAAAAAAACGTGCGTCGTTCTCACGAAGAGTCCCCAAACAGTTGCGGGATAGTTGACCCCGTCTTCAGAATTGGGCTTAGAATTTTAGATTGGCCCTGTCATCATCGTAACCTTGCACTCACGGCAAAAAAAAAAAAGATGGATGAATCTGCACCTGCCAATATAATCCAGCCAAAAGAATCAGTAGTATTGACCACGCGAATGCATACATATAACTAATCCTGATTCCATAATAGCATACATATAAGTGCCAGATGCTGCTTTTTTACTCGAGGACTTGGTACTGTGGCTTTGCTTAGAGTTAGGAACTGGATTTTGTTTGAAGTTCTTTTGATCTTTTGAATGGATCTGGAGTTATTTGGTTCGGGTTCGAGAGAAACCGAGAGAGATAGAGAGAGAGAGAGAGAGTCTCGGTTACCATCCGATGTAGAGGAAGTAGGGTTGGCCATGGCGGTTCGTCGGTGTAGGTCTGCGCTAGGGCAGCGATGGTCGGTGGAGAGGTGCGGGGCTCCTCGGCGGCGGCGTGTCCCAAGCGAGGCGTTTTCCTGGCGCGGAGATCCGCGGTCGTGCTTCCGTCGCTTCTCGCTTCCTTTAGGATCGGTCTAGGGTTTTGTCCAGGTGGGCTTGCGGCTCGTGAATCTCGTGATCCGTCTCGCTGCCCCCACCTCTTTATAGCGCTTGATCTGACGGGGCCGTCGACCAACAAATAATGGCGCAGATCAATGTGGGGGGCCAAATGCCTCAGATGAGATCATTCTAACATTCTCCCCTTTGATCTCAATCTATGCTTTGTCTTTTAATTGCTTTTGACTTTACTCATTCCATCACAGACAGTGCATAGAACGTGTCTCATCGTCACGGCCAATCATTGATAGATTCAACAACTACAATACACCTTCTTGTTCAAATAGTTACTTTAATCTTTTGGGCCATCTTTTAGTCCAGATTCATAGGCTTTCCCTTAAACCCATGCCGCTATATGTTCTCTCAACACGTTGGGTGGTAAGCCTTTAGTAAGCGGATCCGCTAACATCTTTGCAGTACTTATATGCTCAAGATTTATAATTTGATCCGAACTTTATCTTTCACAACATAGTACTTTATGTCAATGTGTTTGGCAAACACCACTTGACTTATTGTTGTGGGCATACATTATCATGGTTCATTATCGCAGACAACTTAAGCGGTCTATTGATGTCGTCAACCACTTTTAAACCGGTATGAACTTCTTTAGCCGCCCACCGCCTGTAGCCTCATAACATGCTACAAACTCGGATACATTGTGGACGATGTAGTGACGATTTGCTTTGAGCTTTTCCACGATATAGCTCCTCCAAATGAGAGAACACATATCCGGATGTCGACTTTCTATCATCTCCGCAAAATCGAATCAGATACCCCACTATATGGAGTAAATCTGATCTTTTGTATGTCATCATGAGGTATTTTGTTCCTTGCAAATAACGCAAGACTTTCTTTATCAATTTCAATGTTCTATTCCAGATTGCTCGAATCGCCAAGTAACCCAGTAACAAACGCTAAGTCGTATGTGTACACACTTGAGCATACCGCAAGCTTCCGACACCAAAGCATATGGAACCGATTTCATTTGATCGAGCTCGTACTGGTTCCTGGGGCATTGAAAATCCCCATATCTGTCGCCCTTGACTATGGGTGCAGGTGAAGGACTACATTTATGCATACCAAATTTCTTTAATACTTTCTCTATGTATGCTTTTTGTGACATCCCAACATACCCTTGTTTTATCCCTGAATTTCGATCCTAGAACGAACTAAACTTCACCAAGATCTTTCATATCAAAGTTTGAGGACAAAAACTTCTTTGTCTCCAGTAGAAGACTGACATCACTACTAGCTAGTAGGATATCATCCACATACAGGATTAGGAAGATAAACTTTCCATCTTTAAACTTTGTATAGACACAGTTGTCCTATACATTCTCTTTAAACCCAAATTTTCTTATTATCACAAACTTCAAGTACCACTGCCTTGAAGCTTGTTTTAACCCATAAATCGATTTCTTTAGGCGGCATCCCATTCTTTCATTTCCTTCCACGACAAAACCCTTCTTGTTGTGCCATGTAAACATTTTTCTCCAAATCCCCATTAAGAAATGCCGTCTTTACATCCATCCGATGTAACTCTAAATCGTAATGTGCTACTAATGCCATTATGATTCAAGGAATCTTTACAACAGATGAGAAAAGTCTCATTGTAATCAATCCCTCTCTTTGCGTAAAGCCTTTTGCCACAAGTCGCGCTTTGTATCTTTCTACATTCCCTTGGGAGTCGAGCTTTGTTTTGTAGACCCATTTACGACCCTCTTGTTTTGGCTCCTTTAGGAATAATTTCCAAGTCCTGGACTTTATTAGCCTTCATGGACCTCATTTCCTCTTCCATGGCCTCAAGCCATTTTGAAGAATTTTCGCTTCTCACGGCTTCTTCAAATGAGGTGGGATCATCCTCCATTTGAAATTCCTCCAGATGATAAATATGATAATCATCGAAATAGTGATCTTCTTACTCTTTGAGACCTCCTGGGGCCTCCTCATTTGGTACATCTTCTGCTTGAGGTCATTGTTGTTCCCTTTGTTTGTGGCAATGGGTTCTATAGGATCCTCAAGAACGGGTTCCTCATTCTCATTCATTGTTGCCACAGAGGAACAATAACAGTCTTGGCACCACGTTGTCTTGTACCGTCGGTGCAAATGCAAAGCAGTAGTGTGAAGAGTGGCTCTTGAATCATCGGAGTGGGCACATATACCCGCTTCTCTTCAAGATCAATCTCTCGAGCTACCATGCTCCCCCTCATCATTTCATCCTCTAAGAAGACAGCGTGTCTCATTTCTACAAACTTTGTATATCTGTTTGGACAGTAGAAACGAAAACCTTTTGACTTTTCTGGGTAGCCAATGAAATGGCAACTTACTGTTTTGGGGTCAAGCTTCCCAAGGTTTGGGTTAAATACTTTAGCCTCAGCAGGACTCCCCCACACACGTAAGTGGTTTAGTGAGGGAACTCTTCCTGTCCACAACTCATACGGTGTTTTGGGCACCGACTTACTAGGCACTCTATTGAGAATATGAATGGCGGTTTTCAAAGCCTCCATCCATAAACTCAATGGGAGTGTGGAGTAGCTCATCATACTTCGCACCATATCCATCAGGGTACGGTTGCGTCTTTCAGCTACTCTATTTTGCTGAGGTTCGTCCGGTGTAGAATACTGGGCTACTATGCCATTTTTCTGTAAAAACCTCGCAAAAGGTCCAGAAACTTGTCCATATGGGGTATGTCGACCGTAGTACTCCCCCCACGATCAGATCGAACTATCTTAATCTTTAAATCGTGTTGGTTTTCAACTTCAGCATTAAATATCTTGAATTTATCCAAGGTTTCATTTCTTTCTTTGATTGGATAAATATATCCATAACGGGAGTAATCATCCGTGAATGTTATGAACGAGTCATATCCATCCACACTTTTCACAGGAAAAGGACCACAAATGTCTGTGTGAACAATTTGTAGAACTCCTGTGCTTCTTTTGGCGTCTTTCTTAATTTTCTTTACATATTTTCCTTTAATGCATTCTCTGCATTGTTCTAAGTCTGAGAACTCTAATAGAGGAAGAATTTCATTCTTAACTAGTCTTTCTATTCTCCCCCTCGAAATATGGCCTAAACGACAGTGCCATAATTTCGACGATTCATTATGAGTTCTCTTCGCTTTCTCTTTACATTCGTGAGCGAGGATTCAATCACTTTCGCACGCGACGTTCCCATTATCGCATACGACATTCACATCATCACATAATGATAACAAATAAAGCTCATTTTGTAATATGGCAAGACCAACACATTCTTTATTAAATATTATTTCGCACTTGCCATTTCCAAAATTACAATCATAACCATCTTTGTCCAAATTTGAAACACTAATCAAATTCCTCTGTAAAGAGGAACAAAAGGACATCTCTAAGTAAAGATTGGAGCCATTAGCTAACTCTAATGAAAGATCGCCAACGGCTTCAACTTCGCTTGACTCCATTTGCGACTTTAATGCATCTTTCGCTTCTTTGCGTAGTCCTCGTCGAACGGAATCCTCAGAAGGAATTAGCAACATGAACAGTTGCTCTGAGTCAATCCACCAAGTGGATTTGAATATTGCACATACAAGCATTCATTTATGAAGGTAATAATATTCTCACCTTTCTTTGCCATTATCATCTTTAAGTAATCGTGATGTTCTTCTTGTAGTGTCCTATCTTCTTCTTGATGAAGACACCGATCTTTGTCTACAAAGAAATTTATTCTGTTGAGGCTGATGGACAGATGCTTTTCCCTTGTTCCTTGAGAAGGAGGTACTGTTGAAGTTCTTTTTCTTGTTATCCTTCACATAGTTGATAGATCCACCATGTGAGGATTTAATTCTTTCCTCCTCTTGAACACACATAGCTATGCACTTTTCTAAGTCCCATTTATCGGGCTGCATGTTGTAGTTGACAACAAAGGTGTCAAACTTTTCTAGCAAGGAAGCAAAAATCAAGTGAATAAGGAACTCATCCTTGAGAGCCAAATCCATTGGTTTAAGCTTGGATGCCAAGTTGCTCATCCTTAGTATGTGTTCTCTTATTTCACCGCCACCACTGTAATACCTTTCTCACAAGTCGCTTAATCACCGTAGCATATGTCTTTGAAGAGCCAAGAACCGACTCTTTATTTTCTCAAGGTATTCTGTGATGTTGTCACATTCTCATGATTGAGCCCACAATTGCGTGCTCAATCGTGTTCTTTATCACAGCCATACATTTCTTGTTGGCTGTGGTCCATTTCTTATGCTCTAGGTCATAAGACATCTGTAAGGGAGCTTGATCCCTCTGTCTTTTCTGCCAAACAGTATCATCCTCATTTTGATTCCTCACTAGTGCCATAGGCTCAGTGGGTCGTGCTGTAGTGAGGACCCAGTCCACCTCAGCCAAGATAAACGCTAAGTCTATCTTTTTCTTCCACTCTCCATAATTATCTCCTTTGAGAGTGGAGATTTCTCTGATACAACCCATCAAGTTGTATCCGCCTGAAAATTTAGTTCAAATAAAGTGAGAACGTAACAGGAAAATTATATGCCTTATTTCCAACGTTGGTCAAAAAATACGACATACAATTAAATCAATTTTATCTATACATTAAATCTACATCACCGTTGGGCAGAAATAGAAATAATGCATAAAAACATCAATTAAAAAATTATAATACTGTTATTATCAACGTTGGTCAGGAAATAACAATATCATAATTTAATAATGAAAAACAATCAACATTAACTTTTGCAGCGGAAAATGTAATTATTCTAAAAATAATTCATTATTCAGAAGCATTATACTGTACACATTTAATATCTGGAAAATAACACGTTGGTGCAAAATTTTACAGAGATTTGAGTCAAATTCAATTCAAAAAATACTTCTGAACAATAATTAAATTCAATTCTGGATTATACTGTTCAAAACCGCCGATTCTCGCTCATTCGGCCAATTGCCCACGGCGTGGCCGCTGGCTACGTTGCTCGCCTTCTCGCGCCGCAGTCGCGACTGGCTCGCTGGGCCAGACGCTGCGCAAGCGCTCGCTCGCGCTTCCGCTCCGATCTCGGTAGTTGATTCACATCGAACGGTGGAGCGTTGCTGCCGAACAAAACCGCGCGCCGCCGCCAAACCCTAGCTCATTCTTCTCTCCTTCTCTCTACGCACCGAGCGAAGAACCGAGCGGCGACGCGGCTACGCGGAGAGCGACGGAGAGAAGATAACGCGCGCGCATGCAGCCCCTCTCGCCGTGCGCTGCGCCTCGAGAGGAGCGCCACGCCGCCGAGTGGCTCCGTGTCGCCCCTTTACCCGCGTCCAGGACCGGACGCGCTCGGGCTGGTCCCGCACATTCGGCGGCGCTCCGGGCCGCTTTGGAGCCCCGGCGAGCCCACGGCTCGCCCGATGGTCCCTCACGGCCAGGTAAGACCATCGTCCCAAATCTAGGGTTAGGGTTTCGAGTTCCCCCTTTTCTTTTTCTGTTTCTTTTCTTTTGCCATCCGGATCTGAGCCTAGATGGCTCTGATACCATTGTTTGAAGTTCTTTTGATCTTTTGAATGGATCTGGAGTTATTTGGTTCGGGTTCGAGAGAAACCGAGAGAGATAGAGAGAGAGAGAGTCTCGGTTACCATCCGATGTAGAGGAAGTAGTGTTGGCCATGGCGGTTCGTCGGTGTAGGTCTGCGCTAGGGCAGCGATGGTCGGTGGAGAGGTGCGGGGCTCCTCGGCGGCGGCGTGTCCCGGGCGGAGGCGTTTTCCCTGGCGGCGGAGATCTGGCAGTCGTGCTTCCCGTCGCTTGCTGCGCTTCCCTTTAGGATCGGTCTAGGGTTTTGTCCGGGTGGGGCTTGCGGCTCAGGTGAATCTCGTGATCCGTGCCGCCGGCCCCCACCCCTCTTTTATAGCGCAGTGCGACGGGGGCCCGTCAGCCAGCAGTTGGGCTGGGCGCAGATCAATGTGGGGGAGGCATCAGCAAGTTGGTATGGAACTGATGAGTTTGTGAAGATAGTGTGTGATTTATATATATATTTTTTACTTAACGACGAGTGCGATTTAGACTATTAGTTGCGAGGAAGACTGGAAAGGGTCTTACGTGAATCAAGACACGAGTCTGATCAGAAAGGTGTCTCCTTTAATGAGAGTGTGCTTAAGTTTTTTGGTTAGTTGGGAGGGTTATGGTTGAAGTTTGACATGAACAAGTATTTAGAGTGGCTAAGAGTGAAGCTGGAACATTTAGATGGAAAAGGATGGTAAGGCCCAACAGGTTGGAAAACATTAGCTACTGTGCAGGAATGATTGCTACTCTTTTAGCTCTCCATGCTTTTCCATTGGGATTGCAGATGGAGCATGGTATGCTTCAATTTTGACATTTATTCTACCTGCCATCTATGATTCTGTGTGCAGAGTTAGTCCAAATAATAACCCTCTAGATACAGAAATTAGTCAGATCTTGGTAATTTGAACTTATCTGGTCATCTGGTGCCTGAGCTTGGGAAATTGGAGCGTTTGCAGAATCTGTAAGTTCTTGTCCATGTGGTTTGGTTTTTTTTGCTAGTTGCTCTCAATAGGAAGTTGAAACTTATATTATTTTTGTTCTACTGCCGTTGACACATACACTTCTCTAATATATATCATTTATAAATCCGTTATGCGTTCCTTTAATTAGTTGGTGAGTCTCTTGTATGTTGCAATTTGCAAACACCAATAATGGCATATGATCATTACCCTACTTTTGTCCCACCGTTTATTACTTTGTAATTTGGACTGTTATGCTGCACTTGTAACCATCAAAGTGTGTGTACTTCTCTACAGATGGACTATATCTCCTATAAGAGATACTTTAAACTTGCATGCATGCAATTTGTATTAGGCTATTTGCTTTGTTAGAGTTAGTAAGGGCTTTGAACTAGGATAGGACCTTTTTATTTTTTGATGTTCCAGGTGAAATTTTGTTTGGATTTCAAAATTTATATTATAACTTTCAAGTTATTTTTGAATCTGGCACTTTTGTCACTTTGTAGCTTATATGTTAAGCAGTACTATGGGCTGTAGTATTGTACTGGTTGTACTGTACCGCAATCTATGCTAATAAAGCTAACAGATTTCTGAAGTTCTCAACCATATTTGTTTCTAGTATTTGTATCTAGCAGGTAGATATAAACTTGAAAACCAAAAAGGAATTATAGAGGCATTGCTTTACCCATTCTGATAAGGAACAGACTTAAGATGTTCAGGGCTAAAAGGAGCTAACTTGTGCCTTCCATTATACAACTAATGCCTGTCATTCTAAGTTGAACAGTTAGATAGGATACCATTCTCTGTCCTTCGCCATTGCCCTCCTAAAACCTGTTCATGGCATAGTGTTACTAATGACTAGTATCCTGAGTTGGACAGGTATGTAAGATCCATTTTCTGTTGTCCCCATGGTACCATTTTGTTCATGTTCGATTTCTTTAGAGTTTATGATATATGGGCCAGATGTTTTTGAAATTTTCATTTAGTTTGATATATGTTTTTAGGAGTCCCTTTTATTTTTTGTTGAATACTTCCTTATTTGTTCCATTACTTTGGTTTACTGCTTCGTTAATAATGAAGTGGGTACTCCTTGATGAGCTTACTTGTAGTGTGCAGCCAAATCTATCATTAACCAGTAGCTTTGTGTACTAGCTGGGCAAGGATTTTGTTACCACTTGCATATCACAATTAATCATAATTGGTGCATACTTGATTGATACTAGATCAGTAGTTTGTCAGCATGCATGTCGGTATTGTTATACTTTTAATGGTGCATGGTTACATGGACCTTGATGCCTAACACTGCCGATGCCGGTCCCAAGTCCAAAAAAGTGGAGGGGCATGAATTGTTTGTAATAATTATTTGTTGTAATAATTATCGTTAAATACGCTAATCCTTGATTCACATGGTGGAGAAATTCGTGCAACATGCTTAAATTGATACAAATTGTCCATAATTGCAAATCACTGATTGCTATTGCTACCACTCATGTATGCTATGGAATTGCTGACTGACGGAGTATTATCAAAATTTAAATTCTGCTGGTATGGATTTATTTTTAATAATTATTTATTTTAATATTTATTCATTGTAATATTTATTTATTTAATAATTATTTGTTGTAATAAATGTTTACTGTAATTCTTGTTGTTAAATACGTTAATTGTGATTTATTACGTTGTTTACTGTATATTGTCGTTAATCACGGTCAATATCAGTAGTTCTCATCATTGCATTAGTCGTTGTTAATAGTTATCAATTGTCATTAAATGTTGTTAATATTGTCAATTGTCATTAAATGTTGCTAAATATTATTAATATGATATTAAATTAATATGACATCAAACAAGCTATTACTGTCTTCAGGGTATTTCATATATTTCACATCTCAAAAGTTACCACCAACCTACCTAAAAATTAAACAACCAAACAATAAATAAAAAACCCAACCATTCAACCGCAGCCCCTACAGAAAGTCGGAAACTGCTTTTCAGAAAATCTGCAAACCAAAAAGGTCAGTGAGGCTGGACGAAGGAGCCGCTTCAGCAGTGCAGCACTAGGGTAGTACAGTGCGGTTTGCACAGGTCAGACGTCAGAGCCAGTATGACCCGTTTTACTTTACCTATCTGCTCAGTGCTCACGTACTCGTGACATCTCCCGCGGCCCAGAACGCGATCCAGTGCCGCGTCGGCTACGGAGGCGGGCCTCGTGAGCCTACTCGAGCGAACTCGCATCGACCCACCCAGAGGCCGACCTGTCGGTCCGTGTCTAGCGCGCCGCGCGGCGGAGAAGCGGCCCACCCCCGTATCGCCTCGCTTCTTCTTCGTGGGGGCGGCGGCGGCGGCTCGGGGGGCGGGAGAGACGGCGCACCGGCTGCTGCGGGACGCGCAGGCCGACCGGTGGGAGCGCTCGGACGTCCGCAGCGTCTGCTTGGGCGACAACCCCTACGTCCGAATGGTAGGTACCGCATCCTCTATCCCGTTCCTCTCTGCCTACTCGCGTAAACCCTAACTTTCGTCCAGAATCTAGATGCGTCGCTTCTTCTCGTTCGTCTTTGAACGATTTGTTTCGACGAAGATTAGTTAGGCATGCGATCGCGTCATTGCGTGGTTCCTCCCAAGTATCGGTGTACAGGTTGATCCGCGGTTCTACGGCTGGTAGTTCAGCGACTGCGATCCGGCGTGTGTTAATGATCTGGGAGATTTTTCTCGAATCAGATGTTTCTATATCTGTTCCATTTTATGCAGAAACGAAGTGCACTGTGCCGAATATGCTTCCTTAAGGTGGGATACTCCAGTGATGACCGACATCGCCTCCTATATCGTTCCAATTCCTGAAAGCACATCCTATCGGATGCTGCACACTGTGTGGAGATGAAGAGACGTCTGAGGAGTTTTAGTTCGTTTGTTATCTTCTCACTTTAATGTTTGGAGATCTCTTTTTATTTCAGTGTTCTTCTTTGAGATTTTGGTTTGATTTTCGAACTATTCCACGCTGTCTGACACTTGGTTGAATTCGATACCTCGTGCAATCATGTGTGAAGCTTCAAATACGATTCCTTTCTAATGATTTCTGGTTTGGCTTTTGGTTTCTTTTTGGGTGCTGTTGGAACTTTGCTATTTTGGTGGAGCATCCAAACATTCTACGAGAAATAAGATTTCATGCAGATTTTTCGGTTTTAATAAGCTTTTGCTCACCATTGGAGAAACTGACGTTTTCGTTTTATTTGTGCAGATGAGGGCGGAACATGACTAGGAATGCAAAATATGTGCACGTCCTTTTACAGTCTTCTGTTGGAGGCCAGGTCGAAATGCAAGGTCCAAAAAGACAAGATCTGCCAGACTTGTTGCAAGCTGAAAAACGTGTGCCAGATCTGCCTACTTGATCTCAATTTTGGTCTACCAGTTCAGGTTTGAGACACAGCACTCACTACAAATTCAAATGATGCAATTCCAAGGAGTGACGTGAACCGCAAATATTTTGCAGAAGAGCATGATCGCAGGGTATGTTTCCATTCCTTTTCAGTAGCTGAATCTTCCTTTTCAATAGCTGAATCCTGGTTGTCACTTTCTGAATTATCAAATAAAAAATCTATTTTAATTTGGTGCTAGTCAACTTAGTTCCTTGTCCTTTTATCACAGTAAGTTTTATCTGTCTACTCATTTGGTTTATGTTGGGAAAGTCACAACATTGAAATCAATTAGCTACTTGAGCTAACTTATGCTTTCTCTAAATGCTGGCTAGAGCTGGCATTCATTATGACTCTTTGTATGGGATGGCGCGTACAAATGATACCATCCTGTAACTCCAGAGGACAGCACCATGTTATAAGAGGAATCGGGCTCATGTCTGTCGGTTTTACGTGCAAGGGGAATGTACGCGAGGTGCTGAGTGCCCTTATCGGCATGAGATGCCTGAAACTGGGGAGTTATCTCAGCAGAACATTAAAGACCGTTACCACAGGTGTGTACTTTTTTCCATGTATACCCCTCAGCTAGCTGTTATTTGTTTACAACTTTCTGTTACTTGTTATTCGTAGTTGTCTAGTTGCGTTATCACTTATCAGATTACACTGGGAAGTAATTCTCAATGATCAACGTGCATGAGTCAAAACTCTTTCATGCATTTATTTGCCTAGATGTTAAGAATAGCTTAAGTTACTTTGTTAGTTAATCTCAAGCCTCTTTGAGTGTTTGTGAAAATAAAATTTTAATGTAGATTAAGGCTGCACTGTAGACAAGATGCAATCTGGTTGGTAAGCTTAACAGAGCAGTGCCTAAAAGTTAATACACGATGTATGGTTCTTCTGTTCCAAAATGTTTAAGTACAAATCTGTATATGCATTAGTATAAATTGAGCTCTACAAATTCACACCTTCACATATTTATAGTGTGTTAAATAAGCATCTTCACAGGACATTTTGCCTCATCTCTGAGTGGATTAGAATAGATGAAGATGTGTTCGCCTATGCTTCCATCTCTGCCAGGGTAATATAACTGGTAGAACTTGTTTTGTCTTATATTGCAAAAGGAATAAGTCAATTTGACCCCCTGAAGTATTGTTGTCCGACCACTTAACCCCCTGACCTAAAAAATCGGCACTTTGACCTCCTCACGTTGCAAAACCAGTGCACTTAACCCCCCATGGCTGTTTTGCTCGGTGGAATTACTTACATGGCATTGGGTTTGACCGGTTTTGCCACCGTGGCGACTACGTGGTTGTGCACAGAGAATGGACTCGGCCAGATTGGCACGGCTCGACCATATCGTCATAGAAACGAGCTCGACAAACAGTACATTGTCTTTCTCTTTGCGTTGCGGAACAAGGGACGCTTGGGTGTGGACAGCGGCGACACCCCAGTAGTGGACCGGTGACAGAGGAGCGAGCACACATGTTCCCGGTATTGGAGAACTAATTTTAGGTGGTTATTGGCTATGGGGATGAGGGGTTTGGCCGGAACATGGTAAGGTAGTGGCGGTAGCTGCGGTGGGAGATACGACGCCGATGGCAAAATCCGGCGAACTCGGCTTAGATTGGCGAGAGCATAATCACGTAGTGGATGTGGGGAGCTCTCTGGTAGTGGCGGCTTGGCCTAGGGTGCATCGAGGAGGGCCAGCCACGGCCGTAGCGGCATGGTAGAGCTTGGAGGTGGTATGGCTAGTGCGTGGGCACAGTGAGCTTTAGGAGCGGCGACGGTCATGGTGACGCGGACGGCAAGGTGCGGGGAGGACTAGATTGGCGGACAAGGCGGCGCGGCTTGAGGATGGCGTTCTCGGCCACCAATTTGACAAGGGAATCAAAATGCGGTGGTCTGGCGATGGAAGCGGCACGGGGAGCACCAATGGGACAGGGCAACATCTCTGGTGTGATCGGATTGACCAGTATGGCACGAGGAGATGGAGCGTTGCACGATGGAGCGAAACAGGGGAGGCGACGAGGCTGTACGGCGCGAGCTCGACTCCGATGACAATCCGACTGGGAAGGAGAGGGCCCTTGGTCGCCTGGGGATGGTGAAGCTAGGGGGCATAGCAGTATGGGCGCTAGGACTGTGTGGAGCTCAAATTTGGAAGATTTTTCATGGTGGCCGAATGGGGGAGGCGATGGCTTATCGTGGCCGTAGACGACGATGGAGTCGGTAGCGGCCAGATTTTGCTGTGGGGTGTGGAAGAGGGTAGAAAGGAGAGCGGGGCGAGACGACGACGGAGGCAGGTGCGGTCTAGAAGCATTTTCACGTGTTGCGGCACGAACGCTTATGCGTACGCCATCGGACAAAGAGCAAGCAGAGAGAGAGAGAGAGGAAATAATGTTAGGTGGGACCGGACCTTACAAAAGGAAAAGGAAAGAAAATCGAGCCGCCCGGACAGCCACGTAGTCACCCCAGTGGCGAAACCGGTTGAACCCAGTGCCGCGTAAGTAATACCACCGAGCAAAACATCCATGGAGGATTAAGTGCACTGATTTTGCAACGCGAGGGGGTTAAAGGGCCGATTTTTTAGGTCAGGGGTTGAGTGGTCGGACAACAATACTTCAGGGGGTCAAATGGACTTCTTCCATTGCAAAATGCTGAAAAGCAGAATATGCAACCCTCACCAAATGAAATATCTCGACCTGGTCCTCTATTCCCACCAATTGGATTTCAAAAAGTTTTTCCCTGATGAGTCCATGAGCTGACTGGAGCCATCTTAGTTATAACTATAACTATTGTAATAATATCTGTCATTGCTGGTGCATAAATTGGAGATTTTATGTTCTCACGTGCTCTGCTTTGCACGTAAATCTTACTAGAAACCTTTTCTTCTCTGCAGAGTTAATGACCCAGTTGCACTTAAGCTCCTGACTCCTGAACAAGGCAGGTGAGATGCGATCCCTGATGCCACCAGATGATGATAGTATAAGAACCTTGTATGTTGGTGGCCTTGATGCCCGAATAACCGAGCAAGATTTGAGGGATCAGTTCTATGTGCATGGTGAGATTGAGTCCATAAGGATGTCCTCCACCGAGCATGTGCATTCGTGACCTACACTAGAACTAGAAGAGAAGGCACCGAGAAAGCTGCAGAGGAACTTGCTAACAAGTTGGTCGTCAAAGGTTTGCATCTGAAGCTCATGTGGGGCAAGCCTCAAGCGCGAATGCCAGGGGAGGAGGATGCTGCAAAGCTAGGTCTCACAGCCCATGGGGGATTGCTTCCGAGGGCTGTTATCTCTCTGCACCAGGGCAGCGAGCAGCCTCAGCCTACCAGCATGGAAGGCCAACAGCAGCCAGCACCAGCATCATACTATTTTAACATACCAGCGCCAACTCCAACAGATAGGACATTGTACCCTTCAATGGATCCCCAGAGGATGGGTGCTTTGGTCCTCTTACTGGTGAGAGCAAACCTGGTTCACAAGAGCCAGGACAAACTCGGCCATCAAGCGGCTCAGCATATAGCTATCCTGCCCTGCCGCCATATTTCGAGGGTCATTGCCCATCATGCTACCCAGCTTACGGCGGTCAGATGGCTCCACCTCGCATGCCTTACCCTCCATATCAGTCAACACTTCATTCGCAACCGCAGTCACAAGCAGGTTCTATGCAATAATCAGCAGCTCAGCAGAGTCTAGGTCCTGGGGCTGGGGAGCCACCAGCTCAATCCTGAAGTCACAAAACTTAACCACAGGCCTCTCATTGTTTGAGAATTGTATCAGTGCCTGGTCAGTCGCTAGTTTGAGAATTGTATCAGTGCCTGGTCAGTCGCTAGTTTGTGCTCTCTGTTTTCTCAATGCCTTGAAACTGTACAGTGTATATATCATGGATATATGTTCACCAGTCATTCTGGATTAATCAGCCCTTGTATATTTTGTAACACTTTCATTCTGCATCGTGCACCTTTTAGCTGCTCTGACCTCCTCAGCGCTTACCTGCTGGGACTTGTAGATTCTGTTGTCTCACTAGAGATCCAAAGCATAATATTATTTTAATGATGTATATTCTTAATGAAAGCCCAAAGCAGAGCATCCACGCCAGTTTACTGGTGTATTATTATTTTGTTCAAGCTATAGTAGTGCTGTATTGCAGACAGAGAACTGAACGGATTACGAGTGCCTGTGCTAACTTACAGGGTTCAAGTGCAACTAAAATGGAATATGGGTCCACTCACTGACATGTGGGGTCCATTCACTGACATGTGGGGTCAGACAAGTGGGAGACTTGGCATGACTACGGTCTATGGGCTGCTTCATAAGCCCGAGCAATTGATTCGGATCTTATGTGTGTACTGTAGTAATTTAATATGTGAATAATCTTTTTTGTAATTATGTGATCAATATTTGGCAGTGGTGTTGTATTAAGTATTGTACAACAATGAAATATTGATTATAGTAATTTACTGTAGCAAAAATATTAAGACGAACCGTCACGACTATTTTAATATCAACTTTGATTTAAATCCTGTGTGTTAAAATCTTCAACGGAGAGGATCCATTTCACGAGACAATGCGCTTCCAACGACCACGAGTCGCTAGCCAAACCAAGCTCCCCGCCCCAAGAAAGAAAGAAAGAAAGAAAGAAAGAAAGAAAAGTTCCACCCAAAAACGCGCGCAAAAAAATTCCCCTCCCGCGCTCGGCTTCTAAGCGGTTCCTCTCCTATTACTTTTCCAAAAAAAGAAAAGAAGAACTGTGCAATCTAATCACGCAGGCGCCGATTTCCCAAGCCCGTTTTAACCCCTCGCCGCCTCTCCTCTCTTCGCTTGATCTCTTCTCCGTTCCCCAATTCCCGATCCTCCAAGCCCGTAGCACCCATCCGCTCCGTGCCCCCGACGTGTTCGACGAAACGCCCGAGGAGCAGAAGCGGAGGCCGCGGCGGCGAAGATGTACGTCGTGAAGCGCGACGGCCGGCAGGAGGCGGTCCGCTTCGACAAGATCACCGCGCGGCTCAAGAAGCTCAGCTACGGCCTCAGCCAGGAGCACTGCGACCCCGTCCTCGTCGCCCAAAAGGTCTGCGCCGGCGTCTACAAGGGCGTCACCACCAGCCAGCTCGACGAGCTCGCCGCCGAGACCGCCGCCGCCATGACCGCCTCCCACCCCGACTACGCATCGGTAATCCCACCCAGAATTGACCCATGCTCCACGCGTTGTTTCAATCTGCATCCTGCTCGATTCGATGATCATTAACTGGTTTGGGCATTTCTTTATGCTACGAAGCTTGCGGCGAGGATCGCAGTCTCCAACCTGCACAAGAACACCATGAAGTCCTTCTCAGAGACGTACGTGGTCCCTTTTTTCCGTATATAGTAGGAAATTTTGATGATCCGCGCTGTGATGTGCTTGTGTTGATCTCTGGTGCAGAGTGAAGGTCATGCATACGCATTACAACGAGAGATCTGGGTTGATGGCTCCCCTGATTGCTGATGACGTCTATGACATCATCATGAAGGTACGATGCAGAGGCTAACAATGTCTTTTAGATAGCTCGCCTAGTTGTGTGCTTCTACTATATGTTGTAAGGAGATTGCAATTAAGATGTGTCATGCTAAAGATGATCCACTGGCCATAGTTACCGGATTCACTATAAAACTCCGCGAATCGCGAACTGGATTCGTCGAACCCAAATCGGTTTAGGGTACGGGGTTCGTGTTCGCAGTGGAAAATGGAAGAAAAGGTGGCGAACTACGAACCCGAATCCGTACTGCGACTCGGACGAGCCGCGTTTCTGGTAACTATGCCCCTGGCACAATTGTGTATTGTTTAGTTTTCTTGTTTCATTGATTATCACAACAATTGCCTTATATTATGATAGGTATATAAAGAAGGAAAAAGTCCATATCCGAACTTTGTTTAGTTTGTCAGTCCACGTAGCAAAACCGTCCACTCATCACGCCACGCGAGCAATACCATCTTGCGAAACTGGGTTAGGGGGTTAAATGAACCGGATTGCAAAGTTCGGGGTACTAGATAACCGGTTTCATAGTTCGGGGTACTGGACGTACTTTCGAGCAAACTTCAGAGTGTTATATGGACTTTTTCCTATAAAGAATAACATAGTTAGGCGGTTGTTCTCTGGTCTCCACTTGTTTCATGTATGCTGCTGCAACGCTTTGTTTGGTTGTTTATTCATTTGAATCTGTGTTGACAGCTTTTCCTATGCTTAGTTTGATTTGCGATTTGTATTTGTTGTAAGGTCGATTATGTGATGCTCTTTATTTACCTTTATCATGGTTCTTGAGTTTTTCCTATAGTAATGCTATGTTGTTCTGTTGCTTAATTTGTTGTGCTGTGAAGTGATGTAGTTCCTCAGGTGCTTCATTTTATACATTAGTGTATCTGTACATTTTACTTCTTTTTCTTCGTATATAATGTTACTTATGGGATTTCTAATTGATGTATCGTTTCAGAATGCTACTCGCTTGGACAGTGAGATAATTTATGATAGAGATTTTGGCTATGATTATTTTGGTTTTAAGACGCTTGAGAGGTCTTATCTATTGAAAGTTGGTGGAAAGGTTGTGGAAAGACCACAGCATATGTTAATGAGAGTTTCTGTTGGGATACATAAGGATGATATTGAGTCTGCCGTCACAACATACCACATGATGTCTCAGCGCTGGTTTATTCATGCTTCCCCAACTCTTTTCAATGCTGGCACTCCAAAGCCTCAAGTACTGCACCTTCTACCATAAAAGAGTTCAATGTGGATTGTTAATTTGTAAATTTACTCTCCATTCTTTGTGACGCAGTTAAGTAGCTGCTTCCTTATCTGCATGAAAGATGATAGTATCGAGGGAATTTATGATACTCTCTCGGAATGTGCTGCCATAAGCAAAACTGCTGGAGGAATTGGTGTCTCAATTCACAACATTCGAGCTACTGGCAGCTACATTCGAGGAACAAATGGAACTTCTAATGGAATTGTTCCCATGCTACGTGTTTTCAATGACACTGCTCGCTATGTTGATCAAGGTGGAGGCAAGAGAAAAGGTAAGTAGCATCAATAGTCAGACATGATTTACCTGATTCTTGAGGATTTCTTACAGATGCCTAACATTTTAGGTGCGTTTGCTGTATACTTGGAGCCTTGGCATGCTGATATTTTTGAGTTCCTTGATCTAAGAAAGAACCATGGAAAGGTAAAAGCTCTTGAATAATAACAAACTTTCTGGCAGAGATAGTATAAACTGAGTACACAGGCAGATCTCAATTCAACCAGCTGGAATTGACTTTCTGGCATTTGATTACTATCATCATAGTATAAGAATATGTGCTTGGCAATTGGCATGCTATTATTTTTATACCACCCCATCTCAGCCTCCTAATTATGTGCAATTTACAGGAGGAGCATCGTGCAAGGGATCTTTTCTATGCTCTCTGGATTCCTGATTTATTCATGGAAAGGGTGCAAAGTAATGAGCAATGGTCACTGTTTTGTCCCAATGAAGCTCCAGGTTTAGCTGATTGCTGGGGAGATGAGTTTCAGAACCTGTACAAGAAATATGAAAGAGAAGTAAGCTGGATGCTGGATATACAATTTTTTTGAAGCAACTAAACAATATTTAATAACCTAGCTATGCAATTTCAGGGTAAGGCAAAGAAAATTGTTTCAGCACAGGTCCTCTGGTTTGATATTTTGAAGGCACAGATAGAAACTGGAACACCATATATGCTTTATAAGGTATGTAATTCGTAAGGAGACGATTGTTTGCCTCTAAATTTACATTCTATTAACACATATGCCTTTTCTTACTGAAAGATCCCGTGGTTTGGCTTTAAATGATCTGCAGGATACTTGCAATAGGAAAAGTAATCAACAAAATCTGGGCACAATTAAGTCTTCCAACTTGTGTACTGAGATAATTGAGTTCACAAGTCCTACTGAAACTGCTGTGTGCAATCTAGCATCGATTGCTTTACCACGTTTTGTAAGGGAAAAGGTATGTTCTGGTGGCTATTGAATGATTAGTTGTTGTAACTCAGTAACTTGCATATATCACATGACACACATATGTTTCAGGGTGTTCCTATAGAGTCCCATCCAGCTAAGCTTGTCGGTAGCAGTGGGTCAAAAAACAGATACTTTGATTTCGATAAATTGGCTGAGGTTTGCTTGGCTCATCTTTACATAGTGTATGATTCTGCCCCACTAGTCTGAATGCTACTAACATAATGTTGGCTATGACAGGTTACTTCAATTGTTACATGTAATCTCAACAAAATAATTGATATTAATTATTACCCCGTTGAGACTGCAAGGAGGTCAAATATGAGGCACAGGCCAATTGGAATAGGTGTTCAAGGCTTGGCAGACACTTTCATTTTACTTGGCATGCCATTTGATTCACCAGAGGTACATTCCAAGATAAAAAAAGAAGTATGGTTATTTCATTTTGTGCTTTGCTGATGCCTGATATGCAATATAATTGAATTGTTTTCCAGGCCCAGCAGTTAAATAAGGATATTTTTGAGACTATTTACTACCATGCTTTGAAAGCTTCTGCCGAGCTTGCTGCAAAAGAAGGTCCTTATGAAACTTATGGTGGGAGCCCAGTCAGCAAGGTTTGTCTTGTCTGCAAACATTCCTGTCAGTTATGCTGAACTAGCAGGGTGTCCCGTGCATTTGTGTGACTAGATTTATTTTGAAGTTTGTATAAATACTTGATAATATATTTATGTATCTTGTAGGCTATTTGAACTTTAAGATATTCTAAACATTGGAAACGACAATAGAACTTTGAAAGAAATTACAACCTGAGAAACATAATTGAAGTATGTGCTTTAATGGAAGAAAATCATTGAGCATAATAAGTTGTTGGAGTTCTTATAAACTAACCACTCTTCATCATGCATAGATCATATAGTTGCATATTCATATTCTTACTCTATTAGTTTTTTCCTAAATTGTATGCATGCACATGTATCTCTATTTAATTTCAAGCAATACATTGATTATGTGTGTAGTAAATTATCTTATTAATTTACATGGTATAATGTATTAAAATACCTTGTTCACGCATACACCGATGCACAATGGGTGACCTACTTTGAACTTATCTTCCCTCGCGCGCCGGCTATCCCACCAAATAGTGTGGCTTCTATCTCATCTCGTCGTCACAGATTTTTTGCTTCAACCTCCAACAGTAAGCTTAAATCTTGATCGATCCCTCTCAGCTGCCATCCCTTCTAATGCAATATTTTACCACATAGTTATCTTCTACTTCTCATTAATTATTTATTCATGCTAACCATTGCGACATCAACATATATACAAATGCAATTGTCGCCAATCTCAGCTAGGGATGTGTGTTACGCTTTCTCCGGTGACCTCGAGCATATTCCTTACGGCTGCGCCATCTCTATTCTAAGTTTTTACTTCTCTCCTCTGTACGTCCGCGCTTCTATTCTTATGGATGCATGATGTTATACATGCTCGACGTTTCATCTCCCATGTCAATCGCTCTTCTTCGACATTGATCAACTCAACGTTCTGGCTTCCTCACTAATTGTGGCGACCTCCCATCTTCACTAATGGCGACATATCTCTTTAGTCATTGTCTAACGATATAGATAATTTTTTCGTCATCGCTGGTGACAACGTGCCCTCACCAATGATGGCACGCTCCTAGCTACTTGATGACCCTATATCGTCCATAGCTCGTTTTCAATGTAAAGCTTATCTCCTCACTGCCAGGGTTTCCCTATCATCAAGCTTCTTTAGCCACTAACCTCTTCAACAACGCCGATGCTCATCATTTGTCATCGCGATCCTTAGCTCCTTCTACGCTGAACTTTCTCTTTAATGGCTTCGACGAGCAGCACGGTCTTGTCCTCATCTCCATTGTCGCCGCCTCAGCTTTTCGCTTCCCCGTGGATCAATGTCTTCTTGTAAGACAGATCGATTGTCATTTCACTCTTTTGTGATCTTCCTCGCACTATTCGTGCTATCCACGCTATAACTTGTATTTTTAATCAAAATTTTAATTATTTTTATTTTATTCTATAGGAAGCAACAATAGAAACATGTGACCTTGAGAGCGAACATGGTAGTTTATTTTGTGTCTCCTCGACACCATTCATACCATCCTCGTTATAACTTTTATTTTTATTCAACATTTCAATTTTTTATCAGAGTTCATATACAAATCAAATTGCTAAATTTATTTAATTTATTTGGAATTTTAGTTATTTTGGGATTTTATTTTGGAATACGTATGGAAATCAAATTGCAAATTTTCTTTTATTTTTTACCATGAAACTTAGTTCTTTTTCCTTGGAATTCGTATCTGAATCCAATTGCTATTTTTTCTTTAATTTTTATTCCGAATTACATTTATTTAGAGATTTTACTTTGGAATTCGTATTGAAATCAAATTGCTAGTTTTATTTTATTTTTATTCGGAATTTTAATTATTATTTTTTGATATATTTTGTGTACAAATATAATTGTCCACTATTGTTTATTTTTTTATTCCGAATTATAATTATTGGAATTTGTATCAAAATCAAATTGTATTTTGTATTATTTTTATTCCGAATTTAAGTTTTTTTGTTGGATTCTGTATACAAATCTAATTTTGATTTTTTTAATTCTAAATTATAATTATTTAGGGATTTTACTTAGAATTTCAATAGAAATCAAATTTCTAATTTTATTTTATCTTTGTTCCATATTTCAGTTTTATTGTACTTGACATGGACTTTTTCACTTAGGAATTCGTATTGGAATCGTTGATTTTATTTTATTTTATATTACGAATTTCAGTTTTATTTTACTTGACATGGACTCTTTTCAAAATCTAAACTCACCACGATCGACAGTGTAGATCTTTATCTTTTTTTCATCAATTAATATGGAAATTTCTAGCCTTTGAGAGCGAACGCGGTGGCTTCTTATCCAAACCAATTGCTAATTTATCTTTAATTTTTATTTTGGATTACAGTTATTTAGGGATTTTACTTTGGAATTCATATTGAAATTAAATTGGTAATTGTTTTTTATTTTTATTTGGAATTTCAATTATTTTTTGGTGTATTGGTAATTGTTTTTTATTTTTATTTGGAATTTCAATTATTTTTTGGTGTATTTCGTATACAAATCTAATTGGAAATTATGGTTTACTTTTTATTCCAAAATATAATTATTGAAATTCTTGTTGAAATCAAATTGCTAGTTTTATTTTATTTTTATTCTGAAATTTAGTTGTTTTTTGGTTGGATTTCGTATGCAGATCTAATTTCGGTTTTTTATTTTTATTTATTCGAATTATAATTATATAGGGATTTTACTTAGAAATTTATATAGAAATCAAATAGCTCTTTTTATTTTATTTTTATTTTGAATTTTAGTTTTATTGTACCTGATGTGGACTCTTTTACTTAGTATTTCATATAGAAATCAAATTGCTGATTTTATTTTATTTTTTATTCTGAATTTCAGTTTTATTTTACTCAACATGGACTATTTCATTTAATTTATACCGTTATAATCTCGATCTACTACGATCGATGGTGTAGATCTTTCTTTTTTTCCACCGATTAATGTGTAATTTCTAGTCTTTGAGAGCAAACATGATTGCTTTTTTTTACTCTGCTTTAATAAGATAATAGATAGATATATTACTTGATTATGTTGAACTAGTTTTTTCACACGGTAATTCTTAACTGCTGCTTAAATTTTTCAAAATTTCGTCTGTGCTCACCATCATTGGCAAGGAAATAATGAGATGTCCAGATTTTTGCACTGCTCATTTGCCTAATTGTATCTTCGTTTACTTATCAACTATTAAAACTCCTCAACAACTGTAACTGTGACAAGTGCTTCACGTAGGCCCTTCCCCCTACTACTGTTCCCATCATGGAAAAAGCAGCTACTGAGCTTAATTAATCGTGTAATTGGCTTGCTCATGTAGCATTAGTTGTTTTAGTGCTGCAATAAGTGCATTATAATAATGCCTATTCTTTCTCAAACAGTTCATATTGATATAGAACTCATTGGAGTTAGGGCTGTTTAATTGGCAGGTTGTTTTTGTTCCTTTATATCTGGACTGTAATGGCCAATCTTATGTCTAAGGCTATTCAGCCTGTTCTCAATACACTTGCTGTGCAGGGCATTCTTCAACCTGATATGTGGAATGCAGTGCCATCCGACAGATGGGACTGGCCAGCTATAAGGGGGATGGTTTCCAAAGTTGGATTAAGGAATTCTCTTCTTGTTGCTCCAATGCCGACTGCTTCTACTAGTCAAATTCTTGGCAACAATGAATGCTTCGAACCGTACACGTCAAACATTTACAGCCGAAGAGTTTTAAGGTTTGCATATCTGCTCCTTGTATTGTTGATGTTTGAATGGTTAGGCAGGCGCACATGATTAATTTTGTTTTGGCAGTGGTGAGTTTGTTGTAGTGAACAAACATCTCCTCCATGATTTGACCGAGATGGGTATCTGGTCTCCTTTTCTGAAAAACAAGATTATCTACGAGGATGGTTCTGTCCAAAAGATCACGGGGATTCCAGATGATCTGAAAGCAATATACAAGTACGTGAATTACCATCTTATACTGTAGTTTCACAGGATGCCAGTTCATGTGTCTAAATGTTTACTTAATCGTTGAACCAGAACTGTTTGGGAGATCAAGCAGAAAACCATTCTTGACATGGCCATTGATCGTGGTTGCTATATTGATCAAAGCCAGAGCCTTAATGTTCACATGGATCAACCAAACTTTGGGAAGCTAACATCCCTGCACTTCCACGCTTGGTCCAAGGTAGACTTTTAATTTTAATACTAGTGCAGTGCTCTGCAATTATATTGAAAAGTTCGGCAGTTAGTGTTCAATTTCTCATTTTGCATGAAAACACTAACAAGGTTTTTATTGTTTGATGCCAGGGCCTGAAAACTGGGATGTATTATCTAAGAACACGTGCTGCTGCCGATGCGATCAAATTCACAGTTGACACTACTCTTCTCAAGGTGATTGGAGAATGTGTTCTGGCCCCTTGTCTGATGTAGTATAGATTTTAGATTACTTTTCACTCAGCTGCTTAGACATGATTCTTACCATGAAAAATGCTGGATATGCAGGATAAGCAGCAGACTGCAGAGGAAGAGGATGTACAGGCTAAAATGGCACAGGTGGCCTGTTTCTTGAACAACCGGGACGAGTGCTTGGCATGTGGAAGTTAGATTCGCCCGTATCACAGCGTATGCTAACCTATACAAATACAACCTTAATACTACTGGCTTATCGTTTGATCTCAATATTGGTAAGCAGCCTGTGCATGATGAACTCCGAATTGAGATTACCAAGCAAGCCTTGTTTCCAGAACTTCACCATTGGCTTGCATACTCATGCTTAGGCTATTGTTCATGTATATATATCATCCTATCTACTTCAAATATGTAATATTTGCCGGGAACAGAGCTTATGGTGTGCAACTGGGATTGTAACATGCTCACTTCACCACAGATATTAGTTGGTGTCTAAACTATATTAAATTGGCAGTAGCTGGGAGCAGCCAGCAAACAACTAGAGATGCAATAGCATCAGGTCAAATCAAATTCAGTTTAAATTTGGCTATCCGAGCGCATCGACGTACTGATCGCCTCCTGGAAACCTCGACCTCTACCTGGCCAGATCCGGCGACTTGAGCTCGGCGGCTGCACAGCGCTCACGGCCCAGAGGCTCGACGCCCGAGTGCAGCTCAGTTGTTTGGGAGCTTCTGGTTGCACCCAAATCTGCAACACACGTCATGTAATTTGGCAACAAAACTTTGAGAACCGCGCAGCACATTAAGAAAAACAAGGCATGCATGCTGCTAATTGGCTAATTGCTGTAGAAATATGCAGGGTAGCGTCTAGCCAAGAAAATACTGAATTTCTTTAGCAAATCTATCATAGGAGCTGAGCGTAGCTTAGTTGGCGGGAGGTGTATAAGTTCTCTTCGGCCTGAATTGGGTAATCCTTATTTTTTAAAAAAAGAAGAATGAAAAAAACACATAGTTCCTCTTAGGTATTCTCGTTAAAATCCCCGCCAACAAAGTACACTAGTATGTGGTGCTCTAATTTTGTGCCTTATGAACTAATGAACATATGCACGTACCTTGCCAGCGTCGAACGAGAGCCCGAGTACCTCTATTCGGCCGGCGTTTACCAGAAGGTTACTTAGCTTCCACTTCACATTGTTGTACCCGTCGTGCTCCTGCGCGTGATGCAGGGACAGTTCTTGAGCGATGGAGTGCATCCAAACGAGACCGGAGGAGAATCATCGAAGAACCAGTCGCAGCGGAACCCGACGAGGTTCGGGGCCTGGACCAGCTCGACGCCGGCGACGTTGCACCGTTCGCACAGCAGCGTCTTGAGCCGCGACTCCGGCGTCTCTATGGTCGGCATGGTCTCGGGGACGAAGCCGCGCGCAGAACAACGTGGAGAGGTACTCGAGAGCGTTGCAGCCGCGCACGAGGTTGTTCACCACGTCAGGGTCCGGGAACCACAGGTTCTGCACGGTGAGCCTCGTGAGCGGCCTGAACGCGCCGGGACAATCCTGCAGGGAAGGACGTGAAACGATGGCCGTAGGCCCGTAGCCGAGCATGGCCCGCGCCTCGTCGGAGGACTCGCACTCCTTCTCGGTGAGGATCTCGAGCTCGACGGTGTGTCGACCGCGTCGCCGACGAGCGCGCCGATGCGCTGCACGTAGCTGCTCCTCGTCGGGGTGAACTTGAGGCACAGCCTCTCGATGATCCGCTTGCTCGGCGGGGCGGCCAGGAAGGTCTCCAGCACGTTGGTGAAGTCCACGAATGCAAGGTGCTGGTAAGCCGGATACCGTTGGCGCCGCCGTGCAGGGCGCCATGCGCTCGAGTTTTTGGCTGATATAACCACTTTTTGGTAACGGTAAAAGTAGTTTTAGCTCGTACAACATTACAAAAATATAACTATGGAGGGTTATGCAAGTCACCTGCAATACTCCCGGACTGCTGCGGGTTCTTTCCGCGTTCTCAGAGTGCTCCGCATTTCTTTTCTTTTTTGTCCTTTTGGGATTAGGGTTTTTGTCCTCTAGTGATTGGTGTGTATCCTTCCGTGATCCGAGTGAGCGTTAGCAACCTTCCGTGGACTGAGTGAGCATCAGGAATTTCTACCACGCCCGGGAGCACAACACGTGGCCACGTGGCGGGCTGCCGTGGACTGGAACCCAGCAGGTCAAACTCCGCGGTCTGGATCTGTGGTAGGCATGTACAACGGTTTGAATGCGTAGCGCCTGTATAACCTACTGCAATACTATTTTTACCATTTAGAATACACATACGCTAAACCGTTTAAAAAAAGGTCAAATGAGCACAAAAAAAACTCCCATACGTCCGAGAGGAAAAAGGTTCCTGTAAGCCAGAACGCGGAAGCTACCAGACTATTTCACACAATTTGACTCAATCGAAAAGAAACTTTTATATGTGCTACAACGCACATAACCCACCTTGCGACGTACTGGCTCCTTGGATACCAAGTTTCTTCTCTTCTCTTCCTTCTACTAATATATAGTTATCTTGGTGATTAGAAAACAATAAGTACTTTCATGTGTGTACTATTTATTTGCTTGTCTTGTGTCTGGTGTTCTCAGTTAATCTAACATCCTGTTTTAGCAATTAGGTTTTCAAAATCAAAAATTTAGTTTTCAAATCTTCAGATCTGGCAAAGCAATGGATTGCTTACATCGGTTCGCGTGCCGCCGCCCTCTCTCCCCAATCGCCGCGCTTGCTCCTCTCCGCCTCACGCCGATACCGCAGCCTCGCCGCTGCGTGCCTCCCTCTGCTCACGCAGCTGGCGCCGCTCCTCGCTTTGTCTCCATCACCGCCTCTCGCGCTAATCGCCGCTGCAGCACTTCCGCCTCGCCTCGGTCACCTCCAGCGAGCCCTCATGGCCGGCCGCCTCGGGACCTCGCACTCGTCGCCTCGCCTCCGCCAATGCTATAAAAGCCGCCTCCTCTCCTCCTTCCTCCCCTCCACCCCTTCACCTCCTCCTCGGCCTCGGCACCCTCCTCCGCCAGCCTTCTCCTTCGGCTCCGCCTCGGCGCCTCCCCTCCTTTGCCTCGCCGAGCCGCTGTCGCCTCGCCTCCTTCGACCTCGCTCGACGCCGTCACCTCCTCCGCCTCCCGCCACCGCTGACGCCACCAGGCGCCCGCCGCCTCTCTCTCCTCCCTTTTTCTCGCTCGGCAGAGAACACGAGGCGACGCGCTCGAACACGCCGCTTTTAACCAAGCGCCACAGACGACGACAAATGGGCCCCACTGTGTGTCTGCCGACGGTCGGGCCCGGCCATCGTGGTCGCGTCGCCGCGGCGCATGGACTCGGTCCACGAGCACAGTGTCCGTGGACCGAGCACAGTGCTGTCACGTGTCAGCACGGGAGTTTTTCCGATTTTTGTTTTCAATTAAAATTTTGTTGAAAAGCTTCAAAAATTTATATCTTTTTCTGTATAACTCCAAAAATTATGAAACCAGTTTCTAAAATTTTCTAAAATCAAGATCTTGTTAATGGCACTGGTCTTGTTCTTTTTGGAGTTCATTTATTATGAGTTTGGTATTTATTTACTCTCTTTGCTGTTGTGTCTTTTTCCGGTACTTTTGTTCGATTAGGGTTCGAAGACGCCGGAGACCTCAACTTTGATCAAGCTCAAGAATACCAAGACCCCGCTGCCTTTAACCAAGGCGAGTCAATACTTTGATCATTCTGAGCCTACATTTTATGCAAATTATGTTTATTTAAAATATCAAAGTTGCATGCTTTACTTTTGTAATCAAATGTATGTTAAAGCTTAAGGTAGTTAAATACGCATTTGCTGATTAATTACTTATTAAGCCATCCTTTGATAAATCGAATGCGGTATTCTTTGTCACTCTAGTAAATATATGGTAAATACTAGTATATATTGTACTTAAGCGACATGCTAGTCTTGCTTAAGTACCGAGACAATAAATGTCCTGATCATCATCCTTTAAACATGAAAAATAGTTTTTGGTAGTTATTGGATGTAGATGACTGATGTGTTGCGTTAATTGGATTTCCTTCCCAAAACCCTAAAACAACTTGCTAGTACCCCATCTGGTCGGATGGAAAGAGTGGTGGGTGCGGACGTAGCACGAGCATGGTTGGTATGTGGTATGAACTGTCCAGATGAATTAAGGACTTAATCTTGTCATGACCTCCTGTGTAAAACCAGTACAACCGCAAGTCTGCAAAGTGCAACTTGACTTAGTAAAATTATTGAACCCTGAAAGTCATCCCACAACTGGTATTTAGAAGTGTGCAAGCGGCAGGACGTATGCTGTCTTGAGAGGGACACCGAGGAGGGTGAAGTTGCCCGCTGCGCTAGTCGTTGTGGCCGGGGCCAGCTGCGCTAGTCATTGGGGTAAACATCTCGCACAACTTATGGAATTGACCATAGGGGTGAGATGACGGAAGGGGCAAGGTAGTTTGAAATGTTACTGTGACGATCGCTCAACTACATGACTAAGGAATCATGTGGGGTAACGAGTATGATTATCTCTTGTGGGTACAATGTACAACCTCCATAGAGTCTAAACTGTTTAAACAGCCGCGCCTACGGTTAAAGGCGGACATGGGAACTTAACCTGAGTTAACTCTATTTCAAAAAAAATTGTGGGTGGAATGAAAATGTGGTGGGCTCATTCAGCCTTTGTTTTGGATTTTTCCTAGGTAGTCTTACCCAGTGTTGATAATCGGTGGATGTAGCCATTATCAAATTTAAGCATGAGGTGGAGGTAAGCTCTACTGTTATTTAACAATTGCACTTATTTCTCTTTAATGAAAATACAATTTGTTTAAAATGCTAAGTCATAGGGATTTGTACTTATTATAATTGAAAATGTTGCTTTAACAAATAAAAGAACCTGAGCCATCCTTGTTAAGCCTTGCATGTATACTATTGCATACTGTGTGTTGGCTCGCGAGCACGGTAGTTGTGCTCACTCTCGCTCCTCCCGCAAACCCTCCAGATGATATGGAGCAAGGAGACTACGCCTACTACGAGGATTCTGAAGTTGATGGCCAATGGAACCCTGAAGAGTAGTTTAAATTCTGTAGTATCGGTCTCGCCCCCGTCTAGCTGACTCCGCTGGTACCTAGGTGCATCATATATTATCTGAGTTTTCGGGTAATATCGGATGTACACAGGTTTCCCCAGTCGTTTGCCTGTGGAGAGATGCGCCCTCACCCCATTTTGCTTCCGTTGTCGCTTCCGCTACTTTTGTGATGTAATCATTTGACCTGTTCGGTCTTTATTGTAAAACTTACCCGATGCGGTCTATGTAAACTCTGATGTGTTAAGTTAATGACTGGTATGGTTTTACGCTATGTATGAAATGATTCAGTGATGTATTTGTGAGTGCTATCTACTGATCTAGGGAATAGCACGATGTATTCGCAGAGAATTCGAGAGTAGAAAATCCGAGTCTGACAGTTAACCGCAACAAGTTGCTTATATAGTGGAGCTGGCGCATTCAAAAGTCGAGCTGCGTCCGTTCCTTGACCATGAAACGATTCGACAGCCTCGGCCTTGAAACGGCAGCCACTAAGCATTAAACAACATCCACTAAGCATGACTATTTTAATACAATTACAGAAGTAAATGCACCCGTCGCCGTTTGAAATGTGATATGAGGTATGTCGTTGACAGTAGTTTTTTTTTTGTCTTTGTCATCTTTTGAAATGGGACAGAGGAGCAAATCATCATTTCAAATAGCGACAGAGATGGCGGCAAGAACCCTCCTATATAAACTTGAAAATTCAGTCGAAACTCGCATTTAATCAAAAAAGGAGAAAGATGGGAGGGTAAGGAGAGGAAGAAGCTAGCGAAGTGGTATCCTTAATAGAACGTTACGTCGCCTGCCTCTCTCTCTCTCTCTCTCTCTGTGATTATCTTTAAGGAATCAAGGTGGCGGTGGAAGATCTAAAGTCAGCTCGCTAAAAATGCCCGGTCGAGCATGCGACAGACAAGAGAAAGGCAGTCATGGTCCCAAATGCTCCTGGTAAGTGAGCGGATATTTCCAAGGAAGTCTTGGAAGCCTAGTACATAACTACCTCTGGGACTGGCCGCGCCCACAGACCTGCAAGAGATAAGAGAAAGGCACCGATGGGCCTCAAGGTTGACTTCATTTCGATCCACCAGTTTATCTAGTTCCAAAAGGCTCACATGTACCCTACGTGTAGACCGGGCTGATGATTCGCGTATGTTGTCGTTTCTACCATACGAGTAGTGAGACAAACAAATACACGTAATCAAACCCTGCATGCTATGTAATTCACACCTACATTATAAAATCTTATTGTCCGAACCGAAATCTCATCTTTTAAATCCGATTCCTTAATTATTCTTTATTTAATATTCTGTTCCCATTTTGGTTGTTTTGTGTCTGATTCGAAACGGACAAATTACTGAATCTTGTACGACTACTTGCGTATTTTTTTAGTGAATTGGGAGCCAATTTCATCGTAATCGGAACTCGATTTGCCATCAGTAATAAGCAGCTTGAGGAATTGGAGAGAGGAGATAGGGTTTGCTGATATTCGTGTTGACGCCTGTCAATCAATCTTTAGAAGAACCCCATGGACGGAGGGAGGGTTAGGAGCGTGTCCTCCGAGAAGTCCCTTCATGCTCGCACCGAGCTGGCTCTGCTTTGCTCTCATCTGATCTGCTGCGTGTTAACGTGATACACTGTGATACTCGGAGATCACGAATCATCTTCTCCCTTGTATTCGGTTTGTATATTTGCTTAGCTCGGTGTATATAGCTTATTTTTTATTCTTTCCTTGCCAGTTGAACCAAATGTAATCATACTAGCACAGACATAGGACATAACGACCTTGTTAGCAGATATAATACTACCACATCGGCCGACGAAAGATGGGGATAGAAGCGAGAGGGGAATAAATTGGGACGGAGGGGTACCTTGCAAAAGTACTTACCTGGACGAGGTCAAGGAGCGATCACGAAGGCTCATGGCCTAAGCTAGTAGCCTCCATTGCACTCGGGAGGAGTATTAGTTTCCCAACTTCCAAAGTGGGAGTGGACGTTATAATTTGTGACAGAGGGTACGTGTTCGCGCGGCCCTTATCAAAACAAAGTTTTAACATTTTTAATTGAATTGATTTTTTTTTGCGGCCCCAAGTTCTCAAATTTTTAATTGAATTGATTTTTTTGAGTCTCTAATGTAAGTCAATTAGATTTTAGTAGTTTGTAATTTATATTATTTGTAATTCAAATTGTCAATTAGAACCTTTAAACTCAATGTACGTATTTGTTCTACAGCTTGCGGGAAGTTGGTTTGCTCCTTTGCAATAGTTTCATTTTTTTTTTCTTTCTCGTATGTGATCCCCATTTCATCTGTTTTGTAAATAAATTAATCGATTTCTCCGAACAAATTGGGTTCGTCGCATTACAAAACATTGGTTGACCCAGGTAAACACACCTATTAATTAATCTACTGATAAGCTTTAAGCCCCCAACTTATTATGTGTCATGGACTGGGACTAGCTTCTGTGCATGCACTTCCAGACGGAGAGCTTTGGCGATCACTTTTCATGGGAACTAGTAGCCCGTGTGCGCCCCCTTGGGCGCGCTAGTTTTCAGGATTCTGAAAAGTCTGCGAGTCTTGTATGGAAGCGGGTAGCGGCTGTATAATTGATTCAAATAGCAGGTACTATATTTTATAGGAGCATACTCTAAGAAGTGCAAACAGAAAGTCTATATTGAGATGTACATAGCAGAACAGGTTAACTGGGCAACTGTTTGAGAGCACAACTGGCTGAACATGGGTTGTTTGAGTAGATAGATCTGCGTAGTGAATATTACATATGGACTGAGTATTACATATGGCTTACATAACTTAGCATCCTGTTAGCTAGCACTACACAGAACTTGCTGTTAGGCTTCAGAGCACGTTACCTGATGTTCACTGGGAGGGGGCGTCGCCCAGATTTAGCTTCTTTTTTTGGTAGCAGAAGAGGGTGCTGGATCTGTAGGTAGCGTATGCTGGGATCTGTGCGGTACAGTAAACATGTAAGATATATAAATTATAACGTGTAATCTGTCTAAGATGTATATAATCTAATATAGGAAGCAATGTTATAGGATTTGATCACTATTGTATGTTCGGTAGGCACTAACTGTGAGAGATAATAGAAATCTGTCACTAAAGAGAGAAACAGACGTATGTATTCAAGCAGCAAGCAGTAATCATATGTATCGGTAAAAGAATGCGCGTATATAATTGAGGTAGCGGATCGAAAAATCTTAATGTGATGATAAAAGATGCATGGCAATGAAAATATTTAGGTGTGGTTCTGTAGATATAGTAAGATAAGTCTAGTGTTCTATATATGTATTTGAGGTGCTGCATATAGAGACTGGTAAGAAGATGGTATAAGGTATTACATGGAGTAGAAATTACGAGCATTTATATATGTATTTGAGGTATTGCATATGGAGCTTGGTAAAACAAAGATATTATATATTATATAGAGTACGAACTAATTGCTTTGTAGTTAAAGTGGAATAGGTCCACGAGCGAGATGAAAGGCTAGGCACAGAAACGTGTACACGTCCACAGTGTGACCGACAAAGGACCTATATTAAGGTAATGAGGAGTAAGCATAGATCTCCATTACATATTAGTAAAAAAAAAAAGAGAGAGGGATAATCTGATGTATTGGATGTAGTTGTCTGTAGGGTATTCGAAGTAATAACTTACAGTAGACGCCTTTTTTCTTGTTGAGGACCAGCTGGGCTATCTTTGTCAGCAGGTGAAACAAATTGGTGTTGGTAGTCTGTGGACTGAATTTAGCGACTTGATGCCACCGTTGATGACTTCTACCGAAGTTGTCGAGGTGTGGCGTCGGCTGACTCTCTGGGCGGATGTCCCGGACTGTCCTGCCAGGTCGCGGCCGCGCTCACGGAGACTCACCGCCTCGACTTCTGGCGCGTCTCGGCTGAGTTCGAGATCGCGGCGCTCGGCTCGACTCGCCACCGCGCTGAGCTTGGTGGAGGCCTCACGAGTGTGCGTCTTGAGGAGACTCGTCACCGTGGCATGGCTCGGATCTGATCTGTTTTATGCCAAGACATCGCTCCTTTGCCGCCTCTTCAAGACCGATCAGTGACCCTTCTCCGGCTCCTCCGGTGGGCTGCTGTTTCTCTGCGGGTCTCCACTGCACCTCTCTGTCGGCGTCTTGGCCACAGTGTCGGGATTGTTACAAGCGGAGGAGGACTAGAGTCGTCGGGCGGGCGTCCCCGAAGGGCTCTGGAGGTTCTTCTCCCTCGTGGATGGCCCTCTCGCCAGGGCTCCTCTGGTGATGCCACACAGCAGCTTCTCTCACTGCTTGAGCGCCTCGGTGTCGGCTCATCCTCGGACTCCTCGGGTTACGCTCGTCGGCTCTTGCTTCTCGCCATCTTCCTCGCCTCCGCCTCCTCCCTCGTCAGTATCTTGTCTCGTGGATCTTGGACTCGGTGCTTCTTTTCACATGACACGATTCTACCCACCTTATTTCTCGTGCGGTCCACCGATTTTTCTTCCACTTTATTGATCTGCAGATGGTACCTCTCTTCTATTACAGCCGAGGCATCCTTTCCACTTCTTCTTTTCATGTTCCTGCGGTCTCTCATGTTCCTCGACTTACTATGCGACTTATGTCTACCGGTCGGATCACGATCACAACTGTCGTGTTGTTCTTGAGTCTGACTCTTGTTGTGTTCAGGACCGCCGCACAGGGACTCTGCTTGGTACTGGCCCTCGGCGCCGTGATTCGCAGCGTCTTTGGGAGCTCGACTGGCTTCATCTTCCTTCCGCTGACTCCACCACCCAGTCGGCCACTACCACTACCTCGCTTCTTTGCGTCCTCCACTACATCTTTTGCTCAGTGGCACCATCGTCTCGGTCATCTCTGTGGCTCGCGTCTATCGTCTTTAGTTGGTCGTGGTGTTCTTGGAGTCTATTTTCGGGACACATCGTTACATTGTATGGGTTGCAAGCTTGGCAAGCAACTGCAGCTCTCCTATCCCACTAGTGATTCTATTTCTACTTGTCCTTTTGATCTTGTTCACTCTGATGTTTGGGGTCCGGCTCCCTTCGTTTCGAAAGGGGGTCATCGCTATTATGTGATCTTTATTGATGATTATTCTCGTTATACTTGGATCTACTTCATGTCCGAGCGCACCGTGTTCTTTCTATTTATCGGATGTTCGCCACCATGGTTCGCTTTTCGGTTTGATTGATTATTCGTGTTTTTCGTGGACTCTGGCTGGTGAGTATCTCTCTCTTGCTTTACGTCGTTTTCTCGTTGAGCGGGGCCATTCTGTAGATAGTAAGTATGTAGAAACATATTTGCTAATAACGACGGTATGTGTGGTGGTACGAACAAGCTGTGGATGCGGTGTCTTTCATTCTATTGTTAATGGGGTGTGTTTCCATGTCTAGTTGCAAAGATACATATATATTGTTAGGATACCTCAGCAAGTACTGCGGTTACTATTGAAAGAAAGTAAACTGCAACAGAATAAGCAGTAGAATGAAAGAAACACTAAGCATCTCAATAGGCATTGTTTTGTAAGTAACAGCACAGTAAATAAAGTCAGATGCAACAAAACAAGCGCAAGAATGAAATAAAACTGCAGTACCTCTTCGGTATCTCGGCTCTTTTACGCGGAGTTTGATGGGCATGGTGGGACAATTAAACCGGCAATTTCGGTTGATGATGAAGTGAGCAACGCAGGGTCTATCCGTGGAATAGTAGTTTGCCTTCCTAAAGTTAGTACGAAACGGTTGACCTGGAAGGTTTTTTTTGGACCATAAAAAAAACACACACACATAGCTAGAGGTTGTTAGATGTGTATTGTACAAAGAGTTCTTTGTATATATACCGTATATATACTTGTGTATATATATTATATTCGCTCATTGGCTTCGTATTGGATATATGCGCTATTCATAATATGGTATCAAAGTGAGGTTAGGGTTAGGATCTTACCGTTGCCGCTGTCGGTCTTTCTGCCGGCCGCCGCGGCCACCCTTCCCGTGTCCTCTGCCACCACCCGTCGCTTGTCGTCACCGGTCGCCGCTATTGATCTCCTCTGGATTGGATATATGCGCTATGGAGACTTTTCAGACTTAGTATGCTGCCTACAAGACATAGATTGATGAAGATGCTCGTGCCTCTTCTATTATGATCACTAGTATGGAGGTGAAATTAACTGGGAATGTAGTTGGTTTGGCTTCAGCACAGTTGATATGGACGCATATGCGCAACTGCTACGAGCCGTCTGGTGATTCCTTATATCTTGCTGTTGTGCATCAGGAGCAGTCACTACAGCAGGGAGATACCACTGTGGACGAGTTCTATGCCCAATTGTATGCGGTATGGCGTCAGATTGACTCTTTGGAACTGGATGTTTGCCACACTTGTCAGTGTCGTCAGCGTCAGCAGTCTCACCTGGAGCTTTATCGCATCTATGACTTCTTGACACATCTTCGGGCTAAGTATGAGCAGACTCGTGCTCAGTTGCTGGCATGACACCCTCGTGTGACTTTGTTAAGGCCCTTACAGTTGTTCGTGCTGAGGAGATTCGCCTTCGTGTTTTGGGTCTGCTGTCGTTCCAGTCGTCTCTTTCGGTTCTCGTAGCTCTTCTAGCTTCTACACCTGCTACAACTACTCCATCACCGGTTGTGTCTTCACCAGTGACAGCTGCTGTTGGTAGGGGACTACATTGCACTTACTGCAACAAGGATGGACATGTATAGCGGACCTGTACAAAGAAGAAGGATTTACGTCGTGGTGGCCGTCCTCCACATGGAACTGGTCGCCTCTTCTCAGAGGAGGTCTGGTGCTTCTAATTCTCAGAAGTTTCTCACACTGGTGCGTCGCATGGCTGCTTTTGCACCGTCTGGTTCTGTTGGTTCTGCTACACAGTCTTCTAGTGAGAGACCACCTTCTACTTCTTCCTCAGGTATATCACCTTGGATTCTTGACTCTGGAGCTTCCTTTCATATGACATCTGATTCCACCAGTCTCTCTTTCATTCGTCCTTTAGCTGCTCCTATCACTGTTCAGACAATAGATGGTACCTCTCTTTCTGTCGCAGGACGAGACACACTTTCAAATTCCTCTTTTCATGTTCCTGTTGTTTCTCATATTTTCAAACTAACCATGCAGCTCATATCTGCCGGTCAGCTCACTGATCATGGTTGTCGTATTATTCTTGATTCTGTTTCCTGTTGTGTTCAGGATCGACGCACGGGTACTCTGGTTGGTACTGGCCCTCGCCGCTGTGACTCACAGCGTCTTTGGGAGCTTGACTGGTTTCATCTTTCTTCCGTTGCACCTGCCAGTCTTGTAGCATCTACTGTCGCCACGGCTTCTGCTGCATCCTCCACTGCGTCTTTTACTCAGTGGCATCATCGTTTGGGACATCTTTATGGGTCGTGTCTATCCTCTTTACTTTGTCGCAGTCTTTTATGGCCTGTGTCTGGTGATGCTTTTCTAAATTGTCAGCGTTGTAAGCTTGGTAAACAGCTTCAACTTCTCTATCCTTCCAGTGAGTCAGTGTCATATCATCCTTTTGATCTTGTTCATTCTGATGTATAGGGTCCAGCTCCTTTCATTTCGAAACGAGGTCATCGATATTATATAATTTTTATTGATGAGTCTTCTCGCCACACAAGGATAACTTTATGTCATCTCGTAGTGAAGTTTTATCCATCTATAAGAATTCTGCCACCATGATTCGTACTCAGTTTGATTCTCATGTTCGTGTCTTTCGTGCTGACTCTGCTGGAAATACTTGTTAGAAGTCCTTCGTGGTTTTCTTGCTGAACAGGACACTCTCTCTCGGTTTTATTGCCCTGGTGCTCATGCCCAGAATGGTGTGACTGAACGGAAACATCGTTATCTTTTTGAGACAATCCTTGCTCTTATGCTTGCTTCTGCTATCCCACCATATTTCTGGGTTGAAGCTGTTTCTACTGCCATTTTTCTGATTAATATTCAGTCTTCTTCTGCTCTTCAGGGTGGGATCCCGGTTGAGAGTCTCTATGGTAAAACTCCTGACTATTCTAGTCTTCACCTCTTTAGATGTGTGTGCTATGTTCTTCTTGCCCCTCGTGAGTGCACTAAGCTGACCATTCAGTCTGTGGAGTGTGTTTTTCTGGGCTATAGCATTGAGCTATAGCGCTGAGCATAAGGGATATCATTGTTGGGATCCTATTCCCGAGACATCACTTTTGATGAGTCTCGTCCTTCTCCTTTCACCACTTCAGCATCTCTTGTCGAGCCTCTTTCTTTTCTGACTTTTCCTGATACTCCTATTGTCACCACACCTCCATCATATTCTTTGATCTCACTGGTGCCTCCTCCACCGTCTCCTTCGCTACTGTCATCCTCTCCAGAGGTTCCTCCTGGCTTTGTTCCTTCCTATCCTCTCTACTACACTCTTCGTTCGCGAGTTGGAGATTCTCCCGATGCACCATCTTCTTCTGAAGGGTCATCGCAACGCATCGAAGAGTAGAAATGGCTAGCGATCTGTGACGCCCCGTGTCATTACCCCAGGGGTAATCACACTTAGGCACACGGATTAATATTTGTCTGCTCGGTAGAACACCGCTCCGACGAATAGCAAGCCATTATCAGAGTGCGCAGCAGAACAATAAGGTGAAAACTGTTCTTTATTACGACAGTTAACCACGCAAGACTAAGGTTCTTTACAAGTGGTAAATTACAAAATTGCCAAAAAGAATTAGGACCAAATCCCTTATCTTACTTTCCTTGCACCCTCCAAATTCTAGTCATCCCAACTGCTGAATAAAATACCCTCTCACCCTGTTCCTCGTAGTCAGCGCTATAGCCTCCTGCGGCGTCTTCGGTACCTGCATGTCCTTTGTCCACTCGGGATACTTCCCGACCGACTAAGATCTACAAAGGATAATACTAACAAGGTTGAGTACAGATGTACTCAGCAAGCATTAATAGCAACATATGCACTGTATGACTCATCTCTGTCTGTATCACACTTTCTATCTCATCTCATTTCTGAAAATAAATCCTTAAAACATTATGTGACAAATTTTAATACTGAAAACACTACTGGTCACTCGGAGAGAAGATAGACCCCTGGTGGTTCCCGTAGACTCCAATCCAGAAGACTGGCATGAATTCATGATTTGTATAGCACTACGCAGGCTTGTACCACTTTACCCATAGTTATTCTGAACTCTAAAATGAACCAGGTCCCCAGCATTTCCTTTGATGCAGGTTCAAGTTCAGAATACATAACGTTTTCCAGGTTACGTGATTAATTTTTCCACCCATTACTTTCCGTCGGTGCCGACCTCGTCTTCACACCGAGTTCTGGTAATGTTGGTTGAGGCAGCTCCTGTCCTACACTCAACACTCCACCTTAGCGCTATAGCGCCTTGGATCCCCCACTTCCGGTCTCTCCTCACGGTTCTGGGTTCCTCCATTCTCCTTCTCATATATTACTTACCCATTGTGGAAAGCATAATCACGTAACAAGGTAACATTTTCTGCCCGCCGAAACGGGAAAATGGTTGGCACTGAATTTACTCCCCGACCGAGTAAGAGTTTTGTTGGTCCTTATAATATAACCATATGTAAAGGGCTCCCACCTCTTACCTCATCATTATCATCTATTTCTCATTTTCTTCCTCTGCCCTGGGCCCCTTTACCAGCCATATACTAATATTATCACATTTTTCTTTCATCTTTCTCATCTCTTTCATAATCATCTCAATCATTTGATTTGAGTTTGGAAAATAAATTTTGATGCAATACATATTCTACAGTAATATACGGTTTGTATTTAAAATAACTACATTGATGTTCAAGAGGATCGCTTGCCTTCGTAGATGTAGTAGAGGTCGGTGTCGACGAGTCCTTGATCAGTTACACCGGTCGGCTGGAGCTCGTCCTCTGAAGCAGTACGGCAATACAAATAATATGTAGATAAATACTTAGTGATTTATGTGCTATTATGCGAATAAACTGTTAATGCGACTCCTATTGGTTAGTCAATTTTACTTTACAAATCTTTTCCCGGACCTTACCCAGTTAGCACTCCGCCACTGGAATACCATAGGGTTAACTCGCTCTACCACCACGATTGCCCAGCTGACGATCTATCACCCTACAATCGCGGCCACTCTAGCTTACCCTCGTTGCACTCACAAAAACAAAACTGAGCGCTGACGACTGCCCACACTACCCTACACACAAACAAGTTACTAAAAGAAATAACACGAGCCAAAACCAAAATCCTAAATTTTCTAGACTTAAAATTATACACCAAACTTCTAATCCTAAACCCTAATTATTAACTAACCTAAATACCTAACTAACTACCTAACCCGCCGGCTAATCCAAACGCTAACCTAACTATTTAACACCGCCGCCTCCGCCTCCTGCCGACACAGCTCCTCCCCACGCCCTTCTCTCTATTTCCTCCCCACTCTCTCGTCTCCCTCACTCTCTCGCCTCTCTCTCGGATCCTCAGCCGCCGCCTCCACTCCCGTCGGTCGGCTCCTCGGCCTCTACTCGCTCGCTGGCTCGAGCTCGCCAGTTCTGCTCGCGCCATTCCTTTGCCCGGCGCGGCCAAGGCCAGCGCCTTCTCGCCTCACCGATCGCCGCCCCCCGGCCGGCTCAGCGCCTCCTCCGCTCCAGTCTTGCCGCCGCTCCTTTGCGCCACCCACATTCTTTGCGACCCTGAGCACCCTCACTCCCGGCTAGCTCCTCCGGCGCACTCAAGGCCCTGCGCCACCGCTACCGAGTCCTCCTCCCCTCAGCTCCCTCCCGGTCCGGTGCACGACGGGCTCGACCGGCTCGGCCTTCCGGCCGCCAGCCACCCTGGGCTCCCCAGATCCGGCCCGGCGCTTGGCCTCCCGTTCTCGGTCCTCTCCCCTGGGTCCTGAGCCCACTCCCGGCTCGGCCTACTACCAGATTTGGTTCACCCGTTCTAGTTTGATTTCAGTTATGTTGATTTTTAGCAGATCTAGTTGAATCCATTACTAGTGCTAGTTGGTGATTATGCATGCATGCTCGTGGATACTGATTGGAGGTGGTGGGTGCTGGCTCGGTTTGCCACTGAAGGCGGGGGAAATGCCTGGTTTTGGTTGCTACCGAGGCAAGATCTCATCCTAATCTCCTTCTACTCCTCTCCCTACTGCTCTGGGATGGGCTGAACTGAAAGCTATACTTTGATGATATTGAGATCTGGTGATATGTGTGAATGACATGAATGAATGATGGTGGGGCTGTGGTGTGGTTGCTACTTGTGCCGTGGATAGTTCAAATTGATGTATGAATGGGGTTACCTCTTGATGACTCTGGGTTGGGAGAAAAGGATGGCAAGTCGGGCCTTGTCTTGGTGCTCCCTCTTCTTTCGCTCCTCCCCTCGGTTCCCCGGTGGTTCCTCCTCCCGTTCCTGGTGGTTCCTCCTCCTGGTGCCAACTTTGACACCCTTGGCCTTGTGGTCTTGCCATCTTGCCCTCCTCCTCCTTCGGCTGGATGGATGGGGGATCTGGAGGTGGGGATGGAGTTGTGTTTGGCTGTGAGTTTGCTTGAGCTTCTGGCAGTGTGGGTGTGGCCTTGTGTTCTGGCTTTGTATGGGGGGATGCATCTCTACTGGGGGTGAATCGCTATCTTGGTCAAATGGTTAATGACCACTATGCCCTTGTGCTCACCGGCTGGCTCTCCCGAGATGTTTTTGGGCTGAGGGAAATTTGGTCAATTGGCTGGCAATTCGCTATGCAGGATTCTCTATGCGAGGATATTCTCTCCCGGATGTTTTGGGCCGAGGGCAATTTGGTCAATTATTGGCAATTCACTATGCGAGGATTCTCTGATCGCGAATCGATATTCGTAGGTGTTGGATTCGAAAATGCTGAATGCTGAAACCTACGGAAATAAGACGTCGCCGATTATCTTAGGTTGGTCTAGGTATTATGAGTATCTAGGTGCCGACTGATTTGGGTTTGCCTAGGTGACTTGAAAAACAGGATGCCGGTTAACCCAGGTTGGTTTGGGTAGTCTCGGTACTCAGGGTGCCGGCTAGTCTAGGTCGATCTGGGAACCGCAATGATTCCCACGGTACTCTGACGGCAATTCACTTTATTCTAACTCTATTCTATAGTTTTTGAACTGCTAATGGTCTTATGGTTGATTAGCGAACAATGGAGCTGGAAATGGTGATTCGGATTGGGTCGAGAAAGACGGTTTGACTGAACGGCGATGGACGAACCATACTTCAAGGAAGACTTCAGCGATATGCAATGCAAGATTTTAATTTAATCTTTTTGTAATGTAATCAAAGTTGTAAACATGATCTATTCTGATGTAATAAATTCTTGTATTCCTTGAGTTCAGAAAAATTTTATTTACTACTAATCAGCTATTAAGATTAATTAAATTAGTCTGATTTTCCGAGTTCTCACACGATCGCAGACGAAGAACGAAGAAGAGTACAGTCTGTTTACAACGCGACTACATAAGTCCGAAACGCATAAACGTAGTATGTGCGAACAAGGCTGAGCAACATAGTGACGTAAAGCTGTAGGCACAGCAACATAGTGACGTAAAGTTGTATGTTGCACGGGACTCACAGCGCGGCCGATCGAGAAGCGAGGATCGGACGGTCGTGCACGGCCAACCGAATATGATGTCGGACGGCGGAACCTGCAGACGGAACAAGTAAAACGGGTAAAGACGTAGCAGAGCAGGACGCTGTCAAGCTGAAACTCAGAGCACACGGGAAGAGCCGAAAGGAAGGGTGTGGCTAACAAATCAACATTCGAAAGCACGGATCAGCAATGGAGGAACCCCGAAACCAGTTGTAACCCAAAAAAAACGGGGAAAGTGTTACAGAACCAGGACCAGGTGCGACAAAGCAAGAAACGCGCAAGCAGCAGAAACTAATTCGCATCACCCGCATCAGAGATGCGAAATCAAGAAGAAGGAAACAGTGCGGGAGCGACGGGAAGAAAGGCGACAAAGAGAGAGAGCATCGACGATGTTGTACGCAGAAACACAGAAATAAATAGCACCGGAGAGCAGGACGGGGGCGAAAGGGACTAAATGGAAGAGAACACGGACAGGGTAGAAGTAGCGAATCTGGGAGAAAAAAGAGGGCAAGAGGAAGTAACATGCCACAACGACAACCGAGAACCTAAGAACAGCGGAATATCAGTAAACCAACAAGGGCAAGAGGAAGTAGCATGCCACAACGACGGCCGAGAACCTAACAACGGTGGAATCAGTAAACCAGATGCCCAAAACCAGTCATGCATCAACGGGAATGGAGATGAGAAACCAAGCATATCTAAAAAGATCCCCAAACACGGAAGACACAGAACGGAAAACTAAGAAGAGGAGTAGGCGAGAAGCAGGAATAAACCGAAATGTGAGGGACGAACCCAAGGCAGAGAAAACGAGAGAGGCGATAAGAACGAGAGTGAGCGGAGCTGACGGAAGCGGAGAAGCAAAAGGACACAGAGGACGCGGCGGGAGCAGGACGCAATTAAAAAAAAAAAACAAGCACACGCACCAAGGTGGAAGAACCACAAGCCAGCGCATCGGCTGAGACGGTCGAACGGGATGAAGAGGCCCAGCAGGATCGGACGAACGAAACGAGAGGAGAAACTTCCGAACGCATCGGCCAGGCGATCGACGGACGCAGAGGAACACGAGGTAGGATCCGACTGAATCGGACGACGTGGCCCAGGGAGCGCCGCTAGCTTTCTACCTCCAGCCCCAAGTGTCGCGCATTCTCTCCCTTGTTCTGTTTCACTGCGAGTTTACGTTAGACACGATCTCCCTACACGTCGATTTCGTTCGGCACGCAGAGACCTGTAAATATACTAGCACCCAAGCATACGTGCAGCGCATTTTTGTAGCCGCGACACATCATCGTGCTTGTGCAGGCCGTACGTCCACGGCCGCCGGCAGCGCTGACAATCACCCAGACGAAGGAGACGGCGTCCGTGCTCTGCAGTGTGGGACTGCCCAAGACGACGGCGTATCGGAGAGTCCCACGGCAGTGGTCCACGATGATGAGGCGGGCACGTCGGGCTCCCTGACGATGTCCTTCTCACCATATTGGAGACGCTGGTAATGGACAGCAACGTCCACGCGGCCGTAAGGGCCTCCGCCCTCTCACGGCGGTGGAGGCGCCTGCCGTGGCGGCAGCTCACTTGTGTCTGTTTCGACGTGACAACCTTCCTCCCAACTGCACTGTAACACCCTATTTTATTACCCTAAAGGTAATCACACTTAGACATACGTGTTATTATTCGTTTGCTCAGTAGAACACTGATCCAACGAATAGTAAGTTTTTACTAGAGTTACGCAGCAGAACAATAAAATAAAAATTATACTTTTTGTTTCAGTTAGCCACGCAAGGTTATGACTCTTTACAAATAGTAATTTACCATCCACAAAGATAAATGAGACCAAGTCCCCTTTTGCTCGCCTTCCCTACTCCATCAACCTTCTACTCGTTACATTCGTTGAAAGTTGTCCATCTCACTTTGGTCCTCGTGGTCAGCGCCCTCACCTTAGGCGGCCTTTTCGTACCTACATGTCCTTCGTCCCACTCGAGATAATTCCCGGTCAGACTAGGATCTACAAAGGAGAATACTAATAAGGTTAAGTACAAAAGTACTCAGCAAGTATTAATAGCAAAAGATGCACTGTATGACTTATCTCTGCTTGTTATCATATTTTCTATATCATCTATTTTCTGAAAAATAACTCATTAAAACATTAGATGGCATATTTTAATACTGAAAACACTACTGACCACTCGGAAAGAAGATAGACCTCCAGTGGTTCTCGTAGACTCCAATACAAGAGACTCGCATAAATTCATGATTTGTTTAGCACTGCGCATGCTTTGTACCACTTTACCTATAGCGATTCTGAACTCTCTGCGAATTGGGTCCACCGCATTTCTTTTGATGCGGGTTCGAGATCAGAATACAAAACGTTTTTCAGGTTACATGATTAATTTCTCCACCGCACCCAGTCCTCCACCGAGTTCCGATAATGTTAGTTGAGACATCTTCTATCCTGCACTCGACACTCCACCTTAGCGCTATAGTGCCTTGGATCCCCCACTTTCGGTCTCTCCCCACGGTTCTGGGTTCCTCCATCACACTCACACATATTACTTTCCCAATGTAGAGAGCATAATCACGTAACAAGGTATCATTTTCTGCCCGCCAAAACGAGAAAATAGTTGGTACTAAATTTACGTCATCTGACCAAGTAAGAGTTTTGTTGGTCCTTATATTTTAACCATATGTAAAGGGTCCCACCTCCTGCCTCATTTCTTACCTGCCACGGACCCCCTTTACCAGCCATATTATTCTTATCTCTTACCTTTTTCCTTTCTCTTTCATCTCTTTTCTTATCTTCCCAATACCATCTTAATTCGATTTAATTTTGAGAAATAGTTTTGATGCAATACATATATGATAGAGCAATATACGGTTTACATTTAATATAACTAATTTATGTTCAAGAGAATAGCTTGCCTTCGTAGATGTAGAAGAGGTCGGCGTCGACGAGTCCCTGCTCAGCTACACCGGTCTGCTGGGGTTCGTCCTCTGTAGCCATGCGGCAGTACAAATAATACATAAATAAATACTTAGTGAATTTTATGTGATAGTAGGCGTATAAAATGTTAATGCAACTCCTTTTGTTAGCAAATTTTAATTTAATAACATTTTTCATATCCCGACCCAGTCAGCACTCTCCCACTAAAATCGTTCCACGGTTTACTCGTTCTATAGTCGTGATTGCCGAACTCACATTCTATCACCCGACAAGCACTATTACCCGTGCTTACACTCTGCTACGCTTGTATGAATTTACCCGGGTGTGTATGCCTAATATTACATCCTTATATACAAACGGGGTTGCTTTAATTTAATTAAATTAACATAATTAATACAATTTTTCTAAATTTTTCCTATACTTAAATTTCCTACACAAAATTTCATAATCCTAACCCCTAATTACATATTACCTAACTACCAAACTACCTGATCACCTCTCCTTATCCTTAACCCTACCGACACCAACACCCACTACCTCCTCTCTCATTCTCATCCTCTCCCACTCTCTCCTCTCCGTCTCTCTCTTCTTGGCGCCCTCCACCGCCGCCGCCTCCGGCTCCTCCTTCGACTCCTAGCTCAACCGGGCGTCGACTCCGCCGCCTTTGGCCGCCTCCTTTTCTCCCGGCGCCGCCGGATGGCCCGGCACCGCCATGCGCCACCTCTCCCGGCTCGACCTCTTCTCAGCTCGCCCAGGCCTTGCACGCGCCAACCCGGCTGGCTCGGCCTCCCGGCCTCCGGCAGCCTCAGCTCAGATCCGCCGCGCTTTCCCCCTTGCTAGCCGCGGCCACCACCTGGCTCTTCCCTGGTTGCGCCCTTCTCCACCGACCCCGGCCCTGGCCCGGCACCTCCTCCAGCCCCTCGACCGCCTCACTCGGCCCCCACGCCACGCTCCCCCTGGTGCCCTGAGACCGCTTCCGGCTCAATCCCCAGCCTGGTGCACTCCTCTTGTGCTATATGGGAATACATAAAAAGTAGGTCACTCGAACACCTATGTAACTGGATGGCACAACCACGGTAGAATGTTGCAAATTAGTTAGCCAAGTTATGCCCATTTCCCGACTTGTGGTAGTACGTTGGGGCTTAAAAAGATGCGGCTTGAAGACCAGTCCTTAATTGACTTAGGCGACTCTCCAAAATAACCCCCAGGCCTCGATCATAAAAATAACTCGATCCCGTGCACCATCCAAACATCCATTTCGCTCAAGTCCAAACTAACTTTTATTTTATTTTTCCAAGTTAGATCATTTTCCAAAACTTCTATGGTAAAAGCAATACCATAGCATCATGTTAAATCATAGTTGATCATGTAGCTAAATTCTCCAAATTAAATATTTTTTGTCTAAGCATAGCTAGGCGTATTTTTTCCACAAGAACATCTAATCAGTACTATTGTATTAATCGGAGTTTTATCTAGGGTGAAAAAGGGTGAGGGGTTGATGTCTAAGAATTGTTAACTACAGATCAGTAAGACAACCTCCAAGATTAGAATCATAATTTCTAAATCAATCTATTAAGTCTATTGATCCACCACACTATTGTTTACATTAATCCACCAATATTTGCAAATCAACCAAACATTACTATTTAATTAACTCCACCAATATCATTAATTCTCTACAATTCAACCAATGCACCTGAATTCCATTCATAACTTACTATAATAATCCAATTTTATTATTTATTCATCACCTAAACCTGATCATCTTGTCAAAACTAAACTTCCAACAATCACAACTAACACATTCATATCCACTAATATTCCTTCTAAATCCAATTATTCCATCATAACTCATACATCCACTATAATCAAATTATCCTTCTAACACCATAAAGTTTACACATACTTCTTGATTCAACCTAATCCACCAAAATTAACATCATGAATTGGTAAAACTATAATCCAATCTCCAACAATAATCTAGTTCTATAATAATCCCATATCCAACACTCAAGTATTTCTATATTCCCACAATAATACACTCCAAATAATTCGATCATGATATAATCCGATGATCCAACAATAATGTAATCTGATCATCCAATCTCCAATAATTATATAATCCTACAATTTCATCTTCAACAATAATCTGTCTCCATAATCCAATATCCATCAATCCAACTATCCATTAATCTAATATCCAACAATAATATAATTCTATAATCTAATCTCCAACAACAATGTATTTGTACAATCCAACAATAATATATTTATCATAATCCGATCATAATATAATCCTATGATCCAACAATGATGTAATCCGATAATCCAATAATAATATATGTCTATGATCAATCATCCAACATCCAACAATCATATTTCCAATCTCCAACAATATTATTTATATAATCCAATCTCTAATAATTATATTTTTATAATCCAATCTCTTCAATTTAATCCTATAATCCAACATCCATCAATCATATGTTTCTATAATCCAACATCCATCAATCCAATTTCCAATAGAATAATAATATAATCCAATCTTTTCAATTTCTAACTCCAAAATACATCATACTCGGAACGGTTCTCCATACTATCTATCTTCACAATACTTGGCTATACAAGGTAATTTGGGAATAGTTATAAAGCTTAAAACATGAATTTAAATTACTTGAATATAAATACACATGCAATAATAGTTTAAAATATAATTTAAATAATTTAAATACTAAGATTAAAATATAATCAAAGGATGTAACTTGCCTTGCTTATTTAGTTATTGTTCTTTAACGGCGTCGAAATCGAGCTCTCCGAAGTCGTCGAAATCTACACGCGAAAACAAGCCAAATTCAAATAAACTCTAAATTAAATAATTTTAGTTCTAAGAGAAAGATATTGAATTTAGATGAATTTATAAATTTGAAGCACTGAAATCGGAGCTCGAATGAGGAAGAACGGGCTCTCGAAAGTTTGAAAATCACATAAAATGGTGAAAAGAGAATTTTCAGATTTTATGGAATTGATTTTCTAAAGGAAAATTAATTATTGCGTCCCGATGACGTCAACAGGGAAATTTCAAATTCAGTTGGAATTATTTTCAAAGGAAAAAGGGAGTGTGCCACTGACACGTGAGCCTGGTTCTTGTGGACCGGGTCCACGGGAATGCCCAAGTCCGCGGTGGACCGGGGTCACGGGAACAAGGTTTTGCCGCGTGGCTTGCCACTCGGGCAGCCACGCGGGAGGTGAGGGGACTGCCACGTCATCTAAGGGGGGAGGTGTCTCCAAATGGAGGTGACATGGATGGCAACGTCAGCAGGACATCGATGGCGGCTCGGTGCGGCACTACGCGCCATGGTGAGGCTCGGGTGGGGTACCAACGGGAGGAGAAGAGCGGGGTGAGTATGATACTCAAGGTTCTGGCGATGAAGCTCAAGGATATGGCCGGTAGAGAGTGGAAAAGCGGCCCGACGGCGCGGTGAGATACGGTTGGTGGCGGCGGGCTCTCTGGTGACGCTCTAGTGGCGAGAGGAGGCCACTAGAGAGGAGGGGCACCATGAAGAACACGGCGAGGCGATGCCGGAGGTGCTGACGTTGTCGCCAGACATCCTCCTCGACGGCGGAATCAGCGGCGAGAGGTGTGGCGGTCGGCGAAGAAAGAGCTCAGTTTGCAGAGAAAATAGAGAGAGGGAGGAGGGGAGAAATGGGGAAAAGGAAAATGGAAGGAGAGGGGGCACCGGGTGCTTCCCTTTATAGGAGCCGAGGAGGAGAGAGGGAGGAGATCGACAACATAGGGGCGGCTGGGAGATGCGGCGGCCAGAGCGCCGGGCGGAGCCGGCGCGGCATGGGCGCGAGTGACGCAGACGGGACGCGAGCGCAGCGGCATGGGCACGAGGCGTGGGGTCAACAGGAGCAGGTGGTGGAGAAGACCGAGGCAGGTAACGGCATGGCACACGGCGCTCGGGCATGGGCGCCCATGGCGGCAGGTGAGCACAGGGAAGAAAGGCAGGAGGGAGGAGGTGGCGGCCTAACAGGCGGGCCCCACGGCAGTGAGAGGGGAAGAGGGAGAGAAGCGGTTGGGCCGCGGTTGTGGGCCGCGCGGAGGAAGGAATGGGCCGGGAGCAAAAAGGCTTTCGGCCTGAGATGATTTTTTGGATTTTAAATGCTTTTTCCAATTACAGAAATTCAAGAAAAACCAAAATGGCTTTTAGAAAATATAATAGAGTTCAAAGATTAAGGAAAAATTCATAGAAATTCCCTAACTTAATTTGAACTTAATAAAAATTATTTACAACTTTAAGTTGGCTTTTATTTTTGCACATAAATTATTTTTAGTTTTGAAAAATAGGGAAAAGCCTTTTTAAAGTCCAGAAAATCCAATAAATTAATTAAAATTTTCCTTTTAACTCTAAATCCAATAAGAACCCAGTAAACTCAATAAATTTTATTTTTTACTTTTAAAATATAGGAAATCGAGAAAAGCAATAAAACTCTTTTAAAACTCAGGGAATTCAATAAAATAATAATTTTATAAATTTTAAATTTAGTAATATAATTTTGGGATGTTACAATTACGGTACGCTTCTCCCTTGTTTGGCTCGGGAATTATTAATCTTATCTTACTGTCCTCTCCTTGATTGTGGTCCTGTTCGCTTATCAATTTGTGCATCAAGTCTGGTAGTTGGATAGTTCTACGCGTGAGACATTTTGTGAGAAATGCGATGCAATCTGTTGTTTTCTGGCATCAGTGAAGAAGAGTGCTCTCCTGGTTGTAAATTGTTAAAAAAAATGCCTCTGTTGTAAATTCAGCGACTACAGTAAAACACATGTTTTCCCCAAAAACAGCTGTCTTATTGCATTGTGCCATTGTGGCATAGCAAGTTCCAAGCTTTTGAAGCTAAACCAACAAAGAATTAAAATGACCTCTATAAACTAATGGATTTATATATGGTGAAGACCACCGGAACATGTCTGCATTCTGTTTAGTTGTACTTAGAATGTGGAATTAGCCTCTAGTGTCCTGTTTTTGGCACGTCCAAATCTTCTGACATGTATCGTTTACTTGGTAGTTTCTGATCATTTGTAATTTTCTTGGTTGGTATCCTTGCAGGGTGTGCTAGGACCTAGATTCCAGAGATGGACAAGCAAATAATCTCAACAGGTGTTCTTGCAAGACTGCAGAATTCCATACGCATATGCCTAATAGCCGTGCTGTCTTATGATCTAATGCCTATACATATCGCGTTTATTATGGTTGGAAACCGCATATATGCTAAATTCAGGAGCATGAAGGAAAGTACTGGCCATAGGTTTGGCTTCTCAGCTCTCATTGCAAATCTACGGTATTGCTATGAAATGGGTGTGAAATGTGTGTGTTACAGTGTATGCATTCAGTATAGACAATTTCAAAAGATACAGGACTGAAGTGCAAGCCTTGATGGACTTAATGGAGGAGAAAATCAATGAACTGTTAGAAAACAACATTTATCAACAAATTCGGGTGTAAGGTCAACTTCTGGGGAAACTTGGCCTTGTTAAGTGAACCAGTGAGGCTAGCAGCTAAGAAGCTCATGGCGAGCACAGCTGGGAACACGGGGCTGGTTTTCTCGGTTTGCTTGGCATGCAACTCTTACCTCTGAGATTGTCCATGCTGTTCGGGAACCCTGCCACGAAAGGAGCCACATGATGCAGATTGAGCATGCTGGTAGTAACCGCAACAGCCATGCTTCAATTAATGCCATGTGTTCAGAGATTTCAGTGTCTAACTTGGATCAACATCTTTATACAGCTGGCTCCCTGGATCCTGATGTTGTGATCAGGACTTCAGGTGAGACGCGACTGAGCAACTTCCTTCTTTGGCAGACTACATTCAGTAACCTGCAGAATCCAGAGCCTCTGTGTCCTGATTTCTCTTTGAAACATCTTATCACAGTATCAGAGGGTTTACCCTCACTTGGAGAGGAACAGAAAGTTGGCTGAGATGCATCTCTAACCTCCTCTTTTGTACTGTTTCTATTGAATAAACAAAGAAATACTTATTGCAGTCTAAAATGCGCGACTGTCCATTGCTACAGTCGTTTCTTCTTCTGTTGCCGTTTCTTCCGGAGCGGAACGAATTGCTCAGTGATGGAGCGTACTGAGGTTTGCATGCACCGAGTGCGATGACCTATGATATGGCTGTCTTAGGCTAGAAATGTTTATTGAGAATTCATGACACCATAACATGAGAAGAAGATTGGGCCAAGAAACAGGTGGATTGCTGGGAGATATAAGCTTGTGTTTCCGTAAAATGAATATGAAAGAGGAGTAAGTTGGGCGTGCATTTTACTGAAAGGACTACAAAGGCCAAAAGAACCGAGCCGTGCAAGTTTAGACCCCCTGGCTTGACGTTTTTGGAAGCACTGGTAAAAAAATGAGCACCCTACGGGGCTATGGGGGGAGTTAGCCACCAGCCAAGATTCGGCCGAGTCGGCTGTTTTTATTCTAGAATCGTATTTTACTGATTTTTTTTTAAAAAAAATATATATGAATTTTTGATCTTTAACTCTCGGGTCATTACCCAAGACACTCCAGGTCTAGCTCCGCTCCTACTTACTACTATTACAACTTAGCTATTCAACATCAAATTTTGTGCATCTGGCAGACGTGAATTACGAGGGACCTCGTCGCAAACAAATCAACATGTTCGTCCTCCAGCAATCTTGATCGGGCCAAGGGCGGCTTCTCAGTCAACCCTGGCACGCAGTCTTAACATCCAAACTTGTGTTGATGGGGATAGCTTTTATCTTGTGAATGAATCACGTGGAATCGACGTACAGGGAACGGATCACGAACATGGTACCGACTTTCCTTGGTCGGTGCGGCCACTGTAGCTCGGTAGGAAAGGAGAGAAAAGAAAGAAGCGACGCGCCATGGATGGGATGAGAGAGCCAGAGAGGAGGATGTGGCGTCGACGTGGAAGACACCAAGAAAACGTGGCGTTGCCATGGAAGACACAGACAGGAGAATGTGGATATGTAGTTGTCACGGCAGCAAAACCTGTGTAGTTTTGAACTAAGGTTGATTTTGTTATGAATATCGGTTGTATTCAATATGAGGCCAATGGGCCAATATATATACACAATGAGGTTACAGATAAGGAAACCAAAACAAATCATATCTCTAACTATATCTCTAATTATATCTCTAACACCCCCCCTCAAACTCATGGTGGATCAACAACACTGAGTTTGGAGAGGTAGAAGCCGTGCTGTGCTCGAGTCTGAGCCTTCGTGAAGAAATCCGCTATCTGAAGCTCTGAAGGCACATACTGAAGAGCAATCACCTGATCATGCACACAAGACCTCATAAAGGAAGCATCAACACCAATATGCTTGGTGAGCTCATGCTTCACGGGTCACGGCACATCCGATAGCACTTTGTCTTGTCGACAAGAGAGGAGTCGGTAGTAATGTAAACACCAAAATCCTCAAGTAACCACCGTAGCTGTGTAATCTCTGCACATGTCAAGAGAGCCATAGCTCGCAACTCACCTCTGCACTCGAACGGGACACTGCAATCTGCTTCTTCGCCTTCCGTGCAATAAGCGAACTACCAAGAAAAACACAAGAAGCGAGATAGACCGACGATCAGAGGGATCGCTGGCCCAAGTAGCATCCGAATAAGCTTGAAGCTGTAACGAGCTGGAGCGTGGAAAGAAGAGACGGCGAGAGATAGTCCCACGAAGGTATCGCAGAACTCGAAGAAGATGGCTGTAGTCGACCTGAGTGGGAGCGAAACAAACCGACTCGAATGTGAACTCGGATAAGTGATATCCGGACGAGTAACAGCAAAGTAGACAAGACTCCCAACAAGATGGCGATAGCGAGTCGGATCAGAAAGAGGCTCGCCATCAGAGGGTCGGAGGTGAACATTGAGCTCCATAGGAGTCTCAACAGACGCGATCGATGAGGAGGCGCGATCAAGAAGATCCCGAATATACTTCTCTTGGGACATAAAGAAATCATCCGAGTGGAAGTAACCTCAATCCCAAGGAAGTAACGAAGAGGACCAAGATCCGACATAAGGAACTGCTCACTAAGACGAGCCTTGACAAAGGCAATGTACTCAGAATCATCTCCGGTAATGATCATATCATCAACATACAGAAGAAGAAGAGTCCGACCACGAGACGAAGTGTGGACAAAGAGCGCAGGATCATGATCACTTGCTGAAAAACCAGCAGCAGTGACCACAGAGGAGAAACGCTCAAACCAGGCACGAGGGGCTTGCTTAAGGCCATAGAGAGAGCGACGAAGGCGGCAGACCATGCCCTCGAGAATGAATACCCGGTGGCGGATGCATGTAGACCTCCTCACGCAACTCGCCATTAAGAAAGGCATTCTTGACATCAAGTTGAGAAGCAGCACTCGATGGCAAGCAGACGCCACCAAAGAAGAGTGCGACGGTGGTCATGTGGGCCACAGAGCAAAAGTCTCGTCGTAGTCACGACCATGCTCCTGCTGGAAGCCACGAGCAACGAGACGCGCCTTATAGCGCTCAAGAGAGCCATCAGAGCGAGTCTTAATCTTATAGACCCACTTACATGTGATGGGACGAGAGTGAGATGGAAAAGGAACAAGATCCCAAGTACCAGTACGCTCGAGGGCAAGCAATCTCTCGGCCATGGCATGCCGCCACTCGGGATGAGTAACAAGATCCCGTAGGAGGCGAGCTCACAAGTAGTCTGCGCCAAAGAAAGGCAAAACGGCAGAGGCCGAATCAATCAAGCGATCGCGGAGAGCGTAGCGAGGAGAAGACGGCCCATCAGGGGAAGATGAAGCATCAGAAGAAGATGAAACATCAGGAGAAGTGGGCTCATCTGAAGATCCTCAATACGAGGTCGACGAGTGTAGACAAGTGTAGTGGGGGCCCGAGGAGCCACAGAGACGAAACAGTGGTGACAATGGCGGAGAGGCCACAGGAGAAATATGTGGAGACGAGATAGGTGTATCCGGAAAGGTCAAAAGACAGACTCCACAGAGGAAGTCGAAGGAGAGACAGGGCGTGGGTAGAAGGGACGAGACTCGTCGAAAGTCACATCCCGAGAAATCCGCATCCGTCGACCAACAGGATCCCAAAGACCGATAGCCCTTGTGCTCGACATCTGCACTTCCGAAAGACACACTCAATGGATCGAGCCGTCGGTTTGGTGCGTTCTCGAGGAACGAGGAGAACGTAGCAAACGCAAACAAAACGAGCGAAGGGCGAGTAGTCGAAGGAGACCACGAGACGCTCAATAGGGATTGCGCCAAGAGCGAGAAGAAGGTGGATGTTGACGAGATAGGTGGCGAGGGAAACGACCTCCGCCCAAAAGTGAGGTGGAATAGAGGTAGCAATCATCGATTGCGAGCCGACTCAAGGAGGTGACGATGCTTGCGCCAAAGAACACCATTCGAGCATGAGCACTTGGACAAGAGAATCGAAGCGAGAGTGCCTCGCCAAAGAAGGAAACTGCGCAGTGATGAGAGAGGTACTACGCCAAAGAGAGTCGACACGAAAAACACGAATAGGAGTGGAGAACGTATGCGAACCATGGTGGCAAACTGTTTATAGATGGACAAGACCTCACTACGAGAAGACATGAAATATATCCAAGTGTGGCGAGAGAAATCATCTATAAATATGATATAGTATCGATGACCCCTTTCAAACGAAGGAGCCGGACCCCAAACATCGAATGAACAAGATCAAAAGGACGCCGAGACACCGACTCACTATGAGGATAAGGAAGTCAATCTGCTTTGCCTAACTTACGTACTCGACAATCTAAAGAGACGTCACCGAGACAGATCCCGAAGACCACGACGAACTAAGGATGACAGACGAGATCCACACAGATGACCAAGACGGTGATGCCATTCTTTGGAAAGAGCCGGTGAGACGAGTAGCCAAGCGGAGAGATCGGCGGCGACGGGCAATGGAAGGAAGGTGAAGCCACCAAGCTCCCAGAGACGCCGAGAGTCAAGGCGCCGAGGGCGTGAACCAACCGAGCTCCGTGTGGCGATCCGAACACAACAAGAGTCGAGTCGAGAATGATCCGATAACCAATGTCGATGTCATCGGTAGAAAGAAGTCGCATGGTTAGGCGAGGAACATGAGCAACGTATGAACATGAAAAGATGAGTTGCTAAGAGGTCCTCGACTGCAGACGAAAAGAGAGGTACCATCGCAGTAAGTACACCGGCGGGGAATCAAGAGGTGTAACAAAAGATAGAGTGGAAGAATCGAAGTCATGTGGAAGGATGCTCCTAATCAAGGATCCACGGGAGGTACCGATGTAGGAGGTGGTTTCTCGGTTCAAAGAGTCGGTCGCAGAACTCGCAGAACTCCGCCGAGGAAGAACACAAGCGGCAAGTAGTCGTCGAAGTCTGGCTATCTCCTGCTCAGTGAGAGAAAACGCGGAAGTAGTCGATGCAGACGTCGATGTAGAAGTACCAGTGCCAGTGCTAGGAGAAGAACGGCGTGAAATATGCCGCTGTTTCTTGTAGCACTGGGACTCAATGTGGCCGAACTTGTCGCAGTAGGAGCAGCGAGGACGACCACCGCCAGATGAAGGGCGGCCACCACCACCTGTGGCAGCCACTGGAGGAGGCAGTGTACTGAAGCGTGAAGCAGTCGGTGTAGCAGGGGTACGGGCGGCGAGCACGAAAACGGTGCCCATTGGTAGGCGGCGCTGGACGGCGCGGCGACCAAGGTAACGTAGTCTAATAGGCGGCTACCGACTACGCGCGATTAGACGATGTTTTTTTTTGATTTTTTTTTGCAGTCCGACTTAAATGAACGAACTCAGACTTAAATGAAACGAACTCACAGCAAAACAGGCCCGGCCTGTTAGGGTTTCCCCCGAAGTCTCCTCGGCCAAGGCGGGAGGAGCCCGAGGAGGAGCGCGCGGCCCCTGGAGGAGCTCCGGATCCGGCGGGAGGAGCGCGCCGGAGGCGGCGCTGAGGAGATGAGCGGCGGCCCAGCGCTGCGCGAGAGGCTCGGGACGCGGCGACCAAGACGGGTGGAGGGATCCGCGCGCGGAGCCCGGATCCATGGGCGGGTCGACGGAGGCGGCGGCGCAGGCGTCCTCGCGTGCGAGGAATCCGGTCGAGGATGCCGTTGTGGCGGGAGGAGGCCGGCGTCAAGGCGCGCGAGAGAGGGAGCCGACGGCGCGCAGCCAGATGGGAGGCCTGTCGGGACGAAGGAGACGAGTGGCGGGCGGCACCGAGCGGCGACGTCGAGTGGAGCTCGGGCTAAGATGACCCAGCGAGATCCGAGCGCACCGAGTCGAGCGGCGGCGGCCGACTCAAGCCGAGGCGGAGGTGGCGTGGAAGCTGCGGCGGCGACAAGCGGAGCGACGGGAAAACGAAAAACCTAGGTAGGCTCTAATACCATGTTATGAATATCGGTTGTATTCAATATGAGGCCAATGGGCCAATATATATACACAATGAGGTTACAGATAAGGAAACCAAAACAAATCATATCTCTAACTATATCTCTAATTATATCTCTAACAGATTTAACCAGTTTTGACGGTTGATAGAAGGTGTTAAATACCCGGTTTTGTAGTTGGAAGTTGATTTCTAGACTCAGCAATGGTCTAAGTGGTTCAAATAGACTTATTATTGGTATTTTTATCACCAACTTGCTTGTCATAATATTTTGAAACCACGTGAACAGTTGAAATATATTGTAAAGAAATGATATAAAAACTACAAATGTACAGTTAGGCATGACACAATTTAATGAAATGAAAATCTAGCTTGGCAAACGAACATTTGCAATGAGGAAGGAATATCCTCAAATTCTTTTGCTCCTTAAAATGAAGGGTGAAGCCTCACAAAAAATTAAGATTATCCTCAAGCGTGATGTACACCAGGCATGAATACAATGCGACACATTTGAAGATTTCACGCTGCTGCTTACCATTATACAATATATATAGGAAAAAAGAATGGACGAACAGGACTAGTTGTCTAGGTGCCGTCAAATGGGGAACAAAGAATAGAAAAGTATAAGCAGAGCAAGATAAAAAAGAAATCTTCCCTCTGCCCCGATCGAACACGTCAAATGGAGAGAACCATCACAACAAAATAAATATATATATATATATAGTACACACAAAAGGCACGCTATAGTCCCAGAGGAAAATTGCTGATTTGACCTTGTTCCAACCTGTCCTCGCCATTCACTTTGTAAGACATCCGGATACGCATTGCAAGCGGTTTCTGCTCAGCAGAATAGAGAGAACAAAGAGAAATCAGCTATACGAGTGGGGCAAAAAGGCAAGTCCAACAGATGGAAGATAAAGCCATATATATTCAGAAGGCCCCTGGCGTTCAGGGATCGTGTTAACGTATCAAAAGGTTGTCTATACGGAAGGTAGTACTATGGACAAGCTACTGAATCAACTGGACTCATATGATTGATGCAATGCTCAACCCTTTTCTTATAAAAGCAACAGTCACTCCGAAGCACCTTGACTATGAAAACTCTGCAGCGTATATAATTCATTAATTCGCAACCTGGAATCTTTACTATTATAAAAGCACTTGGTGGTGGTGGTGGTAAGTCTGTCATCTACCTCTCTACCTCGTAAGTTGGTAGGATCTTTTGTGGATAGATATGTAAAAAAATGTATATATTACTATAAAGATCTTCTGTGAACAATTAGATCATTTACGCATGTGATTTGTAATAAGATTTTTTGTGGTTTGTTGATAGGATGCGAATTATATATGCAACTTTTATATGCATGAATGCAACTTTTATATGCATGAATATTATCTTATGTATATTGATTTTTCAAGTTTGGAATTTATATATGTTTATTTGAGATCCGAATCCGATGCAACACACGGACACTCGACTAGTATACTACATGCTGTTGGCAGACACATGAATGGAAACGATGTATGGATTATAGAATATAGACATAAGTAGATGGAACGTTAGTCAACAATGGAACGTTAGTCAACTGCTATTTAAAAAATGGAACACCCACAAGGGCAGCAGTAGAACTGCATGAATCAGTGTACAAGAATGCAGGATATTACAGTTACAGTATCCATTAGAAATGCCCTATGCATGGACTTGTAAACTAAACTCAGCTTAACTAAACACAAACTTTGCAAAATTGACCCAAACTTTCGGGATACAATTTGCTTATTAATGCTACCACACAAAAAAAAAAAAAAAAAACTGCACTAAAGCCCCCATGTGGTATGGGGCAAGTTGTATGGAAGAGGACTTAAAACGCAATCCAAACAAATAATAGGCAGAAAAGACGAATTCAAAGTGAAGGATGCAGATCTTCATATATACCTGCCCATGTTGGTTATTGGTGATACTGAGCCCTTGTGTGACTGAACCATTTCCACTAGCTGGAACAGTGTTGCCGCTAGCTGGCTCCAGTCGCAATTGGATGAACTGCAATTTAGATTTGGACAGTAAAAGAAACATGACCATCAGTATCAAGCAAATCTTTTAGCCTTGTTAGAACTTGAGTCAATAAAACAAAAGGACAGGACTAAAGCATCCTGATCACTTTTAGCCTCTATTTCCATTGCTTTAATGTGAAAGGGGAAAAAATGTCTATGCATTATTCTAGGGGGTCTTCATAAGTACATAATAACAACAAATATCAAGCCATATAAACTGAACAAATAAGAACAAATGAATAGTCAACCACATAGTAGCTTTTGGCCCATCCAAATCCAAGTTGAACAATATAAGATTTGCGCCAGAAACTATCATGAAGAATGATCATTGCTCGTTAAGTGATAACTTGTCAGCCATAAGACTAATGCATGTAGCAAAAAGCCCAACATCGGAAAGGTGTAATATCATAATGTAATTGGTAATCCCCAAAAGAACAGCTCAAACATAGAATACAATGCAAAGCACCAGGATGCTACCTTTGGAACAGCTGCCTGAAAAATGAAATCCGTATAAGTACTAGATGTCAAATTTGTAAAAGTGGCATGGATGGTAGTTTCTTGCGGTTTTCCAGGCTGCTTTTTGAAATCGAAGGTGATCTTCAAGGTTGAACTCTGGAAAGCCATTATTGATGGGTGGGCTGTATTTTCAAATCCTGCTCAAATAAGGAGGTTTAGTAACTACTAAAATATTATAGTCAGTTCCTGCTTGCAAATATCTACAACCAAACTAACCAGAAACAGATGTACTTGATGACAAACCATGGAGCAGATCCATAGCTTGAGGTACAGCAGGAGCAGGTTTAGTCCCTTCTACGTAAGTGTTAGACAATTTGGCAATGGTTATAAACAGAGATATAGGCAGCAATTGGTATGATTAGCATTAAACCAAACTAACCAGCAACAGATATACTTGATGACAAACTACCGAGCAGATCCATAGCTTCAGGTACAAGAGGACCAACTTCAGGTACAGCAGGAACAGGCTTAGTCTCTACTACATTAGTGTTAGACAATTCAGCGATGGTTATAAACAGAAAATATAGGCAATTGGTACGATTAGAATTACTTTTACCTTGGGTAAGAGGACTAAAGTCTGGTGCTGACAGGCCATTCTGTGATGGAAACGATCCAATGGATAGAAGATCCATCAGAATATCTGTGCTTGCAGATGAAGGTACACCTGAACATAAACCAGAAAGAAGCTTATTAAGTCTAAGGTAAGGAAATTCTAATAAAAGGCAAAAAGAATGTAGCAATTAATACAAAGAAGATAATAATTGAAGTGCAAAGGTGAACTTTTTTCATACATTGCTGCAATGTGTGAAATGTATATATTACAGTGTCACTGAAACTTACTGAAAAAGCAAAAGCGAGTGTGATACAAACTTTTTTGTGAGCAAAAAATAACGAGCAAGGAGGTTGAATGCAAAATTTTGGAGCAGAGACCATATTAAGTAACAGAACTAAATTTAAGGTTGAGACAATAAATGATCTAGTCGCAAGTCATTGAATATGAAGTGTCCTCAAATTGCAGCAAAGCTGAGAGTACATATCAGAGAGGGACTAAGTAATATAGCACTATTTTGCTCCATTTATGTACCAGAGAAACAAAGTAGCAAGGAAAATCCATGAGAACAAGAATGTAAAAACTGATAAAAAAAATACCTGCAGTTGATGAATTTGTCCCACCAATACCCAAAAGGTCTTTTAGAAAATCACTAGGTGTTGTAGTAGTAGAAGCAGTGGCAGTAGCTAGTGTATCATCAGAACCTAAGTCAAGCAAATCAGCTAAAGGAGCTGCAGGTTTTGCTACACCATTTGGAAGCTTAAGGCCTCCAGGAGTGACAGTTGGGGCAGGTTTATCTGCTGAAATAGTTGTGTGTGTAGTGCTGGCCCTCTTCACCAGATAACTAGCTTCATCCAATACAGGCATACGTTCAAGCAAAGATGGCCTGCAAGGTCAGTACCGTTCATAAGTACCAAAGTATCAAAGAAAGCTTTTGTCCTAACATCTACAAGTTTTGTAACCCACCTGATAGACTGATGTCTTTGTATAATGGAACTGAATTCAACTGATCTTTGCTGTAGTTCAAGCACAACATTCTTTTTATTCTCGGCAACTGTTTGTTTTACCCTCCTGTTAAGACAGTAACATTATACTATTTAAGTATACAATAATACAAATTATACAATATAAGAATCACCTAGCAATAGTTAACACTACTTACATGGTATGATAAAGTATTTCAGGTTACAAAAAGGCACCATAAACGGAATTGTTGAAACAAATAGGAAGTATTTAAAGGTAGATGTTGTTAAGGGTAGTAGTGTAATGTGTGGTAGAAGTGTAAGTCATGTAAGTGTTAGCATGTTAGGGGTAGTTATGTAATTGTCTATGGTTTCTAATAAAGGGTTTCTTGTCTAGGGTTTCTTGTGCACTATATATAGCCTCTTTGGCTCTAGCAATAGAATCAACAATTCAGCTCCAATTCCTCTCCTCTCCCAAATTCTAACAGATGTTAGTCTGAAAAAATTTCGGCCGGTTTTTTTCTACCGGTCCGAACCGGTATACCGGTTACCGGCCGGGTTTTCTAACCCTGGATATATCACCATATGGTCAAGGCTATAAAAGATGTGATAAGATTGTACAGAAGAAGGTTTGTTAAAGAAAATGCTTACAAAAAATGAGCAACTCATACACAATGTTGTATCACCATATGACTACCATACTGTAGAAATAAATTCAGCATCACATGGTTCTTCCGGGAATACAAGGGAAAACAGATCCATAATTCAATGATCCATTAAGTCCAAAAGTTCACTTGTAATAAGAGATGGTACATGTATTCAGAATTTACCAGGAACATTGTGAATACAGAAGAACCGAAAACAAATTTTACTAGTTCACTTTTGAAAAATTATTACAGCTTTGAGCTAGTATTTAGTAGGAAAGCTATGTAACTATCGTATGAGGTCAACTTGAAAGATATCTTACTCTGATGTCGATGGAAATCGTGAGGAGAGCTTCAAAAGAGCAACCAGACACATAGCTCGAGTTGTCACATCTGCAGAGTAACGGTTAAGAGCGAGCTCTACAGCATCCACAACATCAGATTCAGTTACCTGAAAAGGTTAACGTGTCTGGCGATGATGTCTGCTGACAATACCATAGGAAAGTAATACTACCAAATGGGATGCTTATATAACAAATGTAGACAAGCAATAGTCTAATATATAATTGGAAAAGGATCCTAAAGCAATACAGTTCTCATAAACTAAATGCCTAAATTATATACAAAGCCATCTACCATGAATAAATAGCTACACGAATGAATTGCAGAGATATCCTAACAATAATCATTGAAAGTGTAGTTAGTAGTGGCAGAAAGGAGAATGACAACAAAAATGGTGGATAAGACAATAATAGGACTTAAATATGTGCCAAAGTTTGGAGAAGTTGAAAGTTGAAACAGAGCTGGAAGCATTGTCTAGCTAGTTCAAAAGGTCAAAAAGAACATGGCCTACAAGAATTCTCCACTCACCGTAATTGGTTCCTCCACTTCCAGCATGCCAACATTGTTCACTAGCATTTCACCATATTCTCCAATGCACCAAACAGCTACTCTTACTAAACTTCCCTATACAATGTAATGTCAACCAAGTTACACGCGTCTGGTAGGATGAGATGGAATGGCATGCAATATGAAGAGCATAAAATTTTCCCAAACCTGTTCGCCGTATGCTTGTAAGGCTGTGTATAATGACCTCACTGAGTATCCTTGAAGTTCCGATGCATTGCTTATTACAACGATGAGGGCATGCCATACAGCATCCTTCACATGATTTCCAGCCTGTTAATCAATAAGAGTACAACATCAATTCGGATATGTTTTTGTCTATTGGTCGATGCAAGACAACTTGGATGTATGTCCAATTTGTAGATGCAAGCATATATCCAATTATACATTCAATAATATCAGCATGGAACCAAAGCACTCATAACAAATGTGGATTACAATTCTAATCTGAGCAGTTACGTGGCAATCCCTCAATTAATTTAATTTTGTTATTAAATTTGACATTCCCCTATGAACAGTGTCCCGAATACCAGCTGCAATAAGTTTTTTACCAGGCCATCACTGGCTTAGCAGCTATACTTGAATAAATTTAATACTATATATATTAAGTGTGCAATCCAGGAAAAAAAATTGTACTAAAGGATAGGATAGGATAGAATGGGTGCAAAAATAGCAATCTTCGTGGTGGTTCAAAAGAGTTTTGATTTCTTTTTCTGTGAGAGTGGGTGAAGTTTTCAATCAAATGTTGACATCCTTGGGAGATTGTTGTGTGCGTATTTGTGAAACGAAGTACAGAACGGCAAGGAAAAATGCAGGAAGCCCAATTTATGAAGCTAAAATCTAGGAAGTAACCGGCATTAGCAGACCATTACTGGAAACTTCTCTGAAGCACTAGAAGATGGTTAGGGGCTGTTCGGATTAAAGTATTTTGGAGAACGAAGAATATGTGATCCAAAGAAAAAATGCCCTTTTATGGGGCCGTACAGGTTCTCAACCTAACCATTGCAAAAGGGCAAACAGATACCACCACTAGTCCATAAAATTAAATTCTCTCTGTAACCGGTAATATTCTGATGCAGTACTGTCAACAGAGGTCACTAATACCCTCACTTGAAATTCCCAGTCCATACTATATGTACAGACTCAAGTATACCGTATCTACAATAATGTTCGTTGAACATATTTCCCTAGGAAAGAGATCAAGAAAGCAATGACAATAGCTAAGTCTTACTACTGGCTCAAACAGCGTTGTAGCAAAGAGCTTGTAAGTTTAGCAGGAAGGAATAACCTAGACCGAAAGGTAGATGTTCTGGAGTGCACACTTTTCAGATATAAAATAGCTCCACTGTACTTTGTACTTACCAGGTATAAAACTTTGAACATCTGATCGAGGTACCATAACTTCTCTTGAGAAAACCTATTAGAGATGCAACACTGTTAAAAGTGCCATAAGTCAATACGAAACCAACAAAAAAATTATTAGATACTAACTTTTCAACTATTAAGCATATCTTGGCTGTGAGATCTTCTTTGAAGTCTGGGTCAGCTACATCTAAGTAGTCTACAAGCTCTTTAGTCAAAGGCTTTACATTTGTATCATTGACTAACAAAAAAGCAAGTTCAAGGGCCCTTTTGCGAATGGAGGCATCGGCATCCTGAAAGGTGCACAAGTGACTGGAAATGTTAGATGCCAAAATAACAAGACTAGGGTGCCAGAAACAATAAATGACAGTGTTGACTATAGCTTGCAAGATTCTTGCAACATTGATCATATATAGTAAGGATTAAGGAACTTATAAATCACTATACTGTGAAACCTTAAGTTAAAGATTGCTTTAAAAGAGCAGTGACATCCAAACTGGAATATGCTGCCCCCAAACAATATGAATCCAGCTTTAGCGAGTATACAAGAGAGGCCCTCTACTCCTAGGGTGCGGGATTAATGAAAGTACGGCAGTTCCCATATAGACTAAATATGTCAAGCATCAAGCATCGGAAAAAAGCATTTACAACATAAGCAGACTCATAGCATAAGGGATATCTAGTGCAAACCCAGCATTTCTAGCAGTTCTTGTACAAGGACATGTTTTGATTCCCAGAGAGAGTGAGAGAAAACTACCAGGAGTAAAATAAAGGAAAATACAAACAAAATAAAACATAAAACAAAGTTAAGACAGATTCTCTTTTTTGTGAATCTCCTTCTCTAGATCGAGGTAGACCATGTGAATTTTTGAAAGTTGAAGCCGACAGGTGGGTGTCTACACTGAGTTTGCACGAAATAAGGAGCTTACAAATATGAACTCCTAAGATCTTGAAAGGACTATGCTAACATATTGAAGATTTCATAGTCTGGTCCTGTGGAGGATGAGGTCACAGCATCATTTGGGCAATATATGTGGAAAAAAAAAAAGTTAACACAAGAGTTTTTTTTCTCGTACTGTACATAAATGGACATGAATTGGTCCCCAGTAACACCTATCATATTAGATATATTTATATGCGTTGTTACCTTTACACACTCTAGTATTGTTGTCCTGTGCCTCTGTACTGCTTGTGTATCTACTGTAATGGCCCTCATAAGCATGTTCAGAGCAACATATCTGAAATATTGATATGCACAGTAAATACTTTACCTATGGAGCAGATGGATAAACATTTTACTAATAAAATAACCAACAGAGCCCCAATTGTTTTATGTACCATCACCAGGAAATAGTTATAGCTGCAAGGTCAATATACTTTCCTATTACAACTAGCAGGTACATTGAGAAAGGTAAAAAATTCTGCCAAAACACCTAAGAAGTCGAGGTCAACAAGAAAGAGCTAATTAACCTTATATTGTTATCACGGTTCGACAAGAATCTACCCAAAATATTGATTGCCAGCACACGTAAACCACTAGTAGCTTCGATACCCATTATAGTCTGAACGCATTCATACAGAATGGCATTAGCAACATTCTTGTTTGACTCAGTTTTGGTTGCAACCTGGGTAAAAACAAATACCCTGGTTAATTATCCACTGTAATATACAAGCAAGTGCCAATCACAAAAACAAAAAAGTACTTTGTGGTAAAATTTCAGTAAATAGGGAAGAAGACACGAATCTTTTATGGGTCTTAGAACCCAACATATGCAGCAATACCCTAAGCAGGACCTAATGGAACAACATCGTAGTGTAATTAACACAACAAGAACTACAGAACTCATGGGGCAAATATGCTAAACTAGTTCTCCACAAAAAAAAAGAAAATGCACAACTGAGCGCACGGTGTTATATAACACATATACAAAATTGTAAGCCTATCCCAAGTCAACAAGAGATATGTCAGAAACCCGATAAAATTAAAGTTGATAAATAAATAAATCAAGCAATAGGAATTGATTAATCATGCATGCTTTGCACGTTGAACAATAAATGTCAGTAATTTGCATGTGAAACCAAAGACATATATTAATCAATCACCTGTGCAAGAATATCGTTCATATATTCACTGCAATCTGCATCTCCTTGACCCAACATGCGCATAAGTTTAAGAACTCGAATATGCAAGAATGGATCCGTAATGCCAGCAATGTCATACTCAGGAGCATAAGAACTATTGGAAACATCTCTCAGTATTCGGACCAAACCTTCAATGCAGTTCTGCAATGACAAATTTTGTAAAAGTTTATTAGGATAATCCATGTCCCGGATAATGCCATTTTACAATATTCAGGTTAAATACTAGATAATGTGATTCTTTTACAAACATACAACAAGGACCAATAATGCATCAAATACAAACCATTTTATAATGTTACAATAAAATTTTAGACAAAAAAATGGTATGTTTTGTTTTTTTCCTTGTGAGGTGCTATTGGTGATCTTGGGGGAACTTGCATGGAACCAATTGGAGTAGTTACTAGTTAGCATAATAAGGTGCATGAATTACAGGTCACAAACATTTTCTGCATTGACTGCTAGGTCTAAAACTCTCTGGCAATAATCTTTGGTATCAAAACAAAATTAGCTGAGATGTTACATGTTACTCCTGTTTCACAGTATTTATCCATTGTCTTGGAAAACGTAGTTTCACAATGTTTGTCCATAGAGGAAATCAACAGTGTAGTTATTGCAATATTTCTACTCCTTACCCCCGCTTTAATGTTGTGAGAGATGTTAATAGGGATATCAGGGTATGTGCTTCCTTGGTTTGTGTGCATGGTGGGCTTGAACAAATATTGTGAAACGGAGGGAGTGACACAAGGGATTGTAAAAATAAATATCAGTCATTGCCTTAATCCAGTTATTGTCAAAAATGACCTCATGGGTAAGAAATATATGTCCTTACCATCCTCAGGTACTCCAGTGAATCTTTGCTGGCTTTACACAGTTCTGTACAGAGCTGAACTGCAGATATCAGAATCCCATGATGTTTCTCCTTCAATAATGATGTAGCAGGACCCATGAAGTTCTCCGCCAAATCTGGGACTTTTCTTACAATCCTTGTAGAGCACAAAGCAGCCTAATAGACAGGGAAACGTACACCATGAATAATACCCCCACCGAACTAATGTTTTCAAAAATAAACCCGAAAAGTCAATCACGAAAATCGAAAAGCAAAGCGAAATTAACGCTTGCCGAGTAAATTTTTGAAAATACTAGTATCAGAAATAATGATCCAAAAGGTACTCGTAATACATTGCATGAAAAAGTACCCAGATTGTTTTTTATGTACAGATTAATTGACGATAACTTATCTAGAGTCAATGCATTAGGTAATTCCCATAAAATGCACAGTTTTTAATCAACCTAGGTTTCACGACTATTCCAAGCCCTAGAGTACCAACAATTTTCCCTATAGTGTTTGTTTTGGTCATGCTCTAATGGAATTTCCCAATAGGGATTAAATTACGGTGTAGATACAATTACCTTTTTCTTTGTATTAACTTCCCTACTACGCATCAGTCTCTCCACTTCAGGTGCCAGATCCCGCGCCATTTCAGCAGAGCAGATGTTCCCGAGAGCACACAGTGCAAGCCCCACGATGAACTGGTTGGAGTGGTTGAGATCTCTGCCCCAAGTTAAGCACTAACATTACTCAAACTCAGCATTACATTTGCGAAAGCAACACTGGAAGCAGCAGCATTGCAGACATAGTGTCGGGTGGGCGTACTGTTTGAGGGAGTTGGTGACGAGCATGAGGACCTCCTGCCTCTCGTCGAGGAGCAGCATGAGGCCGAGGTAACCGATCCTCTTCTCGGGGAAGCCCGCGGCGGCAATGAGCTTGAGGCACTCCATCTGGCCGAAGTGGGTGGGGTAGCCGAGCATGTGGATGAACATGAGCTTGGCCATGTTTCGGTGTCGGAGCTCCTGTTCGTTCTCGCTGATGGCCGTGCGTATCGCTGCGCACTCCCGCCGCACCACCGCCCGCTCCTCCGCCGCCGTCTTGCACGCGCGTATCGCCCGTATCATGTCCCTGCGGCAGCTCACAAAGCGCAATTGCAACACTGTTCCGTACAAACGCGACGGATCCGAAGTGGGTTGGGGAAATTTGGGGCGCGGGATCTCACCGGAGGCGTGTGCCGGAGGAGAAGGGGTTCATGGCGATGTCCGAGGCGAAGTCCTCGACGATCTTCTCGACGGTATCCAGGGTGAGATCTCGGGGAGGGCACGCCGCACGAGGGGAGGTGGAGAGGCGAGAGCTCGTGGGATCTGGCTCCCGAGGTGGTTGGAGCGGGAAGTGGTGGGGAACCGGGGAAGGCAAGGCGGGGAGTGGAGAGGAGGACGAAGGCCGTGGTGGATCTGGAGGAGTGGAAAACTGGAAATGGTGGTGAACTGGTGGTGAACTGGTGACGGTGGGAATTACGAATAACCTCCTGGTTCGTTTGTATTTTTCTTTTAGACCCACTCAGATTTGTTGCAAGCTGACGAGAGATGGAAGAAAGGGAAAAGGTATTGCCCGCTCATCCATTTTTGCCTTTGCCCGTCGTCTTCCATCAGACCTTGACTGATGCACCCGCCAATCTCTATCCTCTCTTTATTTGGCTAATTATATGTTCTAACTGATGCTTGGTTATAGACTTGATGCGCACACGAATTGAGGAATGTGAATCTTTGACTGGTGCTTTTGTTCTACTGTTAGGTCATGTACAATGGTCTTACATCAGCTGTCTATAACTTCTGTCATGTAAGATTTAAATTGACGTTAATAAAAGAGAATAAAGATATAGAAATATGTTATCTACAATTATGTAACCGACTATATCAGCAGAACTAAGGAAAGCATTAAAAGATTGTATGTTGCCTACAATCATGTAACTGATTGCATCACCACAACCCACTATAAGAGTTGTCTTTAGTGTTGTGTACAAATAATATAGAGAGTTGTTATGGACAACAGTTATCTGCAGGGACGGACCCACAGGGTATGCAGGGTGGGCCACCGCATACCCTGGGGTCCGCATGTCATAGACACATGATATAAATTTCAAAGTTTAAAAAAATAAAAAAAAGAGTAACTACGTACGAATCTAGAATCTCGCAGCGTTGTCGGACTGGCTTCCAAAGTTAACCTTTTTTGATCAAGTATCTATCTTGTTGAACATTGTTGGGGTTTCTTGCAAGCGTCATGGTATGCTTCGAAATGCTAGGCTTGAGAATGTCAAAAAATCACTACAGTGTGGTGAGCTTGAATCAGGGAGTGGATTAAATCAGAGATGGGTTTGCCTAGGCCTGGTAACACTCGGTGGGGCTCACATTACAAAACTATATGTAGCATCATCACTATGTATTCCTCAATCCATGATGTGCTCATTGAGCTTGGTGCTAATATTGCATATAAGGATGATTGGACAAAGATTCATTTTGTGCTTGGAGCATTTGAAACCTTTGAGTTTGTTTTCTTTGTGCACTTAATGTATGTTATTCTTAGATACACAAATGAGTTATCCGAGTGTTTGCAGAGGAGGGATCAAGATATTCTTAATGCAATCTCACTTGTTAATGTGGCAAAGAGCAGAATGCAACAGTTGAGGTCTGATGGTTGGGATAAATTTCTTAAGACGGTCACTTCTTTTTGTATTACACATTGTGTCAAAGTTCCTGCTATGGATGGTGATTATGTTCCTTATGGAAAATCAGCAAGGTATGCCCGTGCCCGAAACCAAAAAAATGATGACCATTTTAGAAGAGAAGTGTATATTGGTGTCATTGATCAAATTAGTCAAGAGCTTGATAATCGGTTTGATGAGATCAACATGGAGCTACTCTCTTGTATGTCAGCCTTTAGTCCTTCCAAGTCCTTTGCTTCATTTGATGCACATGAAAACGCAGAGATTGGTGAATTTTATCCTAATGACTTCTCCAACAACAATTTGCTACACTAGAATTGCAACTTGATAATTATATTGATTACATGAAACGAAATGAATGCTTCCAAGGTCTAGACAACATTGTTGATCTCTCAGTTAAGCTTGTTGATACAAATAGGCACAAAGTGTATGATATGGTGTACTCGCTTCTCAAATTGGTATTGCTTTTACCGGTGGCATCATGAGTGTTGAAAGGGTATTTTCTCGCATTGGTTATAGTGAAAACAAAATCTAGGAACAAGCTAGGTGATATTGTTCGTTGATGAAGATGATATAATTGAGACATTCATGTCATTGAGAAAGCGACGGATCAACAAGTAATATTGTAAGTTTCTTATATGGCTATATTTTAAAGTATTTTGTAATTCATAACCCACTATAAGAGTTGTCTTTAGTATTATTTACAAATAATATAGAGAGTTGTTATGGTAAGCATGCATTACAAGATTGTTCGGTCCCTAATTTCGTAGTACTTGTACATTAAGAACGGTCAACGAATCACTTTTTTCACGTTTGTATTACCTACTGTATGCTACAGATTATGAACTCATAGCTACGAATTTTTATCATTTTATAATATTTCCTAGTTGGAAGATGACTGAATAAGATGATCATTTTCTACCGGCTATTTCTTGAAAACAAAATATTGCAACATCCAAACACATATCGTTTCTCTCAAAACTGTTAAAAAAACATGATATTCACATTCGGTAGTACATGCCTGTGCATCGAAAACTGTGGTTTTAAGATACTGTAGTTTTCAAAAATTGTAACATCCAAACATGCCCTTGGGTATTTGAAGATGTAAAAAATACAACATGATATGTATGTTAACGTCACAATATACTGCATGAATTCAACAAGCTTAGACATCTAATCTTTTTTGTTAGAAAACATATATATCCAATTCGTAGATGACACGATCAAACAACTCTTTATACGCCATGGTCGAAAAATCAAAACATCTTTTTATAAACCTACTTCTTCTGAAAATAACAATTTCAATATTGACTCTCTTTTTAGACCATCAACGTCAACATACTTCATTTGTTTGTTCACGACGAATTCAAATGTGTACATTGGTTTTTCACCGATGTCATGTGTTGTGATTGTGTCAACCGCACAAATCTTTCTTCGGAGATCTGATAGCTAATGAAGCATCGTGGTGTGCTTGAAGTTGCCCACCCTTCCTATAATTGCAGAGTTCGAGCCGACACAGGCAGGATTCACCCATCAGAGTACTTTGACGCCGCTCTTTACTACAACTATGAAGGTAAGTTTACTTTTGAGCATAAATATAGTTATATTAAATGTACATCGTATATTGTTGTATCATATATGTATTGCATCAAAAAAATATGTGTTAAAACCAAATCGGTTAAAGAAGGCAAGAAGGAAAGATAAGAAGGTGTCACATCCCAAAATTAATAAAGAAGATTACTATGCATCTCATTAACATGCATCATGTGTCCAACCATTTACATTATGTATTGCACTAGGAAAATCTTATTCGAATATATATAAACATACACTTATAAGAACAAGTCCTAAAGAAAACAGTAGCAAAAACATTTGAACATCCTCTTAAAATAATTTATTCAAATACTATATTAATTATCATGAATTAATATAATTGTTTCCAAAGTTTTGGAACCCAATATGAGCCTCATAAAATTCAAACTCAATTAATCACCTATGCTTTTGTGAATTTAAAATATACCAAATAAAACTTGATCAGTGGGTTTTCCAAATATATATGGGTACTAGGTTACCCCAGGAACCTCTCTGATTAATTTCATATTTTTATGAATTTAATTGCTATTTTTTGAAGGCCAGTCAAACTAGGAGAATTAAAATACAAAATCAGTCAAACCTGGTTACTATTCCTCGGGCCCGAGTCACACGCACAGTAACCGACCGCACCTCCCGATTCAGTCCAACCCACTAAACACACCCACCGTCCATCGTGCCGCACCGCTGTCGCTAGCAGGTGGACCCAAATTCATGTTACCATCGTCTACCTCTCGCGCCACGCAGAGCTCGACTGTCGCGCGCCGCGCATCCTCTGCCGTGCTCCGTCAACGCCGTGCCCCCATCGCCTTCGGTATCCAATCCCTGGGCATCGCCCTCTCATGCCGCTTCCGCTCCGTCCCTCGGCTTGGCTTAAGTCACCATGTACACTCCAATCTCGGCCATTCTTCCTCTCGGCACTAGAGGAAGAAGGACCTCGCATTGCTTTGACTCTTGAGTAAGCTTCACGCTTCCCTCCTTTTCACTTCCGGCCAATGGAGTTTCCATTTTGGCTAATGCCAGATTTTACCTCGCCTTATAGCTCCCGGAACGCGACCGTGTCTTCCTCAGCTTCGGTTCACGCCCAGAGCTTGCACCCGAGAACACCGATGTACTATCTTCGCCTCCAGTGAGATGCTTGCTAACTCTCGCGCGTCATATCATGTCTTTGAGCTCGAGTATGAGTTCCCCTCACCCAATTTTGGCAATGGACGACATGAGCTTGTGAATTCGAAGGTTGGTCCATTTTCGATTGAAATCAAAACTCTTCGTCTCCCACTTTGATCCGGTAAGGCACTCCTCAATTCTCTGCTGCTAGAGCATACCCTATGGATCTTTAGGCCATCCCGAAGTGTGGATATCGTGAGGATATGTGCATGATCTTAGGATGATGAGTCAATTGGAAATGGCTTTGTTGGTTTGCAAAATCTCGCATTTTCGGTTTTTCTTCAGGTCTGTCAGACCACAGGCGGTCTGACCGGTGGCAGGGACGGTCAGACCGCCCGTGGAGAGGTCCGACCGGACGTGGTTGCCGGTCCGACCGGGTTTGGTTCAAAGTGGATTTTGAAGCTAAGCCAAAAATAGGTTGTGTAGCCAAGTGAGGGGAGTCTCCTGGATGTGGTCACATAATTTTTGGAGCTCCCAGTCAAAAGTTATATTCATTTGAAAATTCCAGAAGGTTTCGAATTTTCAAGATGAAAATTTGGCTAAGTAATTTCGGGCGGTCCGACCGCCGATCACTTGGAGGTTAGCCTTTTTGGCATTGATGTGATTTGAATGTGTTTTATATATGGATGTCAATGCTTTATTGTTGCATATTGCATTGTTGAACTGACGTGGGTCAAGTTGTGAAGAACTTGTTCCCGGAGACGATTTGTTTGTCTATTGTTTGTGCGGTGTGGCTTGCAGGTCAACGACGTCAACGGTGAGGTGGATCGGGACTACACTTGGAGAGCTGAGGTCCAGAACGATCATGGATGCCGGGTGGGGTCGTGTGACTCAAGCATGGTGCAGATGGGCAAGATTGATCGAACGGGTAGTTCGGTGCAGCTGGTTGGATCAGGCGGTGCGAAAGTCGGTGCAAGTATCTGGGAGGTTCCGATGGGATTCGGACAGGAGAGTCTTGCCGACGTGATGAGAGCCGCTGATCAACCTACACGTGGTGAAGCAGGCGATTGCTTCAACAGATATGTGTGAGTGGGTCCCATGTGTGTGTGGGCCTTCATGGGAGCCCATTAGTGGAAACCCTAGGCCTCTCCTATAAATAGAAAGGGGGAGAGGAAAAACCCCCCAAGCACTTTGAGCCCTCTTTTGGAAAGCCCCTTGTTAGGGTTAGGGTTTGAGAGGGGAGGAGAGGTTTGGAGAGATTGTATGGGTGCTCTTTGTTGAGCTCTTATCCTCCTTGAGGGAGTGGCTTTGTAAGCATCTTGTGGAATCAATCAATCTTGTGATGCTTGTTTAAGAGATCGATTGTCTCCTTTGTGTTCTTCTCTCTTTTTGATGAGTCTGGTGCTTCCTTGATTCAAGTGTTTATGCTTGGTCTCTTGACCAATTTTATCTTGCTTTGATGTGTGAGAATACTCCTAGAATCATCTAAATCATCAACCCCCACAAACAAGTCTTGAATCAAGATTTTTATATTTCTAGGGTTTGTGCACTTCTTTGGTAAAACCTTGAGAGATCGATTCTACGAAGTGGATCTGGATGATCGTCACTATAAATAGGTCTCTAATATCCTTAGGGAGGTGTGCTCCAAATTTGGTCAAGTTTCATTGGTTGAATCAAAAGTTGGACCAAATTTCGTTTTGGTTTTGGGCTTGATATTTCGGTTCTGGACTAAATCAGTCGAACCGATTTATAAACGGCGGTCAGACCGCCAACATTCGGACCGCCCGTTAACGGCCGGTCGAACCGATTTCAATCGGTCGGACCGCTTTTGGCGTACGGTCGACCGCCAAAGATGTCGCACCATTTCGGTGAGTTTAATTCTCCACATTTGTGTATTGTGGTTTGAGGGGGCAATTGAATTCAGCACAAGGCTTCCTTTGTGCGTGTACTGATCTTCTTAGCTTTCATAGCTAAAGGAGAAAAGTTCGTGTTGAATTTGATTAAGGCGAAAAAGTCGATAAAGCACCTATTCACCCCCTAGTCGCCTTTACGGTCCTACAAGTGGTATCAGAGCCGGTTAGCTCTTCTCATAGATCTTAACCGGTCTTTGGAGCCATGGCGACTGACAGGTATTCAATCAGGCCACATATTTTTGATGGAGTTGATTTGCTTATTGGAAGGCCCGAATGCAGGCCTATATTGAGGCTCAAGGGCACGCTATTTGGCTTAAGGTAAAAAACTCTTATGTCATGCCAGCCAATGACGATATGATCACTCCAGATGTGGAGGCCAACAGCAAGGCTCGGAATTTTTTGATCCAAGGCCTTAGTCGATCTGAGTTTGAGCGTGTTGCTCACTTGCGGTCTGCTCATGAGATCTGGCGGACTCTTTGTGACTATCACGAAGGGTCCACTGCGATCAAGGAAGTGAGATAGAACCAGCTGAAGAAAGTATACTCTAAGATCGAGCAAAGGCCTAGTGAGTCTTTGGACGAGCTGTGGGGAAGATTTTCTAAGATTCTTCATGATCTCCGCGCTGTTGACCTGGTCTTTTCTGAGTCTGAAAATGCACGCCAGCTTTTGGGTGCTCTTGACGTGAAGGTCTGGGGAATGAAGATCACTTCCATCAATGACAACACTGTCATGAGTGAGCTTACCATGGATAAGCTTTACTCGATGTTGAAGACGCATGAGATTGATTTTATCTCGCGTCTCCCCAAGACAGATCCGATGGCTTTAGTGGTCAACAAATCTAAGGGTAGTTCATCTGGTTCTTTGGATTGTAGCTCATCTGGCTTTTCTTTATCAGCTTTGCATTCTTTGAGTGATGAGCAACTTGAGAGACTACCTGAAGATGATTTAGCCCTCCTATCCACCAAATTCACGAGAGCTTACAACAATATGAGAAATAGGAGGAGAGGTGGACCTATCACTTGCTTCGAGTGCGGTGAGCCAAACCACATTCGCTCTAAGCGCCCCAGGCTGAAGGGCAAGGAGGAGAAGGGGTCACAAAGGCATCCTCACGCGAGGGATGCTAAACCCAAGAAGACAAACTATCGCAAATTTGTCAGTCGGGTCCTTGAAGCTCTAGAGGATGTAAGCATGAGCGATGTGGACTCGGAGGCGGAGGACGACAAGAGTGACTCCCGTGGCAAGAAGAAGGCTCGTGATTTCACGGGCATGTGTTTCATGGCCAAGAACAGCCACGACAGCGACTCCTCCAACAACGAGGATCCTTTTAGTGATCCCGATGAGGTATGCACTTCACTTCCTGATATGAAAAGGGTTTTGGTGCTTGCTGAACAAAAACTGCATAAGCAAGCTAAATTGATTAAGAAACAGGACACTGTGATTGATAACTTGAACCTAGAAGTTGTTAGGCTCAAATCTATTAGTCCTGATGATTTCTGTGATTCATGCTCTAGCTTGCTTATTGAGTTGACAAGCTTAAATTCTGCTCATTCCTCTGTTGTAAATCAACTTAAAAATGCTCTTGTTGAACTAGAATCTCTCAAGTCTAGTTCTGTTTGCATGGATGTTATTCCGCTTGATGTGACTACTTTGGATGTTATTCCTTTAACTTGCTCAAATTGTGCTTTGCTTGAATTAAAATTTGGATAGCTCCTTTTGTTAAAGTTCAAAAATAAAGTCATTCATTCATACTCTATCTTTTCCCATGCGTCTTGATGAATTCATTGTCAAAGGGGGAAAAAGATTGTGAAGAAAAATGTTGTTTTGGAGCTTTTGGTTTCATACATAAGGTTTCATATAAAAGAACTTCATAATAAAAAAAATGAATATTTTGAAAATTTGTGATCATAGTGAGTTGAGTCTCTGGGTTTTATTGCCTTTCTCTGATTATATTTGCAATTGAAAAAGACTCACAATGATCAAAGGTCAAATAGAACATTTGTCTTTCATATGGACCTAAGTGAGATTTTTGGCTACTTTCTGGAAATTGAATCCTTTTGTGTGTTCATTGCCATATCTCACTTGCTTATGCTATTCTGAAGCCAGCTTGGTCGTTTCCTAGGCTTTTTCTTGCTTATGGACCAAGTTGTGCCTTTATGCGAAAACGACGATTTTTTACTTTTCAAACCTTAAAACTACATTTTCTGGGAAATTGGCAATGTGTTCATCAAGGGGGAGATTGTGGATATCGTGAGGATATGTGCATGATCTTAGAATGATGAGAGTTAATAAGGTTGGTAAAAGGAACCCTGGGCAAGGAAGAGGAGAGTCGAGAGGCGGGATTCTTTTACATATGGCTATAATATAAGGACAAACAAAACTCTTACTCGGATAATGGTCGTATTAAAGTGTCAACCATCTTTCTGTTTCTGCGGACAGGAAATATTACCTTGTTACGCAATTATGTACTCCACAATGGGTAGGATAGTAAGGCCCTGTTTGGTACGGCTCTGCTCCAATTTTTTACAGCTCCAACTTCAGCTTCACTCTTGGATCCACTCCTATGAGAAGTTGGAGTAGTCTACGGAGGTGTTTGGTTAGAAAGTTAACTACAGCTCCAGGAATAAGAAAGATCTTTGTTAAAAGACTATACTACCCTTGTTTTATTGGATGGACGAGGGGGGTTTTATTGGATGGCATTTGGTGGGTAATTTTATCTTAATTTTAGGGGTATTTTCGTAACCGGATGACTGCTCCATGCGGGGCGCGACCTTCTCTGCACTCGAAAAATACACTACTGACTGCTCAGATTCTCAAACTCCAAATTCAATTTTTTGTTGGAGCTGGACCGTTTGGCATGGCTCTACCTACTCCAACTAAGAAGCTGGGAGTTGGAGTCATACCAAACAGGCCCTAAGTGTACGGTGGAGTGTTGAGAACTGAAAGAGAGCCGACCCGACCAACATTTCTAAAACTCGGTGGAAGTTAACCACCAACGGAAAGTAATGGGTGAGACATAAATACATAACTTGAAAAATATTTTGTATTATGATCTCGAAACCATATCAAAGGAAATGCGGGAGGCCCAGAGTCATTGGAGCTCAGAGTAACTATGGGTAAAGTGGTACAAGTCTGCGCAGTGCTAAACAAAATCATGAATTCATATATGTCTCCTGGATTGGAGGCTGCGGTAATCCTCTAGGGATTTGTCTTCTTATCAGGTAGCAAGTAGTCTTTTTAGAAGTAAAATTTGTAACCTAAATCTTGATGATTATTTTCAGGAAAAGCGAGGAGATAGCAATATGATTGTGAGACCCCGGGTCTTGTAATGCTTAACCATCCATTCGGTCCTAGCATCACAAAGCAGATAATCCGAGACTCGAGACATGTATACTTCCCAGAAATACAGTATACACACCTCTTTACAAAGTTCATGCATCAATTCCATTCATTCACATAGAACCGAAACATAAACAACAATCCATAATATAATATAAATAGGAGATGGCAATTTACAAAAGAGAGGCCGACCGGCCAAAAATATCCATAGGCAAAAGAAGATAGACAGCGGAAGCAAAAGTGCCATAAGATGGCTATAAACAAAAGAGCCACCAAGTGTGCCTATAACCCACAAGGCAACCGACCAGGACCGCCAAGCTAGTCGCCAAACCGAAGCACATCTCACAAAAGTGAGGCCCTTGGGCTCACCTTCTTCCCTCAAACAAAAGCGTAATGCAAAAGCCGGTGAGTACTTTGAATGTACTCATAAGACTTACATGTGGAATAACAATCCCTGTACATATACTACATGCAAGCTCATTGAAGTGGAGGTCATGTTTCATTTTAGCACAAAGCAAGTTTTTATTTGCAATAGTGTAATAGATTGCAAGCAATTTTAACAAATCTGTTTTTAATGTTCAAATAATGGCAAACGACAACAGTATAACAATAGATAGATGACAACAACAATCCTGGAAGTGACTAGCCGGTCACCACCACGACAATAGCATGAACTACCCGTTCATACCACCCACGACCGCTTTTAAGTTTTAAAAGGTTGTAGTCTAGTTCTTGCACGACCTTACCAAGCATGTCCATAACCTAGGACGAGGCTATTCGAATAGTTTTATCCCTGCAGGGGTGTACCACTGTACCCACACGCCAGACCGCCTTTTTGCCAAGCTATTAAGCACACTTCCGAAGGTATGCCGCAAGACGCTAAGTCCTACGAGACGCTTCCAATATTGTGAATTACTCACGAGCCGCCTGTATGGATAGAAACCCATACGTTGTGTCTGAGTCATCGTAAAGCCTCGGTCAACTACCCTTCCCTGTAAAGCCTTGGACAACTACGACGCTCCTCGAGGTGGAGAACCTACCCTAATCTCCACCACCGCACGTCCAACACAAGAACACGACCACATATCATGTTTCACACAACACACACAACCCCTCCTGCGACTGAGATAACCCACGCCAAAGTACTAAGTCAAGAGAGGTCCCATATCCCTCTCAAGTGGTTAGCACGCATAAGCGCTTGGCTTAGTGACACAAGTAACTCGGTCCTTGATGACCTAGGCACCATTCCATTCACACCAATGATCACACCAACATACCATTGTGCCTAAGTCGAAAATGTTTTATTTTCGCTTTTTTTTTGACTTTACAAAATAACAAAACACAGTCTTTGGACATAATGGAGTAGTAGTAAGATGTGTGTGATCAACATCATCGACTAAGTCGATGACTGCCCAATACTACCGACATCTAAGCATTTCTAAGCAATTTCAAAACGAAAGCTACTAAGTGACCAGAGTCCATCCATCGAACTCCGACCACAGCCAATAACCTAAGCTCAATGGTAGTAGAGGATAAACCAGTCCTACAGATTATGCGACTATAGGATACTAACCATAATTTAACAACAAAATAGCAATGCATACATACGAGTTGAAATCAATATAGTAGACTTGAAAAATAATAGGATTAACATGATCAAACTGCTTGCCTGCTTGCTGTGGGTCAGGATGTTGCTGAGGGTCGACAATATTGTCGATGTGCTCTTCGGATCCTAACGAGAAGGCGAAAAGCAACCAATAAGAACGAATAAAACGCAAAGACTCAACAGCAAAATTTCTACAAAAATTCCTGAAAATCTTACCGAAGCAAGGTACTGACTCACAAAGAACCTAGCAACAAGAACCAATTGATTTAGATCCTTAATGCTAAAGGTACGACCAAAAGAAAGTCCTACGACCAGGTAGAGGGCGTAGCCGAACCTATGACTGAACCATAGTCGGGGAAGGATTTACGACCAGGTAGTGGTCGTAGAGTACGACTGGGTACTAGTCGTAGATGGACTTACGACCTAGTACCGGCCACGACAGAATTTACGACGGGGTAATGGTCGTAGAAGGACTCGTGACCACGCCATAGTCGTAGTGAGACTAACGACTACGGGGGTGATTGTAGGAGAACTTACAATCACTCGTAGGCCTTTCCATTACAATTATAAGGTCTGGGGACTACGCGACGACCTATTTACCCACCAACAATACTGCATCTGGTCGAAACGACCAAACTACGATGGCGGTCGAAATTCGACCACGGGCGCGCCAACCAAGGCGGGGTTGAGTGTCTAAAGGTTTAACGTTTTACCTGCGGTCGATCTCGGTCGATATGGTCGCAATAAAGGGTACGACCACCACGAGTGCGCCAAGCAGTATGGCTCGGAGAACTCCCGAACGGCCAATACCAACAGGGCAATGAGAACACACCTAAGCTCCTATAGGAAACGCGAAAGTACCGAGTGAAGGATCGACCGAGTCCCACGGGTGGCTCCGCGACAGTGATCGAAGCGGATGCGGTGAGGTCCTCACTAGGCCACAGCGACCTGAGCAAAGAGAGAACCACACCGAGTAGCTTCAGAGAGCGAAGGGGAAACAGAGGGGGCCAAGACTTGAAAAAGGAAACCCCCGCTGCACCGCCTCCACCGGAAGCTCCACACCCAACAATAGCGGTCAAGGAGATTGCGAGGAACTGCCGCTCAAGCAAGATGGCGAATGCTAGCTGGAGTTGCGAAAGTGCTAAAGGAAGCTAAGGGTGAAGCACAAAGGAGTTTAAATAGGGCGATGGCAGAGAGCAACGGCCGGATTTTTCCAGTCGGGTCAACACTGCCATGAGAGCACTTGAGAGCGATGGGAGCAGTTGAGTCATGGCCCTCTGAGGTAGGAGTGCGACAGTCATTTAATGCGCACTGAGCTAGCCGTTTAAAGGTGGACATAGAGTGGATCGCGCGCCATCTTTTCTCTCTGCGCCGCCATGGCGAGCTCACGCGCTACGGACGGAGGAAGGGACGACTCGTTGGTCGTCGGATTGGAATCGAGCGGTTTGGGCTAGATCGGCGATTGAAACGATCCCATCGTTCGATCGTCGAGGACCGCTCGATCCGATCCAACGGCCGAGTCGGTCGGCGATTCTAGCGGCTCCGCGTTCGGTGGTCGAAGACCGTTCGATACCGATCCAACGGCTCACGACCCAGGCGCCCGAACGACCGAAAGTTGGCACGGCTAGTGGATCGGACCGAGTCGGTGGCTCGAGCCCGTGTCCTGTTCGAACCTACGAACATTGCAAACCGCTTAGGGTTTGGATTTGAATAATCGATTTTTGAGGAATTATTTAAGGTAGCAAGCAAGCTCTAAAATTATGAAATTTTAGTGGAGTTTGTTGACGACCGAGGAACCTCATATGAAATTTCGGAGATTCCAATGTATCAATTTTCCCGAAATTCGGAAGAGGAAGCTAGGGTTTGACCAAGCTTTGACTCGCCTCCAAGAATCATCAAATAATTTCTAAAAGTCATGAGATAATTCAGAGGTGTTGCCAAGCTTCCCTAGAACTCAGGAGAAATACCTCCAAGGGTTTGGCACAAGGGCTATGACAAGGAGGTTTTTGATTAGCGTCGAATGAGGATTTGACTTTGATCTTTCACAATTCTTTAAAAAGAATTACAAAAATGATCAGGGGTTTCAAGATGCAAGAAAAGTTTTAATTCCTCCTGATTTTCTTACACTTGAAACTCACTTCCAGATTTGGGATGTTACAAAACCTCCCCCCTTACAAAAATCTCGTCCCGAGATTTGGCTCACTCGGTAAAGAAAGATGGATAGTCTGCACGGAGACGATCTTCCCTTTCCCAAGAATTCAGCAACGCATGTTATACCATTGCAATCGTCATCGTGAGAGCAATCCATTCTTACCTTTAGTTCTCGCATGCAAGATCGTTTGGACGACTTAAAAGAAAGAGAGAGGAAAAACTATATTGTTATTCATCTTCCACCAAACAGAAGTTTAAAGATTTTTACAGAGCACCACACCCTGGATAAATTTCTGAAATTTTTATCTAAGCATCTACATTATGTCAGGAATCTCCCCTAAAAATTTCGTGATTTTTGGAGCTAAGAAACTATGTCTAAAAATTACCTAATCACCTTAGTCATTTTGCAAATTCGGGAATTACTATTCATTCGAAATTTTCCCTTCCCAGCCGGACACCACACTCCCTGCCATTTCATCTTAATCTGCTGCTAGTAGTATAGTATTCCACTTCCATTTCATTTATCCATGCAACACACAGCCACTTGAGTTTTTCCTTGCCCCAGCCGAACCCACCATTCCTCCTACTACCTTTTTCTTCCCAGCAGAACAGAGCTGTCAGCCGAAAGTAGCTTTCTCGTGTCCTGTCATTTCTTCCTAGCTGAAAGCATCATTTCCCACTGCCATCTCTTCTTCCTCCAACTGACCTCCTCCCAGCTTCCATTCTTTCTCAAGCAAGAACTCAAGCCCATGGTTCTTCCCTCCCAATCACCACCAAAACACTAAATCAATCCATGCAGATATGCTCGGCTAGTGCTGGTGCTGGCAGCATGCGGTCGGCAGGGCTGGTGCAGCAGCGGCAATGCAGTGTGTAGCTAGTAGCAGCCGGGTGCAACAAGCAAACTAGCAGCAGCAGCTCCGGCCGGAGGCATCGGCACTTGAGCAGCTGCAGCTTGTGCCGGCTGCATGCAGTAAACAGGAGCGGCTCGGTCGGCAGTGCAGGCAGAGAAGCTGTGCATTGTTGCCTGTGCTAGAACGGCCGCAGGCGGCAGATCCATTCACTCGGCAGAACACAAGCAGCAGTAGCACTAGCAGCCGGGAGCGAGCAGCAGCAGCACGGCGCAGCGGCGTCGCCGAGGCGAGGTGGCAGCCTAGTAGCGGCAGCCCAGAGGAAGCGCATGCGAGCGGCATGGCGCCTGCGCCAACCAAGGCCGAAAGGCGGCGAGAAGCCAAGCGTGGCACCGTGACTTGTCGACGACGACGGCGGACGAGCACCGAGAAGACGTCGTCCGGTGGTAGCCGTTTAGCGCGTGCGGCGGTAAAATCTTTATTTAAATTGCGTTATTGCATTCGATATTACTTATGCATGTGCATAATCATGTTAAGCATGTCATTTTATTAGTCATGCATATTTAAATGTAATTAACAAATTGATAATTTATTTTAACCATTGCCTAAGTGATCACTCAAATATATTTAACAAATGCATACATAGCACTATGTCTTATTTAGTGAGATATATAGATAGTTAGTTAAGTGATTATTGAATAAGTGTTGCAACTGTCAACTACATTAGTGAGTCAAATCAGTACATGATTAGTAGAAATGAATAATGGCATCACAATTAGTCAACTCCATGATTGAACTATTTGTAGTTGATTGAGCATAATAGAAGCATGTTATATGTGCAATTAGTAAAGGAATTCATATGGTTAAATCAAGAATATAAGAGGATTGATTTTGACTGTATGATCATCGTGGGTGTATACATAGAATGCTTAGAGAGAGTGCTTGTGAGTACAGGTGTCCTGTTAAGGAAAACAACACTTTTAGTAAGCAAATTTTTTTATTAAACTTCATAAATTCCTAATTAATTGAAATGAACTCCAATTGAACTAAAAATTATCACCTAAATGCATCTAAAATCATTTTCTATCTTCGGTATTAATGTCATAATTTTGAAGACTCTTTGGAATTTGGTGTTTACTCGGTGTTTTCGCTTTATTGGCATTTACGTTAGATGACGATGATTTGGGAGTGCAACGGTGGTGGTCGTGTGAATGTCCAGAGTACCAGCAAATAAAGGCAAGCAGTTTGATCATGTTAATCCTAGTATTTTCGAGTCTAATATATTGATTTCAACTTGTATGTATGCATTGCTATTTTGTTGTTAAATTATGGTTTGATTTGTTGATCATATAGTTGCATACTTTGTAGGTAAATGATTACTCTCTACTACCTGAGCCTAAGTTATTTACTGTGATTAGAGTTCGTTGGATGAGCTCTTGTCACTTAGTAGATTACGAGTTAATATGCTTAGACATGCTTAGTTATCAGTAGTATTGGGTGATCATCGACTTAGTCGATGATCTTGATCACACAAATCTTATTATTACTCCATTATGTCCAGCACCTTGTGCTTTGTTAATTTGTAAATCTAAAACTGAAAATAAAATTGTTTTAGACTTGGGCATAATGGTATATATGTTGGTGTGATTGCTTGGTGTGATAAGGAAAGATGCCATTGATCCAAGCACTTTTACGTGCTAACCACACGAGAGGATATGTGACCTCTCTTGACTTAGTACTTTGGTGTGTGTTAGCTCCGGGTCGCAGGAGGTGGCTTGTGTGTTGTGTGAAAAAGGAATTGTGTGTTGTTGTTGGGTGTGCGGTGGTGGAGTTCCGGGTAGATTCTCCACCTCAAGGGGCATCGTAGTTGTCTAAGACTTTACCCGTGAGGGGTAGTTGACCGAGACTTTACGATGACTCCGACACAACATATGGGTTTATATCCATACGGGCGACTCGTAGTTAATACATAATATTGGAAATATCTCGTAGGACTTAGCTTTGCCGGCATACCTAAGGAAGTGTGCTCTATTGCATGGCAAAAAGGCGGCCTGGCGTGTGGGTACATTGGTACACCCCTGCAGGGTTAAATCTATTCGAATAGCCTCGTCCTAGGTTATGGACAAACTTGGTTATTTACCGTAAGAATTGGACTACAACCTTTAATAAAAACTTGATATGGGTGGTATGAATGGATAATTCATGCTATTGTTGTGGTGACTATTAGGTTAGTCACTTCAGGATGTTGTTGTCATCTATTTATTGTTATTATGTTGTTATTTACTGTTATTTGAACAATAAAAATAGATTGTAAACTTGCTTTTAAATGTACTACATTATTGCAGATAAAGATTGCTTTGTGCTGAAAATGAAACATACAGCCTCCACTTAAATAAGCTTGCATGTAGCGTATGTATAGGCTTGTTACTCTATACGTAAGTCTTGCGGGTATAATTTTTGTACTTATTTGCTTTGCTTAACTATTTGTTGCAGAGAAGGAAGGTGAGCCCCTAGGGCCTCACTTTTGTGTGATGTGCTGCGGGTTTGACGATTAGCTTGGCGGTCCGGTTGGTTGCCTTGTGGGTAAAGGAACACTAATTGACTCTTTTGTCTATCGCCATCTTATGGCATTTCGCTTCCGCTGTCTAATTAGTTAATTGTATATCTTTTGGCCGGTCGGCCTCCTTTTTGTAATAACTCTTCTATGTATGTCTTTTGATTTGTTAAATGTTGCTTTGGTTCTATGTCTTTGAATGGAATTGATGCATGAATTTTGTAAAGGGGTGTGTATACTGCATTTCTGGGAAGTATACATATCTCGAAGACACGGGTTATTTTGTTTTCGATGCTAGGGTCAATTGGTGACTAAGCATTTCAAGCTTAATAAACCGGGTCCTCACAGTCCACTCCTAGGCTTGAGCAACAGAGCGACTACCTAGGCCCCCAAGATCCAAGGCCCTAGCACATGTATGCACATGTATATAGCCAGTGCAATCATACTTAGATGGGCCAGCCCAACTCGACAACTCTTTGGCTGCTCCCTTGACCCCTCGCCTCCTCCACTCCACTCCCCCCAAAATGAACACCATCGTCGCCTCCTCACGTAATCGCATGCTTTTCACATGTCACCGCCATTAATGGAGGAGGAGAACCAAATTTCATGGATTTCTAACCAACTCTCCTTGAATTCCCGTAGTGTATGAAAATATTTAGTTTCCGTAAGTATAGTATTTGTGGTACTGTTAAGGATATAAGGGTATTTACGGTATTTCCTATTGTATTAGAGTTTAGTCTTGTGTCCCATGTGTACTATATATATATATATTATCCATTGGGTCTCTTCAATATACACATGATATATTCATAACATGGTATCAGAGCAAAGGTTAGGGTTAGGGTTTGCTCTTACAGTCGCCTCCTAGCGTCCGGCTGGCGCTAGCGCCGGTGCCGCCCCCGGGAGGAGCCATCTTCTCCCCGGGGGCGGCCTTATCCTTCTCGACCGGATCCACCGTTGCCGTCGGGCCTCTGAGCCGCTGTCGCCGGATCCGGTTGCCAAGCACTGCCCTCGACCTTGGATCCCGATGAGGGATGGATTGCCCGGATCTGCCGCCGCCGCTTCCTTTGCTTCTTCTCCTTCTGGCGCCCCGGGGCTCCCCTGCTCCATCTCTGCTCGGATCCGGGTCCCCGGGCCTCCCTTGCTTTGCTTCGGCTCCCTCCTCGAGCGCGTCCTGTGCAGCCACCGCCTCTGGATCGCTCGTTGTCTTTTTGGACCACCGCCGCTGCCATCCAGATCCACCCTAGATCGGGCCGCTGCCCGCCTCAGCTCCCCTGCGACGGCTAAGCTCGTCCCGTTCTGTTGGATCGAAAAGGCGACTAGAGGGCGGAGTGAATAGGAGCACACTCACTTTTTCACAAATAATGGATTCAACATAAATTTCACTCCAGTCGCTATGGAAGCTATGAAGATCAATGTATCAGTACAGCGGAAGACTAATATTGAATCCAATAAAAACCGCTAAGCAATACTACAAAAGATCAAACACAAGATAACAAATCTCAGTGCACTGCCGGTCAAACCGCTGACTCAAGGGCGGTCGGACCGATTTCCTGCCGGTCTGACTGCTGGCCTCCAAAACAGATCAAACAACCCGATGACGAAGTTGCAAATAGATGAAACTTTTGATCTACAACTCCAAACTTGATGAAACTTGGAACACACCTTCTCTATGATATCAGGAAGCTATTCCAATCGAAGATTGTGACAATTTTTGAAGAATAAAGAACATTTTCCGTTTGATCAAAGAAGGGTTCAAAATCGGGTCAAAACGAAAACTTGATCTAAGATCTTGCTCGTGGGTGATTGATGACCAAGATGATCCTAGACAGGTTCCCACATGTCACGGCAAGCTAGATCACGTGAAGAATTCAATCAAAAACTCACGGATCAAAGAAAGACTCAAAATTATCAAATATAAAGAAAAAACGCAATGAGACAAAACATTGATCAAACTTTCCTTTGATTGATTGATATGATATGGGCTTACAACATTGCCATCAATGGAGGACAATGCTCAATCCAAGAGCACAAAAATCACATCAAACTATTAAGAATCCTAGCATCCACAAAAGCTCTCCTAAGAAAATTAGGGTTTACAAAAATAGTAAAAGAGACGAAGGAAAGGTGCAGCCACCTCCATCTCCTATTTATAGTGGAGACTTAGACTTTCTAGAAGTTTGACTCAATTGGGCTCCCGTTAAGGTCCAAAACAAACGGGACACTTACGCACGCATATTAATGCGCTGTCTTTATCTTCTTATGACCTAACTAGCTACACCTTGTGCCGTCTTGCGCCTCGGATTAGCCAATAGCTCACCCTTGTCCATCTCGCACCACGCTTGAGTACATTGACCTCACCCGGCATCGTCGATCGTTCTGGACCTCAGCTCTCCAAGCCTAGTTCCGATCATCCTCGCCGTTTACCGTTGTTGACCACCAAGCAACCTCCACCACAATAGACAAGTAAACCGAATTTGAGAACAAGTTCTTCACAACTTGACTCATGTTAGTCAAAACATGCATCATGCAACATATATGCCCTGAAACTCATGACTTTGACCTAACAACCGAATATCGCCGCCACGACGGACGACGAACCAAGTGAAAATCGGTCAGACCGCCCCTAGGGCCGGTCTGACCGCCACCTATGGACCAGTCAGACTGCCAGCTGGGACTTAGCCATTTTTCCTCTCTAGAAAACCGAAACCTACTGGAATTTTCAAACCAATAGAACTTTTGATTGGAGACTCCAAAAATTATGGGACCAAGTGCAATAGAATCTTCTCTCTTGCCTACACCCTTTAGTTTTGGCCCAGCTCAATCTACCATTTTCTGACATTGCTGGTCCGACCGCCGCTAGGGCCGGTCAGACTGGTTGAGACCTGACCGTAATGAAACTGTGCCAAAAACACTTGAAATGATAAACCGTTAACGTCATTGCCAATTATCACATCATCCTAAGATATGGAGCATATCTCCATGATATCCACACGCTCCTCATCCCCGCGTTGCCCGGGACCGCGACGACGGAGGGGGTGGGGGTCGCGATGCTGTCTCCGCTGCCAGCGACTCGCCGGTGAGCGCCGACTAGTCGATCTTGAGCGGGTCATCGTCGAGGAGGAGGCGCGCGTCGATCAGGGCGATGTCATCGAGCTTGATGCTGATGACCTCGCCTGGTACGAGGATGGCGGCATCCTGCTCGCTCCAGCGGCTGTCGCGAAGCACCTTGGTCTTGGGGGCGAGGTTGGAGGTTGGCCTCGACTATGTCGCTGGTGCGGACGCGAAACAGAGGGGAAGGGTTGGTGGATGGCTCGGTTGTATTGATGACCAAAGGATTGGTATCGATGCTTGGTGGAAAGTTTCGTGGTGCCTTTTGGTGCTACTGTCACTTGGAGCTGGTTCTTGGTGGATTGATATTGATGCTTTGTTGTGCTGTTGGGTACAATTGTTGTTGGGCTGGTGCTTGCTGTTGGTGTTGGAGGAGAGATGTGATTGCTTGCTATTGCTAGTAATCTTGTTGCTGCCTTTATTCCTGCTGCTAGTTAGCTTTAATCTTTTTTTATTTGTGTCGTTTCTTCCATTGTGTCCATCCAAGTCCGTATCATTTTATATGTGAGTTCGTCTAAGCCATGCGAGTCCATAAATTTATTGTCAGTCATAAAAGTATATGAATTTCATTAGCATGGCAGCAGCCACTGCTATTTTCTTCGAGTCGCTGCAGGTCCGTCACCCCAAGCTTTTAAGGCCGCCGCGCTTGCTGTGCACTGCGTCTCTATTGCGCTTTTTGTGTACTGCATTTTTATTGCGCTTCTTGTGCACTGCGTCTCTATTGTGCTTCTTGTGCACTGCACCGCCGCCGTCTTGGGCTTCGATTTGCGCCGCCATGCTTCTATATATTCATATTCGGATTGATTTGATAGTTCTCAAGACCCCCCACAACGACATTAACAAGATTCGGATTTTGGCTTTTTCATATTGTACTGTCAACCCTTTCTAAATGCAATGCTATTGCATACACCTTGCATATGAGGGGGTTAAGGATATAAAGGTATTTACGGTATTTCCTATTGTATTAGGGTTTAGTCTTGTGTCTCCTGTATACCCTATATATATTGCTCATTGAGTCTTTTCAATATACACACAATATATTCATAGCATGAACAACTATCTACAAGACATATCTCCTTTTCCTCCGCCATTGGATGCCACACGGTTTCTATAATAAAGCATTTAATACGTATTCATTCAGCAAAGCTAAGGCTTTAAAATAGAACTCAATTTATTAAAAGTCTGGGAATAAGAGCATAACGCTCGCAAACGATAACCATGCACTCATAGAGCTTACACGATAACCATAGTCTTTCATGATCTTAAGCTAAACTAAATGCACACACTTGTAGTGGATATAAACGCCTGAAATAACAGCGTGCACCACATGACGTCAGGAACACCGACAAGGCCGAGTGGTACGGGACAAAGCTGTCCAAGAGATCCGCCATGTCCGGGGGCACACGCCAGAAACGGCAAGCTTCCTCCAAAGCCACACTCGTAGTACCGGTAACATATCACTGCGCGCATCAGCAGTGTCGATTGTTATCAGTAGCTAGTGCCATTTTCCTATGCGAACGAGAAGTGTCTGTTCATGTCAAGCCACGGGGGGGTGGCATGTGCTTAAAATAATGGTCGACTAGTTAGCCGTGTTTTAATTTACTTAGATGATTATTCTAACGCGGCAGGCTGGCTGTCGAACGAACAAGCACTTGACATGTCTCCGATCGGAGTCTCCACGCGGCGGCCGGGGCGGTGCATTGCATGGGCTCGCAGCCAACACACAGGAAGAGCAGCGGCGGTCTTAGCCGTGTTGCCTTGACTTGACGGAGCCCGCACACGCGCCACATGCGTGACGGACGGCTCACAGGAAAAAAAACCCACCGCCACCGGCCGGGAGGCTTGCTCGCCTTTGGGTCCCCTAAAACCCCGACACCCTGTCCCCCGGCCTCACCGATTCTTCCTCATCTGCTTCCGCTGTCGACCAACACAAGTACTATATATATACCGGCATCTCATTCTTGCTCACGACTCCATCGATCTCCAGTCCGCGCAAGGAGGAGTACAACGCGATCGCAACTAGCTAGCGAGACAGCTACTGGGGTCTGGTCAGCACGACCGATATGGAGCTGGAGCTTGGGCTGGCACCACCGAGCGGCCATCGTCTCGTCCAACACCTTGACGAGCTCAGCGGCACGGCGGTTTCCACCCGCGGGAAGAGAGGGTTCGGGGATGCGTTCGAGAAGACGGCGACCACGCTGCCGCTTTTCGACGACGGCAGCGGCAAGTGAGTCTGCTTTCAATCTTGTTCTTCGGGTTCGTGTCATCAATGTGTTTCAGAGCTAAACGTTTGTGTGTTTGGTGGCCCGTGTAGGAGGAGGAAACCACTGGTCGGGTGGCCGCCGGTGAGCTCCGCGCGCAGGGCGCGCGGCGCCAACTACGTGAAGGTGAAGAAGGAAGGGGAGGCCATCGGGAGGAAGGTGGGCTTGTCTCTCCATGCCTCCTACGACGACCTCCTCGCCACGCTCGCCCGCATGTTCCCCGCCATCAACAACCAAGGTGTGTACCATGTCCGTGATTTGATTAGAGAGCAAATTGTTTAGATACATTGTAATCCGACTCAATCATTTTAGTTTAACTGAGAATTTAAATTAAAATCTCTTCCGATTCGAATGAATTGGTTCTAATCCATTCCTATCCAAACAAACCCGGAGGATACTCCGATTTATAATCAACCAACTTATTCCGATTCCCTGTTTGGTTACGTGTGACGCAGATGAGAAGGAAATTAGGAGCGATGATCATCACTGTCGCGGGCGCCGCCATGTGGTTACCTACGAGGATGGGGATGGAGACTGGATGCTGGTTGGAGATGTGCCATGGGAGTAAGTTCATGTCTTGTTTCAATTTGGAACCTTGAGCTATGTATAGATAGATGTGCCATGATATGTTCTTATGTACATTTCATACTTTCTGGATTAGTGAGTGACATAGTTCTGTTGTTTTTTCGCAGTGATTTTGCACGATCTGCGAAACGTCTCAAGATAATGGGGGGTAACTAAAGGACATACACGAGTTGATCCAGTACAAGTCGGTTTTGGTTGCGCGTGATCTGCGTGGCTGCACTGATGTACATGTTTTCAATCAGGATTTTAGGATGAAAGTGTTTGGCGTCAAGACAGTACTATTTTCTAGTAGGGTACTCCTTGTAACCGTACATGTATGGTCAGGGCTAGGTTTTCAGAATGTTTTATGGGAGATTTTCCTATGCATTTGCGCTGCCTATGTTCGAACTGATCTTGCACTACAACACTTCCCTTTTTCTTTCCCTTCACCACAGAGCATGTAAACTTACGCCAATATCTTTTTTTTCGGTGAAATATACTGTTTCAATAGCCAAGCAGGGTACCAAAGATTCTTCTTTTGCAGCAATCAAGGCAATACACAACTCCGTGTTTACAGGGAAAGAGGCAACCCTGTTAATTTCGATGTTCTGTCAGATTGTACATAGAATCCTTCTATATAAACGGGGCTGGATTGGGGCACAGCGGGGCCATCCATGTCGACAGGGGCGGAGCCAGCGTCGGCCCAGGCCTCGGCCAGCTAATGCGTTTCGGCCCAAATTGATGTTGCAGTTGGTTGTTTTACGTTTTTATTTTGATTTTTACCTGGTATTTTTCGTTGGGCCTCGGGCCATTGCCCAGGAGGCCCGAGGCCCAGCTCTGCCCCTGAATGTCGAGACTCGTCCAATGCTGCATCGAGTTGTCTATGTCGTTCGAGTGCCACGCCAATGTGTTCACAATTCGTTCGTTTCTCGCTGCCCTGCGATGTTGCATGCCGCCCCCTCGCTGAATGTTCGATGTTGACTTTGTTCTCGCTCCTCGTGTTTGTCTACCACGTGGGACAATGCTTCGTTTCCTGTGTGGTCTTCGCATAACCCATCTAGGTACCTAGGTACGCCCGTTCCGGCCTAACTATTAGATGGGTTGTGTCGGCCGGCCCAGGCACGACCAGTTGGAGTTTCGTGCCGGATCGACCAGCACGAGTCCAAAAAAATTATAAAAATGTGTAGAATTCAAAAATACATATGAAAATTATAATAAATGATATAAACATATTGAAAATGTAATAGAATTTTATTAGTATTCAAATAGCTGGCTCGTTAAAGCATTTGTCATTTAGCTCATAAGACATGAAAAATCGAAAAACATGTTAAACAATCCTAAAATATAAATAAATTTATATATACTTATAAAATGAACCGTACCAAATTTTAAAACTACAAAATAAAACCATATAAGTATTAAAAATAGAAAGAAATAATATAAATATTAGTAAATAAAAATAAAATTATATATGTATATTAAAACGTGTTTCGGCTTAACAGTCGTCTCGTGTTCGGTCGTCTTAGAAATGGACCCAATACTATTCGTAATGCCGCGTACCGGCCGTCGTCGTGCGAGGTGATTTGGCTCGATACCGACCCAACCTATCGTGTCGTGCCGGTACAACCTGTAAATAGTACGAGCCGTACCAACAGTGTCGTGCCTCGGGAGGGCCATCGGCCTATTTGGCCAACTCTAACTACAACAATGTCTCTTTCTTCTTCACCTCAGGCTAGAGCTGCCAAATGGGTCGGGTCTACCGGGCCAACACGAGACACGACATTGTAGGCCCGGCCAAGGCACGACACGACCGCTGATCGTTCATGGGTCGTCTTGCGGCGGCACGAGCCCGGCGCGCTCGGCCGCCACCTCAAGACGGTGGTGGCCCGGCCCAGCATGACACGAATAGTGTCGAGCCGTGTCTGGGCCGCCACCTCAGCACGATGGCCTGGCCCAGCACGACACAAATAGTGTCGAGCCGTGCCAGGCATGGCACGGCGCGAGCGGCCCGGGGAGCCAACGGCGCCTTGCGCCAACGTGGAGGAAGAAGGGCGAGGCGGCCACAGGGCCGGGAGGAAGAACGGCCGACGCCCGGCGGCGGAGGAGGTCGGCGAGCGCGAGACCGGCGACACGGACAAGGAGGCGAGGAGCCGACGGCGACATCGACGTGGTCGGCGATTCCTCGAGGCGGCCAGGCGGTGAGGAGGCGAGGCAGACGACGGGCGGCGAGGAGGCGGTGGGCGCGCGGACCGGAGGCACGGACGAGGAGGCGAGTAGCCGTCGGTCGACGCAATGGCGTGGTCGGCCGATACCTCGAGGCGCGGCGGCGACGAGGAGGCGGCGAGGCAAGGAGACGCATGCGTGCGGGCGACGGCCGCAAGGCAGCTAGCAGGGGGAAGAAGGCACGGGGTGCGTGTAGGCCGGGCAGGGGAGAGCAGCCGGGCCGTCCGGGCCCGTGGGTCGTGCCTAGGCACGGCACGGCACGTCCCGTGGGATTTTTAGCTGTTTTTTACCGTTGGGGTCTTCTCCCCCCTGCCTCGCCTCCTCGCCGGCTCGACTCCATGCCGACTCCTTGCCGCCGCCGTCGCCGCCACCTCTTTGCCTCCGTCTCCTCCTCGCCGCCTCGCCTTCGTCGCCGACCGAGCCACCTCTTTGCCTCCATCTCCTCCTCGCCGCCTCCCCGTCGCCTCGTCTCCTCGCCGGGCCGCCTTTTGCCTCCTTGTTGCCCCGCCGCCTCGCCTCCTCGCCATCCCATCGCCGACCGCGTCAGCATCGGCCGTCGGGCTCCTCGCCTCCTCGTCTACGCCGCCCGGTCTCGTGCTCCGCTCTGGCCTCCTCCAGTGCTGCCAGGCGTCGACCATTCTTCCCCTCCCGGTCTCGTGCTTCCCACGCGGCCCCGCCCTTCTTCCTCCACGCTGGTGCGCGCGCGACGCCACCAGCTTTTCTTGCCGCTCGGGCGTCTTTGTACTGCTGGGCCATGCCATCTTGGTCGCCCACCGTGCCGAGGTGGCAGCCCATGCACGACCCGGCACGCATAGCCTATGAATGGTATGAACTGTGTTGTGCTTGGACCGGGGCCGGGCCTATAGTGTCGTGCCTCGTGCCGGCCCGGTAGACCCGACCCATTTGGTCAACACTAGCTTTAGGCGGCGACTTGATTTTTCATGCGAGGTACTAGCAGTGGAGGCTGTTGCATGCCGCAGCGGGCCGTCCTTCGGTACGCCTCCGAGTGGCTTTGCGCCGCGCCTCGTCGGTCGCGCCACCCCTCGCCGCCACTGCGGCCGTGCTCGCCCTGCCACCGGGCACAAGACCGCCACCAGCGTCGTCGCCATCGCTGGCCAGAACGCCATCGCGCGCCCGAAGCCATGCGCCACTGCACCATGGCCACGTTCGCCCGTGCGCCGTCGAACCCCGCACAAAGCCCTCACGCCGTCCTCTAGCCTCTCACCGCACCCGCAATGCCTCTGGCTCCCGCACATCTCCCGTGCACTCGCAGTGCCGCCGGCTCCCGCATGTCGATTTGGGTCGGGTGGGTCAAAAGAAAATGGGCAGCCCAGGCCCACATCACACCTCCTATGGACATCGCAACAGCCATAACCGTAGTTGCCCAAGAGGAGAAGATCACTAGGGAGCATATTAAGGCATAAGTTTCTACATACTTCGTTAATTCGATCTAGTGTATGCATTGCGCTTAGATCTTTTTACAGTTACTTGCAGTTTGTGATTGTGATGGAACTTTGAATAATGGTTGTAAGCTATAGGAGAGCAAAGCATTAAATTCTTATGATAAGCCCTGCAAGACTTATTTTTCTCTATTTATAATAGCAAGTTATGTTCTAATATCTGAAGTATTTTATTTATTTGTTGCTTGCTTCCTGCTGAATATTAATAAAGTGCCTTATATTAGAATGCGTGTGACATCATATGGAGGAAGTGTCCATAGCGGATAGTGGCACAATGAATACCACCTCGAGAGAGACGAAATTATTTCAGTTGACTAGCAAGAATGTTGGTAGTCTTACGATAATTGCGGGCAATGTACTTGTATAGTAGGCTCAGAAAGGGCTACAATTATACTCCTAATGGGCACAATTTTAGTCATTGAGGAAGCCTCGTTGTACCCAGAATCAACTAGAACTCTCAAGAATTTTCACGCTAACAGTTTCTACGTATAGATTGAAAAAAGTATAGTAATGAATACCTACTCATTACAAAGCGTGATGAAAGTAGAAATGGTATTATAACGACTTCCTTCGTATGAAACTAGGCTATACTACTGACGATGATTAAAACCTCTATTTATTATTTAATAAATAAGGGATCATACGTCTTCGTGGTCGTAACCCATAAGGCTGACGACCTCACTGGTCGTGAGGATTTTAGAGGTTACTCAATATCTAACCTGGTCAGAGAAGTTTCCTAACCTTGTCCCCGACCAATCAAAACCTCTCAAAACCTTGAACTGGTATCTGGACCTAGCATCAGATATATCCCCTACCGTGTGAAGAATGGGACATGTGCTTTATATCTCATACCACGCGACGATACGTAACTCTAAGACAAAGAAATACGGTTAATGGCTCACTGACATATAACCGTACGACAGTTGACACATTATCAACTGACGCCTCTCTTCGACTAGACGCGTTGCTTCCCGAACAGGCGTCTCCTCCCGAGAAAACTGCCAACCCTTCATCAAATACATAAGGAAGAATGTGGACTGAAGTTGGAGAGGCGGAACGGTGAAGATCATTTGGGAGACACTCTCGAAAGAGCCTTGTACTCTCGAAAGGGCAGCATGTGTATGTTGGGAATCAATCGATACCGCAGCCTCCTCGACGTTTCCAACCAATGAGTCATGAGAGAAGGAGATTGTTCCGAACAAATACACCTTCCTCTCGTCGAGAGGGTCGTTCGCTTGGTCCGAACGATCTTCGACATCGTTTGAACCAGGCAGGTGATCAAGAGCATCATAACGCTCGCGATTAGGTCGGGACGCCGGAGCCTCAGTTCTCTAATCTAAGGAACCGGTCCCCAACCGACCACAATCCGGCTCCTTTCCAAAGAAGGCGCCATGAATCAGTCACAGGCTGCCGAGCTTTCTCTGCAGGGCTCTAGGTTGTGCGGTGGCCTAACCGGTTTCGACCGGCCAACATGGATAAGTTCAATGGGTCTCAGAACTTGTTATAATTTCTCCAGATCTATACCACCGCCATCAGAGCGGTTGGTGCTGATGAAAACGTGATGGCCAATTACCTACCTACGGTGTTAGAAGGATCTGCCTGGTCATGGTTACTTAACCAGCTCTGCACTTGGGAACAGCTCTGCGATCTCTTAATCGTGAATTTCCAGGGTACGTACGACCGCCCAGGGAAGGAAGATGATCTACATCGAATCCGGCAGAACCCAAAAGAAACTCTCCGACAGTACATCAAGAGGTTCAACCTGGTTCGTAATTCCATACCCGAGATTGCAGAATCTTCTGTAATTTAGGCTTTCATGGCAGTATTGAGGAACCAGAGGTTCACGGAGGATATAACTATGAATCCCCCACGAACAACCCCCGAACTATTCAATATGGTGGATAAATATGCAGCTGCTAGCGAGGCAGTCGAATGGAGCGAAGCTATAGATCGAAAAGACAAAACTCCTCAATCTGGTTTAGAAGAGCATGAGAAGAAGAATAAGAAAGTTCTCAACAAGAAGAAGCATCACAAGATGGATGGTAAGGAGGTCTTGGCGGTCTGGAAAAACTTACCAAAGGTAAGAGGGACTATACCGGTCGAGGCGAAGCAAAGATTCCGACCGATGAATATAAAGAGAGTAAGAAGTGGTGCCCGCTTTGCCAACAGGCTGGGCACGATCTGCGCACCTGCCGTGTCTAGCAAAAGAAATTGGAAGATTATTATGTAGGTAAAGGCCCGCTTTTCTCAATACAAGAGTTGGGGGAAGCCAGCTCCAAAAAGGATAAAGATGGCGACGAGAAGATGGAATACCAAGAACCTCAGCACACAATCAACATGATATTTGGAGGATCTCCATCGTATGACTCGCGACGTTATCTGAAAGCCGTGGAGCGGGAGGTCAATCTAGCAGAATCTCCGATCAGCATCAAGCCTTCGAGGTGGTCGGACACCGTAATCTCCTTTGGCAAAGAAGACTGCTCCGTTTCGTCGACTTGGTCAGGTAGGTTCCATATTATAGTTGAGCCTACCATTAATAATTGTATGGTCAATAGAGTCTTGATAGATGTAGGTAGTTCTTTAAAAATATTATTCTCGGGATCTTTAGAAGAAATGCAGGTTCCTAAGTCAAAGATAAAGCCAGTAAAATATGCCTTCCGTGGCATAGTCCCTGGCTCTACAGCCAAACCGATAGGACAGTTGTCTTTACCGGTTACGTTCGGACTTCCTGATAACTTCCGAACGGAAAAGATTTCGTTTGACGTGGTCGATTTTGAGACCGCCTATAACGGGATCCTTGGTCGTCCGGCTCTAGCAAAGTTCCTGATAGCCACGCATTACGGTTATCAGAGTTTGAAGATGCCAGGACCAAAAGGTGTCATCATGGTTCGGGGAGATCAAAAGATGGCTTATGTTTGCGATCGAAGATCTTTAGAACTGGTCTATGAGCTTCCGACTAGAAATACTGACTCTTCTGCGATGCAGGTCAAGCACTCCAGACCAAAATTGACACCCAAACCCTTCGATCAAACAAAAGAGGTGCCACTCGACAAAGGTGTTTCTCCGAGAGACGCCAGGTTAGGAGACATCGACATGTCAGTTCCGAAGTTACTGATCGGAGAAGGACTCAACCCCAAATAGGAAGAGTAGCTCGTCTCTTTCCTCCGAGCAAACTAGGATGTTTTCGCTTGGCAGCCGTCCAACATGCCCGAGTCCCCAGGGAAGTGATCGAGCACAAGTTAGCTCTCCAACCTGACAAAAAGCCTGTCAAGCAGAAGCTAAGGCGTTTTGCACCTGACCGAAAGAAAGCAATCCAGTCGGAGATTGACAAGCTCCTCGAACCTGGGTTTATTCGTGAAGTCCATCACCCTCAGTGGCTTGCCAATCCTGTAATGGTTAAAAAGAATAATGGGAAATAACGAATGTGTATTGACTTCATAGGTCTTAATAAAGCTTATCCGAATGATGATTTTCCCCTTCCTCGCATTGATCAGCTTGTAGACTCCACCTCCGGGTGCGAGTTACTAAGCTTTTTATATTAATATTCAGGGTACCACCAGATAAACATGAGTAAAAATGATGTGGAGAAATCTTCCTTCATCACTCCATATGGCACTTACTGTTATGTTAAGATGCCCTTTGGTCTCAAAAATGGTGGTGCAACTTTTCAAAGGTTAATGCAGAAAACTTCCAGCCCGCAGGTAGGTCAGAATTTAGAAGCCTATGTAGATGACTTGGTTGTGAAAAGCATCAATGCAGGCGATCATATCCTTCACCTACAAGAAACTTTCAACAACTTGAGAAGACATAACCTCAAGTTGAATCCGGAGAAAATGTGTGTTCGGGGTTTCTGCTGGAAAGCTTCTTGGTTTCCTAGTTTCGGCTAGAGGTATCGAAGCAAATCCGGCTAAGATAACAGCCATCAATCAGATGCGTCCCCAACAACAAAGAAAGAAGTCCAAAAACTATCTGGTTGTATGGCAGCGCTAAGTCGATTCATAGCCAGGTTAGGCGAGAAGGGATTACCTTTCTTTGAACTTCTTCGGAAGCCTGGGAGTTTTGAATGGACGAAAAAACCAACGAAGCCTTTGAAAAACTCAAAGAGTATCTTGGAAGCCCCCCGATCTTAGTCTCTCCAAGACCGAAAAAACACTGTTGATTTACATAGTCTGCGGCCTTGCAGTCGTTGGTGATGTCTTGGTCGTAGAGCGTGAAAACGTTCAACGACCAGTATATTACGTAAGCGAAGTCTTGCATGGACCAAAGAAAAGATATCCACAGGTACAAAAGTTGCCTGTGGTCTCCTTATATCCTCAAGGAAACTAATACATGACTTTCAAGCCCACAAAGTGGTCGTACCTACAGGATATCCCTTAGGTCAAGTCCTTGAAAATAGGGAATCATCAGGACGAATAGCAAAATGGGCAGTTGAACTAGGGACGTTCGACCTCCATTTTATCTCACGAACATCTATAAAGTCTCAGGCAATAGCAGAATTTATTGTCGAATGGACAAACCCAAAACCTAAGCAAGAACTCGAGTACGAGCACCACGACGAGTGGATAATGTACTTTTACGATTCATTAATGCTTAGAGGATCGGGGGCTGGAGTCATCTTGATATCCCCTACAGGCGAACACATTAAGTACGCCATCCAGTTTAACTTTCCTGCTACTAACAATGTAGCGGAATATGGAGGTTTGCTGGTAGGACTTCGAGCAGCTCATTCGCAGATTACTAGTGAAAGACGATTCTCAACTAGTAGCGAATCAAGTAGGAAAAGAATATCAATGCTCAAGTACAAGTATGTCGTCTTATCTGACGGAAGTACGAAAACTCGAAAAGCACTTCTTCGGTTTTCAGATCCAACATATTCTTAGAAAGGAAAACTTTCTAGCAGATCAGTTGACACAGATGGCATCCACAAGGTCAACCGTCCCGCTGGGAGTTTTTCTTGAGCAACTCGATTCAACCTCGGTGGTCGAGATTTTCGAGAACATCAATGGTTCACATCAGGTCAATCCAATTGATTCTGATCACATGGATGCTCCACAGATCGGTGACGATCATGGTAGAGATTGGATGACATCGATCTACAATTATCTTCAGCATGACCTAATTCTAGAAGATAATGTAGAGGCTGATCGTATAGCATGAAAAGCCAAATCATACACTCTAATCGAATGCACCTTGTATGAACGAGGATCTCATGGAGTGTTGATGAGATGCATATCTCGCTCGGATGGCATTAAGTTGCTAACCGAAATTCATGGAGGAGTCTGTGGAGCACATCATTCCTACAGAACACTGGTCGGTAAAGCCTTCAGGCAAGGATACTATTAGCCAACTGCCCTTCATGATGCAAAAGAGCTCGTGACGAAGTGCGTACAATATCAGTTTCATAGCCGATAAGTACATCACCGTCGCAAGCTATGCAAACAATTCCTCTTTCTTGGCATTTTGCAACCTAGGGACTAGACATTTTAGGACCTTTCCCAAGAGCACCCGAGGGCTTTGAATTCCTCTTCGTCATGATTGATGCGTTTACAAAGTGGATTGAAACCGAGCCAGTTGTTAAAACTACAACTGAGGCTGCTAAGAGGTTCCTAAAAAAACGTGATTACACGATTTGGTGTACCCAGTCGTATAATCACGGACAATGGTACCCAGTTTTACAGCGGTAATTTTCAGGAATTCTACGACGACCTGGGTATCAGAGTCCATTTCGCTTCGGTTGCTCATCCGCAGAGTAACAGAGCAGTTGAACATGCCAATGGTATCATAATGCAGTGGGTCAAACGCCGAGTATTCGACCAGTTAATAAAACGGTCAGGAGTTTGGGTTCAAGTACTTCCTTCTGTTTTATGGACTGTTCGTACGACGACCAGTCGTGCGACCGGTGAAACACCATTCTTTTTAGTTTATGGGGCCGAAGTCCGCTTCACTGATAGCATATTTGATGAGGATTGTTTCCTATCATTAGGGAGGAAATCAACCCCTTGATGAAAATATCGGGAAATAGTTAAAGTCCAGAAGATAATTGAAATTTATGCACATGACCCACGCACCAGTGAAACAAATAGAGAAGTCAAGAAGACAATTAATTTGCAAGCATTAACGAATTAATTGCGTGACCACTTTAGTGATTTGAAGAGTGTGACCAAGTCACATATGCCTGTACGCAATGTAGCAGAGAGGGTCAAAATACCGATGAAGATATCTCTAATCCCGTTCTAAGGCCCTAGAAAGGACGGGAATTCTGGCCCTCGAATCTGAAGTAACCAGGAACGCATGGTGAAAAGGGATAATAAGGACTTGACACAACCGATCACCGAAGTTCCCCAGAACCAGAAGGGAAGCCGGTTGAGACCCGACACTAGTACAAAACCTTCAAAATATACATACCGATTTTGAACATCCCCCCATGAAGGGAGACAGGGACGTGTGCGCAATCGTTGGAGCTAAAAAACTAAAGGAACTTGCCCCCGCAATTGGAAGCAGCAGCGAGTAAGTAGAAACATTAAAAGAATCGTCCCATTTAGAAATAGTTATAAATTATGTAATCACGAGAGAATCTATGAATAGAACAACAACCAATGCCGATATTTATTTTGTAAAGAAAAATGCCACAATCATCGATCTAAATTTTGAGCCTGCATCGTTCGTTGAATGTAAGAAAATATCAGATTGGAAGATTGGAAAAAGACAATAGAAGCAACATTATTATCTCTGAATAAAACAGAGGTGTTTGGGAATATAACGCCTCCCCATGTGCACCACGAACGATATAAGTGAGTATTTGTTCAAAAGAAAATAAAAATAATAAAGTTGTATGACGTAAAGCAATGCTCATTGCACAAGGTTTCACTCAACGTCCAGGAGATGATTATGAAGAAACCTATTCTCTGATTATGGGCAAAACCACTCTTTAGATATTTAATCTCAATGGCAGCTAACTTGAATTTAGAAATAAAATTGATGGATGTGGTAACTGCATACCGTTATGGCAATATGGATTCATACATTTATATGAAGGTACCTGAATGTATCCATGTCCCGAACCTAGATAGAGCAAATGAAAATCTGTACAATGTGAAACTCAGAAAGTCACTGTACGGACTTAAGCAATCAGACAGAATGTGGTATAATCGTTTGAAGCGATGTTCTATGAAAGAAATGCTACACGAACAATGAGAATTATCACTGTGTATTTATACGACGATCCCATAATGGATTTGTATAATCTCAGTATGTAGGTGATCTGAATATCACCGGAATCCTGGAATGTATTAAGAAAGTAAACTCTTATCCGGAGTTGGGGTTCAAAATGAAAGATTTGGGTAAAATCAAATATTGGTTGTGCTTGCAGCTTGAGCATGCCCTTGAAGGGATTTTAGTGCATCAATCAATCTACACTCAGAAGGTGTTAAAAAGGTTTAACTTTGAAAAGATATATCATTCGAAAGTACCAATGGTTGTGAAATCTTTGCAGCAGAATAAGGATCCGTACAGACCTAGAGAAGACGTGAAGGAAATCCTAGGACCGGAATTTTCATACTTAAGTGCAATAGAAACACTAATGTATTTAGCATACTGTACTAGATCAAAAATTGTATTTGTCGTAAACCTATTAGTAAGGTATAGTGCAGAACATTCCAAAAGACATTGATAATGAATGAAGGACATGTTCCGATACCTCAAAGGAAGCAAAGATCTTGTTATGTTCTACAGAGAGAACCAAGACCTGTCTATGAATGGCTATGCAGATGTCAGGTACCTGTTAGGCCCGCATACAACTAAGTCGTAAACATGCTATGCATTCCTATGTGGTGGTACTGTAATTCTATAAAAATCGTTTAAGGAAAGTTTTGTATCGATTTCAACGAACCACTCGAAAATCATAACACTATACGAGGCCTCACAAGAATGTGGTTGATTTCGACGGATGATTCACCACATCTAGTAGTCATGTGGATTCAATACCGCGCAAACCCCAAATTTTATCTATGAAGCTAATACAACTTGTGTTGCACAAATGAAGAGTTATCTCACAAAGTATATCAACCCTAAGTTTTTCTATCACATGATTTTTTGGAAGGATACTCAATCCATTCATAAATATTACGTCGTTTTGGAAAAAGTGCAATCACTTTTCTTTAACTTTTACCATTAATATAAAAAAATAATTTGCAATAGTAATATGAAATGATATCTTTAGATTAGTCATGTTTTTTTCCCATAATATAACTATTTTATTTTATGAACATATTTACATAAAATAATAGTAAAAGTTACATGTTAAAAACCATATCAACATCTAAAACGTCATATATTATTGAACAAAAGAAAAAATACCTCCTTTTCCACGGTGGCAATCACAATTTGTTGTAAGAAAATTATGTGATTATTTTTGCTGTCTCTTGTGTTCTTTCACCCGCTTCTGCATGGTTTCCAATTTGAAACACGGATGGATAAAAGAAAACCAAAATCGTTGGAGGGAAGTCACCCGCAGCGAGATGGCGGAAGTGGCGGGAAAGCAATTCCATCTCCCGCCCGGTTCCCGGAAAACCCGCCCTTCCCAAATCGCGGAGGCCTTTTCCCTACCATCCACGTTTCCACCACTAGCAGATGGGGCCATTTCCTCCTGCGGGCCCACCTGTCAGGTGAATCTTCCGGAGGAAGGGAGCGGGAGATATTTCGCGGCGGCCGCGGTTTCCCCCGATTTCTGCCTCCCTTTTTTATTTCGCGTCCCCAAATGCGGCTATTAATCTCCCCTTCCACTTCCTCCTCGTCCACCCCGGCGCACCGCCCCCGCCCCAACAAATCCTAGGGTTTCACCTCCGCCGCAGCCCCGCCGACGAGAAGCGCCCTATTAATCTTCCCTTCCACTTACTCCTTTACCACCCCGGCACCCGGCCCCCCGACAAATCCTAGGGTTTCCGATTCCTTCCCCTCCGCCGCAGCCCCGCCGACGAGAAGCGCCGCCACGATGTTGGAGCTGCGGCTTGTGCAGGGGAGCCTCCTCAAGAAGGTCCTTGAGGCGATCCGCGAGCTGGTGACTGACGCCAACTTTGACTGCTCCGGCACGGGGTTCTCGCTGCAGGCCATGGACTCCAGCCACGTCGCCCTCGTCGCCCTGCTCCTCCGCTCCGAGGGGTTCGAGCACTACCGCTGCGACCGCAACCTCTCCATGGGCATGAACCTCAACAACATGTCCAAGATGCTCCGCTGCGCCGGCAACGACGACATCATCACCATCAAGGCCGACGACGGCTCGGATACCGTCACCTTCATGTTCGAGTCGCCCAGTAAGTGACCAATCGCTTGTCGCCCCCCCTGCCTCGTTTCTTTTGGTGGCTTGCTGTGGTGACCGTGGTTTTGTTGTGAATGAATAGATCAAGATAAAATTGCGGATTTTGAGATGAAGCTCATGGACATCGACAGCGAGCACCTTGGCATCCCTGACTCTGAGTACCAGGCCATCGTCCGCATGCCGTCTGCTGAGTTTTTGAGGATCTGCAAGGATCTCAGCAGCATCGGAGACACCGGTACGTGAAATTTCCTCCCTCTTTCCCCCCTTCCTGCAGTACGCTTATTGATACTGTTGCCTGGGGATGGTACCGGTTCTTACATCTTGGACGGCGGCTACTTTGCATTGTAGTTATCATCTCGGTGACCAAGGAGGGCGTCAAGTTCTCGACTGCTGGAGACATTGGGACTGCAAACATTGTCTGCAGGCAGAACAAGACTGTTGACAAGGTATCTTAAATCTGTTACTGTCGCGAATTGTTACTGCCCATCCCATGCTTTTGTAGTGTGAATTCTGGAATACAGTACATAAAGGGAGTTAGGAAGTGTAGTAGCAGAGATGTTTGTGTTTACTAACACCTTACTGTAGCAAGTGTGCAGGGTTCCTCTGTTCGGTTGGATTACTTACTAGTTAGTAGTACATAGTAGTAGTTATTGTTATCGGTAGTTCAAAGCAAGACATGGTAATTCTTGTAACAAAAAGGACGCTGCCTATATTTTTGTTAAAAAAATGTTCTCTTTAGTGTACAAATGACGGACCTCTGCAGTTTATACATAGTACTGCCCTACCGTTTTCCCCAAAAAGAGAATATTCAGTTAAGGTTGATGTTATTTTGCTTGTCATGTTTATTTTTTGTGTTTACAATATTACTAGTTTGGTCTTGCTATCACTTCACTCCATAAAGCTCAAGTTAAATAAGTTCTTGTTATTTGACGAAATCTTAATTCTGTTTTTGTTCAATTATAAACTTTCTAGGCATGGATGAATGGTTTGGTTTGCTAGACATACCAATCTGTTCACCTGTTTTTGATGTTAATTACAATTGCTTCTGCCTTTTTATTTCCGCTGTTTCCATATTCCAATTTAGGGACATGTAACAGCATATGTTGTTGTCTTGTTGGCAATAGTCTAATTGATGTCTTGTCAATGCAGCCAGAACAAGCTACAATCATAGAGATGCAAGAACCAGTATCATTAACCTTTGCCCTGAGGTACATGAACTCCTTCACCAAGGCTAGTCCACTGTCTGATCAAGTGACTATCAGCCTTTCATCTGAACTGCCAGTGGTGGTTGAGTACAAGATTGGAGAGATGGGCTATATTAGATTTTATCTGGCTCCAAAGATTGAAGAAGATGAGGATATGAAGCCATGATGGCTTACCAGGATATGCTTATGTTGCCTACTTTTCCAAGTCTTTCAACCGTTTGTTTGCTTAACTATTGTTTTAAGCAAAAAAAATGATGTCATGCGGATCTCTTAGGCCAGACTGCTTTAGCTACTTGTTTCTGTGACTGCTCTGTGAATCCATGGATTTACAGTGTTGAATTTTAAATTAGTGGATTTCTGCTTGTTCATGTTACTGCTGCTATTTGTTTGTTCAATTCGGTTGTTTTATTCTTTATTGAGAGAATAATTTATGGTGCCAACTTGAACAATGAATTTGAGGTGCAGTCTAAGATAAGCAACAAGGCAAAAATTCCTAACAGCTTTTGCTGTTAGTAATGTAGGGTTGTTGCCTTTTGGGCTTTTAAGGAAGTAGTATTAGTAAATCCCTGTGGCTAGGCTTAAGCCCTGTTTGGGGTGAAAGCAGCTGCAGATGACGACTCTTCAGAGAGGTCGGATCTGAAGCAGCTGTAGATGATGGATGACTCCGCTTGAGTTGTAGTCTTATGATGGCAGAGGTGGCTAGAGGAGGTCTTTTCCATGCTTGTGCGGTAGTAGCGGATGTGCTTTGCGCATGGGCGCGTCGGCGGGGAGCACGACGGAACCGTTCGACGAGGCCCCCGACCATGACCAGCTTCATCAGCCACTCGTGGTAGTTGAGGTAGCTCTCGCGGTTGATGTCCATGGCCAGTATCTCCGTGCGCGAATGCCACGAGCCTCGTGATCCAGATCGAAGCAGAGTTGAACTATGGATGTTACTGTCAACTGCATGTGGGTACTAGTGAGTACTGACCGCGCCGTCCCGTGGGATGGTCAAAAGACCCAAATTTTCAAAACTTGTTTGAGTTTCTTGCCAAATTTGAAAATTCTCCTAAAAAACCCACCTTCCTCTTTTGGCTTTCTGATTTCCTAGCTGAGAGGTGTATTCTTGCCGCCACTTTCTTCTTTGGTTCCGGTCGCTCCACTGTAGGCACCGCCGCTGCTCACTGCTAGTGCCTCGGTATTGAGCGCTAGTGGGAGTCCACGACTCCACCAACATGCGTGCGCTCGCCATGAACATGCGTCCGACACGAGCCGTGTTTGTTGCCGCCGCCAAATTGCACACGCATGCACACCGTCTTGGGCCTTTGTCGCCTTCGCCTGTGCCTTCATCTCGCCACCTTGTATTATGAAGTACTATGCTGCTTGATATTATTCAAAGCTCAATACTATACGCCAACAGTAAACAACCCAACCCATTATTATTCATCAAACCCAACCCAGCATGAACAGTATTTACCTGGCACTATTCAATAGACTTATTATTTAACTAAAACTGGTAATGAATAGTACTAAACCTAGTACCGTTCACTCAAACCCGACATTGTTCATTCTAGACCCCTCCACACGTATATATCCATTTCGAGTTTGGGGAACCCATTTTGACTCCATTTATCCAAATCAAGTACCCAGTAAATCCCAACCATCTTTCTTTATATTATTTTCTATTTTGTTTATTTTATTCCCAACTCGCCTCTCGTTGAGTCCGAATTTATTTATTGGATTTTCTTCCACGTTAGAATCGAAATTTATTGATCAAGCTTGATCATGACAAATGAAAGATAAATCCAGTCAAGGACTGAATAAGGAGGCAAGTCACATTCATTTAATCATTTTGAGCTTTTATTTCATATAGTCATAATATTACTTTCATTACCATATTTATGCAAATTACTTCTTTATTGAAATAATACTTTTAAATGTCATGATAATTAAATATATCCTATCATTCCACATACAAGCCCACCTATTCATTTGTAGGCTATATTTGTATTGACAAGTTTAAGATACATAAAGTATTAATAAATATTCGGTATTGTCACACAATGTGTTTGCAAATACTGAAAAAGTATTGGTTAACCGCCAATGATTTTGGTAGAGTAGAGGGTCGAGATCAAGACGACGGACAACCAAATAGACTCAAAAGTGAGTCGAAGGTGAGACCAAATAGGTGGATAACCACGAGTTGGTATTGATCCACTTCCTCACTGGAGACAGGTAAGGAGTAGAATATTGTGCCAAATAACAAACACAGAACTCGCTAAACCACAAGTTTGATATATCCAACTTAGCTTAGTATACTACTATTTCAATTGAATATCTATAGGTTGTCATCTGCTCTTGTTGTATAGAGCAGCGTGGAGTGGGTTGGTCAGGGCACTCGCTGAACTACACAACGATATAGACCAGTCAACATCGGACCGCACACTCCACCTTTGGTCGGTGGTTTTCTGATGGTTGTATTGACCTTGAACCTACCGGGTAGAGATTAGAAAAGTTGAGGAGTGTGAATGCTTTCTTATCTCAATTTAGTCGTACGCTATTAAGTTGCGTGTATGTTGCATCACAGTATGAGTATGAGGCATCTTGTGGGTAAAGTTGGACAACTCTGTAAAGTAGAATTAATGATATTCGAATACGATGTGCTTCTGGTTAATAAAGCTGTATTCATGTGTGATTTCAATATATAAGGCATAAGTACAGATTTTGAGATGCTAAGATGGTAATTACAATTGTTGAGCAAATTCCTGATGTTATATTATTATGTTTTTACCATTTTAAAGGCCAATTGTTTAAACTCATGTTGCATCCACATTAACTGATACGATAAACCTTCAGTAATCAATTGAAATTCTAGCACGTAGTTAAATAGTTTTTCTATGTGGTTTGCTGAGTACGTTGTGTACTCAATCTTGCTAAATTTTCATCAGAAGGTGTATCAGAAGATTGAGTGATACTTTGGAGATCGTGTTAGAGTTATGCACTCAAGTTTTCCTATAGAGGCTATTTGGTTCTTCTGAATGTAAATTAACGTTTGGGTTTGAAATGCCTATTTTGTTTATGTAAAATGGCTGTTAGACTATAATTCAATTAAATTAATATTTTTTTTAAAATATTTGTAAACAGATTTGATGTCATTCCGGTCTGCAATTGTACATACTGTTTGAAAAATATAATCGTTTCAGATAACGAGCGCGGTGGCGAGGATACAGAGTAGCCGGTGTACACGCCGATCTCCATGGTCTTGGCGCCGGTGAGCTTGAGCGGCATTTTCAGGAACTGCCCCTCGTCCGCCGACGCCGTCATGATGTTCCTGCAGCAAAGGGAGGTGAAGATTTGGCAGAAACCAGCCACGGAATCGTCAAACCATCAGCGTGGAGTAGATCGATCGAACAGCAGGACGAGCGATCACGCTAGCTGTTTTGCAACGAACGACGGGTGGTACCTGGTACAGCGCGTCGGTCTGGAGGAGGTTCTTGTGTACGTCCGACCTCCTGGTGCCGCGTCTGCTGCTCCCCGCCGTTGCTCTGCGTCGCCGTGGACTCGCCGTTGGCGCTGGCCATATCGTACGTGCGCGCGATCTCGTGGTTGGCTAACTACCATCTGCCTGTGGGTGATGTGACTGCCGAGGAATCGACGCTAGCTGAGTTGGGGGAAAGGATGGTGAGGTTAGAGCGGTTTATATAACACAATGGATCCGTATTAGCGGAAGCATCAAACATGTGGGGGCTGGTTTTTAAGGTTGCGTCGTGCTGGGCATGCACTCGCAACACCTTTTCTTCGTTGGTTTGTCCGTTCTTTGGCACCTGGGGCGGGGGCTTCTCATGTCGCACTGTTGCGCGGGGCTGCGGTGGTGCATGAGAGTTTTGGGCTTATTTAACCGTAGTTAAAGGGCTTGCTAATTTTCGGTTGTTTGAATTTTTTATTCATCGGTCACTTAGAATTGTACATTACTAAGTTTAAAATTACAGTATCAAGTGATGTGTAATTTTAGCACAACCCTACTGTAACTTTTAGTCATATTTATTTTTGTATTTTTAGGTTCACTTAGATTTACTTTTGTCTACTTTAGATTTTTTTTTTTGTATTTGTAGGGTTCAACTGCATTTATTTTTATCTAGTTTATAATTTTTTTTTGTATCAACACAAAACGTGTGGTATACATTGGATTAAAATTCTAGGACTAAGAAAGGAGATCGATGGAGACACCCCGTAAGTAAAATAGCAAAAATAGTTCATCCTCAAAACGAAATAGCAAAAATGGTTTCCCTGCCACACGAAAAATGTCGTGATAGGGGCATGCCACTTACTAGGAAGCCGCAGCGTTTTCACACTTTAGGAATATCATTTTTGACATTTTATTTGCATAGTGACTATTTTTACTATTTTTGCTTTAAAAACGTGCTAAATGAGGAAAATATTTCATCCATACGGTGAAAGTCGAGTGGAGATGTGGATGGGCATTTGAAGTGTTCTCTATACAGCAAAATAGCTTCAGTGCTTTCCCACTGTTTTTTTTTGTATTATTTTGCTATAGAGCTACTGCAAAATACTGTTCACCCTCTCAAGGAAAAAATATCCATAATATGAAAGTAATGCAGAGTGCGCGGCCGCTGGTAGTGTGGACTGTGGTGGGTGAGCCTGTGGACGCTTGGCAAAGGAAGACAATTTATTGAGAAAGGACCGCTTCTCAGCAGCCATTGATCCCGGCCAATCACCTGAGACCCTCCCCCTGATTTTTTTTCCCGCGGCGGCGGACGTACGCTGCCTCCGAGACATGCGCTCAGGGCTGGGTAGTTTCACGGCCATGGCGCATTTCTAGCTGCCATTAGGACACAGAAAAACATGGCGCGGAGTGAAGGAAACGAGCACTTATAGATTTATCCCTGAATTAATTACTGACAATACTGATAGCATTGCATCTGGATTGAACTCATTACAACCGTGGGATTTAGGGGTGAAAACGGATCGAACACGGATGGATAATTGTCATGTTATATTTGTTTTTATATTTTTTCCGGATGCGGATACGAATACGGATACCCCGGATATGAATAATATCGAATACAAATACGGAGCGAATACAAATCGAAACGAATACGGCTACAATATTTTTTCGTGAATATGAAAGCCCCTTAAATTACATGGTATGAATTAACAAAAACATATAACTATTTTGTTTGATTTGAACATTCATGATTTGTTCATATTTTCAGCAGCCATTTTACCCATAGCTATTCTGGACTCTCTATGAACTGGGTCCATCGCATTTCCTTTGATGCGACTTCGAGTTCAGAATACAGAACGTTTTCCAGGTTACTTGATTAAGTCTCCACCTATTGCTTTATGATAATAGTTTTGATGCAATACATATATGATAAAGCAATATACGTTTTACATTTAAGATAAATATATTTATGTTCAAGAGAATAGCTTGCCTTCGTAGATGTAGAAAAAGTCAGCGTCGATGAGTCACTGATGAGCTACACCGGTCTGCTGGGGCTCGTCCTCTTTAGCAATGCGGCAGTACGAATAATACATAAATAAATACTTAGTGGATTTTGTGTGATAGTAGGCGTATAAACTGTTAATGCAACTCTTTTTGTTAGCCAATTTTAATTTAATAATATTTTTCGAATCCCAACCCAGTTAGCACCCTTCCACTAAAATCGTTCCACAGTTTGCTCGCTCTATAGCCGTGATTGTCGAACTCGCGTTCTATCCTCCGACATACACTACTACTCACTTACAATCTGCTACGCCTGCATAATTTTACCCAGCGCGCATACTATTAATATTTCCTTACATACAAACGAGGTTGCTCTAATTAATTAAATTAACAAGATTAATACAATTTTTCCTAAATTTTCATATACTTGCATTTGCTACCCTTACTTTCTCAATTTCTTAATCACCTAATCACCTACTACATAATCACCAAATCACCTGATCATCCCTTAACAAACTCTACCCCCGGCCGACACACTTTATCTCCCCCCTTTTCTTCTCTCCTCTCCGCCCCTCTCTCCCTCTTGCCCTTCTCTCCAAGGCGCTGCCTCCTCCTGGCGTCGCCTCCCTCCGGCTCGGTCGGTCAGCTCCCCCGCTCCGGCTCTTGCGCCGCCTCCGCCACTAGCGCCGCCCCGCCGGCTTGGTCCAGCTCCTCCGGCTCCCCCCTCCCGGTTCTCTACGCCACCTCTTGCTTCCGGTGCGACCGGAAGGCCCGGCGCCGCCATGTGCCGCCGCTCCCGGCTCTACCTCCCCTCCGCTCGCCCCGATCTGGCACGCTCTGGCCCGGCCGGCTCGGCCTCTGTAAGATCGAGGTGGCCGACTAGAGGGGGGTGAATAGGCGGTTTTAAAAACTTTCGCGCTAAACCAATATGTAAATGCGGAAGCTAATAGCGAATTGGTTTTGCTCAATTAAAACCTAAATCAACTAGGCTCAACTAAGTGCACCGATAATATGAACACAATACAATATGAGCAATCATACAAGATATATAAGCAATTAAAGCAAGAATGTAAATTGCTCAAAGTAAAGCACAAGTAAAAACAAGATGACACGATTATGTTTTACCGTGGTGTTCGGAGACTTGCCGGTCTCCCCCAATCCACGTTGAGGTTAGCCCAAACAAATTGGACCGGCTCCACTAATTAAGCCAATACCTCCGAGGTAAGTCCAAACACTTGGACCGGTTCCTAACCGAACCAACACCTCACTCAACTATGGTTGCTCTTCCTCTACTCCGGAGATGGTGAGCACCAAACCACTCACAAACCGCCGGGTCTTCTCACAAGCTTCTTGAGAAGATCACCGCGCACGACGCCTCCACGCCGTCTAGGTGTCGGCAAACACCAAGAGTAACAAATCCGAACTTTCACTTGAACTAATCAAGTGTCAACGCTCACGTGGATACACAATCCACTACCTAAGGCAACACATGCACTTAGGGTTTACTCTCTAAACTCACCAAGTGCAACACATGCACATAAGAGAGGAGAGGCTTGCTCTTAGCTCAAGAGGATCACAAATAGTACCAGCACCCTCTCCCAACCGGCCAAGGTGGCTATATATAGCCCACACACAAAAACTAGCCGTTGGGAGACAAACCCTGAAAATTGTGGAAATCGGAAGTTCCGCCATGCAAAGGCCTGAACTACCGCATGAGAGAAAAAAGCACAACAACGGCTATGTCGACGAGAAACTAGCCGTTTGATTTTTAGTGCGGAACTACCGCCAACCAAGTTGCGGAAGTTCCTATCTTCGGAAGTTCCGCTCAACACATAGCGGAACTACCGCACTTCTAAATTTTGGCTAAGTCCCAAAATGGTGCTTCTCTGGAAAAAACGAACCGCCGGAATTTCGGAGCAACCGGTAATCGGAAGTTCCGCTCATAACATGCCGGAACTTCTGCACTTCAAAAATCGGTTAAGTCCCTAAACCGGATGCTCTCTGGAAAAACGTACCGCTGGAAATCGGACCGTCCGGCCCGCGGAACTTCCGCAGTTATGCAACCGGAACTTCCGATTATCCTGATTGAAAACAGCAATGGCTTTTTCAACAACTTCAATTGCAAAACACATTTGACAATTGATAAGCCATGTCAACAAGGATCACAAGCAAGATTCCCAATAAGTTACAAAACACATTTGCCAACTTTTGGAATCATACCACAAGGAAAAAGGTACATGGACTTACACCATTTGCAAAACACATTTGCAAACTTAAGTAACATGCTACAAGAAATCAATCATGAGCATCAACTATTTGTAAAACACATTCGCAAATAACAGCATCATGCCATAAGACTAAAGTGCATGGACTTCAACCATTTGCAAAACACATTTGCAAAGTATAGTCCCATGCTACAAAGATTGAATGCATGAGCATCGGCTATTTGCAAAACACATTCGCAAATAATAGTTCCATGCATAGATGAGCTAGAGCAAACACAATGAGCTATCAACACATGACTAACTCATGCTACTAGTCAAGACCCCTCTTAATAGTACGGCAATCCTATACTAGCAATCCGGTCTATCAACCAAACACCGAGACCGGTAAAAGACTAGGAACACATCCTTAGCCCTAGCTAGTCATACCTTTGCCTTGCATCTTTCTGAAGTTTGATGACGCACATCAACACTTCAAGTCCGGATCCTTGACTTTGACAATCATCAACTCATGATGATTTCTTCACTTCGGGATCTTGTCTTGATCATCATCAACACATGATGATTTCTTCATCCCGATTCTTCACATGCATCAACGCATGATGCATTCCTTCACTTGACCTCCATCAACACATGATGGGTCTTCTCTTGTCTTGATGATCAACTCATGATCATCTCTTCTTGATAAGCATCAACTCATGATGCATCATTTACACCAAGCTCTTGACTTGATGATCAACTCATGATCATCCCAAGTCTTCATCATCCTGGAACATAACCTATATATCCAACTCATGAAAATGTTAGTTCCACAATGTGATCATCATTAATTACCACACCATACCATTAACTCATAATGGTGGGACAAGATACCTCAATCTTTCCCTCTTTGGTAATTGATGATAACCACTTAAATTCTCATAAATTTAATGATGATAAATGAGAGAACAAATGAGTATATATAAACTACACAAGTTATATATACTCTAACATGAGTATACAAGAACTACACAAGTTTTGTATACTCAAACGGATTTGTTTCAAAGTAAAGATCCCGAATATATGTGGAGAATGGAATATGGATCAATACTAATGAAACCACAAAGTATAGGATAAAACTCCCCCTAAATGTGTGCATACACAAATGTGTAATAAGGTCATATGCACATATTCAAGTTTAACTTATGGTTGAGTTCAATCCTATATTTTGGATCCGAGAAATGCAACAATATATAAGATTGAGATGTCGATTGCATACCTCGTTGTGTTTCACCTTTATATCCAAATGAGACTACACAAAGATAATACTTGACAAGAGAATTAGTCTCATATTTGGATTTATCATTAATCACCAAAACACTCCATTAACTCATAATGGCGGGTCTAGATCTTTCAGCCTCTCGGCCACCGGCCGCCTCTGCTCCTCCGGAGCTGGGGAGGGGGAGCCCAGCGGGTGGAGGTGGCCGGCGGAGGGAGCCAGCCACTGGGAGGTGGTGCGAGGAGGAGGGGAGCCAGCGCCAATGGGTGGAGGTGGCCGGCGGCGGGTGAGTGGCGGCGTCGCCGCATGGCGCCTGTGGCGCGTGGCTGTGTCGGTGTAAATGCCCGCTGCCGATGGATAGTAGTGGGCCTAGTGGCCACCGCCATTGGGGTGTGGGGCCGCCGGTGGGTCAATTTCCGGATATCCGGATGTGGTATTATCCGTATTATCCGTATTCGTATCCGTATCCGTCGGATAGTACCATTACCATATTCGTTTCCGTTTCGACAAAAAAAATCCGAATCCGTTTCCGATCCGAGACTATCCGAATCCGCTTTCGTCCGGATCGGATGGAAAATATCCGATCTGTTTTCATCCCTAGTGGGATTGGAGATGGCCTGGTAATCCAGTATTCCAATTCCCACCAAATGTGGTCACATATGGCCTTAATACACTAGTACTATTCAAACTAGCATAGTGACCTGTGTATTTGTACGGTTAGATTTATTACGTATTGTTCGCATAGTCAACATTTATATTTGGGTGTTGGTTGTTTGATTTTTCTCCTATTTATAAGTCGATTTTATTGACTAATTCTGTTTTTCCACTTCAACCTTCAACCTTCAACATCAATCTCAATTCTTGATCGACCCCTCTTCCAATATAATACTGTACCATATAGTTATATTCTGCTCTTTTCAACTATTGCTTATTGATGACTGTTGCGGCATCAAACACACATACACATGCAACCTCACGCTCTCTCTGGTGGCCTTGAGCCTATTCCCTACGACTGTGTCATCTCTACTCCAAGCTCTATGCTTATTTGCTTTTGTATCCCTGTACTTCTATTCACATGGATACATGTATGTATATACACATGCATGATGTTAAATGTGTTCTCCTATGTCGACCACTCTTCTTTTTTGATGTTGATCAACTCAACATTGTGACTTCCTCACTAACAATGACAACCTCTCATCTTCATTGATGCTAATATATCTACTTTAGTCGCTATCTAACGATGTGAAAGATCTTCTCGCCATTGTTGGTGACAATGTGCCTTTCACCAACGATGTTATGCTCCTAGCTACTAATGGTTTCACATCATCCGTAGCTTATCTTCAATGCAAAGCTCTACCCTTCTCAGCCAGGTATTCTCCATCATGGAGCTTCTTTGGCTACTGACTTTTCAACAATACCAATGCCCACCACTCGTCCTTGAGACCATAGCTCCTTCAACCATGGTTTTTCTCTTCAATGGCTCCAACAAGCAACACAGTATTATTCTCATCGAATGGCTAAAGTGAGATGCACAACATTGTCTCTATCTCCGTCGCTGCCACATCGGTTCTTCTCTTTCCCGTGGGTCAATGTCTTCTTGCATGATACATCAACACCATTGCACTCTTTCATAGTCTCCTCCGGCACCATTTGTGCTATCCTCAATATAACTTTTATTGTGATTCAAAATTTTAGTATTTTTTAATTAGAGTTTGTATACAAATCAAATGCTAATTTTATTGTATTTATTCTAAATTTTAATTACTTTAGGGATTTTCTTTCAAATTCGTATCGAAATCAAATTGTTTTTTTCATTCTGATTTTCAATTATTTTTTTTCTTGGAATTTGTATATAAATCAAACTACTATTGTTTTTAACTTTTATTCTTAATTACAGTTATTTAGGCATTTTACTTTGAAAATAGTATAAAAATTAAATTGCTTATTTTATTTTATTACGAATTTCATCTATTTTTTTTGTTGAGATTCGTATACAAATCAAATTACTTTTTTTGGTTATATTCTGAGTAAGTATACAAATCAATTTGCTAATTTTATTTTATTTGTTATTTTTCGTAGTCCCATTCGATACCATTCGTATTATCCTCATTATAACTTTTATTTTTATTTAAAATTTTATTTGTATTTTTATTCCATAGGAAGCAACAATAGAAACACGTGACCTTGAGAGTGATACAAGGATTTTACTTTGGAATTCGTATGAAATAAAAAATTCTTTTATTTATTATTCCAAATTTAAATTCTTTTTTCTTGGAATTCGTATCCGAATCTAATTGCTATTTTCTTTAGATTTTATTCCAAATTAGATTTATTTAGGGAATTTACTTTGAAATTCATGTTGAAATCAAATGACTAATTTTATTTTATTTTTATTCCATTTTTAGTTATTTTTGTTAGATTTTGTATTCAAGCCTAATGGTTAATTATTGTTTAATTTTTATTCTGAATTATAATTATTGGGATTCGTGGCAAAATGAAATTGCTAATTGTATTTTATTTTTTTATTATGAATTTCAAATTGTGTTGAATTTCGTATACAAATTTAATCACCAATTTTTGTTTATTTTTTATTTTGAATTATAATATTGAGTGATTTTACTTACGAATTCTTATAGAAATCAAGTTTTCAATTTTATTTTATTTCTATTCTGAATTTCAGTTTTAGTGTACTTAGCATGTACGAAAAATCAAATTACTGATTTTATTTTTTTATTACAAATACCAGTTTTGTTACACTTTACATGGATTATAATCGAAACCGAACGGTGTAAGCCTTTATCTTTTTGCACCGATTAACGTGAAAATTTATAACTCTTGAAAGATAACATGATGCCTTCTTTTACTCTGGTTTAATAAGTAATAGATAATTGGCACCGATCTCCCTATATCATTACAGCGAATATGTTTGCCGTTGCTGGCAGCTTATTATAGATTCAGCTGTCGCTTTGCAGAACATTTCATATCAGAGTACAATCGGACTGATTTAACTGCTAACTAGTATTAGACAAGGTTGATCAGATGGTGATCCAATGGGCAAATCATTCAGAAAGTCCAGCTGTCAATTTGATTATAAAGTTACTTTGATCCTGGCCTCAGACCTGCTTCAGTGACACCGCTCTGCGAGCTGTCCAGAATTGGAAAGTGAAGAACTGTCAACTAATGTGAGGTAATCAAGACCTTAAAAGGTAGAGACATTAGAGCTCTAGAGAATAGCACAGAGCATACCACATACTAATTTGATCAACAGAGGAAGGATGATGTATAGCTGAATACTGACTTGTGTAACCTAAGAAACCTAAGTAGACTGTTCCATGAAAAATCTAAGATGGCTTTCGGAATAGTTTCATCGCTTTCACATAGGTTAGAAGCTAGTATACAATCTTTTTCAGAATACTTGGCCCTCTTTGACTTTGATCAGTCAAATTTGGTAATATTTGACCATTAATATTTGTCTAAATATTTAGATTGGCCGTATTAAAATGGTATTGCTAGATTTGTCGTGAGAAATAATTTAATAATATTATACTCCCATAATATTTTTATAAATATAGTAGTATAAAATTAAGAGCCCAATTTTAACTTTGGAGACCGTGAAAAGTCAAAGAGGACCAATTATTCTAAAACTGAGGAATATAATCTAAGAAACTTTACTAGTAAATCAAAATCGATAGCTTTTTTTCAAGGCAAAAAATCAATAACTTGAACCTAAGCTTCTGGGAGTCCCTCAAACCACTAACTTAGGAAAAAAAATGCTTACAATCAAAAGGGCAGTTATTACACGCCAAAAAGGAAACTTACCTATGCAAGGGTTGCATGAACAGTGCACTTTCTGTGTTTTTTGGCATCATGTCTTGTGATTGTTCTTTCCTGAGTGAACATCTATCAAAACGATCAGCGCTCAGTACTATGGGCGCTTCCTGCCTAAAATATTTTGACTGTTGTCCTATTGAAGGAGCAAATGGAAGGTCCAGTAAGATGTCAAATACTAATGGCTATTTGAAACGTACTATTGTGATATCTAACCTGGCGCAGAAGTTGTATCTTGTGCTGAACTTAGGCGATGCTTTAACACCACATCCTCAAAGATCTTCTGTGATATACACGGAGAAAACAAGTCACGAATAGTACCTGTGAAGTATTGCTAATTTGCAACTCTATATTTGCAAACAAAGGGGTTGAAGAATTACCTCGGTGGATACAGTCAGCAGAAAGGATTGAGGGTTGGACTGTGAGGACTCCAGAAGGAATTGAGGCTCTGGATCAGCTGTATTAGGAACACTTGGTAAGACAAGAGGTTTATGATGCCGCGGGTTATGATATGGTGGATCAAATGACCGATGAGCTCCTGAAATTTGGTTCACAGGCAGCAAGACAACTGGAGGATTTGATGCTTTGTCACTATTCTGGTTAAATGCTGGCAGAGGCTGAGGTGCTCCAGATAAGTTCACTGGATATAGACCATTTCTCATGGACAACATCTGGAACAGAATTTCAGCAATCAGACACAAATTGAGATGCAGAAATGGGGAATGCATAAATGACTTGCTGATATATTTGCCTAGTCGGTAGGGCTGCAGAAATGGTGATTAGAATGGCTAATGTACTTTCTAAGCTACTCGATTATAACAATGCGAAACAATACAACCTACTAGATTCAAGGGCACCGAAACGTGAATGATATTATTCAGTCAACTGAAGGTGAAACAGCACAGCCTCAATCTATATGCTAGAACCACAAGCTCGTCCTACTCATGTCGATGATATTTCACTTCAGCACGCGTCTGTCTTGTGCAATGTTCAAGTACACTTCACATATCCATTATGTTGTCTACAACTAGTAGTTAGTCAGTGGATTGCTAAATAATGGCATTCAACCTAGGCAGCTATTTCCGGTCTATTCACGCCTGTTATTCAATTGCGTAAACCAGCATTGCCCAGCATATCTGAAGACGAAAATTTTAAGTAATACAGTAACAATGCAGCATTATTCCACTCGCCTGCACTTGGAGCTGAAGCTGCTTCAGGTACTCAATGGCATCATCGAGCATGGAGGCTTTGTCCGTCTGCATTAGCGAAACCACCGACCAAAAGAAACACCATGATCAGCTTCCAGCAACACAAAGCTAACCCATACAACAGAAATGGAGTAAGGAAGAAAAGGTGATGTGACCTTGCTGGAGTTGGGTATGAGGCTCTGCAGGGCCTTCATCTTCTCGTTGATTCTGCTCCTCCTCCTCTGCGCTAACCAAATTAGTGTCAGAATCAATCACACCAAAAGCCCATAACTGATTCGTAAAAGAGCCAAGAACCCTGCACCCACCTTCTCGGAGAGGTTGTGCACCTCGGCGGCGCGGCTCCTCTTGCCGCGCGGCCACGCCGGCTTCGCGGGCTCCGACTCCGACGACCCCAGCGCCTCCTACAAAAAGCAACCAAGAAGCGTTCACAGACCCACCAAATTAACCCCCAATTACCAGAGGCAGAAAACAAAGAAGCAAGCAAGCGCTTCGGCGGCGCAGCCATGCACCTCGCTATCGCAGAGGTTGATCCCCATGCTCTGATGGTGCATGATCAAATCCAAGTGCTGCAGATTGCGCCCATCCATCATGGTACCTGTATAGTACTCCTACCACACCACAGCAGCCACCACAGGCGCACCTCAATACCAAGAGTACTGGTAGCTTGTATAACCAAACAATACGAACCAGTAATAAGTCTAACTACAGAAATGAGAAGAGCGTGCGAGACTGATAGCTAAGAAGTGGCTGTTGCTGCTCACGAGCCCATGCCTTGCTGCTGAGCGTGCTTACATGGCTTCTCGCGTAGTTGTTTTGGCTTTTCTTTGGCCCGAGAAAGCTGCAGAGCTTTTGCCGCGTCAGTCTACCTCTGCCTCTCTCGGCAGCGAGAGGACATCACCGAGCTCTCGACTTGGTCTCGCGGGTGCATTTATGATCGGGTGGTAGTTCATCGCTCAGCTCGGTTTCTGCTACTGCATCTACGCTACATTTATGCCGGCTTTTAATGGCGTGGCGTGTTCAGTTCAGCTTTCAACACCCTCAACAGTGCGCCCTGTGACCTTGTGCTGGCCGGCTGCTGCATGCACCGGCTCCTTTCGGGAGCAGCTCTCGAGTTCATATCAGGTCAGTACGTTCAGCATACTCCACTTGTCTTCCCGGTACCGTGCCAATGATGTGATGTATGAGGAGACGATGCACAACGCTACACAGGATGCACGCCATATCCTGAAGCGAAGGGGCCAGGAAGTCTGCACAACGTTATCCTGTCGCGGGGCTTGTTACCTTGGTCCGGTCAAAAGGGACTAGCACCATCTCATACGGATCGAAGGGAAGGCCTATCGTTCACCAAAATTACAAGTAAAAGGGTGCAAAGATCTCTATAATCGTATGACTTTTTTAAAAGTAGTATTGTAATATCTTATATTTCTAATATAACCGTATAAATAACCCCTCCTTGTGTTGTGGAAAATCTTTTGGAATAAAAAAGACATATTTACTCGTACCAATACTGTCTTCTCTTTCACAGACCTCAGAGCTTCGCCTCTTCTCATTGTGGGGAGCCTCGAAGGTCTTTCTTCTTCTGTTGTTTGGTATGTAGCATGGCGTCGTCCGTGGGAAGTGACAAGCAAGTCACACCAATATGGCACCTAGCAAAAAAAGGCGAACACACCCAAGGTTTCGGCGGTCGAGCGACAACCGCAGTCGTCGCGACGAAGGCACCACGACCCAAATGGAGTAGGATGTTTGCGATTGTGGCCGCTGCCAAGGCCGTTGAAGAAGAAGCAAACAACTCTACTCACATGGAGCTTGTCGGAAACGACAACCGACACACTCAGGTCTCGTTGCTCAAAGATTACTGGGCGGGCGCTCTACTGCCTGCCGCCTCAGGCGTGGTAAGAGAGGCATACAAGGTGATGCAAAAAGAATTAGCTGACTTCCGCCAGGAACTACAGAGCCTTTGGCAGCACCACCTTGTAGCAGCGACCCAAATGGGCACTATCCCCGGACCCAGTCCGGCGGTCAGAGGAGGTGTTGCACCTACCCTTGCGGCAGTGCGACCAGAGCCCGTGCTCCAAGGGGGACCCGAGCTCCTGTTGAGCGCTGGCCTCGAGGTGCCCCGCAGACTTCAATATGTCAGACGTCAAAACCTACGAGGGAAATACCGATCCCACAAAATTACTTCGAGTATACGAGACATCTATCGAAGTCGTCGGGGGAGATGACACCACCGAGGGGAAGAGTATCACCCTTGCCTTCATGGGCGTGGTGATATGGTTCTTCACCATACCTCCTCGATCGATATACTCGTGGAAACAACTTAGGATCAGATCCGCAACAACTTTCAAGGAAACTATGCGGGGTACCTGTTCAAACGATTTGCGGAGGTCAAGTGCCAAGTGAAAGGAGTGAACAAGACCACCATTGTCAACGCGGTGACCTGTGGCCTCCAAAAGAGCCCTTTGGCGGAGAGGCTTGCCCGAAGCCCGTCTGCACGGTGATGGTATTGTTCGACAAACTGGATGAGCACGTCCGGGTCGAAGAAGATAGTGCCCAAAGGACATGAGAAGAGGAGATGCTCGTAGCACCGGCAGCATGTGAAAGCGAGGCCCTCACCAAGAAAATAGCGATGGCAAGCAAGGTAGCGAAAGGCGCGGCAACATCACACATTGATGAGTGTCAAAGTCGATCAAGGCGGACTGATCGCCGAATATATCATGTGGAAGGCGGTCAGACCTATGAAGGATTACTGCGAGGCGGCCAGGGTCCCTGCTGAGAACACGAGGGCGGCCGCAACCAAGATGCGCGGGGTGGCGCTGAGGCGTATGCGCTGTAGCGGCCATGAGGGAATACATGAATCGGGAACTACCCCGTGGTGAGCACAAAGAGGAGCGACGGTCCAACAATGAGCTCCTACTTGCGCCATAAAGAACCCTCATTGAAGTTGCAGCACCTGCAAAGAATCATTAACGCCATTACTAGGGGTCCTCGCTAGGCCTAGGGTCTAAGAAGCAGCGGCGCGCCTACGCTAGGCAGGTCCACCATGTGGTGTTGTACCCCGCCAACACGCCCCCAAAGTACGCAGAAGTCCCCATCACTTTCGGCTCCGAGGACGCAGAAGGGTTATACTTCCCAAACCAGACCCCTAGTCATTTTCGTGAATTTTGTAGACTTTGAAGTTAGGCGCATCCTCGTGGATGGAGGCAGCTCCGCTGATCTACTCTTCGCAGAAGCCTTTGACAAAATGATTATTCCCCAAAACTACTTGTCCCCGTCGGGTATACCGCTAATAGGTTTGGGTGGGGGGCAAGCCTGTAACAGCCATAGGTCAAATCGACCTACCCGTGACCTTTAGAGACGACCTTTCATTCCACACGGAGGTCATCACGTTCGACGTCATCAACATGCCTTACCAGCACAACGCTATCCTCAGTTGCACCACCTTGAACAACTTCGACTTCATTACGCATCATAATTACATGTGTACAAAGATCCCCATGCCAGGAGGGGTAATCACAATCCACGGGGACCAAGACATCACCAGGCAAACGGGGCTGGAGGCCACGACGGACACACATAATGTACACAAAGTGGAGTAAAAAGCAAAAAAGCACGATAGCCCATCCACAATAAAGTGGACACCCAAAGCCAAGCTGAAAGGACAACTCAAGAGAGTCCTGTTGGCAGAAAAATCCCTTGAGAAGAAGGTAGACCTAGGGTCAAACCTCGCGTCCAAGGTAGAAGCAGGCTGCTTAGGGTTCTCAGCGAGAATGAAGACACCTTCGCCTGGGGACCCGAAGACATACCCAGGGTAGTTCGGGAAACAATCGAGAAACACCTCGCTGTCAAAAGCGAGGCAAAGCCTAAAAAGCAGAAGCTATGCCGCATGTCCACCGATAGGCAAGAGGCCGCGAAGATCGAGGTAGCAGTGCTGCTCAAAGTCAGCGCCATACGGGAAGTCAAGCACATGAAGTAGGTAGCCAACCCCGTCCTGGTGCGAAAGGCCAATGGGAAATGGCGCAGATGTGTAGACTTCATAGACCCGAACAAGGCATGTCCTAAAGATGACTTCCTGTTCCCTCGCATAGACCAACTCGTGGACACGACCTCCTGTTGCGAGTTGATGAACTTCCTGGATGCCTACTCCGGCTACCATCAAGTATTTATGACAAAGGAGGATGAGGGGTAAACGACCTTCATCACCCTACTGGGCACCTATTGCTCTTTGGCCTAAAAATGCCGAGCCACCTTCATCTGATTCATAGCCAAAGTTTTAACCACGTAGCTTGGCCTCAATGTCGATGCATATGTCAATGATATAGTGGTCAAAAGCCTCAAAGAAAATTCCCACCGAGCAAACCTACAAGAAACCTTCACCAACCTCCGAGTGGAGGAAGTAAATCTTAACCCTGAGAAGTGCGCCTTCGGTGTCAAGGATAGAAAGCTCTTAGGGTTCCTCGTCTCTAAGAGGGCATTGAGGCAAACCCTGAGAAGATGCAAGCAATACAAGAGACGAAGGCCCCCTGCAATTCATGCGAGGTACATAAGCTAACAGGGCGCCTCGCCGCTCTCAGTTGTTTCTTGTCCTGCTCTGTGGAGCGTGCGTCACCATTCGCTCCGCAGAGAATAGCCTTTCCGGTGGACTGAGGAGTGCCAAAACACATTTGATGAACTCAACCACTACCTGGACCGGCTCCCAAGCTTGGTTAGCATGAAACAATGTGAGAAGTTGCTGCTTTACCTTGCAGCTTTGACGATCGTGGTGAGCGTGGTCCTGGTTCAAGAAGACAACGTGGTACAATGCCCCATATATTATGTATCCGGGATTGTAAGGGGCCAATTCTCGGTACACCGAGCTATAAAATTTGGCATATGATCTGTTGATGGTGTCCCGCAAGTTACATCACTACTTCATGGTGCACGTGATAACCGTACCATCATCTTACCTCCTTGGCACGCTGCTGCACAACAAGGAAGCTACGAGTCGAATATGCAAGTGGGTCACGAGCTAGCTCCCTTCGACCTCGTCTTCGTCACTGCATGACCATCGAGTCTCAGGTGCTAGCCGACTTTGTTGTAGAATGGACCCGCAACTAGCGGAGGTCCCCAATCCCAGACTAAGCATCTTGGACTGTCTACACCAACGAGTCATGGTGCGCCACAGGGACAGGCACCGCGACGATTTTAGTATCACTGGAGGGACAAAAATACTGCACGCGGCCTGCCTCGAGTTTCTTACAACGAACAATGCAACCGAATATGAGGCCCTCTTGCTCAGTCGCAACAAGGCCAAAGCACTAGAGGCTCGAAGAATCATAGTCAAGAGTGATTCCCACCTCATGGCGGGCCACATCGACAAGTCATTCCAGGCACACGACCTAGAAACGACTAGATACTTGGCCACAGTCCGAGCCATAGCAAAGCATTTCCTAGTCATCACAGTTCAAGTTATACCACGCGACAAGAATGAAGTAGCCGACGAGCTTCCCGAAATGGCTAGCTCAGCGCAACCACATCCAACAAATGTCTTCTATGAGGTCCTCAAAACACCCTCCACGCCAGCCCAAGCACACGGGGCTGGGCTCGAAGTCCTTGTCATAGGATACGCTGCCTGGTGTGAGCCCATCTTCAACCACCTCGCTAGTGGTGAAGAGTCCCAAGACCCAGCCAAAGAAAAATGACTCAAGCAGCCCGCGAGAAATCATGTCCTCATTGACAGGTTCCTTTACAAAGGAGGGGTGTGCACCCTTCTCCTTCGATGCATATCAAGGCAAGAGGGACGAGACCTCCTCGCGAGATCCACCAGGGACTCTGCGGAGCCCCACCAAGCACTGAGGGGCCTCGCCGCAAAAGCCTTTTGGCAAGGCCTCTACTGGCCCACAGCCCTACGCAACACCCAGAACCTTGTGCAACTATGCCAAGGATGTCAGTGGATGGGATGCAACGTCAAAGCCCCGCCAATGCCACAACAACCACTACCCCCCGGTATGGCCCTTCACGCGATGGGGAATTGACATTATCGAGTTGTTCCCCGAGCAAGAAGCAAACTCCACTTCACCATCGTCGCCATCGAATATTTCACAAGATGGGTCGAAGCGGAGCTCGTCACAAAAAGCACAGTGGCGGCGGCCTAGAAGTTCATTTGGAAGACAATAGTATGACGCTGCGGAGTGCCTTGGAAATCGTCACCGACAACAGCTCCCAACTCGACTCGCCAGGTTCAAAGACTTCTGCGAAGGTATAGGAATCGAGATATGCTTTGCATTGGTAGGACACCCCGAGTTGAACGAAGCCGTCAAAGGGCAAACGAAAACCTCCCGGTAGGACTCACGAAACACTTGGTAGGGATGGCAAAAGTCCTTTGGCTCGAAGAACTCGTCAAGACACTCTGGGCAATCTAGACTTCTCCCACAAGACTAGCAGGGTTCTCACCCTTCGAGCTCCTCTTTGGAGACAAAGCCATGATCTCAAGCGAGCTCGCAGCACGTTCACTATGCGCCCCGAGCCAAGGATGTGCCGGCAGACCGCGAGATATCCCTACATGTCCTTAAGGAAGACACGCTGAGGCCATAGCAACAATGACGTGGTACGCGAAGAGAGTCACCGCTTCGTACAACAAGAAGGTCAAGCTGTGATCGCTGAACCCCGACGAAATGATGCTCAAATGCATAGCCAACACCACCTTAGGACCCGTTTGGTGCCTTCAGCTTTTGACTTTCGCTCAGAAAAGACGGAAGCCATTCCAAACAGCTGGCTTTTCGTAGCCGCTTTTGTCAAAGCCACTTTCTGCCTCAATGGGAGAAAGCCGAAGTCGGAAGACGCCCTTCGGCAGCTTCCGCGGCTTCCCACCACCCCCTTCCAACTTTTCCCCTTAACTTCATGGATTATTACCCGCCTAATGCCATTGCATAAAAGCACCCTTCCTCGGCCTGTACGCCCGCCCGCTCGGCTTCCTCATCCCCCGCTCGCCCGTCTAGATCCTCCCCCGCCAGCCTCCTCCTTCCCCGGCGCTCTCCTCCCTAGCTCCCTCCTCCCATGCCGCCGCGCTGCTGCCTGCACCTCCCTCCTCGCTCGCGCTCGCGTAGCCCAGATCCAGATCCGGATCTAGATCTTGCCTACAGCCACCCTCCTCCACCTCCTTCCTCCTCCGCCCGTGGCCGCCACCTCCCTCTTCCCCGCTGCTGGCCCGACCGCCGGCCTCCTCTGTCGATCCCCCCGCCCAAGTCCTCTGACACGCCGCCGCCTCCTCCCGAGCCACCCTCCCCCTCCTCTTCCCAAGCCGCCATCGGCCTCCCCCTCCTCCTCCCCAAGCCGCCGTTCTCCTCCCCCCCCCCCCGAGCCGCCGCTCTCTGCTCCTCCCGATTTCTTGGTTCCAATTGAGGGTTCAAGATGGTTGTACTCAGCAAGAACCAATTTCATGGTTACAATTGAGTTAGGTTATCTAAGAACATTAGTGTGTTTTGGATGATTATGCTTTGTACTAGTTACTAGTAGGAAATTTCGCTGTCGGATGCAATTCTTTCCATTGTTCATTGGTCAGTATGTTGAATTTAGTTTGATATCTTAGTAGTTACTGGTATTGCTTGAAGTTCCATTGTTCATTGGTCAGCTATATTTATTTTTATCCATGAATCCATGAAAATGATGAATTGTGTTTGCTACTACTTGTTTGCTTGAAGTTCAAACAGACAAGAACATTAGTGTGTTTTGGATGATTATGCTTTGTGTTAGTTAATAGTAGGACAGATGTCGGGACCCCGGGTATGCAACCCCAAGACTCTCTGTGTATTCCGAACTAGTCCCAAATCAGTAGCTAGCTCACATAGTTGCAACAATGATATTATCATATCCATACAACTAGAAACTAATGAAGCGGACAAAGTAATATTAATTAGCAGCAAAAGGACCTTATGGTCAAGTCTTACAGAGCTTGCCACGCAGGGCATAGCAACAAAAGATAACTTGCAGTGGAAACCAAAATATCTCGTGGAAGCCATTCGACATGCCCACATGCAATCGAGTAGGGGACGCATCCTATTTCGTGTAGTCTTCAAAGTAGTCTTCCTCGTAGAACTCAGTGTTCCTGGTTCTTCTGCGTGGACTGATCAACAAGTGGTGTATAGCCGTGAGTACCTAAAGTACTCAGCAAGTCGTAGGAAAATGTATGCAAATAGTATTTATGCAAGGCTTGAATAAGGATAGCTTTATGTTTAATTTGCAGAAAGCAGCATTGACATTAAATACAATAAGTAGATTGTAAAGCATAATTCGAAAGGATTAATGCATAAGTAATCAAGTTATTTTGAAACAACTAGTGAACACCTCGTTCACTTCCCAACCATCAACCACATCCAGATCGCTTCCCAAATCACTCCAATATTTTTATGAAAATCTACCCCTCATGTGAAATCACTAGGCATTATCCATAACCAGGGACGCAACTATTTAAATAGTTTTTAATACTATACAGAGGTTGTACAACTTGACCCACAAGAGATAATCATCTTATACTGTTTGCTCACACACTTCCGAGGTGTGCGACTAAGAGATTATCACAAGGCCTTTACAAAGCTCCGCTTTGACTCGGTTCTGCTCGCTAAGGATCCTCCTTCCTGGCCCCTTCTTGCGCCGCTCCTCACCAAAACAGAACCGAAACAAAACACATGCTAATTAGTTAGCTAGGTCCACCCCATAAATGGACTTGTGCTTGTACGGTATGACCCAGATCAATAGCGCACAAAGTTAAGTCCTTAGAGATTACTTAGGCGAGGCAACTATATCCCAAAGTGCTTCCTGCACCCCCTTTACTGCACGATCACTCGCCCAAGTATAAATCATTTTGGTTCAACCTGACCAAGTGGCAACCCTTGCCATAGCACAACATCTTTCAACAATAGTTGCTGCACCATAATTCAATCTTTCATTAAGTCAAGTTTAAATATTTAAGCATGTGATCATGATTTTCATTGAATAGCTAAAGCATGGCTAAGCATAATACACATCCATGTTGGTGTTACAATAATGTCCAACTAGGATTACCCAATCCTATGGTGTCCAATGATTTATGTCATTCAAGGGAACATGTCAATAGCAATTATCCAAGGTGGCATAATGCCAATTGGGTATTTAACTATTCCCGAAAGAAGTTATTATAAAACTAACTATGTATGTTGATATAAAATAATATAATTTTATAAAATGGGTACAACTTGATCAAAGGTCTACGACAGCTATATGAATGCAACTACATGTTATACTTTCACAGAAAAGTATTGATTTCCGGATTTAGTATGGATCTACCAAATGAGAAGATAAAATAGATGTGTCGCAAGTGGGATTAGTTTTATTTCTCCTTCCTTCGGATATATAGCTTTGGAAGCACATATTGGTCTGCTTACTGGCGTCTTCCTAGGTTATGAAAAATAAGTTATATATATATATATATATATATATATAGGAAAAATACTATTTACACCCAGGTGTAGCTACTCCCTCTCCATCCACCGTTTAATCCTCGATGAGATTCATGCGTCTATCCGAGCCTAACGAGCCTGAAAATTATGGATAGGAAGGCAAAAAATCACCGTTTTACAGTCATTAGGGAACGGGCAACACGTGTACACGGATTGCATATTAATGGCAAGGGAATCGCTGGTTTAGAGGCATTAGCGGACATGCCAAAAAATCTTTTACTAATCAACGGTGATGTACACTGGGATAGCATATTAATGCACATTCCCATAAAATATCCTTGTGAGTATCTGACCATTATGCCAACATCAAAGCACTGAAGGAAAATGTATAAATTACATGTATGTAGTATCCGGGACTTGATTGATTTTCTATTGCATGGCAATAAATTTTGTTAGCGGGTTGTAGCAACCGATATGGAGTGGTATCCGACCCAATAATTCAATCAAGTATGTAGTATCCGAGACAGATGGATGGTAGATACAATGAGAGTAACTACACCTGGGAGTAGCGCGCGCGCACACACACACATATGTGTGTGTGTGTGTGTGTGATATGTTGTCCTATGTCTATACACATATGCTAGCAGCTAGCACGCTGTGCATATGGAATTGGATTTCTGGTTAGGTTAGCGCTTTCCCCCCCTTTTTCTACTACTACCAGCTAGATGGTTATTGTTGACGAAGTCATATTGATTCATATAGTTTGATTTTTTTGTTCACACAGTTTGTTAAGGGATTCTGTAGGGAGATCTAGACTAAAGTATCCAACAGAAGCCATATGTCTTTGCCTTAGAATGGTATATGCGAGTTTTAGTCTTGTTGAGTCTAAATATCTTTTTTATATACATATCTAAAATACTGTTGTGTTTTGTTTGATGCTCTACCAAATCTTTTTACACAACATTGACCTATTTAAGTGAAAATATTTGAGTTTGTCGATTCCTCTTTTAGTTTTCATAACACGAGAATGTCTTATAGTTTTGCAATGGTGGATGTGTGAGGAGTGTGGGTTCTACTATCATTGAGCAAACAAAGCAAAAACGTATGTTCTTTCTCCTAATTTAATCGTCACTATCAGTTCTTAGCTGCCTTACTGATCCATGGCTTGTATTATTAGCTGAGGATATTTCTGCAAGCAATACTAATCTATACCTTATTATTGTTAGAGATATGTTAGAATAGGAGTTAGAATAAGCACTCTTATATGCCTTATCTATATATGGCATATACCTTTTGTACTCCTATATATATCACCCATTGGGCCTCTTCAATACACACACAATATATTCTTAACATAGTATCATAGCAAAGGTTAGGGTTTCTTACCGCCGCCGCCGCCTCTTAGCGTCGCTCGTTCTCCGTAGCCGCCGCCCCTGGGAGGAGCAATCTCCACTCCCGGGTGGCCTCCATTGGCTACTCGTCGTCGCCATCCTCGTGCCCGAGAGCGCCGCCTCCGCGCTTCTTCTTCTCGGGCCATCACTTGCGCGACCTCTCGTGCTTCAAGTTGTCTCCAGATCAGCGTCGCCCAAGCCAGGCTGCTCTGTCCGTGTTTTCCTCCACGTCGCCGGCCTGCAGCCCCTGATCGGGCCGCTGCCGCCTCTGCCACCAGATTCGCACGCACCAAGGTGGATCCCGCCGGATCAGCCCATCCGTGCCCAATCTCGATGGATCCGCGCACCCAGCTGCTTCCCCGTGCGGCGAATACCATGCGAAGCTTCTTCTTCACCGCCGCCGCTCGAGATCTCTACCGCCGCGCCGGGCCTCCTAGCCTTGCGCGTCCTGGTGGAGTCACCACTCTGGACCAACTGGATCCATCACCGTCGTCGGGCCTCCCGAGCCGCAGCCACTACCGCCTCATCTACGAGTTTCTCGCCGAGCTCGCCCCGAAGGATCTGGCTCTCAGGGCCACCTCTGCTTCGGCGCCGCCCCAGAGCCTCGTCTGCTCGCGCCGCCCATCACCACTCTTCTCTCTGAGGAGGTGGCTCTCGGGACAACGACGGCCGGTGGGGTAGGAGATGGGCGACGACTGATGGGGGCCGAGGGGAGGTCTCTGTGAGGGGGAGAGATAAAAGATTGAGAGAGGGGGGAGGAGTTGGTGGAGTGAGGACAGGGGCATCCGTTTGAGTCGGTGGAGTGAGGACAGGGGCATCCGGTTACATATCGCTGATATTGCTGCTACTGCTTGTTACCTTGGAGAGTGTCGGTGGAGAGTAGCCTTTAGCTGGTTTTGGTCTGCTGGTCTGGGCTAATTTGCTTGCTATTGGTGATTGGAGTAAAGCAAAGGAGAAGAGATCTGGTGTGGTATTACAGTGGTTGGTGGAGTTGATCTGGTCTAATCTGGCGCTGCTAGTTATGTCTTCTGCTGGCTGGTGTTTACTGCTAGTTATCCATATGTTTTTCCTGCATGGTGTCCGTTGCTTCCGTTGCGTCCATCCAAGTTCGTATCACTCTCTCTTTGAGTTCGTCTAAGCCATGCGAGTCCACAAATTTATTGTCAGTCATAGAAGCATAGGAATTTTCATATGCATGGCAGCAGCCATCGCTCCCGCTGCTATTTTCTTCGAGCCGTTGCAGATCTGCCGCCCCAAGCTTTCAAGGCCGCCGCGCTTCTTCCACACCGCGTCTTTGCTGTACTTCTTGTGCATCGTGCCGCGCTTCTTCTGCACTGCGTCTCTGTTACGCTTCTTGTGCACTGTGCATTCATTGCGCTTCTTGTGTACTGCGCCGCCGCCGTCTTGGGCTACGATCTGTGCCGTCAAGCTTTCATCTATTCTTATTCGACTTGATTTGACAGCTCTCTGTATATTTATTGGTTTCATCATCTTCTTCGTTGTGTTGCCGCGGTCGACTTTGCTCCTGCACCTTGTGCCTTATGAGCTGTCGCATGACACCGGATGTGAGAAGATCTTTTGATACTCGACATATTTTCCAAGAGCTGCATGCTACGACGACATTACCAAGACTCGGACTTTGGATTTTCCATATTTTAGTATCAACCTTTTCCAAATGCAATGCTATTGCATACACCTTGCATTTGAGGAGGTTGTTAGAGATATGTTAGAATAGGAGTTAGAATAAGGACTCTTATATGCCTTATCTATATATAGTATATACCTCTTGTACTCCTATATATATCACCCATTGGGTCTCTTCAATACACACACAATATATTCCTAACAATTATCTCAACTGATTGGGACTTAATATAATTTGATCAGCTGCTTTATAATTTCGATGTGTTAGCTAGGGACCACGGTTGTGATATATTTTTTGGGCCTTCACGGCTATCATAAAATGTTTTGCTTTCTCTAGTTCAGGCCGTGGTATTGTCAGACAGCCAAAAACTATTTATTGTTCTACAAACATTCTTTCCGTTCCCTGTTCTGTTTATATACTCATCTTCTTAGACATGGCTTCCTTTGACTAGCATGGTTTCCCTTCCAAATTGTAGGATATTTTCGTAAGCATAGACCCTGAAAGTATTTAATACATAACTTGCTTTCGTTTTGCACTTAATTCTATTATGTAATCCATCTTTTGTTTTTGCTTCTAAGATGATCTGAAAAAAGAGAGCAGAGGTTGTAAATTTTACGGTCTCTATTTGTCTCAGGAGGTTGCCTTTGATCTCACCTGATGCTTTTCATACAAGGTTGCTATTCCTTTCAAGCTTCTTTGACCACACAGACTGAACAACGAATACTCTGCTGACCACACAGACTGGACAACGAATACTCTGCTGGCGAGACTTACCAAGTGTGGCATCATGGATGAAAGTCATTTGTATTCTTTTGTTGTATATATGGTGAAGCTATTTTTTTGGGTGAGAGATGATCATATGGATGCTGATCAAACATCCAGCTACAAGCCTACCTAGGCATGTAATGTAATGTTTTGAAACAGAATCTATGCCGTGCAGGATCTCTCTATGCCAAACATTTGATCAAATGCCTAATATTTTTTTGTACCTACCTCTTATTTCATTCCTCGTACACTTTGTAGCAGATCGATCCATCCATGTTCATATCCAGTGCAAGTTGCAATGCGTGACCCATTGTTCTATCAATCGGTTCCTTGTTTGTTTCGTTACAATTTCTATCTATTCATGTATGTCAAGATGTTTTCACATTGTTAAATATATTGTCATCCGAGCACTCTACTAAAATTCACCCGGCGCAGCGTAGCGCGCAATCCTATCTAGTTGCTTGTGTTCCGCATAGCAGTCTTGAACCAGCCCGAAGACCCTATGGAGGTGAACAAGACCATGTTTGCATTTGTAGTCAATGTTAGATGACGATGCAGCAGCATACGTGTTGAAGACAGCACTGACAAAGATCGTATCAGCTTCAACAATTTGATAGATCAGATCTCTTTTGATTGTACGGATCTGGTGTTCTTGGTTTGGGTTTGAGAGAAACCGAGAGAGAGAGACGGTTACCATCCGAAGTAGATGATGACGAATTGGCCATTGCGGATCGTCCTTGAGATCTGCGCTAGGGCAGCGACGGTCGGTGGAGAGGGGCGAAGCTCCTCGGCAGTGGCGTGTCCCGGGCGGAGGCGGGCTCTGTGGCGGCGGAGATCCAGCAACCGGTGGTGCTTCCCGTCGCTTGAGCGCCCCCTCTCAGATCGGATTAGGGTTTGTGTCGGTGGGTTTGTGGCGGCGGCACCGGTCAACCTCGTGGTCTGTGCCGCCCCGGCCCCCACCTCCTTTTATAGCGCTGGCGACAGGGGCCCACCAGCCATCTTGGGCTGGGCGCCCCCGATCAGGGCGCGATCGAGGGGTTGGGCATTTGGCCGTTGGGCCAAATGCCCGAGATCAACTCTAACATTCTCCCCCTTGATCTCAATCTTTGCTTTATCTTTAATTACTTTTGACTTTACTCATTCCATCACAAATTGGTGCATAGAACGTGTTTCATCGTCACGGTCAATCGCCGATAGATTCAACAGCTACAATACACCTCCTGCTCAAATAGTTACTTTAATCTTTTGGGCCATCTTTTAGTCCAGAATCATAGGCTTTCCTTAAACCCATGCCGGCTATATGTTCTCTGAACACATTGGGTGGTAAGCCTTTAGTAAGCGGATCCGCTAACATCTTTACTGCACTTATATGCTCAAGACTTATAATTTGATCCCGAACTTTATCTTTCACAACATAGTACTTTATGTCAATGTGTTTGGCAAACCACTTGACTTATTGTTGTGGGCATACATTATCGGGTTCATTATCGCAGTACAACTTAAGTGGTCTATTGATGTCGTCAACCACTTTTAAACCGGTATGAACTTCTTTAGCAGCTTCACTGCCCGTAGCCTCATAACATGCTACAAACTCAAGATACATTGTGGGCGATGTAGTGACGATTTGCTTTGAGCTTTTCCACGATATAGCTCCTCCAATGAGAGTGAAGACATATCCGGATGTCGACTTTCTATCATCTCCCGCAAAATCGAATCAGATACCCCACTATATGGAGTAAATCGATCTTACGTATGTCATCATGAGGCCTTTTGTTCCTTGCAAATAACGCAAGACTTTCTTTATCAATTTCCAATGTTCTATTCCAGGATTGCTCTGGAATCTGCCAAGTAACCCGGTAACAAAAGCTAAGTCAGGGCGTGTACACACTTGAGCATACTGTAAGCTTCCGACAGCTGAAGCATATGGAACCGCTTTCATTTGATCGATCTCATACTGGTTCCTGGGGCATTGAAAATCCCCATATCTGTCGCCCTTGACTATAGGTGCAGGTGAAGGACTACATTTATGCATCCCAAATTTCTTTAAGACTTTCTCTATGTATGTCTTTTGTGATAGTCCCAATATCCCTTTGTGTCTATCCCGGTGAATTTCGATCCCTAGAACGAACGAAGCTTCACCAAGATCTTTCATATCAAAGTTTGAGGACAAAAACTTCTTTGTCTCCAGTAGCAGACTAACATCACTACTAGCCAGTAGGATATCATCCACATACAGGATTAGGAAGATAAACTTCCCATCTTTAAACTTTGTATAGACACAGTTGTCCTCTACATTCTCTTTAAACCCAAATTTTCTTATTGTACTGTCAAACTTCAAGTACCACTGTCTTGAAGCTTGCTTTAACCCATAAATCGATTTCTTTAGGCGGCATCCCATTCTTTCATTTCCTTCCACGACAAAACCTTTCGGTTGTGCCATGTAAACATTTTCCTCCAAATCCCCATTAAGAAATGCCGTCTTTACATCCATCTGATGTAACTCTAAATCATAATGTGCTACTAATGCCATTATGATTCTGAAGGAATCTTTACATGAGACTGGAGAAAATGTCTCATTGTAATCAATCCCTTCTCTTTGCGTAAATCCTTTTGCCACAAGTCGCGCTTTGTATCTTTCTACATTCCCTTGGGAGTCGAGCTTTGTTTTGTAGACCCATTTACAGCCTACTGTTTTGGCTCCTTTAGGAATAATTTTCAAATCCCAGACTTTATTAGCCTTCATGGACCTCATTTCCTCTTCCATGGCTTCAAGCCATTTTGAGGAATTTTTGCTTCTCATGGCTTCTTCAAATGAGGTGGGATCATCCTCCATTTGAAATTCTTCTGTATTATAAATCTGATAATCATCAGAAATAGCTGATCTTCTTACTCTTTGAGACCTCCTCGGGGCCTCCATATTTGGTACATCTTCTGTTTGAGGTCATTTGTTGCTCCCCTCATTTGCGGCAATGGGTTCTATAGGATCCTGAAGAACAGGTTCCTCATTCTCATTCATTGTTGCCACAGGAGGAACAATAACAGGTGCTGGCACCACAGTATCTTGTACCGTCGGTGCAGCGACAGCAGGTAGTGAGAAGAGTGGCTCTTGAATCATCGGAGTGGGCACATATACCCGCTTCTCTTCAAGATCAATCTCTCGAGCTACCATGCTCCCCCTCATCATTTCATCCTCTAAGAAGACAACGTGTCTCGTTTCTACAAACTTTGTATATCTGTCTGGACAGTAGAAACGAAAACCTTTTGACTTTTCAGGGTAGCCAATGAAATGGCAACTTACTGTTTTGGGATCTAGCTTCCCAAGGTTTGGGTTAAATACTTTAGCCTCAGCAGGACTCCCCCACACACGTAAGTGGTTTAGTGAGGGAACTCTTCCTGTCCACAACTCGTACGGTGTTTTGGGCACCGACTTACTAGGCACTCTATTAAGAATATGAATGGCGGTTTTCAACGCCTCCATCCATAAACTCAATGGGAGTGTGGAGTAGCTCATCATGCTTCGCACCATATCCATCGAGAATGCAGTTGCGTCTTTCAACTACTCCATTTTCTTTGAGGTTCGCCGGTGTAGAATACGGGCTACTATGCTATTTTCTGTAAGAACCTGCAAAAGGTCCAGAACTTGTCCATATGGGGTATGTCGACCGTAGTACTCCCCCCCACGATCAGATCGAACTATCTTAATCTTTAAATCGTGTTGGTTTTCAACTTCAGCCTTAAATATCTTGAATTTATCCAAGGCTTCATTTCTTTCTTTGATTGGATAAATATATCCATAACGGGAGTAGTCATCTGTGAATGTTATGAACGAGTCATAACCATCCACACTTTTCACAGAAAAGGACCACAAATGTCCGTGTGAACAATTTGTAGAACTCCTGTGCTTCTTTTGCGCCTTTCTTAATTTTCTTTACATATTTTCCTTTAATGCATTCTCTGCATTGTTCTAAATCGAGAACTCTAATAGAGGAAGAATTTCATTCTTAACTAGTCTTTCTATTCTCCCCTCGAAATATGGCCTAAACGACGATTGCCATAATTTCGACGATTCATTATGAGTTCTCTTCGTTTTGCTTTACATTCGTGAGCGAGGATTCAATCACTTTCTACACGCGACGTTCTCATTATCGCATACGACATTCACATCATCACATAATGATAACAAATAAAGCTCATTTTGTAATATGGCATGACCAACACATTCTTTATTAAATATTATTTCGCACTTGCCATTTCCAAAATTACAATCATAACCATCTTTGTCCAAATTGGAAACACTAATCAAATTCCTCTATAAAGAGGAACAAAAGAACATCTCTAAGTAAAAGATTGGAGCCATTAGCTAACTCTAATGAAAGATCGCCAACGGCTTCAACCTCGCTTGGACTCCATTTGCGACTTTAATGCATCTTTCGTTTCTTTGCGTAGTCCTCGTCGAACGGAATCCTCAGAAGGAATTAGCAACATGAGCAGTTGCTCTGAGTCAATCCACCAAGTGGATTTGAATATTGCACATACAAGCATTCATTTATGAAGGTAATAATGTTCTCACCTTTCTTTGCCATTATCATCTTTAAGTAATCGGGACAGTTCTTCTTGTAGTGTCCTGGTCTTCTTCTGATGAAGACACCGATCTTTGTCTACACAAATTTATTCTGTTGAGGTGATGGATGAGGCTTTTCCTTGTTCCTTGAGAAGGAGGTACTGTTGAAGTGCTTTTTCTTGTTATCCTTCACATAGTTGATAGATCCACCATGTGAGGATTTAATTCTTTCCTCCTCTTGAACACACATAGCTATGCACTTTTCTAAGTCCCATTTATCGAGTGCATGTTGTAATTGACAACAAAAGTGTCAAACTTTTACGCAATGAAGCAAAATCAAGTGAATAAGGAACTCATCCTTGAGTGCCAAATCCATTGGTTTAAGCTTGGATGCCAAGTTGCTCATCCTTAATATGTGTTCTCTTATTCCACTGCCACCACCAGAATACCTTTCTGTCACAAGCTGCTTAATCAGCTGTGTAGCATATGTCTTTGAAGAGCGATGAACCGACTCTTTATTTTATCAAGGTATTCGTGACGGTGTCACGATCATGATTGAGCCCACAATTGCGTGCTCAATCGTGTTCTTTATCACGACCATACATTTCTTGTTGGTGTGGTCCATTCTTATGCTCTAGGTCATAAGACATCTGTAAGGGAGCATGATCTCTCTGTCTTTTCTGCCAAGCAGTATCATCCTCATTTTGACCCCTCACTGGTGCCATAGGCTCAGTGGGTCGTGCTGTAGTGAGGACCCAGTCCACCTCAGCTAAGATAAACGCTAAGTCTATCTTTTTCTTCCACTCTCCATAATTATCTCCTTTGAGAGTGGGGATCTCTCTGATACAACCCATCAAGTTGTATCCTCCTGAAAATTTAGTTCAAATAAAGTGAGAACGATAACATAAAAATTATATGCCTTATTTCCAATGTTGGTAAAAAAAATACGACATACAATTAAAACAATTATATCTATACATTAAATCTATATCACCGTTGGGCAGAAATAGAAACAATGCATAAAAAATCATCAATTAAAATTATAATACTGTTATTATCAACTTTGGTCAGAAAATAACAATATCATAATTCACAATAAATTCTTAAAAATTAAATTCTCTCGTTGGTTCGAATTTAATTAAAAGAATTAATCAACATTAACTTTTGCAGCGGAAACTGTAATTATTCTAAAATAATTCATTCTCAGAAGCATTATAACTATACACATTTAATCTCTAAAAATAACACGTTGGTGCAAAAATTACAGAGATTTTATACAATTTTTCTATTGAAATTGAATCAAAAAATACTTCTGAAAATAAATTAAAATCAATTTTCAGAGATTTTACTGTTCATAACCTACGATTCTTCAGCAAAACCGGTCTTTGTCTTTATTCAAACCGCCATTCGCCCAATTTAATCGCTTTTCACCAAGATCTTGTGCGGACTCGGCCACAAATGCTGCTAGGGTTTTCCGACGCGTTTTATGTGGTCGATTGTGATCCGACGGCTCGTGGCGTTTCGCCGAACAAAACCCGCGTCTGGCGTCTCGCCAAAACCCTAACCCATTTTTCCTCCTCTCTCTCTCTCTCGCTTCGCTCCCGAGCGGCGGAAACGAAGAAGAAACCGGAGAAGCCGAAGAGCCGCGCGCCATGGCCCTCTCGCCGGCGTGCGCGCGCTCCCGAGAGGGAGCGCGTCGCCGTCGAGGGGTTCCTTGGCGGCGCCCTTTCACGCGCGCGCCGGGACGCTCTCTCGGGGAGCCGGTTTTGGAGCGACGGAACCGGCGACGACGACGACGAGCTCCCGGCTCGCCCGACCCTCCCCTACTCCAGGTAAGACCCGATCTAGACAGATCTAGGGTTTGGGTTCGGCCGGTTCTTTTCTTTCTTTTCTAGGGTTTCCCCTTCTTAGGGTTTCGGGTTCTTTCTGTTTGTTTTTCTTTTGAATCTTTGCCGTTCTATTACGGCTCTGATACCATTGATAGATCAGATCTCTTTTGATTGTACGGATCTGGTGTTCTTGGTTTGGGTTTGAGAGAAACCGAGAGAGAGAGACGGTTACCATCCGAAGTAGATGATGACGAATTGGCCATTGCGGATCGTCCTTGAGATCTGCGCTAGGGCAGCGACGGTCGGTGGAGAGGGGCGAAGCTCCTCGGCAGTGGCGTGTCCCGGGCGGAGGCGGGCTCTGTGGCGGCGGAGATCCAGCAACCGGTGGTGCTTCCCGTCGCTTGAGCGCCCCCTCTCAGATCGGATTAGGGTTTGTGTCGGTGGGTTTGTGGCGGCGGCACCGGTCAACCTCGTGGTCTGTGCCGCCCCGGCCCCCACCTCCTTTTATAGCGCTGGCGACAGGGGCCCACCAGCCATCTTGGGCTGGGCGCCCCCGATCAGGGCGCGATCGAGGGGCGGCCAAATGCCCGAGATCAACTCTAACACAATTGTCATGCATGCCTCTCTGAACATGTTTGCAGAAGAGGATCTGCAACTGCTAGTATGGTAAGGCCTTAAAGGAAGTAGTAACCTGCTGTACAGATGTAGTATGGTGCCCAGGCAGGCCTGACAAACATTTCGGATATGCGACCTTCGGAGTCTCCAGGGTATTCAACAGTAACTGCATCAATTAGAAAGAACATCTATAAGAACTGCGATGATGATGCGCAACATGACAAATGAGCGTCCTAATGGGCAATGAATTTGAGTTTCATATACAGCTGATCCAACGCATCCCGTGACCTCTGACATGGCAGGTCTAGAGCCTCTCTCAGATGGAGGATCTTGCTGATGAGGCTCCTTGCCAACGGGGAATGGTTTGGTGATGGAGAACTAGGATTGCAATTGCCACTGCCCTCAGCAATTGTCGTCGGTAATGCCAGGCCTTCATGTCTGTTTCAAGCTATGCGTGTACGCCGTGGTCAGCACCTGTGATCCATGGTGACCAGCTAGCAACGCACTTGTGAACTGACAAATTCGGTTATCAAAGGATCTTTCTGTATGGAGCATTGGATCTAGCCAACATTTTAGCCAGCTTGGCAGAGCACAATCTCCCCAATACCCATGGGTGAATACAAGCAGATAGGTCGAGCACCTGTCCCTGTTAGCTAGCCGCTTGTACGATGACGCCGTCTTATTATTGTTTTTGTTTTGAGTAAAATCTCCTTGTTAATGCAAGGAAGAAGACAAGCTAAAAGCGGCTCGACAGATTCCACGGCACGGTCGGAGTTTCCAACAGACACCGCCCTATGCACCACTTCGATCCGTCCGCCCGCCAAAAGCCACATGGAGGCGGCTCAATGTCTCTATAAATACACGCAATGTGTCCTCCTTGCAAGACTCCCCCGGCCAAACCAGTTGCAGTGTTGGTTTTACTTGATGAATAGCACGAGAACAAGAAGCCACTAGTAGAGTAGGTGGTACCTGGTGCAGAACCATGGGCTCCTTGCATGGCGATGTTGCCACCTCCCCGTCGTTCTCGAGCACTGGGAGCAGCAGCAGCAGCAGCGACAACGGCGGTGGCGGTGGCGGCGCCAGCGTCAGGATATACGCGTGCTTCGCGCAGGGCAGCTCCAACAGCCTCGAGTGCTACGAGGCCGGCGCCAACACATGGCGCCGCGTGGGCGAGCTCCCCGGTGTCCCCAACGGGCACGTGCTAAAGGGCTTCGCAGTCGTCGCGCTAGGCGAGTCCGTCTATGTGATTGGCGGCCGGCTGTGCCGGAGGGACCGTGGCGCCGTGGCCGGCGAGTACCGCGACACGGACGTCGGCGTGCGGGACGACGTGCTCCGGTACGACGTGCGCCGGGGGGAGTGGCAGTGCTGCGCGCCGCTCCTCGTCCCGCGCTTCGACTTCGCGTGCGCGCCGTGCCGGGGCAGGATCTGCGTGGCCGGCGGGCAGTGCTGGCTGTCTGGCGCCCGGGGCACGGCGGCCGCGGAGGTGTACGACGCGGAGAAAGGCCAGTGGTCGCCTCTCCCCGACATGAGCACGCTGCGCTACAAGTGCGTCGGCGTGACGTGGCAAGGCAGCTTCCACGTCGTGGGGGGCTTCGCGGAGAGCACGTCGTCGGTCAGTGACGTCCCCCTGGGGCCGCCGGGAACGACCGTGCCGCAGTCGTCGGCGCTGGAGCGGAGCTCAGCGGAGGTGTTCAACTGCGCGAGGGGGGTGTGGGAGATCATCCCGGGGATGTGGCAGCTCGACGTGCCGCCTAACCAGATCGTGGCCGTGGCCGGGCGGCTGTTCAGCTCCGGCGACTGCCTCAACAGCTGGAAGGGCCACATCGAGGTCTATGACGGCGAGCTCAACATCTGGAGCATCATGGACCACTCGGCCCTGCCGGACCTGTCACTGCTCGCCAGCCTCCCGCCGTCTGCGCAGCGGCTGTACCTCACCATGGCCGTCGTCGACACGCAGCTCTACTTCCTCGCCGGATACCAGGTGGCGGCGGGCGACGACGGCTTCAGGACAGTCTCCCTGGTGCAGAGCTTCGACACCAGTGCTATCCCAGGGTTGGTGCCGGCGTGGAGCAGCTTCCAGCCCAATATGGATCAGGAGGACGTCGAGGATGGCAGCAAGGAGCTCTTCAGCCAGTGCTGCTCCGTCAAGCTCTCCAGGTAATTGCAGACTTACAGTCCAGTCCGAACAATATGTATCATGGTTTCGATCACAATACTGGTACTTGTGCTGTTGTGGTGAATGCGTGTGAACTGTGAACCATATAACAAAGTCTGTATTAAAAAAATGGTCTCTTCTTAGTTGAATGGACTACATGTCGGACCCGAATTTTTTAATCCCGAATTCTCTGCGAATAACTGTGCTATTTCTTGGATCAGTAGATAGCACTCACAGATACATCACTGAATCATTTCATACATGGCGTAAAACCATACCATTCATTAATTTTAACACATTAGAGTTTACATAGACCGCTTCGGGTCAAATTTTACAATAAGGGCCGAACAGGCCAAATGATTACATCACAAAAGTAGCGGAAGCGACAACGGAAGCAAAAAGGGTGAGAGCACATCTCTCCACAGGCAAGTGACTGGGGAAACCTGTGTACATCCGATATTACCTGAAAACTCAGATAATGTAGGACGCACCTAGGTACCAGCGGAGTCAGCTAGACTGGGGCGAGACTAGAACAACTATAGACTAAACTACGCTTCAAGAACTCCTGAGTCTTCAGGCATCTGGTTCCTTGTAGTAGTCGTAATCTCCAAAATTTCCTACTTCTGAGGGTTTGGGGGAAAGAGCGAGAATGAGCACAACTACCGTGCTCGCGAGCCAACACACAGTATGCAATAATATACATGCAAGGCTTAACAAGGATGGCTCAGGTTCTTTTATTTGCGTAAAGCGGCAATTATAAATACAGATATTAGAAGATCCTATCACTTAGCATTTTAACACAAACATGATTTTGTAGATAGAATACTTGTGCAATATTACTAACAGCAGAGGCTACCTCCACCTTATGCTTATCTTTGGTTGGGGCTACCCCCATATTTTAACAATGCTGGATACGATGATCCAGGAAAAACTTAAACCTCAGGCTAGGTGAGCCGACCTGGTTTTCATTTCCACCCAACAAAGATTTTTGAAATAGAACTAACTCAAGTTAAGTTCCCATGTCCGCCTTTGACCGGCGCGCGGTTGCTTAAAACAGTTTAGACTCTGCAGAGGTTGTACACTGTACCCACAAGAGATAATCATACTCGTTTCTCCACATGATTCCTTAGTCATGTAGTTGAGCGATCGTCACAGTAACGTTTCGAACTATCTTGCCCCTTCCGTCATCTCACCTATATGGGGTTACGCCCATACGTTGTGTGGGATGTTCACCTCAGCGACTGGGGTAGTTGAATGGAGAGTCAACCTACCCTCGCCGATCGCAAACTTCACCGTGTTCGTGTCCTATTCAAGCCGTGCTCGTTCAGCTTGCACATTCCTCTTTCCCACCATGCGAGGCGACATTCAAGGTTTGAAAATTTTACTAAGCCAAGTTGCACTTTGCAGACTTGCGGTTGTACTTGTTTTACACGGGAGGTCATGACAAGATTAAGTCCTTAATTCATCTGGACGGTTCATACCACATACCAACCATTCTCGTGCTACGTTCGCACCCACCATTCTTTCCATCCGTCCAGATGGGGTACTAGCAAGTTGTTTAGGGTTTTGGGAAGGAAAACCAATTAACGCAACACATCAGTCATCTACATCCCATGACTGCCCAAAACCATTTTTCATGTTTAAAGGATGATGATCGGGACATTTATTGTCCCGGTACTTAAGCAAGACTAGCATGTCGCTTAAGTACAACCTATACTAGTATTACCATATATTTACTAGGGTGACAAAGGATACCGGATTCAATTATCAAAGGATGGCTTAATAAGTAATTAATCAACAAATGGGCAATTAACTGCCTTAAGCTTTAACATATCATTGTTTACAAAATTAAAGCATGCAACTTTGCTATTTTAAATAAACATAGTTTGCATAAAATGTAGGTTCGGAATGATCAAAGCATTGACTCGCCTGGGTCAGATTATTGCGGCCTTGATCTTACTCAGGGCCTTCTCTGCCAGGGGTTTTGAATTCCGGGTCTTCGTCTTTATCCAAATCTTGATCCTGCTTGAGTCGCTGTTTCTTCTGGACTTGGACTCCTAATTACACGATACAAGCAAGAACAACAAATAAATCCAAAGAACTTCCAGAAGACCAAATATAAACAAAGCACTATAAATAAGTTTTGCGAGGAACGAGCTGAAGAGACGAGATTCAGCGAGGCGGGAATGTTTGACAAGGTCAAACGATTAGCTGAGTACACGAGACAAGGCGGTGATACTCTGCCGAGGGAAAACAAGGGGGAAAAATAAAGTCGAATGAACTATCGCAGGGATACTTGACTTTGGATACCGCTGATCGGCCAAGATTAGAATACACGATAAATTGGACGAACTTCAAAACGACGGTAACACATTTTTAATGAAGACGACTTTTGAACGGGAATAAAACAAAAGAGATAAACAATATTTAGACCGACGAATACTGGAAAGGATTACCAGATTAATATACCGGTTTTCAAAGTAAGCTGTCGAGATTAACAGGTTAATCTCGAATAGCCTTCCAAAATGTTTTGAGAAAATACAAGTTTATTTTAAAGCATTTTACACAACGCCGGAAATTTGAATAAATATGTTTTAACTAAAATAGACACGATTGCAGAGACGATTACGAGGGTCATTTGCATAACCTCGATTTCCCGAGATTTTACAAATTGCGCTCTTAATCGATAGCTCTCAACTAAAATCGAAATGGGTAATTCTACTAGTACTTGTCAATCGACGAGTTAACCACTAATAACGGTTAATCGATTCAACGCAAGTCGTAGCACAATCCTCGAGAGTAAATGTTTTGGAAACGTTTTCGCCAACAATGGATAAACTACTAGTCGATCGAGTCAAACAAAATAACACATACAAAATTGCCATACAAACATAAACATTATACAACATCTTCCCATACACAAATCGATACACAAATCTATCTTTCCAAAAACTCCACTATTGCTCCTCAACTACCCTGCACAACCTAAACAACATATTCGCAATATCGACATACAAATCTCAATACACAATTCCAAATGCCGACTCCGCGACGATTCAAAAGCATACACAAAACATCTTCCCAAAAACTAAACTATCACTTCACGACTACCCTGCACACATACACAAAATATACCAGAATACACATAAATATTCATACACAATATTCCAAATACAAAATACAAGAACAATATGTCACGCCACTCCACTGCTCGCTTAGAGAGAGAGAGAGAGAGCTGGGTGGCGGTTGGACCGGAGGGGAGGGCGGTCTGACCGGGGGGAAGAGTAAGGAGAGGCGGTAGGCGTCTGCAGGCGGCGGCGGTTGCTGCCGGAGGGCGTCGGGCCAGGGAGCGACAGGGAGGCGGTGGCGAGACGGCACCGGAGGGGAGTGAGACGGCGCAGGCGAGACTAAGCCGGTGGGAGACGAGGCGGCGCCAAGGCCACTAGAGAGGGAAGAAGAACCGGGAGGGGAGAGGGAGGAGCGACGGCACGGGGGGGGCTCACCGGGTCGGCCGAGGCGGGAAGCGGAGGAGACGGCGGTGTCGGGGCGGAGCGGCGTGAGAGGCGCGCGCCGAGGGAGGCGCTTCGGGTCGTGGCGGCGACACCGAGAGGGGGGCGAAGAGGAAAGAAGAGAGGAGGGAGCTCTCGGCTTTATAGCCGGGAGAGAGAGAGAGGAGGGGAGAAAGCCAAGGCGGCAAGGCGTGACGCGGAGAAAGAGGGAAAGCCGTCTGCGCGGGAAGAAGACCGGCGCTCGGGTGATGGCGACAGGGCGGCGGCGGTGTCATGGACGGCAGGGAGGAGGAACAAAAGCCGTCTGGCTGCGCGGGCGGCAGCAGTGTGGAGGAGGGGGGGGGGGGACGAAGAGCGGCGGGGCGCGGCGGAGGAGGGGGCCCGGGAGAGAGAGCGAGAGAGAGAGAAGAGAGAGCGCGCACTGTCGGTGAGGCGGCCGGACGAAGAAGAAAAGGGGAGGGGGAGAGAAAGGCCGGGGCGGCTCGGGCCGACTGGGCCGGCTGGAGAAAAAGAATGGGCCGGGGAAAGCCGGCCCAAGAAGAAGAAAAAGAAAAGAAAGAATTTTGGGTTTTGATATTTTTGAAAAATGGAGAATTCAAATTGATTCAAATCAAAATTTGAATCCAGGATTTTGAAAGAAAGATTTGAAACACAAACCCGGGCTTAACTGAAGCTAGGAGTTTTTGAACTTTAAACCAAAATTTTAAAATTCGAGTAAAAATCTGAAATCAATAAAATTACTATTTATAAATTGAAAAACAGGATGTTACACTACATATAGAGTAGTAATTTATATGAAGAACAGAAAATGAGAACTGAAAGCACAGCATAGAGGGCAAAAACTGGCAAACAATACATCATGTGATCGTTTAATCAATTAATCAAAGGTTCAGACATTTGAGTAGTCAGTTAATGGCGCTGAGCAGTTGGAGATGACCGATTTAATCAGTGCTGTGACTCTGAGGAGCTTACGCTCACCAATTGACAGGAGGAGAGGGAAAAGGAAATGATTAAAATAATCAAATAAGCTAGTAAACGCCTGTACAGATGCTCTTGATGAACAAAAGACAGCGTACTCGTCAATCTCATGTCACAACTTGTTTATGAGCAGACAAGCTATCATGCTACATGCTGCACTATTACCTCTTGCAGTCGTAATCGGGATGAGATGAATGCTTAAGACTAATTCTCCAAACCAAAAAAAGTTATCTGTAAAGAGATGGCAGACAATAGGAAGACATAACAAAATTTGATCATAGGGTAAAACAACAATTCTTGGTTGGAATTATTAAGGATTTACCACTATGAATAGGTGTATTTGAGGATTTATCTCTTGATGTCTCCCTAACACGTGGGTCCTAGTATTGAGAGATAAATCCTCAAATACATCTATCTCATAATGCTAAATCATCAAATCTCCCTCCTTGGTTTGTAGAACTCACTCTTGCATGCTAAGACCAACAAAAGGCCATCTGACTGCAAGCATCTGTGTTGTTTGCATCACAGTGTTGATGAGTTCCAGCTTTGCATCAACAGCCTCTAAAATTCTCTGATGAAGCATTGCCCCGGAACAAGCTATTACGCCTCTATCCAAACCCTCCAAATAAACACCCCTGGAGAAGTCCAACGGGCAGCCTCCAGCATCTGTGATCACTCCACCAGCCTCTTGAATGATGACCACCCCTGCGGCATGATCCCATATCTTCTCCTTGTATCCAGATCTAGCGAATTTCATGAAGATCTCTGCATCGCCTCGTGCTATTGCAGCATATTTCACCATGCTGTACACACGCAGAGGTTGCTTCCTTGAAACCAAGCAAACAGATATCAACAAACAGTGCATTCAAAAGCCAAAACTTGCAATCCACATATTACTGCAGATGACACGGAACAAGAGTCAAATGCCAACACCATTTCGTTCTACTAGCAATGTAAAATCAGTGTTCTATTCAGGAAACATCAGACATCAACTAGCAGATACCACATGTAAATCTATGAAATAATTTTCGCAGTAGTGAAATAATATCAGCAAGGTTAGGAATATTGCATAGACAATGAAATTAAGAGCTGACCTTAAGCCTACACAATGGGCAAGTCCTGCAGCGAAGGAATGGCTCGAGTTGGCTTTCTCAACAGGTTCACAGAATGTTGCTGAAACTGGATCACTGACAGGTGATACTCGAATCTCCCATGAGTTATGCCAGTCAAGCTTACCAAAGTCATGAACCAATGGCTGCATCCAAGCTTGACCACATCCTTTGTGAGCATACATCACACAACCCTTGTGCCAGGATCCTGATGTAGGGGGAGCAACCTTAGACATCAACCTGTAGTATCGTTGGTGATAGTTGAGCCATTCCTTCTTCATTGGATAATTTGGGCACCCAAGAACACCAAGTTCAACTTCCCCATCTTCAATTAAGGCAAGAGCAATAGCGTATTGGTCCCTGCGCACAAATCCAAGCGTGCCATCCACAGGATCAAGCACCCAAAATCTTCCTTTAGGACCTCCAGTAGAGCTGCACTTCCGTATAGCTTGAAGAACTTCGTGAGCTCTGAGCTCTTTCTCCGGGGATTTCAGCCCATACTTTGGAGCTTCAACCAGGCAACCATTGACAGCAGCGACAACGGATTCAAGCAAAGCTGCACCATCGCTACTAGATAGTGTCTGATCATCTTCTTCGGCTATAATCGACACTTAGGCATACGGATTACTATTCATCTGCCCGGTAGAATACCGCTCCGACGAATAGCAAGCTTTTTATCAGAGTCGTGCAGCAGAACAATAAGATAGAAACTGCATATCTTTATTACAGTAGTAGCCACACAAGGCTATGGTCTTTAATACACATATTTCACAAACACAAAAGGGAGCTTCTCCGCTTCTGCAGTCTGCTCTGAAGTACCGCCCTCCTATTCGTCCCACGCGTCAAAGATGGCGCCCACTCGCCCTAGCCCTCGTCGTCGGTGCCTTCTCCTCATGCAGCTGCATCGGTACCTACAAGTCCTTCGTCCCACTCGGGATAGTTCCCTGCCGGACTAGGATCTACAAAGGAGAATACTAGCAAGGTTGAGTACAAAAGTACTCAGCAAGCATTAATAGCAACAATGCACTGGATGACTCATCTCTGTTCATTAACACATTTTCTAAATCATCTCTTTTCTGAAAATAACTCATTAAAACATTAGGTGGCAAATTTTAATACTGAAAACACTACTTGTCACTCGAATAGATGATAGACCCCTGGTGGTTCCCGTAGAGTCCAATCCAGGAGACTGGCATGAATTCATGATTTGTATAGCACTGCGCAGGCTTGTACCACTTTACCCATAGCTATTCTGAACTCTAAATGAACCAGGTCCCCAGCATTTCCTTTGATGCGGGTTCAAGTTCAGAATACAGACGTTTTCCAGGTTACGTGATTAATTTCTCCACCCATTACGTTCTGTCGGTGCCGAACTTGTCTTCACACCGAGTTCTGGTAATGTTGGTTGGGCCGAATTTCCCTTCACCCAACACCCCCCTTGTGTCACGTTGTGGAGAGCATAACTACGTAACAAGGTAGCATTTTCTGCCCGCCGAAACGGAAAATGGTTGGCACTGATTTTACGGCCTCTGACCGAGTAAGAGTTTTGTTGGTCCTTATATTTTAACCATATGTAAAGGGGTCCCACCTCTTACCACATCATCATCATCATTTTCTTTTTCATCTTCTTCCCCTGCCCTGGGCCCCCTTTACCAACCTAGTAATTCTCACTTCTTTCTTTCTTTCATCTCTTTTCTTATCTTTTCAGTTCCATCTCAATCCAATTTAATTTTGAGAAATAGTTTTGATGCAATACATATATGATACATCAAGATACAATTTACATTTAAAATAACTATATTTATGCTCAACAGGATAGCTTGCCTTTGGGGTTGTAGGAAAGGTTGGCGATGACGAGTCTCTGATCAGCTTCCCCTGTCGGTACTGGTTTGCCCTCTGTAGCAAAGCGGTGGCACGAATAATATATAAATACATACCTAGCTGAGTTTGAGTGATAGTAGGCGCATAAAATGCTAATACAACTCCTATGTTAGCCAATTTTAATTTAATAAAACTTTTCAGAACCCGACCCAGTTAGCACTCTCCCGCTAAAAATCGTTCTACGGCTAAACTCGATCTACAGCCGACATCGCCGAACTCGCGTTCTACCCTCGACACGAACTACTACTCGATCTTACACTCTACTACGCCTACAAAAATCTACTCGAGCTATACCGATTCCTAAATCCCTGTACCCAAAAACTATGCAACTAATCTTAACCCTAATCCCTAATCACCTATTTATCTACTACTCTAATCACTTACTTACTCAACTACCTAACCCTAATCACTACTAAACCAGCTAACCCTACCCCTAATCTACTTCCCCTAACCAAATCACCTATCTAACCACTAACTTCCTCCCCTAATCCTAACCCCGACCGACTCATCTATCCCCCCTAATCCTACCCCCTCTCACTGCCGACACAACTCTACCACCCCCTCTCCACTCCTTCTCACCTCCCCGCCGACACTCTCGGCCTCATCTTCTCCCCCACTCTCTCACGTCTCTCCCTCTCTCTCGGGATCCTCCACCGCCACCTCTACTCCCACGGTCGGCTCGCCCGGGCTCATCGGCTGCTCTCGCTGGCCCGGCCGGCTCATACTGTTTCTTTGTGCCGCTCCCTTCACCCGGTGCGGCGAAGGCAGCGCCGCATCATCTGCCTCGGCCGCCTCGGCCGGCCGCTCCACTCCGGCCGGCTCGGCGCCTCCTCCGCTCGACCGCTCCTCCGCTCGGTCCGTGGCGCTACTACCCGGTGCTGCAGGTCGCTCCGGCCGATCTGCTGCCCGGTGCTCTCGGCCGGCTTTGCTCGGCTCGGCCCGGCCGGATCTGTCTTCCTCGGTGGATCCGGTCCCCTACCCCGGCTCGGTCCGAAGCTCGGCATGCCGCCTCCTGGCTCGGCTCCCTGCGCCGCCGCTGGCAGTTCTTGCTCCCGGCGTGGCCGGATGGCTCTGCGCCGCTGCCTCCATCGATTCGGCCTGGCTCACCCCAGCGCCTCCCTAGATCGGGTCGCCTCCCCGGCACTCTACTCCCTACGGCCCACACGCCGCCTCCTGCTCTAACCCTCTCCCTCCCTTGCTCTGCGATGCTATGAACTGAGAGCTACCTCCTGATCTTACTGAGATCTGGTGATATGCGAATGATGTTCATGTTTAGGGCATACAGAGGTGTACCGAGGTTACCACTACTGGGATTTGGGTTGGGAGAATGGGATGGCAGTGCTGGCTCTGGTGCTAGTGCTCTCCTCTTCTTCCTGGCTCCTGTGCTGCTACTGCTAGGCTGTTCTAGCCTTCGGCTGGGATGAGCTGAGCTGAGCTCTCCTTCGGTTCTGGCTTCTGCTGGCTGTGGAAGGTGGTGGCTGGCTGCTTGAGCTCCTGATCTTTCCTTGCTCTTGGCAGTGGTAGCTTCTGGCTGGAGGCTTTGCTGGCTTTGAGGTTGAGAATGGGAAATGGAGGGGATGAACTTGTGCTGCTGGTTTGAGGGGATGAACTTTGGGCTGGCCAGGTTCTTTGGCTTTGCGTGGAGATGCATTCTTTGGCTTCTTCTTAGGGAAAGAACTGGGGCCGCTTTCTCGCTCTGTGAGAGGGCTCGGCCAGGGGAGATGCACTTAGGTGCTGCTGGCTTTCAGGGGGGAATGCATTTGCTTGTGCTGCTGGTTTGGGCTCGGCCAGGTGGAATGAATTGGCAAGGGAAGGTTCTGGAAATGGTTGCTGCACCCGGTGACGCTTGACCGAGGGTGAGGTTTACTGGGATATGCACTGAGGGCTTTTATTGGGGTTTTTGGCAAATGCAAACAGTGGGTGTTGGGTTCTAATAATGCCGGATGAGGAGACCCATAAAAGTGACAGATGCCGAAGGACTAATCAAGGGGCCGACTAACTCCGGTTGGTCTGGGGATCTTGATGGTCAAGGGACCGACTACTCAGGTTATTCCGGTTACTCTACTACACTTTGGAAAATTTGACGGTCACTCTCTACACTCTAACTTCTATACTCTACTGCACCCGAAAAGGCTCTCAACTAAACTTACTAACCGCTTGCTGATTTTCCTGACGAGCGAGGAAAACAGATTGCGAGGTGGTTCTACGGACAGGCGCTCCAAGGACACGGTGACGAGGAAGGCTGCTACTGCCAGAAGGCAATAAGAGAAGATGACTAGGGTTTTAATTATTTGCTGCCAAAAACACTGCAAATGTTTGTAAAACAATTCTTGTAATTTTTTTTGATGAAATGAAATAGAAATATTTTATGCTAACAAATATGCAAATGATGCGGGTTGTCACATCCCCCTAAATGTGTGCATACACAAATGTGTAAATAGAAATATATGCACGCATTCAAGTTATACTTATGGTGGATTTCAACCTATATTTTGGATCCGAGGAATGCAATAATATATAAGAGTATAAAGTCGAATGCATACCTCGTTGAATTTCACCTTTATATCCAAATGAGACTACACACTAGATATAACAATAAAATATTAGTCTCACAATTAGATTTATTATTAATCACCAAAATACTCCATTAACTCATAATGGCGGTCTAAATCCTTCACCTACGCATGCTCCCGTCCTCGCACCATTGGAGCCGCGCTGTCACCGCATCGTCGCCTTCGCCTGCTCTCGCCTCCCACGCGCCACACGCGTCGTGCCCTAGGCAACACCATTCCGTCCACCCTGTGTGCCCACGACATCACGTTGTGTCCTATTCACCGTCGCCACTGCAACCGCGCCACTATGCCTAGCCTCATCGTCCCAACTGCTGCAGAGCTGTCGACGTGATGCCGCCAGCCCTCGCTTGCCACATGTCGAACACACCGTGCCGCCACCGATCGAGCGCCACTCGCTCCCCCACCACTGCACCAACCTACTGTCGTTACATCACCTGCACTGCGCCATGCTGCCCGGTCGCCGGAGTCCCACGCCTACCCACGCGTCATCCACGAGAGCTCCAAGCCCTGTCGTTCTCACAGCGCCAGTGCCACGAGCTCAGCATGCACGTGGCCATCGCATCTTCACCGTGCCACCCTGCGCGCCAACCTCCCCGACACCTTCGCATTAGAGCTTTAGCCCATGTGCCGCGATGTGCCCACGTGCTGACCTCGCCTAGCACCCGCGCTGTAGCTATTGGCCCCAAACAGAAGACAAACAAACTCACGACAAAACTCTCGAATACGAACAAAGAAAAATTTCAAGTGTGGCACAACTAGCATATTTTTCTTCTTTTATTCTCAAGTTATCTCATATTATAGTACAATGCCCTTACTTATATAGCACCAAGACTCAGCCACACAAACGAAATAGGACTAGGAATCAGAATCGAACTAAAACTCGATGATCTACATAAGGATACTAATAATTTAGACAAAGATTACCTAACAATCACTCCCTAATATTTATGTACTTGTTATATTTCGTGTATTGTCAGTTAGACTCAACTTCAACATGGCTCCCACGCACTCGGCCGAAGACAGTGGCACAACTCGAACACGTCTTGGATATTGCCAGTTGGACTCGACTTCAACTTGGCTCATACTTACTTGTCCGGAGATGGTGTCACAACTTGAACACGTCTTGGACTCTTACTCATTGAGGCAGTCGGTCTCAACTACGACTTGCCCAACTCGTACTCGGTACTTCAAGTTGGTCACGACTTCAACTTGAGTAACACACGGACTTGACTCAGGACGACGAACACATCTTCTTAATGTCCCTCGCCTTCACCTTTCAATGATCGGCACCAAGATGCATCGTCTTCAACGTCTTCCACGCAGCTTTGACTGTCTCCTTTTCGGCCAGTAGGAAGAGCGTCGACGTTGCCTCGTCACGAGTGATACCACTCCCCGGAGAACACGACATAATCTTGGGTACAAATAAAAAAAACTCAAACTCCTCCTCGTCATGGAGCCGCATGCACCGTACAATGCATCGGTCTCACCATCGTGCCCCGCCATGCGATCCGGCGCTGCCGCGTCTGATGCGCCGCCGGGATCCGCCGCGTGCGCACTTCCACCGTATATGCCACCTCGGGAGTCGAGATTATCCCTCAAAGGGCAGCAGCTAGGGTTTCAAACCTAGAGCTCTGATACCAATTGTTGACCCCAAACCGAAGACAAACAAACTCACGGCAAAAACTCTCGAATACGAACAAAGAAAAATTTCTAGTACGGCACAACTAGTACCTTTTTTCTTCTTTTTTTCTCAAGTTATCTCATATTAGAGTAAAATACCCTTGCTTATATAGCACTAAGACTCATCCACACAAACAAAATATGACTAAGAATCAGAATACAACTAAGACTCAATAATCTACCTAAAAAAACTAATACTTTAGATAAAAAAATAATACCTAACAGTAGCACCCGTACCGGCCGAACTCCATGCGCCACATGCCTGCCCCATCTATCACTACCCCCACTTCGCTTCTACTATACTGGAGCAGCTCGGCGTCATCGCGCACCAGCCCTGGCGCCCATGCAGTGCCCTTACTACCACTCGCGCCTACCTCGGCCTTGCTGCAAGCCACACGCCGCACATGCCACTTCCACGTTGCACTCACACCCATGGATTGAAATACCGGCCGGTAAACGGTTTACCGGTGGGGGCCGGGATTTGAAATCCCGGCCGGTTTTTCTGGAGTTTGCAAATTCAATTTTGAATTTTAATTGATTTTTAAGTAAAATTTAACGAAATTCAACCGAAAAACTGGTAATGGTAACCGGTACCGGCCGCCGGCCGGTAACTGCGCCGATACCAGTTTTTTAAACCCTGGCCACACCCATGTCGTCGCTCCTCCCCCCTACTTAAGCGATGCCCCCGGGCTCACTTCACCCTCTCGGTCATTCTCTTCCCCTTCCCCCTCTCTGTCGAGCTCAATCGTGAAGAAAGCTCCGCGCCCGTACCGGCCGCCGCACACATCCCGCTGTTCCGGCCGCCTCGGCGAGCTCCTCTCCCCGCCGGCTTCGTCACGCCGTGTTCCCAACTGCCCTTATCGAAAACCCTCAACCAATTTTGGTTCTTGTCCACCGGAGCCGCCGCCGCCGCCTTCTTCCCCAAGCTCGGCCGAAAGCCGCCGCCACCGCTGCCTCACGTGCTCTGGTGAGTCCCTCGTCAATTCCTCCCTCTCGGAGCATCCCCTCACCTTCCCCCACCACCTGCTCCGGCTCCCTCAACCCGTAGCGCCGCCGCCGTGCCGCGGGTGGCTCTCGCCGCCAGCCCAACCCAGCTACACCCCGCAGACCCCGACCACCCAGGGGAGCTCCCAGTAGCTTGATCATGCCCGTTCTTGCCCCCATTTCTCTCCTATCCCCCTCTGGTGCCACCGCCCTCTTGCCTCTGCCAGCACTGGCCGCCGTGTGATGTCGCCCGGCTGCCATCAACCGTTTGGGGCCGCGCCGCCGCCGCCCGTGAATCCGCCCTGGTCCCTGCACTCCATTTTCTCCCACACTGCTTGCCGCCAAAGCTCCCCTCGCCGACGTTGAGCACCGCCCCGAACCGCCTTCACCCTCCTCTACTCCGGTTGGAAACAGAGAAACCCCCTGTAGCTCACCCTCTCACTCTCTCTCCCTCTCTCTGTGTGTATATGAATGACCAGTGGGCCCATTGGATTAGGTTAGCAGTGAGTTAATCAATATAGTAAATTAGTATATATATACATTTTAATTAGGGTAATTAGTGATTAATTTAAGAAATTAGCCTAAGCATATTACAAGGTTATTTAGTTTGTGTACACTCAACTAACAGATTGCACTTTCAAATAATGGCAATAAGTCAAGTAACTAAAAGGATAATTAAATGGTTGATTAGAATGGAATAGTGTAATCAGATAAGTAAGTAATTAGTAGTTAGTGTGGAATGAGAGAACAACTGGCAATGGGCCACACATAGTTAGTAAGATGCATCCACAATATCAACTAGATGAATAAATCAGGATTAGTAGAAATGATTAGTTTTTAACTAAAGAGTGCATTACCAGTAGGCCCTAGATCATTGTGGTAATAATAGAGACAATAATTTAATCGAATAGTTAAACAAAGTTAGTAGAGCAGTTAGATAATAATCGAGCACCGTTAACCTATAGCCCTATGTCTAGCAGTGCCCAAATAAACATAAGGTGGTAAACTATAATCTAACAACATCATGTCAGGAGTTAATCTTAGTTTAGTAAACCCGTGGTGAGACACATAAGTTCACATACACTTAGGACCTATAGTAAGGAAGAGAATAAAAGTACATGTATATGCATGTATGTTAGTTAATATATGGACCATGCTAATAGTTGCTTAAGCAACCGAGTGTGACCTTGACAGTTAGAATAAACTATCAAGTAAAGTGTAATGGTAATAAACCTTAATTGGGACTAGTTAATAAAACATGGTGTGGCGAGTAGGCCTCACACCTAACTAGGTTTACTTAGAACTAGAAGCTGAAATGTAAACCTGTAATATATAAGATTACTAGTACCACTATGCAGTCACGAAGGTTAGCGGTAGCTATAGCCTAGCTTCATGCTAGTGCTAGTAACCCAAGTGATTGGGTTGATCTCTACACAAAGGCTAGTAGATAAGATCCCATAGACCTTGTATTATAGTTATCTACTTAACTAGGAATAGTTGTTAGCAAGTGTTGTAACTAAGGATCAACTTAGTTTGATATGCTACTTTAGTGCATGCCAAGCCATGTAAGTAATGAGACTTAGTAAGGATCGCCCCACAAATGAAAGCCAACCCGCAGACACCACCATAGATATAAGGTTGATGTCTAGCCAATGCTTGGAAGCTCCGACTAAGGCTCATAGAACTTCCTTGATAAGTATAAAATCATTAAAGAAGTCATTAAAGTGAACTAGGTCCCAAGTGTCGGTAGGACTTGTCTACCTAGAGCAAACCCCACACTTATGCATAAGTCTCACCTGACTATCATGAAACTTCCTCGGTAAATAGGAAGTAATAACTAAAAGAATCATTAGCGTAGCTAGACGCTATGTATGGATATCGGTGATAGATCCCTAGATGGGCAATAGTAGCCCAATCACCAATCGACACCGTATAGACTCCGGCTATCGTCCATCATCATCCGTTCCCAGTAGCTGAACCTTTCGTGATCCAAAAGTAGATCAGAGAGCCCGACCTAACTGGGTAATCTCTCTCATATTGGTAACTAATGCGGAATATTCATATGAATATTCTCTCTCTCTCTCTCTTGTTGGAATCCTAACCCCTTGCACCAACGGATTTCCCGAGAGCCGATCCCTCTCACCCTCACTCCGGATCAAGCGGTTACCTAACCTTAAATCTGGTTTTCAACCCAAAAACGATACCACTATACCAAAAGGATAGAGTTTGGATTTATCTACTTTGGTCTGAAGAATTTTTTTAGTCCAACTATCAGGGGTTATACTTCGTTCCATTTGAAGTATTTCCTTCATCAACTCCACTAAGTGGGCTTAGCGTCATTAGGAGTGTTTCATTCTTCCAAGATGCTATTAGCTATGATTGCTTTCATTTGAAGTGTTTCATTTGGTTTGAATGTCTTTGAATTTATTGGATTTCATCTGGTTACTTTCAGCCGTTCTTGGATTCAATCGTATTCTGAATAGATAGAATCTGAAGCTACAATGGAACAATAGTTCGAGACGAAGCAAGGATAAGATTGTTAGAGCATTGAACATGATGATTATCAGAATATTGAGCAAGACGAGTCAATACTTTAATCATATTGCACCTACTTTTTGTAATTATATTGTTTTAAATTTTGAAATTACATTGCTATGATTTATACAACTATATTGGTCTCACCGTCTAAGCTCATAGTTAATACCTTAATAATAATTGTGTATAAATTCCAACCCTTGAACTTGGACGATATCCTTGTCACCCTAGATTAATGGGATGCCTGTTAGCCACTAAAAATATACTTAAATATCATGCTTAACTTTGCTTAGGTACGTTGTCATTCGGGCAGTAAATTGCCCGACATCACTTAACCTTTTGAAAAAGAAATTGGGCAGTCGAGGCTTGAGCCTAGCCAGTATGTTGGACTCAAGGTAATTTTAAAAACAAGGTAAAACCTAAAAAACAGATTTCGACTCGTGTGGCTAGAAAGAATAGCTGGTGCGGGTGCACGAGAGAAAGTAGGTATGTGGATTTCGACTCTCATGTAAAAACAGTGCAATCACAAATCTATAATGGGTACGACCTGGCTAACTAATTTGTCCGCTGCCTCGCAACTTCACCATTGGTGGGAATGCGGTGTGAGTAAAGAGGGAAGAAGCCATGGGAACTGCACGACGCAAATGGGAAACCTGTCCATGGGCGAGACCCAAAGAGGTGATACCTAGCAGTGTGGAGTTGCGTTGTGGTGGGACATTCTAATGACCTTGTGATAATCAACTTAGTCGCACACCTATAGAAGTGTGTCAGACAGACATTATAAGTTGATTGTCTCTTATGGGTAAAGTGTACAAACTCTGCATAGTAAGAAAACTATCTAGATAGTCGTGTTCACAGTCAAGAGCGGTGCTGAGTGCTGAGAACTTGCTTGATCTAGCTTTCATTTTTATAAAACAATTTGTGGGTGGATAGAAAAACAGAGATTTGAGATGGCCTGGTCGAGGACTAGTGATAAGTACGGGGTGTGGCCCGAAAATGAATATGAGCATTGAGTGGACGGTGCCACTCAATGGTATAGGAGATGAAATCTCCACTAGTACCTTACAACAAAAACTCAGTTTATAAAACCTGTGTTAGTTAAAATGCTAAGTCTCAGGAATTTGCTACTACATAATCTAATTCAAACTTGGCTTTGTGCAAATAAAAGAACCATGAACCTCCCTTGATTAGCCTTGCATATATAATAATTGCATTATATGTTGGCTCACGAGTACGGTTGTGTATTTATGCTCGCTCTTTACATTCTTTTAGTCAGTAAGCATAAAAGAAGGCTACCAGAACAAATTTGTGCAATGGTCAAGACTGAAGATCAAGATGGCCAAGAACTAGGTCGCAGGCCCCAGTCGATTGTCTGTGGGTATATCATGAGGGTTCCACGTGGTATACTTTATTCTGCTTCCGCTGCTGATTCTTTGAAAGGTATTTGGCATGTCCGACCATTCTGCAAGTCAAACACCTTAAGGTATATTTACGCTTTATTTATTATTATGCAATAGCTTTAAATTTCCACGACATGTGATTGATATCCAAAGATGTAACTGTGGGTACTAGCTACTGATTCAGAGACTAGTGCTGTAAACACAAAGGATTCCAAATTGCAAATTTGGGGTCTGACAATGGGCCAACGTACTAATAACTTACAGTGACCCACTTAAATGAATTTACCGATATAGAGATGCAATTTAGGAGTTCACTAGCATACTTGAACTAACCAAACAAGTTTGGTGACCCGCAATGCAATTTACTCACTAAAATCAATAAGGCACCTAAGGCTGCCCGGTTAGGCAACATTATTCCTAATGAATTTCGAGGACTAAAAACTATTTCAAATAGAATCTCTATAAAAATATGATTTTAAGCTGGGTATAAGTTTATATGTGTTGTCACGTAAAGGTGGAGGTCGATTCAATTTAGTTATGTTGACGGGTTTAAAAAAGATTTTGTGAACCAATGATACTTTTTTAAGATAAAAAACCTAGAAACTCTTTTTTGTTTGAGAGGATGGAAGGCATATTTATGTGTTCAAGTTCACAACTACTGCTAGACAGCAGTAGTATATAATTTATCGAAATTAAAAACTATCCATCTCAGGAAAAAAACCATCCAACCCACTTGGGCCGGGCCCAATCTAAAAAAACATCCAATCCGCTTGGGCTTGGCCCAATCGGAGTGTTTATCCCACCAGAGTCTAACCCATAGACGAGGAGTCAAGGAGTCAAGTAGGGTCGTAGCACAATGGGTTGGAGTTATCGACAGCCGGGAGGGACAAGCAACTAAAGGCTAAAGTGAGCAAGCAGATGCGAGGAGTCAGGAGGTGGGAGATGAGGGCGGTGGTGATCGCGTGCGTTGGCGGGCCGGAGGTGCTGAAGGAGCGTGCTGGGATCCAAATGCAATTCTACACTAGTATGGGATCACGCCAATGCATACAGTGTCAACATAGATGGATATCGATCCACACAAGACGAATAATAGCATAAACGATTAGTTTGAATAAAAAATAAGAGTTTTGACCTTAAGGTTGAGTTTACACTTATTAAGCCTCGCAGCGCTGTCAATAAATAAATAAGCAGCGGAACAAAATAAACTCCAGCAGAATCCCATCAATTCACCACACGCAACCGACTGGGATCAAGACATAACGATCAGCACCTTTGTACAACTCCTCCTCGAAGGCAGACGAAGACTCCTCCACTTCTATTGATTGATTATAGCAAGCATGAGTACATAGCCGTACTCGCAAGTCATACCACAGAATGCAATTTATAGATGATTGTTTATTCCAAAGGAATGACTTATATGGTTATTTTGTATAAAGCAACATTTGCAATTGAATACAAATAATAGATTGAACACATGCTTAAAACAAATAAACAATAATAATTTAACAGTTGTTTTCACAAAGAACACAAAGTCTAATCAAATTATTCATCTCAAGCATTGGCACTCCCGATGTGTTTTACTAACAGTACTAACGCCAACTAGGGAATTAGTCCATCGCACACCGTTGGTCAGGGAAGCGGCGAACCGTCCCGCGATATGAGTCGCCACTGAGACTGAAACACACCTCCACCCTAACACAGAGCCTAACCTACTACTTGAATAGTCAATGTCAAGACTCCATAACTTACTAAGTTAGGCCCGTCCGATCAGACATGTGATTGTACGAAAGGCCCAGTTCAATGACGCACAAAGTTAAGTCCTTAATTGACCAAGACAAGACTTCCAATTTTTAAATACGCCACAAAGATTATTATTCCCATTCACAAAGTTCCATCATGTCACTTAGTATCCACCATTTGCCTAAGTCCAAATCCTTTCTTACCTTGTTGGTTAAGTGCAACACATGCTATCATAAAGTAATAACACATAGCACATAGTTTTACAAAAAGTTTCATAGTTACTTAGTCAAATTTATAATTGCAACTCAAATGATATGTGTGACTCGTAGCATGGCTAAGCAATACTATATGTCTAACCAACCCACGTTGGTGCTATGATAATACCAACTAATAATTAACCAAGCTAGGGTGATAAAAGATTATGGCATTACAATAAGCAATGCGGATATAAACAATTAGGATTAATAACTACACCCAAAAGCATTGAAATAAATACTTAAAGTAGAATGCAGTACTTTGAATCAAAGTAGTTTTGAAAATTGGGTTCAACATTATCAAAAGTATAACTTTCCTTGGAATAGATTTTGGCACTGGTCTTGGTCTTGGTGAACTCCTTCTTCCTCAAAATTCCCCGAAGTATCAACGTCTACTCGCAAACGAAGTAAATAAATAAAAACAGATAGGAAAAAAACTCCCAAAAAAAATAAAAATCTCAGAAAAATCGAGCTCGAATTTATATAAATTCAGAAATTTGAATGAGCTCAATCGGAGTTCGGATAAAGAAGATACGACTTCTGCAAGATCTAAACCTAAGAAAATACCTAAAATTGGATTTTCTGGAATTTCCTAATTATTTTTCTACTAAAAATCGGATTATGACATCAGCTGATGTCAGCAAGGGATTTTCCAAATTAAAATAAATCTGGGAAAAAAGCTACAGTGGCTGACAGTGGGACCCATGGTCTATGGATCGAGTCCACGCAAAGGCTTACTGGTCTACGGGTTCACGGGTCTACGGAACAGTGGTTTGACTGAGGAATCCACATGGCATAGGCATGGCTCACGGTGGATTGGGTTCACACCAGATCAGATCTAGGGTTTAGGGTTGCGAGGTGCTGACGCAGCCGTGACAGGGCAGACACATACGCCCACGAGTATGCGTGGCAGGTGAGGTGGCGGATACGTGTGCCCACGAGTATACGTGGCAAGACACGCGTGCTCACGAGTATACATGGCACGACACATGTGCTCACGAGTATACATGTCAAGACACATGTGTTCACGAGTTGATGTGGTATGACACATGTGCTCACAAGTATATGTGGCCGATGAGGTGGCACAACACGTCGTCAAGACCACGGTGAGGCTCAGGTTCGTCCGGCAACGGCGGACAGTGGCACATCACCGGCGGCGAACGCGCACACTAGGTAGAATAGGTTATTGCGCACATGCTGGTACTGGTATTGGCACGGGAGGTCGTTGGGGTTGGCTGGAGGTGATGACAAAGCGGCGGAGTAGGTGCGCCATAGTTCAAAAACCGGCCGAATCGCGGTTATCGGCTTACGGCCCCGAGCGGATCGGAAAAACCGCCGATTTTTTTGCTCCTTGGATTCTCCCGCTTTCTCCCATGTGGGCAGCCCTCATCCCTTTTGTCGCTGCATGTACCCCACCCACTACCATTTGTTTATTTGCTCACTTATTGCCTCCTCTTGGCCTCTTCCTCCCCTCATTCTCCATTTCCAAGTAGCTTCTCTTCCTCTCATTCTCCATTAGCTCAAGCAAGCACCAAGGCGGCACATCACAAGCAAGCACAAGTGCAAGCACAAGGAAGCAGGAGCAGTGACAAGCACAAGCAAAGAGTCCGAAAGTTTTTCTACTTGTCGAGTTTTTGAGTTCATTGTTTGTAGGGAGTAAGGACTAAGTAGAGATTGTAGTGTAGAAAACCATCTTGAATGCATTTGTGGAGGGTTGCACATTTGGATTACTAGTGGTTAGCATTTGTGGAGGGTTGCACATTTGGATTACTAGTGGTCATGTGAAAGGCTATAGCATGCTATGCGTGTCGGTGTATGCAAGACCACATAATGCTATCCTTGCATGTTTGTGTGAAATTGTGAATCAATGTGTAAGTCCATGCATGTTGTGTATCGCTGTATGCAAGACTACGTATGCTATCCATTCACAAAACAACATATATGCCTTCATAACTTGCATAGCATATATCCATATACTAAGATGAAATCACTTGTCAATATGATCCATGACTAACAATTTTCATCCCATCTGGATTATTGTAGGTGATGACTTCTAAATCCATCAATGTTTGGGACCATGGAGAAAGACTAGGAGGTGTTTGGTTGGAAGTGCAGATATTGCAATCTAACAAAATCAAAGTGAGGTGTCACTCACCTAAAACAACATCTTGCCGGAGACACGGAGATGTTGTTGCTTGCAATGGGTTCCATGGAAGTCCAAGGCTCATCTTGGCAAGTCTTGAAGAAGCGAAGGCAAGAAAGAAATCTCTTAAAGATGAACGACTGCAAATGGAGGAAGCCGCAAGAGAGCACAGAGCTCGTGGTCCATCATATGAAGATGCATTTGATGATAACGAGGAAATGCAAATGGAATGGGCTCGTCGGGAGTCGGTAGAGTTACATCAGATGCAACAAAGAGCTAGAGCCAGGGGTGCGACGTTTGAACATGGTGGTGGTAGTGGAAGTGGTACGGGAAGTGGGAGTGGAAAGGGAAGTGGAAGTGGCAGAGGTAGTGGTACAGGAAGCAATGCTTTTTCAAGGATGTTTGGCAGGTCACAGTCCATGAGAGTTGATCCTGATATTTTGCGCAGTCGGGCACCCGTGTATGTCCACTACAATCTGAGGCTACGATTGCAAGAGCATGAGACTAGAAATGAAGATAGGGATGTAGATCCTTTTGGCGATCTAATCAATGCCACTCATGCTGACGAGAGAACCCAATCCACGAGTCGCTTGATAGCTCTATGATACAATCAGAGCCCCTACTAGACGAGGAAGGTGAGCCCCCCATGCCATCTACAGTTGTAGTTGATGCTATCCCTCGAAAGGAATTGAATAAAGCACTAGATGACGAACCATTGAAGCAGTGGGCAAAGAAAAATATTGGCAAGAGTCATCTTGGAAAAATGAAATATTGTAGCCAACCAACTGAAAAATTGGCTGAAGACTTTGCCTCACTTACACAAACAGGAAACAAGTGTCCGACAGAAGAAGAAAAAGGCCATTGAGGAGGATATTGTGGCAAGCGACGAAGAAATGCAGAAGTCCGCCATCGATGAAGTCCAGATACCAAGAGTCAGTGATAGTAGCTCTCCGTCGTCCGATGATGGTGCTGATGGTGGGGCGCTCATGATGCGAGGCAAGACCAACTATTGGAATTCACTTGCGAGCAAAACTTCACGCATGCTACTCGGGATGAAGACCATGGTTGTCATGCTTCAAAACAATTTCATAAGACCTACACGAGGGTAAGGGTCGCCAAAAGATCAATCTCGACCACATGACTCTTCTTCCTATGAATCGCATGCTAGCTCAAGATCCACTCCGGACTTATGGACGTCGAGATGTCAATCTATTGCCTTCGGAGATGATTCTCATTTGTGGACGTCTCTTCCGATCCTAGTTTCCATTACGGCCTTGTGTCCTTCAATACCAATGCCGTAAACGCTTACGATGGGTCGAACTCATATATTACCAACAACTTTACAATCATTGGTTACAATATGCACACGAAACACACACTTGGGATCAATACAAGGCTCACCTAGCACAATTTGAAGGACTTATACTCTATGATAACAACGACTACATTGCACAACCTTCGCGTTTCTCGACCATGTATTGGTATGAATTACTTCTCATTATTGTTTTTTGTATGCTAGTCAAGCTATCGTTCATTATCATTAACTTCTGTTTTTTATTGTGTTACATGCTTTAGAATACTTGGACGAGAGGACTGCTCTGGAGAGTGAAGCAACCAAGGATGACTTTTTATGTACATCTTGAAACATTTTCCCATTAATATTTGCATTATTCTAAATTTAAATTTCATAATTACCATTTTCCCCAAATTCCGGTTTTTCCGGTATTTCCCCGGTTCGGCCGGTAAAATTTGGAGTTCAAAAATTCAAAATTTGAATTCACCCCGGTTTTTGAAATTTCGAGAATCACGGCTATCATATCCGGCCGGATTTCATCCGGTACCGAGATTTCGATCCATGGGTGCGGCTGTTGTCAGTGACGAACACCAGTGACGCCTTATGGTCGTGAAGGGGTGCTGGAGGTAGCTCTGGTGACAGCAAAGACGACGGTGTGGTCGGTGACGACGAGGCAACAAGGACGACAGCGCAATCTGAAGAAAACGAGCGGCTGCGGTGGAACCCTAAAACTTCCTATGTGGCGACGCTAGAGCTTGAACGGTGCGGTGGCTTAGGGTTTTGGGATCAGGGTGACGAGGCGAACCTAGTGGTGTTGTTTATAGGGGTCGAGCGAGTCTAGGGCGGCGGATTGGTGGCAGAGTTCATCTTGAACCCGAGACGAGATAAGGAGATTCAAAGGAATTTGGAAGAAGATAAGGAGTAGAATCGGTTGCGGAGATTACAATGGATTTGGAAATCGTATCGCTAAAGGATTTTTCGATTGGATACGCCGATGTCGGACAGAGCTTCTAGAAGGCATCAATGGCGGTCGAAGGCGTCTCGGACACGGCGAAGATGATGCAAGGAGGACGAAGGTGGAGGGATCCACCGGCAGAGGAACGGAGCGGGCGCGTGCGCGTGGACCAACGCGGAGAGAAAGGCAGAGCGGTTGGGCCGCACAGTACTGGGCTAAGGGAGAATAGGGATGGGTTTCGGCCCGACAAAGTTTCGATATTTTAAATAGATTTTTGTTTTTTAAAAAATACAGAAAATGCAAATGGCAAATAGAAAATAGCAAATGAGCTCGGAAAAATTCTAGAAAAATTCTAGAAATTATATCCAAGCACATAGAACCCAAATAGAATAGTTTTGACAATTATTGATGTTGGCATTAATCATATTAAATTGTTTTGATACTGAAAGTCCATGTTAAGCTTTATTAAAATTCAAATAAAATATCAAGGGTGAATTTTCCAACTACTAACTGTTCAAAAGGTTTTTAAAACTCAGAAAATTAGGATGTTACAGAGCGCGAGGTGGAGGACCTCCCGGCACCAGGGGAAGGCGAGGCGCTCGTCAAGGTGGCCGCCGCCGTTCAATCTACGCTGAACACGCTCCAAATGCACACGATTCTTCCCCGGTGGCGACTTTGCCTGTAGTTTAATCATTGTTTAGTTTCATTTTTGCTTGCCGTATCCAAGTCCACTTCGTACGAGGTCGAGTCCAATTAGTGCACCGAGTAGAAACCGAGTTGGACGTTGAGTCCATGTACTGGTCGTGTAATCAGCCATTACAAGGCACAGATGAGTTGTAAGAAAGGTGCTAGTTGTGTGAAGAATCTAGGCCTCATATTAGTGGTAATTAAAGATAACCATGTGTTGTAAACTAACCTGCTTTGTCAAGTGATTGAAAAGGTTATCATCGGATTAAAAAGTAAGGAGCATTAAAGGTACTCAAGTATTGGATATCAACATCACCTAGTTCAAGGCTAATGTATTTAGTAGAATATGATCTTTTCATAGTTTTACTGGACTAGGAGTATGAAGGATAAAAGACCGGATTGCTAGTATAGGTAATCGTACTATGAAGAGGGATCAGTAGCTAGTAGCTTGATAGCAAAGTGTGCCACAATACTCAAACTCACTTGGTTGAATCTTGGATTTCTTTGTGATCTTTTGGCCGCAATTTATTTGTTCCTTATTTGCTTGGCCGGACTGACCGCGGGTGGAGGTCCGGATTGACCGGACCCCTGGTTCATCTCTGCAGTCAGCTTTTTCTAGAGACTCTCTTTTGGCTTCACCTTTTCTCTATTTTACTATCCGGACTGACCGTTGTTGGAGGGCCGGACTGCCTGAACCTCCGGGTCATTGATGCAGTCAGCTTTTTCTAGAGAATGGTGTTTTTGGGTCCTGCTACCTAATTCTTCATGCCGGACTGACCGCAAGTGTATCCCCGGACTGACCGGACCCGGCCAGTATAGGGCGGTCAGCTTTTTCCAGTAGCATCGTCTGGTTTGGATATCTTTGAACCTAGACTGATTGGTCCTTGAGTGGGCGGACTGACTAGACCTGGCATAACAGATAGTTTCTATAGCATTAATTACCCAGAGTTTATTGTTACAATGTAGTGCAGTGCGACCGCCCTGTGCCTCTGGTGACCGGACTTCTTTGTTTTGCACAAATCAAAGTGCCAACGGCTAGTAAAGTGGATGGAGGCTATAAATGCCTCACCCACTACAGCAGGGGAGTCTTTTAGAATATCACTGAATACTCTTGAGCCCTTTGCCTATTCTTCTATTCCTTGAGAGTAAAAATTCCATCTTGCAAGGGTTGTAGAGGTTTCTTCAAGTGCATTGAGTTGAGTTTGATATTTGTGGCACTTAAGCATCTTCAAGCAAAGTGTTATTGGTTTATTACTCTTGGAGGCTGCCGCCTCCTAGATGGCTTGAAGAAGATGATTTGGTGATCTTCTCAATAAGTTTGTGAGAAGATCCGGGTGTTTGTGAATGTTGGAGCTCGCCTTTTCGGAGTGGAGGAGAGTTGCCTCTAGTAATCGAGGGGCGTGCTCATATAGAGCCGGCTTGATCTGTTCAAACTTCTTCAACGTGGATTAGTAGAGACCGGCATGTCTTCGAAACCATGAGAAAACATCGGTTGTCTCTATATTATAGTTTATCTCTTTTACTCTTCTCTTAGTGCATTGACACAATGAGTCACCACCACATATGGTTTCTATGAGCTGAGTATTCACTCGGATCTCTTTTGCCACAACAAATTGACATACCTGGACTAACTGAAAAATAGCAAAGTAATAGAGGCCGACTCAAAGGGAGTATGGAATACTTCCCTGGCAAACTGGCACCAACTGGGCTGCATGAACCACTTAGCATTAGCAATTACTTTTCTGCAAGAAAAGGTTCACAATTGGTGTTGTGACCATGGGATTAAAGGAGAATTTCTCTGGATGTGTTTGTTCCTGATGATTGGGCATCTTCGATGTTTGCAGATCCATGGTGAATCAAGCGGAATCGGTACATTTGCTATACAGATTGCGAAGCACCTTGGAAATAAGGTTTTTGTTACTGCAGGTTTGTTTGTTATAACAAAAACAAGATATAGTCAGGTGTTGCTGAAATTGCCCAAGTAATTCTGTTATGCCATTCTAGGAAGCGAAGAAAAACTAGCTGCTTGCAAAGGTTTGGGTGTGGATGTATGCATAAACTACAAAACTGAAGACTTTGTAGCACGTGTCAGAGAAGAAACCAATGGAAAGAGTATATCCTACTCCCTATTTATAATGCTTGATACTCCAATGCAATTTTTTTGTTGGCAGCAGCTACTATTTTACCAAGTCATACCTGTCAAGTTTATATACATTGAATTGACTGTAATATGAAAATATCTCTACCAGGTGTTGATGTCATTCTGGACAATATCGGTGGATCATATCCTCAGCGCAATCTGAACAGCTTAGGAGTTGATGGCGGACTTTTCATTATTGGTTTCCAAGGAGGAACTGTAGCCGAAGTGAACCTGCAGGCTGTGCTAGCTTGCCCGACGATTGACCATATCTTGTTGCATTGATCTATATGCAGTAACACCCCTTCTGGATTTCTGTGGTTCTCATTATGCCATTATGTTGTTTACAATCTTATGTCAATGTTTGTTGTTTGCTTTAGTGCTATACGTGATTGTATGATTCCCAAATGTTATCACTGATTTTAGCACTTGATTGAATTGTCATGATCTTGTGCAACTGCCGGATCGCGCAACAGAAGCCTTGCTAATAAAGCTCTGATCGTCAGCGAGGTGGAGAAAAATGTATGGCCCGCCGTTGTGGCAGGCAAGGTGAAGCCAGTGGTTTACAAGACTTCCCCTCTATCTGAAGCAGCTGAAGCTCACAAGTTGATGGAAACAAGTTCCCACGTCGGCAAGATACTGCTGGTTCCGTGATTGGGTGTGGTGTCATGCCCGCTCTCACTTTCAGAGCCACTTTGAGCACTTGTGTAATGAACTCTGTGTATTATCTTGTAACTTGGTCCTTGAAGTGCCGATAAGAGTGCACATATGTGTTGAAAATTATCTTTTACAATACATATTAAAGTCATGGTATCTCATGTAATGGACGATTTGTGTAGTACGATACGATTGCTTAGATGAAGCCCATGGCGTTTTTGTTCTTGATGCTGACGAGACCAGACCTTACTAAGCATGATTAGCACCAAATGATGATGATGTTGCATAATCTTTTCATTATTATTACTTCGGGCATTTGAATAGTTTGCTGGAGCACTGGATGTTGGCTTGGCCAACTGTGGACACACGCTCTATGTTTCACCATGATCAGGGAAACTTCAAAGAATTTCACGCTAGAATACGCTTGCCCTGATTCAGCGATGAGACAACATTTTACAAAATACTGAAGGGAAAAAAGCCTGTGAATTCTCCTTCAGAAAAAAGGCATGTGAGTTCATTTGATTCCACCACTAGAGAATGAAAAGGCAGTCCTCGTAATATGCTGCCTGTAGCCCTACCATTTGTAACCAGATGGATTAGCAGGGGTTAATGAAAAACTTGTACACCTCCGGAAAGCACATGCAATTTGCCAACAAAAAGGAAATGGAATGACCATTAGTACAATGTATATTTACAGCTACCAAGCACTTACTAAAAAATGAGCCAAAAACCTGCAATTTGCATTGCAACTCACGAGTGACCACTTCAAATATCGTGTAAGTGTGTAGCTCACTAAAAATTGAAAGCAGAAAAAAAAATTACTACAAAGGCCACGCCTCCTATTTCATACTTCCTCATTCTACTTGTCCTCCCTCCAGTTCATGTGACAAAATGAAAGGAAGGTACGTGCTAATCTGTCAAAGAAGCCTGAGACCCCAGTATTGTCCTTATTCTTGTGTAAGGTTCAGTGGAACAGTACAATTGCATTGCAATTTCATGGATTCAATCTGCTTCTTCAACATCTCATTAGCCTGCAGCGATGAAAATGAGCATAAGCAAGGAATGCACATAAGAGTGTGAAAGTAAATGGAGGAAGCATAATCTCAGATTAAAGAGGAGGCATAGAGCTAAGATTATGATACAATGAGAAAAACACTTAGTCTGCCGCGAATTTACCTTTTGTAACAAGTCAAATCTCCTGGTTGAAGCAGACAGTGAGGCCTTAACCTGTGAGCAAAGTTCTCAAATGAGCATTGTAGATGGAAACTGAAGGAGCATAACTGTGTAAAAGTACATATACTAAAAGTAGAACAGACCTTTAAAAGTTCATCTTGCAGCTGCTTGTTTTTCCCAAATTCTGTGTCATATTTCATTCTCCATTCAGCAGATTCATCCATTGCTTCTAGGTTGGCACGTTCAAATTGCCTCCTGTAAATGTTGATGCAGCCAAAGGGGAAAAAAACCATCGGAATTCTTAGCCTTGTTTCTGCCGAAACATTGAGATAACATGAACAAACATAGAAGAAATTGGATAGGCTTGTCTTAATACTTCACCACAAACAAACTGCCGACAATAGAGCCAGGCAACATCTTAACCTATGCCAGTCAGAAGTTTGTTGACAAGCATGCATTACAGACGACACTGGCAAACATGCATTTTTAGGGGAAACAAAAATACAACAATAGCTTCCATCAAACTCCCCTTGAATCCTTGATAAGTCATGAACATTGGCATGCTAGTTCTCAAAGCATCTAGACTGATCGCAGGTAGTCAAGAAAACTAGAAAAGATGCACATCTAGAACCTCTTTTGTGTATGTGGGAGCAGGGTTCGGTCATTTTTGGAGTTGATCTCATCCCAGTTGTGAAGGATGACTGGATGAGGATGAGAAATGCCATGTATGTCTGGATCCATGGATTCTTACGCACAGATGAATATCGTAGCACTTGGTTAACACGAAGGACCAATAATCTGCTCCTCGGAATTCATTCATTCATTCTACAAAAGCAAGTGTCCTGAATTTCGTCCTAGTCATGATCCATACATTCATGATTCATCAAACAGAATAACCAGAGTCTACCGAGAAGGCCTTAGAATTCGTCAGCGAAAGAAAGGAAGATTGGGAGGAAGACGGGCGAACCGGAGCTCCTCACGGTCGTCGGCGGTGAAGGAAGGGTCGCTGGACTGGCGCGCCCAGATGCGCAAGTAGACGGCGAGGCCCATCAACAGCGCCACCGCGAACGCCACCATCAGAGCCTGCCTCTCCTGCCTCCGCCCCACCCTCCTCGTCCCCCCACCATCCTCCCCCGCTTCTTCCTTCCTCCTGCTCTGCCCTCACCTCACACCACCACCTCTCCTCAGACCTCAGTACCCGACTCAACAAGATTCAGCAGGCGACTGCCTCTCGGCCGGTGCCGGAACACCGTATTCGTACGGCCCTGTTCTGGGCCCAAAAAGCCCACTCAGTTGCGCATATTCAGCCTTTGGGCCTACTTGGCGGAACCATTTCGAGCCGAAGCGCCGTTGCGTTTTCTTCCGACTCCCGGTGAAATCAAATCGAGCTTCACTAGCAGCTCTAAGATATAAAAATTTCCACTAGGAAGCACACTGGATAGCATTGAGTACAACCGAATTATCCGTCTTTTTACGTCAACTTAATTTTTTAAATGAACTAGTTAGTGCATTGAACTCAATATGATATCAGAGTTAAATATAGTATCAGAATCAAAAGTCAAAAGTCAAGAGCTCTTGAACTCAAGACCCTATTAGCGTAATTAAAGAAAAATAATTATAACACATTTATATTCCACGTCTTGAGCTACATGTGAGAGGAGGTATTAAAGTATAAGTGAATTGTGCGTATCTCTTCATCAGTTGTTTCTGAGTGGACTAGTTGGTGCATACAATTTAATAGATAGTAGGGCAAATAAATGAGGAATAGTTTCTTTTTTTTGCGACGAAAACGAGGAATAGTTAGTAAATTAGCTACAGCAGGGTCAAGGGATGGCTGATACTGAGTTCCTGAAAACGTTTATATACAGTTACTACTCGATGCATGTGCCACCAAGATCTTCTTCATGTACTCAGCCTGGTTGCTGCTCTTTTATAGACTCTGAATCTGAACAAACCGCGGCGGAGGCACAGGCGGTGGCACCGTGGGCAAGTATTCCTCCGACAACAAAACGATGAAACGGTGCACGCCAATCGCAGCGGATATGACCGAGATGACAAACATGTTCCAGCTCACCCTGACCATCAGGACGGGTTCCTCTCTTACGGTAAAGTGAGCTCAGGGGTAGTTTAGCGTGATCTATTCATCCAGAAAAAGCAAGTCAGGAGAGCCAGCTGATTCAGGTAAAGGGGTGCCCAAAAACACGGGACGATACATACCGCTGTCATTATGAGTCTCCTTATCACAATGCTATTCCTTGATAATAAAAGCCTCAAACACAGGTTTGCTGTATGCAATGCCCTTTCTGCTGTAGCACGATCAAGTGAAGATGCATCACTGATCTCTACAAGGTTTCCGACATTCAAGACCTTTCTCTCAGGCCTGAAGTTACCGCTTCAGTTACGAAAAAAACGTCAGCAGGCATATCACATCTTCAGCAAAAGCTGATTGCTTACGTGGTCATAGGCATACATAAATCATGATTCTGAAGGATTGAAAACTAACTAGGACTCCGGATTTCTTCTTTCGGATTCCATTGTGATATCACTGTGTTATTTTCTGGATCAGTAGATAGCACTTCACAGGCACATTACTGAATCAAATCATACATAGCGTAAAATCATTTCATTCATTAATTTACACATCAGAGTTTACATAGACGCACTGGGCCAATTTTTACAATAAAAGCCGAACAGGCCAAATGAATACATTACAAAAGATAGCGAAAGCAACAACGGAAGCAAAGGGGTGAGGGCACATCTTACCGCAGGCAAGTGACTGGGGAACCCGTGTACGCCCGATATTCCGAAAACCTCGGACAATATAGGATGCACACAAGAACCGACGAAGTCAGCTAGACTAGGGTGAGACTAGAACAGTTAAGGACTAAACTACGCTTCAACGACTTTTTGGGTCTTCAGACTTCTGGATCCTTGTTGCAGTCGAAAGCTCTAGGGTTCCTGTTTCTGAGGATTTGGGGAAAGAGCGAGGATGAGCACAACTACCGTGCTCGCGAACCAACACAACAGATGCAATAATATACATGCATGGCTTAACAAGAATAGCTCGGGTTCTTTTATTTGCATAAAGCAACATTTATAAATACAGATAGTAGAAAATCATATCACTTAGCATTTTAACCAAATTTTATTTTTAAAGAGATTAATTATGCAATAATTAATAACAGCAGAGGCTACCTCCACCTTCATGCTTATTTTTGCTGGTGGTCATAACTACCTATTACCAACACTGGGTAAGAATACCTAGGGAAAATCCAAATCAAGGGCTAGGTGAGCCCCGCACATTTTCCAACCCATCCACAAAAGTTTTTGAAATAGAACTAACTCTTGTAAGCTCCGCATGCCCGCCCGTGACCGTGGGCACAACTGTTCGAACAGTTTTTTATTCTTTGCAGAGATTGTACATCTTTACCCACAAGAGATAATCATCTTGATATGGACACATGTTTTCCTTAGACATGTGAATCAATAGGAGATTATCATAAGGGCTTTACAAGGTCTCGGTATTTGCCACACCCGCTAAGGTTTCACCTGAGTAGGGTTTCATTCCCGTGGGACCCGACAACCACTTACCCAGACCTCCTCTTGCGCCATGCGACTTACGTCTAAGGTCCCGCAAGTCACATACCCCAACCCGTAGCCTCGTGGGCTCACGGTGAAGGGGAGTCCCCCAATGGTGCAACTCGTTCCGATGGACACCAATTAGTTAGCCAGGTCGACACCATTATAGACTTGTGGCTGTACTGTTTTACAATTGGAGGACATCACAGGATTAAGTCCTTAAGATTATCTAGACGGTTCATACCACATACCAACCATTCTCGTACTCGACGACACCCACCACCCTTCCATCCACCCATATGGGGTATTAGCAAGTTTTAGGGTTTTGGAGAAGTATGAAATAAATTACCCAACCAGTCCAGTTATTCTTCCCAATGAATGCCCAAAACAATTGTCATGATTAAAGAATGATGATTTAGGGTAGTAATACATGTATTTAAACAGGTCTAGCATGACGTTTAAGTACGACCAATAACTAGTAGGTTACCAGATATTTACTAAGGTGACAAGTGATTTTTGGAGTTCAATTATCAAGGACATGGTATAATATTTATTTAATCAACAATTAGGCATTTAACTACCTTAGGGTGTTTGACATACATTTTTATAGGAAATTAAAGCATGCAATTTGATATTTTAAAAGAACATAATTTGCATAAAATGTAGGATCAACATGATCAAAGTGTTGACTCGCCTGGCTATTTTACCGTGGCCTTGATCTTACTCAAAGACTGCTTGAATAGGGGTTCGAAATCTTGGTGGGCGTGTTTGCTTGGATCTTGATCCGCTCGAGTCGTCGTTTTTTCTGGACTTCGATTTCTAATTACGCAACACTGATCGAAAAAAACCAATAAATCCAAAGAACTCTAAAGACCAAATGAAACACAAAATAGGGTCGCGGAGGTCGAGCTTGAGAGAAGGGATTAGGCGACACTGGAATGTTTGACAGAGTCAAATGACCAGTTGAGCGAAAGGAGGAATGACAGAGAAATTCTGCCGGGAGGGAAGATACAAAAGAGGGTAAGGTCGAAAGGCTTTTACAGGGATACTCTATTGCGGATTTAGAAGATAGAAAGACTATACTTCTACAGGTGATTAACAACTTAACTACAAGTTCTACACTAAATCTAGATATAAGAGCCACGCATAAACATAAGCAACATGTTAACACACATTCAAAAGCCATATTACAAATTATTGCCAAACAATACGGATGGGTGAAGCAATCATTACAGACAAATTAATACTTCCAGCTTACTCAAAATACAATTACTTCCAACAATCATTGACCTACTGATGAAACACTAACCTACAGCTAACAATTGATTAATAAAACAATCAGATATTACTGCTATTGAAGATCAAAGCTATCCCTAGCAATCAGGATCACAATCAACCATTCAAATTACTGCCAGCAAATCAAAGGACAGATAATACAGACTTCAAATGCCAGATTAATACAAATTTTCAAATGACAGAGTGCACACCAGATTCAATTGCAAGCCACACAAACCAGGATGCTAGCTCTACTGCCATTCAACACTGAACTGGAGAAACATGAATTATAGTCGACATCCGACAACAATTCATTGCCAACAATCATAATTCAAAGTTCAACCATTTGTCAGATCATACAGAAATTGCAAGGTCCCACATTGATTCAATTTGCCAGATTATACTCAGAGGTCTTAAAATGCCAGCTAACAATATACTACATTCATTGCCAACAAATGATCAAGAGCTAATGAGCAATCAACACAGACAACAAACAATACTGCCAACTATACTGATACTCAAATCGCTGTCAAAAGTCACTGATCCACTGATGATCCCTGCCAACTCCTAACCAACGCTGATTTGATGAGGCAAGAAATCACAGACGACAACTCAATCAGTTGAACTACTGGCCAACCTCTATCACTGCACTGGGAGGGCTCGGCCACAGAGAGATAGCAATCGGCAGGGGGAGCAGGGAAGAAGGGGCTTTGGGTGGCGGCTGCCGACGGCGAGCGACGGCCGGGGAGACTGCGGGTACAAGCAAAATGGAATGCCCGTGAAGGAAGGAGGCCAGGGGAGGTGGTGGCGTGGCAGGAACGGTGTTGGGAAGGGGCTGGCGTCGGCCGGGGCGGTAGGGTACTAGGGCCAAACAGCGGTGACGACGACCGGAGGGAGGGGAGGAGAAAATAGGGAGCGCGTGAGTACCAGGGAGAGGATGGGAGGCTCACCGGGCTACTGGTGGAGGCGGAGAAGAGGCGGAGGTGGCCGGCGATGGGAGCCGGGCGCGCGGGGAGGAGCACGGCGACAGTAGTCTTCGGGAGACTGGGTGCTGCGGCCGGTGGTTGGGGAGGCACGGGGGCGCCGAGGAGGTGCTCCAGCTCCAAGGAGTTGGCCCGAGGCGGCGACGAGGGCGGCCGGCGGTAGAAGGGGGAACTTCGGCCGGAAAGGGGGAAGAAAGCAGTGTGCCCTTGGAGAGACTTACCAGGGGGAGAAGGAGCGGGGCAGGGAGGAGACGGAGCGGGGTGCCGGGGCCTCTTATAGCCGAGGAGGGGATGGAGCCGGAGGCGATGACGTCGGTGGCGGCATGGCGACGGAGTGGGCACAGAGTGGAGCAGACGGCATGACGGGACGGTGCCACAGGCGGGGCGGGCGACAGACCGGTCGATGCAGCTGATGACTCGACACTTCATCTCTTGAACCGATCGGAGGCGTGCCGCGAGGACGGAGGGGACGACGCTGACCGGGGCAGGTGGAGGCGACAAGGTGGCGGCCATGCGGAGCAGGTGGGGAGGTGACCCGGGGATGGCGCTGCAGGTGGAGGTGGGGGCGAGTGCAGGGGAGTCGGTGGCGAGGCGACCCGAGGTGGGGGCGGAGCAGCAGAGGTGGGGGTGACGCTGCAGGGGGTGGAGGCGGTGCTTGGGGAAGATGGGCCGAGGAAAGCGGGCCTGGGCCGAGCCGGACGAGAGGGAGGGGGAAGAAGGAATCGGCGGAGGCGGCGCTCACGGGAGGAGGGGAGGGGCGCTGCAGCGATGGGAGGGGAGAGATGGGGAGGCGAGCGGCGACGGGAGAGAGATGAGGGAGAAGGCGATGCGCTCGGGGCGATGGGGATAAGGGAGAGGGGCGGGCGAGCGGGCCGTGGGCCGGGGGAAAAGAGAAGGGAGCGGTGCGGTATGGGCGGGGGAGAAGAGAAATGTGGGTCGGCCGGGGAAAGTCGGTCCGGGAGAGAAAATTGGGGACAGGGAGAAAAGATGAGTGGGTTTGGAGAAATTGGGTTAACCCAAAAGAATAGGGTTAGGCCCAAGCAAATCAAGGAGAGACAGATTTTGGGAAAGGGGTACAACATCTGAATTAGGTGATTTTGAATTGAATTTGGAAATTTGAAATTTGAAAGTAGGTTTGAAACACAAACCTGAGCTTAGAGTAAGCTCGAAATTTTTGAAATTTAAGCGACGAAACGAAAATTGAATGAAAATAGAAAACCAACTGGAGGCACTATTTGCCGTCCAAAAAGCGGGATGTCACAATTAAGCATCATAATAGAAGTTTCCAGGCCACTTTAAAAGCAATTTGTTCACTCTGTTTTTTTTTAAAAAAAAAAACAGATCCAGAAATTGTGGTATATCCACAACTAATAAAGAAGATAATTTTATGCTGACAAAAGCTAGTATATTTTTCCCCTTTATACATTGATGATGATTTGAGAACCTGGAACAAGACATGAAAAAACTGGCACTACAATCAGAAGATTTGCTTAGTGTACTCCATTACTACTAGGCCTATAAAAAAATTCAAGCAAAATTCGCTACAACTCACTAATTTCTACATAATAACAAAGATTTTTAACTAAATCCATGCATAAGTAATCAAACATCATCAAACATTCAAATTTGAATGTTTAGGTAGGTGAACATCAGATGTGGAAATGTCATGCAATGCCCAGTATTTCAGTTTCCATTAGAAGGCTATTCATTTATACTTCAATAAGCAAAAAACCGCACTATTATTTATACAATTAAAAAAAGATATAAAGAGTCGATATAGTAGAAATAAAAGCACTATGAATCTGACCTTGCTGATGCTAGTTTTAGAAATACTGCAATCTTGTGCCACTGGAACTCTTTCTTTTTTTTTTGTTGAAAACCGCCAATGTTGGCACAATGATTGGTATCGGTAATATGACAGATTTTCTTTTTGGAAGGAAACCACATATGCTTTTTCTCATTGGATGTTTTGTATAGATGAGTTTACAAAATGCAGCCTCGTTCACCTTAAATACAAAACGCGAGTTCGCACAAAAATGTCACGGGAGAGCAGTGTTATATGTATCTCATTGCCTGTGTATTTTCCCCATTGTATAAGGGGTTATCTGTATATATGTCACATATGTACTTGTATATATATTAGTCTATTGGTCTCATGATGGATACAAGCGCTATTCATAACATAGTATCAGAGCAAACATAGGGTTTTGTTTTGCCTGTGGTCGTCGTCTGGCTATTCCCGTGGTCGTTGCATGGCTCTTTTTCCATCGTGCTTGCTCGTGGCCACCTGCGCCAACCGTCGTCGCTGTCTTCCATCCGGGCCGCCTTGCGTCGGCGTCGCCTGCCGCGCCGCCTGCCGGATCCATCGCCTCCGTTACGAGCTATCTGATGATTCCTTGTATCTTTCTGTTGTGTGTCAGGAGCAATCGCTACAGTAGGGAGATGCCAATGTGGACGAGTTCTATGCCCGGTTGTCTGTGGTATGACGTCAGATTGACTCTCTGGGACCGGATGTTTGCCACACTTATCAGTGCTGTCAGCTCAGCAGTCTCACTTGGAGCTTCGTCGCATCTACGACTTCTTGACACGTCTTCGAGCTGAGTATGAGCAGACTCGTGCTCAATTACTCGCACGACACCCTCGTGTGACTTTGTTGGAGGCCCTTGCAACTGTTCGAGCTGAGGAGATTCACCTTCCTGTTACGGGTCTGCTGTCGTTCCAATCGTTTCCTTCGGTTCCAACAACTCTTCCAGCTTCTACACCTGCTACAGCTACTTCATCACTTGTTGTGTCTTCACCAGTGACAGCTGCTGTTGGTAGGGGACTCCACTGCACCTATTCAACAAGTATAGACATGTGGAGCAGTTCTGCTACAAGAAGAAGAAGGATTCACGTCTGGTGGCCATCCTCCGAAGGGTACTGATGGTTCCTTGTAACAACCCAAAATTTAGCTTTTCAAAAATCTTTTGAGTAGTTTAGATCTCTGTAAAATTTCACTAATTTTATTTGAATTAATAAAGCTTAATTGGATTTTTTTCTATATTAAAAATATTTAATTTGACTAATATAAACAAAAATTTAATCAAAATCTATTTTATTTGGCTTCCTTGTGTTCCCACAAATTTTCTGGTATTTTTGGAGATTTTTCTAAATTTATTTGCTATTTATTTGATCTCCTCAATTTATTACCTTTCACTTAAATTCCGAAATTCCTGATTTTCTCTCTCCTCCTCCATGTGAACAGTATCATGTGGTACTGTTCATCCCAATTTTTCAGCCGTGCGCATGCCGAACTCTCGAACACTCAGCCGTTTGTGCAGTTTCCTATTTAAACTTTAAAATTCTATATCTTTCTCCTCAGTGCATATAAAAGCGAGCCGTCTGCGCCCACGCATTCGTATCGACGTCCTCTTCCAATTCCCTAATTTGCTTTCCCTCGAATCAATCTGTGTTCATCGCAGTTCGCAGAATACCAAGTTGCACCCAAAGATCTTCTCCGGCGAGTTTCTCCTCCATCCGACATCCGTCGGCCGAACTGTCTATGGCGTTGGGTTCGCGTCGTCGTGCTCTACGTCATGGTGCCAACCCCTTCGCCCTAAGATCACCGGAGTTCCGCTGTCCGTGACAGCCCAACCGTATTCTTCGCGTTTCTCGCTTTCTCGGTGAGTATATCCAAAATCCGACCGCACCATCGCGTTCGGCTCGTCGTTTCCTTTCTGTTTTGCCCCTTCGCCGCTACCGCGTTGCCTCCGGCCGCCGGCCACCCCATGCGCCATTAACTCTCTGTTTACTGCTCTGTATGATGTACTGTTCATGAACAAGTCCAGTGCGTGTGTATCGTTCGGCTCCTCTCTGGTGTTCCTGTGAAGTCGATCGACTGATGCTTCATTCACTAATGTACGTGCTCCAAAGATGAATGCCTATTTTTCAATTCTACCTGTCATACTTTGCCATCTTTAATCATCATGCTAATGCATTAACATGCTCGAATAACCGGTCGGCAGCAGCTCCCTGCTCCTCTATGTTCTTGTTCAGTTCTTGGTTCAGCTTTCTATATTGCTCTCCCACTTACATGTGGTCCTACTTGGCATTCAATCAAACCAAACCATATATTTATCTCTTCTTCCCCTTCCATGTTGGACCCACTTGTCATCCGCACCATCCAAGCCCGTATATATATATATATACACACACACACGTATGCATGTATGCATGTATATGTGTATGCATGTACGTATGTATATATGCATGTATATGTATGCGTGTACGTATGTATATATGCATGTACGTATGTGTGTATGTATATACATGTATATACGTACATATACATGTATGTATGTATGTATATGTACATATGTATGTATGTTCTCTCACTTACATGCGGGTCCCGCGTGTCAGTCAATCTTGGTCAACCCTTCTCCATGAGCTTGGTCCACCGTGGACTAGCATATCTCCGTGGACCTGGTCCATAGACCAGTGGCCCACATGTCATTCATCTAAATTCAATATCTATCTTCTAGTACCTTTCAATTTCAATTTGGAGTTTATTTGATTTGTCTTTTTGAATTTTATTTGTTTTTGCGCTTTCTTTCTCGTTAAACGTTGAAGTACCAGAATCGTCCGAAGAAGCTGAAGATCAAGGAAGTAGAAGATTGAAGATAAATAAGACCATCATTGCTATAGCAAGGCAAGTTATACCTTTGATCATGTTGCACCCAGTTTTCAAAATTACTTTATTTCAATGTATTGCATTCTATTTCAAGTATTTATTTAAATACTTTTGGGTGTAGTTATTAATCCAAATTGTTATATCCACCTTGTCTATTGTATGCCATGATCTTTTGTCACTCTAGGTTGGTTCATTATTAGTTGGTATTATCGTAGCACCAACGTGGGTTGGTTACATACTAGTAGATTGCTTAGCCATGTCACGAGTCATTATTTCATCTGAGTCGTAATTATAAACTTGACTAAGTGATTATGGAACTGTGTGTGCTGTGTGTTATTACTCGTTGATAGCATGTGTTGCACTTAATCAATAGGGTGGGAAAGATTTAGACCGAGGTAAGTGGTGGATTCTGTGTGATTGGTGGAGCTGTGTGCGATAAACTTTATAATTTGGGTTAAAACTGGAAGTCTTGCCTTGGTCAATTAAGGACTTAACTTTGTGCGCCATTGAATTGGGTCTTACTGTACGACCACATGCCTAGTATGGGCTAGGCCTGACTTAGTAAGTTATGGAGTCTTGACTTTGACAACTCTGGTTGTATTTTAAACTGTGTGATGGGCTGGAGGTGTGATATATTACATCGCGGGACGGTTCGCTGCATCCCTGTTCAACGATGTGTGTCGTAACTAAACGCTGTGTGTATTGGTTGGCCGGTAGGAAAGCACATCGGGAGTGTCAATGTTTGAGATGAAGTTTCTGAAAGATTTTGTTGTGATCAACTCTGATCCGGCTGATTACATCGTGTGGGTAAAGTATACAACCTGTGCAGAGTGTTAAATCAATCTATTCGAATAGACGCGTCCTCGGTCATGGACATGCTCGGGGATTTCACACGAGGGGTAGATTTTCATAAAATCTTTGGGAAGGGAGCTGTGTGATCTAAGTCATATGGTTGTGTGAATAACTTGTTTAGGCTGTGTGTCTTTGTGAAATCAAATGATAAATTATTATTGTTTATTTGTTTTGAATTATGTTTTCAATCTATTATTTATATTCAACTGCAAATGTTGCATTTCTGCAAAACAACCACATAAGCCATTCCTTTCGAATAAGCCATCATCTATAAATTGCATTATGTGGTATGACTTGCGAGTACAGTTGTGTACTCATACTTGCTATAAACAATCAACAGAAGTGGAATAATCATCAGTCAACAAGGTTTACTTCAAGCATCGTGGAGAACTAGGTGGTGCTACCCCAGTCGATTGCCTGTGGGCATATAGATGTGCTTCACTGAAGTTATTCTGTTTCGTTCCGCTGTAGCTTTATTGAGTCATTCGCCTTTTGAGGCATTAATTGTAAGCTTTGACCTTAAGGTATTTACTCTGATAATTATTGTTATTTGTCTATTTATTAGTTATCTTTGTATATGGAATTGATATTTCATCGATGTTGTCACTGTGTGCACTAGCGTGATCCTAGACTAGTGCAGTATACACAGAGGGTCCAGATTTGCATATTTGGGTCCTGACATTCCTCCTCTCATAGGAGCTTTCGTGCTTCTGATTCTTAGGAGTTTGTCACATTGCTGCGTCACATGACTGCTTCTGCACCGTCTAGTTCTACTAGTTTTGTTGCACAGTTTTATAGTGAGAGACCACCTTCTACTTTTTCCTTAGGTATATCACATTGGATTCTTGACTCTGGTGCTTCCTTTCATATGACATCTGATTCAAACAGTATCACTTCAATTAATCCTTTAGCTTATTCTATCACATTTCAAACAACAGATGGTACCTCTCACTCTGTCGCGGGATGAGGCACTATTTTGAATTCCTCTTATCATATTTATGTTATTTCTTATGTTCCCAAACCAACAATGCAGCTCATATCTGCCGGTCAGCTCACCGATCATGGTTGTCGTGTTATTCTCGATTCTGATTCTTGTTCTATTCAGGATCGCCGCACAGGGACTCTAGTTGGAACTAACCCTCGCCGTCGTGACTCACAACATCTCTGGGAGTTTGACTGGCTTCGTCTTCCTTCCGCTGCCCCTGTCAGTCTTGTCGCCTCCACCACCGCCTCCACTTCTGTTGCATCCTCCACTGCGACTTTTGCTCAGTGGCATCATCGTTTGAGACATCTTTGTGGGTCATGTCTATCTTCTTTACTTCATCGTGGTCTCTTTAGGGTCTGTGTCTGGTGACGCTTCTCTAAATTGCCAGGCTTGCAAGCCTGGTAAACACTTTCAACTTCCTTATTCTTCCAGTGAGTCAGTGTCACAACGTCCTTTTGATCTTGTTCATTATGATGTATGGGGTCCGGCTCCTTTCGTTTCGAAAGAAGGTCATCGATATTATATCATTTTTATTGATATTTTTTCTCGCCACATATTGATATACTTTATATCATCTCGTAGTGAGATTTTATCCATCTACAATACTTTTGCCACCATGATCCGTACTCAATTTGATTATCCTATTCATGTCTTTCATGATGTCTCTGCTGGGGAATACTTGTTAGGAGTCCGTCGTGGTTTTCTTGCTGGGCATGACACTCTCTCTCAGTTTTCTTGCCCTGGTGCTCATGCCTAGAACGGTGCAGCTGAATGGAAGCATCATCATCTTCTTAAGACAGTCCGTACTCCTATACTTGCTTGTGCCGTTCCACCATACTTCTGGGCTAATGTTGTTTCTACTACCACTTTTCTGATTAATATTCAGCCTTCTTCTGCTCTTCAGGGTGGGATCTCAGTTGAGCGTCTCCGTGGCAAAACTCTTGACTATTATAGCCTTCGTCTCTTTGGGTGTGTGCATTATGTTCTTCTTGCCCCTTGTGAGCGCACCAAACTGACCGCTCAGTCTGTAGAGTGTGTTTTTCTAAACTATAGCGTTGAGCATATGTGATATCGTTGTTGGGATCCTGTTGGCTGACGGATGCAGGTTTCTCGGAACGTCACTTTTGATGAGTCTCGTCTTTTCTACCCTCGTCCCTCTCTTTCCACCACCCCAGCATCTCTTATCAAGTCTCTTTCTTTCCTGACTTTTTTTTGTCAATTCTATAGTCACCACACCTCCATCACAGCCTTTGGCTTCTTTGGTGCCTCCTTCACCGCCCCTTTCGCCACCAACACCCTCTCCATAGGCTCCTTCTGGCTTTGTTCCTTCTTATCCTCTCTATTACACTCGTCGTCCGCAAGTTGAGGATTCTTCTGATGCTCCATCTTCTTCTGATGCACCATCTTCTTCTGATGGGTATCTTCTTCGGCCTCTCCTCCTCGATATACTCTTCGTGATCGCCAGTCTATTCGGCCTCCTACACACTTTTGTTTAGCGGCTATTGCCAAATAGACTTCTTATCTTGATGTTGCTGTTCATCAGGAGTGGCAGTATGCGATGGCAGAGGAGATTGCTGCCCTTGAGCGTACTAGCACGTGGGATCTTGTCCCTCTTCCCGCGCGTGTTACCTCTATCACATGCAAGTTGGTCTACAAGATTAAGACCCGCTCTGATGGTTCTCTTGAGTACTACAAGGCTCGTCTCGTGGTCCGTAGTTTTCAGCAGGAGTATGGTCGTAATTATGATGAGACATTTGCTCATGTGGCTCACATGACCACTGTTCGCACTCTTCTTTTTGTGGCGTCTGTTCGGGCATGGTCTATCTCTCAACTTGATGTCAAGAATGTCTTTCTCAATAGTGGGCTGCATAAGGAGGTTTATATGCAGCCACCACCGGGGTGTTATGTTCCTGATAGTATAGTTTGTCGCCTTCGTCGGTCTCTTTACGGCCTCAAGCAAGCTCCTCGTGCTTTGTTTGATCGTTTCTCTTTTGTTGTCGCTGCAGTTGGTTTCTCTGTCAGTGCTCATGATTCTTCTCTTTTATTCACATTTCGCCTCGTGGTCGGACGCTTCTCCTTTTATTTGTTGATGATATGACCATTACTGGAGATGATTCTCAGTACATCACTTTTGTCAAGGAGCGTCTCAATGAGCAATTTCTCATGTCTGATCTAGGCTCTCTTCGCTACTTTCTTGGGATTGAGGTTTTTTCTATGCCTGAGGGCTTCTATCTGTCCAAAAAAAAGTATATCCAGGATCTTCTTAATCGTGCTTCTCTTACGGATCAGCACACCGCTGAGACTCCCATGGAGCTTAATGTTCATCTTCGGTCCACTGATGGTGAGCCTCTCACTGATCCTACTAGCTATCATCACCTTGTTAGGAGTCTTGTTTATCTGGGTGTCACTCGTCCTGACATTTCGTACCCTGTGCGTATCTTGAGTTAGTTTATTTCTACTCCCACACAACTCCATTATAGTCATCTTCTTCGTGTTCCACGATATCTTCATAGAACCATCACTCGTCGTTTGTTTTTCTCTCGCTCCAGCTCTTTACAACTTCAGGCATATTCTGATACCACTTGGGCTAGTGATCACTCTGATCGCCGGTCTCTCTATGCTTACTGTGTTTTTCTTTGTGGTTCTCTCATTGCTTGGAAGACTAAGAAGCAGACAACAGTTTCTCGTTCGAGTGCTGAGGCTGAGTTACGAGCTATGACTTTGTTGACTGTGGAGGTTACTTGGCTATGGTGGTTACTTGAGAATTTTGGTGTTTCTGTTTTAGCACCCACTCCTCTTTTGTCTGACAGTACAGGGGCTATTAGCGTTGCTACACATCCGGTGAAGCATGAGCTTACTAAGCATATTGGTGTTGATATTTTCTACATGAGAACACAAGTGCAGGACCAGATTGTTGCTCTTCAGTACGTGCCTTCAGAACTTCAGTTGGCAGACTTCTTCACGAAGACGCAGACCAGAGCCCAGCGACAACTTCTATCTCTTCAAACTTCGTGTTTTTGATCCACTATAAGTTTGAGGAGGTGTTAGATGTATCTCATTGCATGTGTATTTTATCCATTGTATAAGAGGTTACCTGCATACATATCACACCTGTACTTGTATATATATTGGCCTATTAACCTCATTATAAATACAAACGCTATTAATAACAAGCATTACATGATAATATAAGTCAATCTGTAAGCTTAACATAAATTAGAATGCAAAAATAGTAGCTGATCAATTTACAGCTTCATTATACTAGTTCAGCTTCACATATTTATTGGACCTCTGTGTGTGGTGCTAAAACGTGAGAAAAAGAGGTTTTGAAGAGAAAGAAAAAAAACAGTGTTGCACTGTAGACCATTGAACTTGTGACCTCCTGCTTCCATGTTTTACAAACCAGCCACTAGACCAACTAGACTAGTCTCACATATTGCTTGCAGACTGAAGAGGGACTAGGGACTAGGGAGCCGGGGCTGGAACCAAGAAGCCTCCACCCAAGTAATGCACTTGCTTTAGTGGGTCATGTTGCTGGCTCAAAAGTAGTTGAGGCAAGGATTTTTCTCTGAAGCCTTCTAATAAGCGCAAAACTAAAGCATGCAAGTATGTAATTCTATTGCTGAGTGCTATGTATTACCTTGACAACTTGTCATTTTATAGCAGTACTTCTATATTGCTCACATAAAAAATAACTTGCATGATGTCATGTGTTTCAAAGGGTAACTTTAGCCAAGTAAACGGAAACATCAGAAAAGTGAAGCGATCAATCAAATAGACTTAACTATGCATACCATTTTGGAAATTAAGTGAGATAAAAGCAGTAGTACCTGATGCAAGACCCTCCTTGTCGTAAGTGAATCATCAGACAAAAGCTTCCGACCAACATAAGGGTATGCTGCTTGAAATGTTTTAAAAGTTCCATCTGCTGCTGTGGCCAGTCCTATCAATTACAAAAGAAGAAGGATAATGATATAAGCAAGCCATATATAAGAACTAGTTCGGTATATCTCGACTTCAAATGAACAAGCTAACCTTCCAAAGAGGCAAGTGACCGGAGGACCAGTGTTAGTACGGTGGCATACGGAACTGATATTTAAGTGCTACAGACAAAAAATTTCCAAGCACCTAAAAGATGTTTGTAGCGGTTTAACAAGCACAACAACAATGTGAAAAGAATGTCATTAGGCAAGGTACTCAGTTTGAAATATGTGACGACCCGCATCATTTGCATATTTGTTAACATAAAATATTTCCATTTCATTGCATCAAAAAGATTTTACAACATTTGTTTTACAAGCATTTACAATGTTTTTGGCAGCAAGTAATTAAAACCCTAGCCGTCTTCTCTTCTTACCGTCTGTAGTAGCAGTTTCCTCGTCGCCTTGTCTTTGAGCGCCTGTCTGTAGAGCCACCTCGCGACCCGTTTTCCTCGCTCGTAAGAAAATCAGAATCGGTTAGTAATCGTAGTGAGAGTATTCTTGTGAGCAGTAGTGAATAGAAGTTAGAGTTTAGAAAGTGGCCGTTAGATTTCCCGAAGTGCAGTAGAGTATCCGGAGTACCCTGAGTAGTCGGTCCCTTGGCAATCAAGATTCCCAGACCAACCGGAGTTAGTCGGCCCTTGATCGCCAAGATATCCAGGACCACCCAAGATCCTTCGACATCTGTCACTTCGTGGGTCTCCTCATCCCGGCATTATTAGAACCCAACACCCACTGTTTGCATTTGCCAAAACCCCAAATATAAACCTCACAGCATACCCCAGAACCACACCTCACCAAAGCATCACCGGTGCAAAGAACTAATTCCAGCGCAAGAAGACCTCTCCGGCGAACCCAAACAGTATGGGGCAAGTTCATCCTCAAGAAAGACCAAAGAATGCATTCCCCCAAAGAAACAAAGAAAGACCAATCCATCTCCCAGATAGCACCAAGAAGATAGCCAGCAAATACATTCCCCCACGAAGCGGCAAGAACCAAGACAAGTGCATTCCCCTTCCGAAGCAAAGACAAATACATCCTCAAGCCACCCCAACATTCATCCTCCTTGCAAAGCCGAGCACAGCGAGATCCATCTCCCCTGCAAAGCCAGCAGCCCAAGTTCACCCCTCCAAAGAAAGCCAAGAACACAACCACAAGCCATCCATTCCATTCCACAGCCATCAGAGGCAAGAACCGAAGGAGGTTCAACTCTGATCCTCACCGAGCCCAAGCCCGGCAGCCTGGGGCGAGGAGGAGCCACCAGCAGGCGAACAACCAAATTTCAAAGCCCAGCGCACCACCCGAGTGCAACCAGGAGCGAAGAGAAGGGAGAGCACCAAATTAGCCAAGATCGCCATCCCTTCTCCCCAACCTAGATCCATCAAAAGGTAACCCCAGCACGTCAGTTTACTTTGATCATCATCCACACATCACCAGATCCCAATAGCATCGAGATAGCTTTCGATCTTTTCCATCTCAGAGCAAGAGGGTTAGGGGAGTGGTGTTACCTTGGGTTACCAAGAGACCGAGGCCGGTCGGGCAGATCTGAGCCATATGGCGGCGGCCGGGAGGCCGAGCCGAGCCAGGGCAGGCCGGCCGAGAAGCCACAGCGGCGGCGCCAGCGCCGAGCCGACCGGAGGAGGCGAGGTAGAGAGAGAGCGCGAGGTCGAATCGCAGAGGGGCCGGCCTGGGCCGGGCGACCAGTGGCACCGCGGAGTGGAGTAGAGGTGGCGCCGAGCCGGGCCGAGGAGCTGAGCGACCGGCCGAGGCGAGAGGAAGCGCAGCGCGCCGGGCCACCGCGCCGCGCCAGAAAGAGGAGGCGGAGCCGTAGCCGAGGAGGGAGTTGGCGCAGACTGGAGGAGACGCAGGGAGCGGCGCCCGGAGGCGGAGCGGGGGAAGGCGAGAGAGAGGGGAGAGTCGGCGGTGAGGGAGAGGCGCGAGAGAGTGAGAGTGAGAGGATAAGGATGGGGGAGAGGCGTCGGCCGAGAGAGAGAGAGAGGGGGGGAGAGAGAGAGAGAGGAAGGGGTAGATTAGGCGGTGGTGTTTTAGGGTTAGGTTAGATTAGGGGAAGGGGTTAGATTAAGGGGGGTTTAGCCGGTTTGGTTAGATTAGCCGGTAGGTTAGTTGGTTAATTAGTGATTAGGGTTTAGTAATTAGGTGATTAGAGATTAGAGTTAGAGATTTGTTGTGTGGTTTTTTAGTATAGAAAATTAAGAAATCGGTTTAGCCTAAGTAGTAGTGTTTGTCGAGCGTTAGGGCGTGAGCTAGGCAGTCGCGGCTGTAAAGCGAGTCACTCATAGAACGATTTTTAGCGGAAGAGTGCTAACTGGTTTGGTTCCGAAAAGTTTTATTAAATTAAAATTTGGCTAACATAGGAATCGTATTAGCATTTTATGCGTCTATTATCACTCAAACTCAACTAAGTATTTATTTATATATTATTCGTGCTACCGCTTTGCTACAGAGGGCAAACCAGTGCCGACAGGAGAAGCTGATAAGAGATTCGTCATCGTCGACCTTTCCTACAACTCTAAAGGCAAGCTATCCTTTTGAGCATAAATATAGTTATGTTAAATGTAAACCGTATATTGCTTTATCATATATGTATTGCATCAAAACTATTTCTCAAAATCAAATTGGTTTGAGATGATGAGAAAGATAAGAAAGCTAAGATGAGAATGAGAATTACTATGTGGGTAAAGGGGGTCTTGGCAGAGAAAAGAGATGATGATGATGATGATGATGATGATGATGGTAAGAGGTGGGACCCCTTTACCTATGGTTATAATATAAGGACTAACAAAACTCTTGCTCGGTCAGATGCCGTAAATTCAGTGCCAACCATTTCCCCATTTCGGCGGGCAGAAAATGCTACCTGTTTACGTAATTATGTTCTCCACAACGGGAGTGTTGGGCACGGAGGATAGCCGTCCCAAGGTGGAGTGTTGAGCACGGATGAGAGCCGCCAACCAACATTGTTGGAACTCGATGGAGGACAGCGCCAGACACCGACGGAAAACAATGGGTGGAGACTTAATTACGTAACTCGAAAACGTTCAGATTCTCGAACTCAAGTCTCATCAAAGGAAATGCGATGGACCCAGCCTCACAGAGCTCGAATAGCTATGGGTAAAGTGGTACAAGCTCGCGTGATGCTATACAAATCATGAATTCATGCCGCCTCCCGGATTGGAGTCTACGGAACCACTGGGGTCTTTCTTCTTTCCGAGTGACTAGTAGTATTTTCAGAATTAAAATTGCCACTTAATGTTTTATGATTTATTTTTAGAAATGAGATGATATAGAAAATGTGATAAGACCAGAGATCAGTCATGCAGTGCATCTTTTGCTATTAATGCTTGCTGAGTACTTTTGTACTCAACCTTGTTAGTATTCTCCTTTGTTAGATCCTAGTCCGGCCGGGAGCCATCCCGAGTGGGACGAAGGACTTGCAGGTACCGATGCAGCAGCAGGAGGAGAAGGCACCGGTGGCGAGGACCTGAGCGAGATGGAAGCCATCTTTGACTCGTGGGACGAGTAGGAGGGCGGTAGTCCAGAGCAGACTCCAGAGCGGAGAAGCTTCCTTTTGTGTTTGTGTAATAGCTTTATTAAGAACCCTAGCCTTGTGTGGCTACTACTGTAATAAAGATGTACAGTTTCTATCTTATTGTTCTGCTGCGCAACTCTGATAAAATGACTTGTTATTCGTTGGAGCGGTGTTCTACCGGACAGACGAATAGTAATCCGTGTGCCTAAGTGTGATTACCCTAGGGGTAATGACACGGGGCATCACAAAATAGACGATAGAGATGAAGACAACAGACCGACACTTTACTCAATTGAACTTTCAGAGAAAGAAGGCTACCCAGCCTACTAAACTTGATGTCTGGGATTCCATCTTCAAAGGCTACCTCGCCCAATGCGTCCTCAAGTCCTAATACGTCAAATATATTATATAATGGTCCGAAGGAAAAACTTAAAAGTAATTGACCCTACTAAGCATCCATGATAATTGATCCCACTAGTCAACTAGCATGCCTTTACCAGAAAATTATTTAGCTTTTGTCAATACATTCCAAGAATACAATTAAGCTCTCATTAACTAGTTCTATTTCCAATCCAAATTCCATTTAAATGTTGTCCTGTGTTCAATCATTTCATTTCAGCCAGACATCATATTATGTAAATGACAATTTTCAAACAAACTAAAAGGCTAAAATACATGATGTCACTCGGCATGAAGAGAGAGACTAATTACCCCAAGCACAAAATCAAACAAACATATTCTGCAGTTTGATGAATTACCATTGTCACTCGGCGTATAATAGTTCTTGGTAGAACTGCATCCATTTCAGTCAAATCATAAGCAATGGAAGCCCAGTCACCATTAACTATGCACACGATGATTGCAAGCATAGCACGTTGATGTTTCTTCTCCATCATACAAAGCAAACCAAAATCAAGAAACCTAACATATTCAGGGAAATGCTATCATAGCTCAACAAATATTTCATCACAAAACCTTCATACCCACTATAATTCCACTAAAAGAACTAAATATCTATTATGAAGCCATACATTAGTGAAGGAAAAGAAAACATGAGCCTATCTGGCATGTGAATATATGATTCTACCGATTTTTGTAAGAAGTCATTTACTTGTGGAGCATGCATCAGAAGATGAATTGCCACTTACCCAACACGACTGTCAGGTGTATAATAACGCAAGTTCCCGTGATGAGGATCGGCATGCAACAAGCCTATCTCGAGGAGGTGCACTAGTGATGCCTCGACACCTTTATTGACCTTATTATAGAGTAATTAAGAAAATGTTAAATACCAAGTCTCCAATCTCCCTATAAAAACTGAAAAGGCCACTGCCGTTGCCTGTCAGTGCATCCACCAATCACCTCTATTGGCGCAGCCGGAGTTCGTTGACGGCAGTCGTGCGCACGAACAGCGTCCGACAAGGACAACGGCTAGGGGCAACAGCGGTTGTCTCTGTCGCCATGATGCGCATGACTGCTGCAATGTGCCGCCACTCGCCACGCCATGTGTAATGGTGGGGTGCTTGCTTGCTTTTAATTTTTGAAGTTGCATGGTTACGACTTTGATTTTGGAAAGAGGGTGTTGTCTAGGTTTCGCTACATCATGAGCGTTGTAGTTGTCAACAACACATAGACGTTCTTCAGCATGTAGGCATACAGTCGACGACCCTCCACGCCGATCGCGTGCATAGATAAAGATGACAATGCCAAGGACCCATGCATTATAGTCCCATAATTCATTTGTCTCATAAGAATTAAGTAACTATTAGCTTTAATAACCCTAAATGTTGTGAAGCTAGCAATGTTTGGCTAAATAAAATAAGTCTGTCTATATCTAACTTTTAGCAAGCCTCAGTTGTTTCTTAAGTCATTTTTGCTTCATAGAGATGAGACAGATATATTGGGTATCAGTTTGTATATATTATTGATTATCTGTTGCATTCAAATGAAAGTAGCAAACAAGCTTCGCGGACGCTTATCTTTACTATTATAAAAGAGGACCTGGTGGTGGTGGTCAGTCTGACATCTATCTGCCCTCGTGAGTCGACAAGATCTTTTATGGATACAATTAGATTATATGCACATTTGGTTTATAGTAAAACTTTTTGTGGCTTATTGATCGGATGTAAACTTTGTATGCAACTTTTATATACAACGATAATTACTTTATGTGTATTGATCTTTTAAATTTAGAGTATATATTTTTGATATCCGTTGCACAGCACGACCACTCGGTTCGTAAATAAATAAAAGGTAAAATGAAACAAACACTCGACAACCGGTAATGCACCGAACACGGCATCGCCTCGTGCCCTCATCACTCGTATCCGCAGAATGGCAAACGAACGAGAAGAGCTCGACAATCAGCTTGGGAATCTTCTTGTCGCTGAAGGCCCCCAAGGCCCGGTCCAACAAAACAAAATAACTGGGCCGATAAAACTCCGCCCTGATAGGTGGGCCCACCACTACAGACTCGGCACGTTTGGTCATGTATTCGCCAGCGTCCAGCTCAATAACAATACTGGTTTAGGACAGCATATTTACCACCCCCAGACCGTGTCAATAGGACCATACATATACAGCAGTAAGATTTTTCATTTCATCATAAGATTTAAGATTTTTCATTTCATCATAATGTACAAGAAATCTTACTGCATTGAGCTGTGTTGCCATCTGAACAGCATTCCAGACATCCCATCCAAAAGGGCCAAGACGAACAGCACAAACTCACCCGTCGAAAGAGAGGGATATATCACAAGAAAGATGGGTGCATTTGCCGCGTTCATGATTACAGACACTACCAGAAAAGGACATGTAAAACGGAATAGCGTATATCCTCGCTTAGTTAACAACTAACCACACACTTCCAAAGTCTATACATATAAACTTGCCAGGGATACACGAGTTGATGCTTTGTCAGGCTCCTAGGAACGTAAAAAGGAAGCTTCCATGGACTGTAGGATGCTTGCGGTATCAAACCTGAAGTTTCTGAAGCTTCTACCAGGGAGGTTGTCAACATGCTGCGGGTCAGATCCTGCTCTAGTAATAACAGGGTTCTCAACAGGTACAACGCCACTCGAGGAATTCTTCGCTTTCCACACAGTACCTGTGAAATGATGTGTTACCACTTACCATAGATGTTATCACGACCATATAGCAAAACAACGCATATTCCCACCAGGTTCACCATGTGTATCTTTATACACTAAGCACTAAAAGTTGCTCATAAAGATAACCGTGCCTTCGTCGGACCCGAATATGTTTTATTTATGTACTAGCTGGTATTTGGTTCACTTTAGAAAGACATCTGCGGAGTGATTTTTTAGAACAGAACTTGGTAAATTTTAAGCAAAACTGATAACACAAAATTAGTTTGTGCTTATTAAAGAACATTTTTGCCATCTTGACCACACTGTAGAAGCGGGGGAAGAAGAAACCTCTAGCAGATGTATCTGACTTCTGGTACAGCTGTGGAGGATGTGTGGCTATCCAAGCTTTTAGACCCCTGGAAAAAGAAGCAAAACAGTAAGGCACCAAATAATGCAGAACAAACAAATTTACATTTAGGAAATGTACAGACAGATTAAGAAGCAGAACCAAACAAACATAGTAAGATTTTAACAACTACCATGGTGGTAATGCCCGTAGCAACGTCTGCACAAAGAAATAATATAAAATGTGGGTCAAAAAGAGACTGACATCAAAAATGGTGCGACCATATAGAGCTTCAGCCCATTCACTCCACGAGATATTGCATCATCACTAGCAGGTAGGAGATCATCAATTCTGTGCCACGAGATTTCCTGTCAAATTCGCAAAGGGCCATAGCTTAGCGGTGGTCATTTCTTTTTTTTAACTAAACAAGGTTTAAAAAGGAAAAGAGAACAGTAAAGGAAAACCAACCAATGCCAACAACAATAGCTTTAAATTTCAAACAGACACAAAAAGTAGTGAACACAAAGGTACAACTGATAGTATTGGGGATAATAACAAGAAATTGCGAGCAGTTTGTTGACCAGAATAAAGAAGACAGTGCTGGGGTTGCAAGCAAAGACATGTGAGTACAAACCACACAAATAAGAACATGTAGTCATTAAGCAATTATAAACTTAGAATAACGATAATATGGCTACATAATGCCACAAGCCCACAACACTATTGCTTTTCTCAGCTAGGTTGCAATCTTGTAGAGCATTATAATCATTCTATTATCTGTAGTACAACCTGTTATTAAGAAAGGAGAAATCCTTTTACTACAATACTGCATGTTAAACAAACATGAAGGTTTTATGGGTCAAGCAAGCATGTCATATCATACCATTTCCTTTTTCTTTTTGAGATACCAAATCTGACAAGCTTTTTGAACAAAATCTCTTTACAACATGTTCTAGATACAATCAAGCAGAACAGCAATGAAAAGGAACAAAAAAAAAATTGCATTTTACCCAATAGAAAGATGAGAAAAAGACTTTGAAAATTTGCATACACTGATCTCCTTCTTAGTTTGAGGTGCAAAAATAGTATCTTCCTTAACACCAGTTATGATATAGAGACGGACTCTTTGTTGTCCAATTGAAACTTCAATGTAATCATCCATTTTCAAAAGCTTGGAAACATCGCACCCAGTTTCCTCCAGAACCTACGTTGTTACGCAAACAAATGTCACTTGGGGAAAATTAGTTATATAATGAACAAGGGGAAATGCAAAATATGGACAAGACAGGCTCCAAACTGGACAAAAGCTAAACTATGATCACCTGTGGGTCTTCAAGTAATTTATGCAGTGAGCTAATGGGCAACACAGCTAACTGATGCTAAATCGTTTCATTCTCTTTTTAAAAAAATGAGGCAAACCACTAGGGATCTTGACACCCCACTTAGCAAAAAACACTATAAAATATAACCTAACCTATCCTTAAAATATACATCTAAGAAAGAAATTATAGCTCTAACATAGTACCTTGGCATCAACTCTCCCACACGGCGGCGGCGCTGGATCCTCTTCCAAATCGGAGTAGGTTGAAGCGGAGTAGGTTCCCGTATGTGATCCCAAGATCAAGGCCCCTCTCTAGGCTCTTCCTCTTCCGCACGGGCGCCGTGGGCCGCCTCGTCCCGCTTTTCTTGCGACACTCGCGAGCCCGGTGGCTGCCTTGCCGCATCATCATTTCTTCTTCTTCCGTTGCTGCTAGAACCGCCAGATCCTTGGTTCTTCGCCGTCCATTCTTTGCGCTCGCGCCTCGGGTTGAGAATTATAGCTCTAACATAGTACCTTTCACTTTCATTGTGTAAAATGCTACAAAGTGGAGATTCACTTGTTATCTTTAGCATTGCTATATCATGACAAAAATGAAAAATAACCCCAGCAGCAATGTGGTTCATTGTTAGAGGGAATGTTAAAATGGCCTAAGGGGACACCCATATGCAATAGAGAAAAGATGCAAATGTTAGCTCAAGAATGTGTGGGCCTGTTGGGTGTGGTAGAATATCTAGATTGAAATTAAAATGTAGAAAACTAATCTGCAAACTTAAACAACCAATCAAGGACGTCGATTGTTCAACGAACCAGAAAAATGACTGTTCGACAATATCTAAGATCATTACTGCTTTGCTACAGGTGCAATACACTAGACGGAAACTGCAAAGCACAACAGGTATCCAGCACAGAAGTTTACTTCTCTAACAGCACAAGTATGATCTTCTTCATCCTTGCTCCTCTTTCCACGAGGAAAGCTCCAGCTGGCGCTAGCCTTCCATCCCTTCACAAGTAAGCACTGCAGAGAAGGGGGAAAAAGAAAGAACTTTGAGATACGAAAAATTCCTGAGCAAATGGAGGGCTACAAGGGGCAAAGAACCAAAGATGGAAATTTATGTTCAGAGCAGAACCGTGTGAAACTGTATGTATTGAGAATTGAGGCAATTCTGCGATAGACCATCTATAAAAGATTATCAGAGCAGATTTTTCCAAGCAGGATAGTGGATTTAAGACATGCTCATTTTCAATCTTTAGTAAGGCAAGATGTTGCTGCTGCAGCTTGCAACCTACCAGTCCCACTCCAAATTCCTAAACTCATCTAGGGAGCAAGTGATATGGTCTAGGACGGGGATGAAAAAGAGGGAAAAAACATTACCCTCTCATAGGTGTCATCGAGGATGATAGCGCCGGAGACGGGGACGCGGATCTTGTAGTGGGTGAAGTCCTTGATGATGTCGTCTAGATGCGCGCGGTAGGGCCTGAGAGCAGCACAGCTATTGAACACTACACACACAACGACGGCGACGGCGATGGCGGAGTTAACGATCAAACCAATGATGGCACCAAGAATCTTGGATGGGGTTTAGGGCTCTATTGCACACACTGCGAGAGAGAGAGAGAAGGGGGGGGGGGGTGGAGAGAAGCAAGCGTACTGAGGAAGGTGAAGTCCTTGAAGGAGAGGGACTTGAGGGAAGGGTTGTGCTCGACGGAGTTGTCCTCGTAGAACCAGTGCGCCTGCTCCAGCAGGAACAGGATCCGCTCGAACGACTCCAAATCCTCCTTGGGCACGTTCAGCACGAAGCGGCTGCGATTCGATTTGGTTTGATCTGAGCGAAGCCATGAACTTGCGACATGGGGAGATTGGGGGTTAGGGTGGGGTTACCTGCAGAGATCGTCGAGCAGCTCCTGCGGAGGCAGCTGCCCCCTCGACGACGACCGGTTCAGTCCGCCGCCGCCAGCCATAGCCATCCACCGACCGCCGCGCCCACTCGTCCTCGCTCTTGTCTCACTTCAGGAACTAGGCAAAAGCACCCACAGCGCAGGTCGCAAAGAGGAGCACTCCAGTCGAAAAGGCGTATCCTCTCTATTAACGCGTACTCGTACTGTTACGTAAATTACGTTAGGAGGTGAACTACAGCAACTTACGTAAAATAGCATGCGAAGGGTTGTCTGGCCGCGGATGTGCCAAACAGTAGATTAAAAATCGGCGGAGACTGGAGACAGCGAAAGGGCGGAGGAGCCGAGGAGGAGGACTGGAGGAGCGATGATGGCGCCGGCGCTAGGCTTATCTCGCTCTCCGTCGTCGTCCGTCTCCTCTTATCCTCTCTATTCCGGCCTCCGATCTGCCGCCTTCGCCGCTGCCGTCCGGCGCCACCGCCCATCCTTCCCCTACAGACCCGCCGCAGGTCCCTCCACCTTCCCCTCCATTCCATTTATTGGCGTTAATAAACTAATTTAAGTTCTAATCGAAATTATTTGGGGCATTGGATTATCCCGAACCAAGTTAATTTGGTACCACATAATTCGGTATCCATGCATCCGTAATTCTACATTTGTGCCTCCTGATTAAGAATGGGAGGGTAGCTTAGTTAGTAATTCGTCCCAACTATGTTTGATGAACACGTTAATTTCCTTCTCATGTACACGTATTCCATTGCTCGTGAGCTCATGTGCTCACAGCTGTTTCATTTGGCAACCGTACAAGCACCAATTTGGGCATTTGGCTTGTGGTTTGATCGATGCCCGGCCCTGTACCACCGCAAAATGAACCTAATTTGACAAATTGAACCTCGTGCATTGGCTCATTTAGTGCATTATATATTGTTTAAATACGACGTGGCCACAAATTTACTTTCGTAAGGGCACTCTTTATTTCTGAGCATCTTCTTAACTAGAGATCATCTCACCTTGCTGTTCAGTGATCATTTCCCTTGACATTTTTTACTTCCATGGTTATTTACAGGGATATGCTGTGCTAGTCAAGCGGTTGAATTGTTGCCATCTCTGTACCCGGAAATTGTTGTTCGAGATGCACGGCTAGAGGACTGCTGGGAAGTAGCTGACACTCACTGCAGCTCTTTCTTTCCAGATTACACTTTCCCGTTAGACCTTGTTTTTCGGATTGATCGTTACATTGCCCTCCTATCTGGTTTTTCGGTTCCACCTGGCTGCATGAGAACTTGCCTTGTCGCTGTTAACACTACTTCAGCTAACAATAGTATCAGCATCGAATGTGGAGATCTGAGAGATACCGTTCAGGGGAAATATGGTCTCAGTAAAGGCTCCATAGCTGGCATTCTTACGGTCGACACAGTGGCGGACTATCTTCCAAGAAGGGGACCTCTCAAGCAGAGAAGGTACATCGTTATTTGCTTGAAGCTTAAAAAAGTAAGATTTTCTCTGGTCTCTAGATGCTTAACTTGTTAAGACAGATAGTTGCAACTGCAAGCTATAAATGTTCCTATAGCACCCATGTCACCGACGTCATATGCTTATTCCATACAACTTCAGTGCTTTCACTTTCTTTTTCAAAGCTTGCCTATCCTTTCTACTTATATGTATTTACTACTATCATGTTGTCTTGACATTGATGTTCCATATGTTTGATATCCTCAAGCCAAGTCATTACTCATCTCGTTAGCATTTACAATGTATGATTATCAACCTATGAAGTTTCAACAGGAAATACCAAGCTTACAAAATGGCAGAAAGCTGGTAAAATATTGCAACGCCTTTCCATCTATGAAGGACATTTAAAAGGGTAGATCAATATCTCGACCTGTCATGGAAGACAAATATTATATTCTAGTCAAGAACTTAAATTTATAGTGTGATTGGACGTAGTTGTTAGAATAAGACTATTTTGTATTCCTTACTTGTATATGGCAATCCTTTTGTACTCGCTATATATATTGCTCATTGGGTCCTCTTAAATATACACACATTATTCATAACATGGTATAGCTCTCCTTCCGCTCCCATCCGACCGCCGCCACGTGCTCCCGGTCGTCCGACGCTGAGCACCGCCGGATCCGTCGCCACCGGATCGGGAGGCTCTGGATCCACCGCCGCCACCACCCTTGGCCGCGTGGCGCCTCTAAGCCCGAGCCCGCTATCGCCGCCCATCACCGAAGGCCGCGTGGCCGCCCTGAGTCCGGGCACATCGTCATCGCTCGTCGTCGAAGGCCGCGTGGCTTGTCGTCCTCATCACCCGTCGCCGCTGCCGCTTGACCAAGCTCCCGACGCCACACGCTCGCTGTGATGAATAAGTCCTCATCGTGGTCTTTGCGGGGTGGACACATGGTTCTTGTACAAACAGCCTTTAAACTAGCATCTTGAGCTTTAGGACAGCTTTAGACTAGCATCTTAGACTAGCTTTAGGACAGCTTTAGACTAGCATCTTAGACTAGCTTTAGGACAACTTTTGACTAGCATCTTAGGACTAGCATCTTAGCATATGCTTGGCTGGTTGACAGCCTATAAATTTGTATCCCCAACCCCTCAGGTTGGCATGGCATTGCGTGAGAAATAAACCAAGAAAATTGCCCCATCTCCAAGTGTCATCCTCTCCATGAGAGTAAGGATCTTGCTATCACCAACAAAGAAGACTCCAATGAGTAACAAGTGGTATCGAGCCAGATTATCCTCGTAGCCCGAGCATCTCCTCGCTCATCTCCGTCTCCGACCTCGCCTTCAAATGCAGTGCGCGGCAGCGGCTACCGTCCCCCGCCACTCTCCTCCGGGAGACGGCAAGACTGGTCGGCGACCTCTCCACACGCGACAAATTTCAAGCGCCATGTCCGCAGGCGCCTCGGCCTTCGGTCGCCTCGAGCACGCGGCGTCGTGAGACGGCCGAGCTTCGCCATGGCAGAGCAGCCATGAGCGAAGCAGCGGCAGAGACAGCGGCGGCGGAAAAGGCCAAGGTCGGCAATGGCGGAGCCGGCAAAGAACAGCAGCGAGGTTGAAGCGGCGGGCAGATGCAAATACGTGTGGCAGCCGAGGTCAAGGTTCTCGCGGCAAAGAATAAAGACTCCATATCCGCCGATGACAAAAGCCGACGCGACCTTGAGCGGCCACGGAGAGGGAGGCGTCATGAGGCGAAGCGGCGATGGCGCCCACGCGACGCCCACGAGCGGCGGCAGCGGCAGACAGCGCGCGCGGTGCGCGCCTCGAGGAGGCGCGACGGCGGCGGCGGCGACTGGTCGACGGAGAGCGCGGCCTTCACAGCGACGCAGCTCTCTCCCTGCGACGGCATCGTGGTCATCACGAGTACCAGTCGCTCGTCGAGGACGCCGGCCCGGCGGCGGGTGGCCTACCTCACCAAGACCAACTATGTCGAGCGGGTCGCGCGATGAGGTAAAGCTCCAGCGCGGCATATGCGGGATGCAACCCGTGACGGCGACGCCGACTACGATCGGGATCGACGGGCGCCGATGCTCTCATCGCCGCAGCGATCCGCCGAGATGCGCTTCGCTACTAACAAGCGGATTGCCAAAGAGGCTTGGGACGCCATCGCCGCAAAGACGCGGCAGCCGACCGCGCCCGCAAGTCTACATTGCGGCGCCGCGACGGAAGGGAGCACTCGCCTTCAAGCCGGTGAGGCGTGGATGACTTTGCTCTTCGCCTCAACACTCTGCGGCCCAGCCGCAGCTCGGCGACGACACCTACGGCGAGAGAGCGTGGAAAAGCTCTTCCGTGCGTCCCCGAGAAGTACAAGCGACGGCTCGCTCGATCGAGTCTCTCGCTGGACCTCTCCACGATGACGATCGAGGAGGCGTTGGTCGCCTCAAGGTCGCTGATACGATGAGCCACGGCGCTCTCGGGACCCGTCACCATTGGCGGGAAGCTCCTCCTCGCTCGGGAGCAATGGGTCACGGCCAAGGTGACAGAAAGAAGTGGAGCCTTCTTCCACGACAGCGATCGCAGCGCGGCAAGCGCGCAAGCCGTGCAAAGACGCCAGTGCAGAGCGCGAGGACGTGCCGAGGCGATGACTATGGCGGCGCCCGGCAAGCAAAAGCCCGAGACGAGACGACTCTTGCCACAACTGCGCAAGCTTGGTCATTGGGCGGGATTGTCGATACCACGACGCGGCCAGCCCACGTCAAGCAGTGCAGGAGGAGCGGTGGCTCGTTCATTGCTCATGCGAGCATCGAACTACCTCCGGCACACGGCCGCAGCGGCTCTCTCCACCTTGACGAGCCAAAAGCACATGCCTCCTGCCACGGCTCCGCAGAACGACAAGATCGACGGTGCGGTGCCTCGACACCGGCGCCACCCATCACATGACCGGCCGACGGAGTTCTTCGCCGAGTTTGACTCTAGCGCCCGAGGCTCCGTCTGTTTGGGGACGCCCGCGTGGAAATCAAGGGCATCGGCCACGCCATCTTCACCACCGTGGTCCGCGAGCACAGCCGCCACCGGCGTCTACTACATCCCCGACTGCGGAACTCCATCATCGCTTGGGACGGTGGACGAGAACGGCTCGCGGTCGAGATCGAGCACGGTGCCGCGGATTTGGGATCTTCGCCCGCTTTCTTGCCAAGGTAACCAGAGGCGCAAATCGACTCTACATTCTTCACGTCGCGCGGCACAACCCTCTGTCTCGGCCGCTCGTCGGGACGACGAGGCGTGGCGCGGCACGAGCGCTTTGGGCACCTTCACTTCGAGGCCCAGGCGGCTCGCCTGCCACGAAATGGTGCGAGGCTGCCGCGCCTTGACCACGAGGAGCGCTGCGACGTCTGCGTGTTGACGGCGAGGCGACTCCCTTTCCCAATGGGTGAGTTTCCGAGCCAAGGAGAGGCTCGAGCTCGTGCGAGGACTTGTGTGGCCCGGTGACACCGCCACACCGAGGACGACGCTATTTCCTGCCGCCGTCGACGATCTCTCCCGCTACATGTGGGTGATGGTCCTCGCGCAAGTGAGAGGTCATGACGCCATCAGCGCACACAGTCAGCTGCGGAGGCGAGCGCGCCAAAGGCTGCAGCGCCGCGCATGCACAACGGCCAAATTCACGGCGGCCGGAATTCGCGTCGTCATCTGCATACCGATGAGGGCATTCGGCGCCACTCTCCTCGCTACCGTCTGACCGCAGCAGAGCGGTGTCGTCGAGCCGCGCGCAACCAGACGGTTTGTGGGGATGGCTCGGGCCTCCTCAAGCAGAGGGATGCCGGCCGCCTTCTAGGGAGAGGCGGTGGTGACGGCCGCCTACATCCTCAACCGCCGCCTACCAAGGCGCTCGACAGCAGGACGCCATACGAGGCTTGGCATGGACGCAAGCCGCGGTCTCCCACTTGCGGTCTTGGCCCTCGCGTTCGCCAAGGAGCTTGGTCACATCGGTTAGCTCGACGACGGGAGCACTCGGAGTGTTCATCACCACGCGGAGGGCTCAAGGCCTACCGCATCCTCGACTGCCACACCAAGGCCCGTCATCTCGCGTGGCGCCAGGTTCGACGGCGGCGGTGGGCGTGGGACAAGGCGGTGGGCGGCGGTTCGACCGACTCGTGGACTTTGTTGTCGACTACGCCCACTTCGAGAGCCGGGAGCTAGCACTCGCCTTCACCGAGCTCGCCCACCTCGACACCTTGCTCGCCACGACCCGGCGAGCGCTCCACCACCTTCGCAGACGGCCACGCCCCACTCTTCACCACCGGCCACTCCACGCCTCCCGCACCGGCCACCACTCTCTCGCACCGGCACACACCACCGGATCGCCCCGAATAGCTTTGGCCCACGACGAAGCGGCGCATGGTGGAGTTCGCATTCATTGCCTCACGACGAGGACCGCGTCGACGCTTACCACGACGACGAGCCTCTGCGCTATCGTACCATGGACAACATCTCTCGAGCCGCCATCCTCGATCGGCGCAAAGACGACTTCGGCGCGAGCGATTGGCGCGGCGACGACGGCGAGCCCCGCCTCCTTCACTGAGGCGGAGGAGACGCGGCGTGGCGGTCGCGATGAAGCGAGAGATGGACGCCGCCGAGCGGAACCGGACGTGAGCCGGGCGGATCTTCCTGCCGGCCACCGCGCGATCACCCTTGCTGGTGTTCAAGCCGAAGCGGATGAAGCCGGCGCCATCGTCAAGCACAAGGCTCGCTTGGTAGCACGAGGCTTCGTGCGCGCGAGGGGGTCGACCGATGACGCCTTCGCACTCCGCCGCGCGCATGGAGTCCGCTCGCCTTCTCCTCGCACTTGCACCCAGAGGATTGGCGCGCCCATCACATGGACGCCAAGTCCGCCTTCCTCAACGGCGACTTGAAAGAGGAGGCCTCGCCCATCACCACGGATTCGCCATCCCCGGCAAGGAGGGCAGGTTCTCCGCTCGCGCAAGGCCTTCTATGGCTTCGGCGAGCACCACGAGCCCGAACGCTGTCGACTCCACCTCAAGCAAACGGGTTCCAGCAGAGCGCACACGAGGTCGCGGTCTACCGGCGGGCAAAAGCGCGCAACGCCTGGCGGCGGCGGCGCCTACGCCGACGACTGGTGATCACCGCCCAAGGAGGCCGAGGTCGAGGCGTTCAAGGCGGAGATGAAGACCGCCTTCCGGATGAGCGACTTGGGGCTCTCTCCTTCACCGGGATCGAGGTCCACCAGACGGCTCCCAGATCTCCCTTCGTCGAGACCGCCACGCCAAGCGCACTGCCGAAGCCGGCGGGCTCACCGATCGCAACCCACCTACACCCTATGGAGAGAGGTCAAGCCGAGTCGTGAGAGCACGGCGGAGGAGGCGGACGCGACGCAAGACGGGCGCGATCGTGGGCGCCTTCGCTACCTCGCCCACAGCGCCCAGATTGGCGTTCGCCCGTCGGCCACGCCGACGGTTCATGCAATGACCGACGACGGAGCATCAAGAGCCGTGAAGAGGATCCTCCGCTACGCTATGGGCACCTCCGACCACGGCTTGCACTACCCGAGGTGTCCGGCCGCACAAGACTTCATCTGCATGCCGACAATGACCACGCAGCGACATCGACACCAAAGAAGAGCACAAGCGGGATTCTCTTCTTCCTCGGCAAGTGCCTCGTTAGGCAATATCGATCAGCGGCGGTGGTGGCCTGTCGGTGTGGTCGAGTACATAGCGGCTTCCACCGCTCGACCAGCGCCTCGCTCGCTCGACCGCTTGGTGATCTCCTCAGAGACACAGGCGGTGTCGCCAGGGGTGGACAACAAGTCCGCTCTGCTCGGCAAGAACCCGCTTTTCGAGCAGAGCAAGCACAATCCGGGTGAACCACTTCATCCGAGGTCATTTGGATGAAGGCGACATCAAGGCGAGCTACATCAACACCACGGATCGACTTATGACTCGCCACCAAAGCCTCTTGGGAGGTCAAATTCCTCGAGCTCGCTTCTAGGATCGGATGAGTTCAACTCTCCCACAAGACGACGCACAAGACTTAGGGGGAGAATGATGAATAAGTCCTTGTACTGTGGTCTTTGTGGGGTGGACACATGGTTCTTGTACAGCAGCTTTAAACTAGCATCTTGAGCTTTAGGACAGCTTTAGACTAGCTTTAGGACAGCTTTAGACTAGCATCTTAGACTAGCTTTAAGACAGCTTTTGACTGGCATCTTAGGACTAGCATCTTAGCATATGCTTGGCTGGTTGACAGCCTATAAATTTGTATCCCCAACCCCTCAGGTTGGCATGGCATTGCGTGAGAAATAAACCAAGAAAATTGCCCCATCTCCAAGTGTCATCCTCTCCATGAGAGTAAGGATCTTGCTATCACCAGCAGCAAGACTCCAACGAGTAACACGCTGAAGCCGCCGCACACGCTCGCCGTAGCTGCCGGATCTGCCGCCGCCACAACCACAGGGGGAACCCTAGTCCCCCCCCCTGGGTCTGCTATGCTTGCTGAGCAGGCCTAACAGGTTGGGCCTGTTAAAAGGAATTTTAGCCGGCTAAAAAAAGCAGAAGAAGAACATCGATCTAATCGCCGCGCTGTCCAGCGCCGCCTGTTAGACTTCGTTGCCTTGGTCGCCGCGCGTCCAGCGCCGCCTACCGATGGCCTCCGTTCCATCAACTGCGATCTCATTCTCGGTAACGAAGCTCTATAGGACAAACTACAGGTTGTGGTATTCACTCATGGAGATCACACTCGATGGTCTCCGCCTCTGGGGACATGTCACTGGTGCTTGACCTTGTCGCCATCACCGGTTCAACCTTCTCTCAGATAGCCTACTTCTGCATTTCCTGCAAAAGATAAGGCCGCCAAGAAGGAGGCGGAGGCCTCTACTGCTGATGTTGCTGATGAGGCCTTTCAGTATGCCATAGACGCTTTTGGCGTTGGTGTGCTGATGAGATCCGTGTTCGCGCCATCCTGGTGGTCAGCGTCGACGACTCCATCCAGCCAGACATTGTTGGTCTGCGTTCTACTCGCTAGGTCGGGGAGTACTTGCGCGAGCGATACCGGCAGAGCAGCGATGCTCAGTTCTTTTTGCTTTAGCGTGAGTTGGAGACGCTTCGCCTGGAGGACTCTTCCGTCGACAACTTCTTTCGAGCCCTGGCCAGTCGATGGCGCTAGCTGGACGAGCTAGCTTATCCGCTCTGTTAGGAGTGTCATAATGTGCAGAAAGCGGATCGTGATCGCCTTCGCCTTTATGACTTCGTTTGTCGTCTACGCCCAGAGTTTGAGCTTGTCAGGGCTCAACTGCTGAGCCGCTCACCACGACCGAGAGTCACCGAGGCTCTTTGGACGCTTTGTGCTGAGGAGTTTCGTCGCGGGTTAGCAGCACAGTTTGTTCCGGCTGTGCTTGCTAGCCCTTCTTCTTCGACTACACCGACGTTTTTTACTTCGACTATAGTCCCTCCTCAAGTGTCTGTTTCTGCTCCTGTTTTTGCACCAACTGGGATTCAGTGCAATTATTGCAAAACTTCGCATGACTACCAGCGTTGTGTGGTGCGAAAAAAGCAGAACAATGCGCGTGGACCTTCCTCGACGGGAGGACGGACCAGCACGTTAGGACCTTCTCAGCGAGGTGACTCTCTTCAGCAGTTCTGCCAGGCTCTACTTTAGCAGCTCTCTCACACCTCGATGCGTTCGCCGCCTAGCTCGACGCCTCTTCAGTACTTCTTGGGTTCTGGATTTTGGTGCCACTTTTCACATGACACCGAACTCCACATCTCTCACTTTTGTCAGACCTCCTGTTTTTCCTATCTCTGCTCGCATCGGCGACGGTACTCTCTGTCGTCTCACACCGTCAGGCACTCTTTGTCCACTAACTTTTTTGTTTTAGCTGTTTCCCATCTTCCCTAGCTTACCATGCAGCTTCTCTCAGTGGGTCAGCTCACCGATCTTGGTTGTAGGGTTGGTTTTGACTCTCACACCTGTTTCATCCAGGATCGGCAGACAGGGACGGTACTTGGGACTAGTTGTCGTTGTAGGGATTGTCAGGATCTCTACATTCTTGATCGCCTCCACCTTCCGTCCACTTCAGTTGCTCCTATCACCTCTACGTCTACTTCCACCGCCACTGCTGCCACCATCTCTAGAGTTTTTGCGCAGTGGCATCACCGTTTAGGTCACCTGTGTGGGTCCCGTCTTTCTTCATTAGTTCGTCAGGGTGTTCTTGGACGTGTTACCGTTGACACAGCCATGTTTTGTCAGGGTTATATGCTGGGCAAGCAGCTACAACTTCCTTATCATTCTAGCGAGTCCTTGTCTTCTCATACTTTTGACTTAGTTCATTCAGATGAATGGGGACCAGCATCTATTATCTCTAAAGACGGGTATAAATCTTATGTTATCTTCATTGATGATTATTCCCGTTTTACATGGATTTTCCTATGTCTAATCGTGGTCAGTTTCTTGCGATCTATCGTAGCTTTGCAACGATGGTTCGTACTCAGTTTGATTCAGTCATCCGTACTTTTCGCTGTGATTCTGCTGGCGAGTGTTGTTCTAGTGCTTTTCAACAGTTTCTTTCTGAGCAGGGCGCTCTTTACCAGTCTTCTTGTCCTGATGCTCATGCTCATAATGGGGTTGCTGAGCGCAAACATCGTCATCTGATTGAGACTGTCTGTACTCTTCTCCTTGCCTCTCACGTTCCACCACAGTTCTGGGCTGAGGCTATTTATACGACTGCATATCTCATCAATATGCATTCTTCCACTGCTCTTAAGGGTGTCAATCCTATAGAGTGTCTCTACTCTTGAGCCCCTAGTACAGTCACCTTCGTGTTTTTTGTTGTACTTGTTTTGTTCTGTCTGCAGCCTCGTGAGCGCACTAAACTATCGGCCCAGTCAGTTGAGTGTGTGTTTCTTGGTTATAGTTCTAAGTATAAGGGTTATCGCTGATGGGATCCTTTTGCTCGACGAATCAGGATTTCACGAAATGTTGTCGTTGACGAATCTCAACCTTTCTTCTATCGAGATTCGGCTCCTTCTCCTGTTTCCACTGTTGAGTCGATTTCATGGTTGTCTCTTTCTGACTCTTCACCCATTTCCCACTCCACGCCTTCCCCATTCGCCTCCGTGATTCCTTCGTACCTATGCCTCGCGCCGCTTTGTCTCGCAAAGACCGCTTTTTGTTCCTACAACACCACCGTCTCGTTTATCTGGTATTCACTACTCCAGGCGTCCTCATCCTTCCCCAGTCTCCTCTCCTGGTATCTTGCCGACACCCACATCTGATCCTCCTAATGATGCTCCTCGTTACATCCTTCATGACCGGACATCCCTTCGACTTCCTGATCGTCTTCGATTTGCTCCAATAGCTCATGCTCTCTCTATCACTGAGACTAGTTCTTATCGTGAGGTTGCTCCTTATTCTGAGTGGCAGCTATGGCAGAGAAGCTTGATGCTCTTCGACGTACGGAGACTTGAGATATTGTACCGACACCTGTGCATGCTCGTCCGATCACGTGCAAATGGGTGTACAAGATTAAGATCCGGTCGGATGGTACTATCGAGCGCTACCAGGCTCATTTTGTGGCTCGCGGCTTTCAGCAGGAGTACGGTCGTGACTACGATGAGACTTTTGCCCCTGTTGCCCATATGATCATTGTTCGCACTCTTGTTGCGGTTGCTTCTGTTCGCCGGTGGTCTATCTCTCAGCTGGATGTTAAGAATGCTTTTCTTAATGGTGTTCTGCATGAGGAGGTCTACATGCAGCCACCACCTGGGTATTCTGTTCCCGATGGGCACGTCTGTCGTCTTCGCCTTGCTCTTTCTGGCCTCAAACAGGCTCCTCGTGCTTGGTTTGTGCGTTTTACCTCAGTGATTACTGTTGTCGGTTTCACTGTCAGTTCCCATGATCATGCTCTTTTTGTCCATGTCTCATCCCGGGGTAGGACACTACTCTCGTACGTTGATGATATGCTCATAACTGGTGATGATTTCTCATTCATCTTGTATGTGAAGAAGCATCTCAGTGAATAGTTTTTATGACTGATCTTAGTTCTCTTACGCATTTCCTTGGGATTGAGGTCTCTTCCATGCCTGAGGGTTACTACCTCTCCCAGCAAAAGTATATCCAGGATTTTCTTGATCGGTCTGGTCTAACTGACATTCGCACTGCTGAGACTCCCATGGAGCTATCCCTATAACTTAGTGCCACTGATGGTGATCTTCTTGAGGATTCTACTCGCTATCGCCATCTTGTTGGGAGTTTTGTGTATCTTGTGAGCACTCGTCCTGATATTGTTTATGTTGTTCATATCTTGAGTCAGTTCATGTCTCGTCCTACCCATCTTTACTACAGTCATCTTCTCGTGTTCTTCGCTACTTGCGTGGAACCATCTCTCGTCGTTTGTTTTTTTCCTAGCTCTACCTCACTACGGCTTCAGGCGTACTCCGATACAACCTGGGCTAGTGATCCCTCTGATCGTCGTTCTCTTTCTGCTTACTGTGTTTTTCTTAGCTCCTCCTTGATTGCCTAGAAGACTAAAAAGCAGACGGCAGTTTCCCATTCGAGTGCAGAGGCTGAGTTGAGAGCTATGGCAGCAGTGACAGCAGAGGTTACTTGGTTGAGATGGCTACTTGCCGATTTTGGAGTGACTGTGGTAGGACCTACGACTCTTTTGTCTGACAGTACAGGTGCTATCAGTATTGCTCGGGACCCAGTGAAGCATGAGCTCACTAAGCACATTGGTGTGGATACTTCATACACTCGCTCACAGGTGCAGGAGGGAGTACTTGCTTTACAGTTTGTACCATCAGAGTTATAGGTTGCTGACTTCTTCACGAAGCCACAGACTGGTATACAACATTTGTATTTTCTCTCCAAACTTTGTGTGTGTGATCCACCATGAGTTTGAGGGGATGTTAGAATAGGACTCTTTTGTATTCCTTATTTGTATATGGCACCCTTTGTACTCCCTATATATATTGACCACTGGCCCTGTTAAATATACACACATTATTCATACCAGTAGTAACCAAGATCATGCGGTACTCTTGATCTCTAATTTTCTATGGAAGTCCGGGAAACATAATTTGGTTATCGTCAACTGCAAAAGCGGGGAACACCTGAGCAAAAATTGGGTTGACCAGAAGGTGAAAAGGCAGAATTTTTCAGTACATATACATTTAGCAAGACAAACACTCAATAATATAACCTTTGATGCCAGTAAAACTCAAAGGTTAAATAGGCTTTACCTTAGCTAGTTCTGGCAGATGACTGGAGGCATAGTTATCAAGGCGTCGCCTAGGCGTCCTAGCGCTCCAGGGTGGACGCCAGGGCTCATCGCCTAGGTCGCCCTCGCCTTGCCGCAGAGCCGACTTGGCGGGGCGGCGCAGATCCATGGGCAGGGGGCGCAGGTAGCGAGCAAAGCTCGGCAGCGCGGGTCGAGGCTCACGGGCGGGCGGCGCAGATCCGGGTAGGAGCTCGGGTGCCGACCGAGCGCGCGCGGAGGCGAGGCGCAGATCCGGCAGCGATGGCGGGGCGCAGCGAGCTCGCAAGCGATATCCGGGGTAGGAGCTCGGGTGGCGACCGGGCGCGCGCGAGGCGAGGCGGCGCGCCGGCGGCGTGGTCCAAGCGTCGGGCAACGCGTGGCAGCGAGCAGAGCTCGGGGCGGCAGTCGAGGCAAAGGAGATTCCGGGGGAGAGAAGAGGTGCGAACTCCGAGGGAGCAGCAGCTAGCAGGAGTAGATGTCGACGGCAGGAGCAAGAGGGGGAGCAGGGAGCAGATGGCGGCGCGGCTTGAGCAAGAGGAGGGAGGCAGGGAGCTAGCAAGAGCCGGGTGCTATTAGTACACGGGAGGAGTAGTAGATGGGCTTTTGGGCCTGAATCAGGTTGTGGGCTGAGTGGGTAGTGGTCCATCTCTTTTTTCCTCTATTATATGTGTTATATGGGCTGATTTTCCTAATTTATGTCATCATCTAATCATCGCCTAGGCGCCTGCCTCCAGAGCGCCTCACCTCGCCTTGTCGCCGTGACAACCTTGACTGGAGGCATAGGAAATAGTAAAAAATAATAGTTGACTAAAAATACAGTGATGGTCCTTTTGTATCATCCTTGCTCAAATAGAAACAAGTGCTAAAGTTGTACTATGTTTTCTTCCCCAAATATAGAAACAGGCTGGGGAGGCAATATCTTGGCTTTTGCTCAAAATAGACGGAAGTTAGGGTTCCCTTCTCTCTTAATTAAAACAAGGTAAATGCTCCTTGCCTGAAAATAATGACCAAAGGCAACCATTTTCTTTAACCTACTTGAGGTAGGGATAAAACACCTAGACTATGTCATTTAAGGCCCTGTTGCAATTTCATTTTTAAAACTAAATAATTGAAACTAACTACTAGAACCAAGATATAAAATCGTTATTGATTCTAATCTAACTAGGAATTCAAAGTCCAACATTCTTAATGACGTGGAATGCTAGATGTGTACAGAACTCAATCTTTGGATAGCACCTCTCCATTGGGATAAAAATCTAGCTCTGCCATGCTAACAGCAGGAGTGGAGAAACTTGATGTGGCCACATTGCCTGTGCATGTCACAGCCTTGCAAATAGCAGTATCATCATCTTCTCACCATCGCAATCTTCTAAGAACCCATCTGGTGAACTCCCCAGATGGCATAAACCTACACAATCCATAGATCAGATCAACCATGAATAACAAAATTACGATCTTAAGCATAATTACCTAGGGTGTGATGTGCTCCGTGTTGTGGTCCAGGATTGCATAGTCGATTTAGTCGTAGGTTGTAATGTAACATGATTTATACTTCATTGCACTAAAATGAGCCGTTGCATGATTTCCTCCAAACCATGTTACTATATAATTTTGCATCTTCTTCTTTTTCTGTAATACACATGGCTCCCGAAAGCTTCTAGATGACTTGTTCTGCTTCCTTTTATGGCTATGGATTGATATGGGCTTTGGGGAGCCCACACCCTTTCTTGTTCGCTTGGCTCCTTTTTTGTGCTTGACTGAGAACCGGAACGTGATATAGCCATCTAGGGCTAGACAAAAACAACTTCATGTGCACCATCCTTTCCTGTGTTGGCAGTCCAGTGTGCCTACCAACAACATGGATTGCCAATTTGATGATATATTTGTAGATGACTCATTCCTTTACTGCAAATATATGACATGTTTCGAGTACGATTTCAACCAGTGGGTTTCACCCAGTTTTGCTTGTACAAGATGAAAAACAGCACCTGTATAAGATGAAGGTGTTAGAGATATGTTAGAGATATAATCTATGTTAGAGATAAGGTGTTAGAGATATGTTAGAGATAGAATCTATCTCTAACATATCCTTATATGTACTGTACTCCTATATATATTGCCCTTTGGGCCTCTTCAATAATACACACAATATTCATAACATGGTATCAGAGCCTAGGTTAGGGTTAGGGTTCCTTACCTACGCCGCCTCCTAGCGTCCGGCCGACGCCGCCGCCGCTGCCCCCGGGAGGAGCCATCTTCACTCCCGGGCGGCCTTCTCCTTCTCCGGATCGCCCGTCGTCCGCCATCCAGATCCACCTTGGATCAGGCCGCACCGCCTCTGCTCGCCGCCGGGCCGACGCCGACGCCCAGCACACGACCGATGCTGCCTTCCCGGTCGCCGCCAGCCTCGATCCCCGCCGAATCGAGCTTGTCTTCGAGCCCGAGCCGCTGTCACCGCCGCCTCGTCTTTGAGCTTCTCCGGGCGGCAACAAGTCCTCGTCGGCGTCCGAGCAGCCGCCTCCGCCTCCGCGGGAGCCCGATGCGGCCGCCGAGGTGTCGACGCCGACCGGACCGCCATCGCCGGATCCGGCCGCCGCCGGCTCGGATCGGCGTCTCTCCCGACGAATCGGAGACCTTCTGCGGGGAGCGCGTATCCGCTGCCGATCTGCTGTCGTCTGCGTCCTCGGCCTCACCGTCATCTGCCGCCTCCTGCTGACTGGTGCCCGACGTCGTCAAGCCGCCTCCCGCTGAGTCCGGTCGCGGCGCTTCGGATCCGCGCCGCCTCTTCTACATCGAGCCGCCGCCGCCGCCGCCTCTCCTGCTGATCCTCCTTGCTCGCCCCTTCGGTTTTCCGCCGCCCCTCGCCTCCTCGGCCGCCGCGCCACCTCTCCTGCGGGTCGATGGGAAGAGCAGGAGCGGAGCAGACGAGGAGGCGACGGTCAGCTGGTGGTCGAGCCAAGCTCAGTAGCACGAGCTTGTAACCCGAGCGGGGGGCATTAAGGTGGTGCGGACGTTGTTGTATGGTTGCGGGCCTAGTCCGGAGGTGCTATAGTTGGCCCGCCCGCTCCAAGTTACGAAGTGGATCGGAGGGGCTTGTGCGAAGCTTGGTCTCACTGCTTCTCTAAAGTGGTAGGCACAACGCGTGGTCGGCTTCACAGAGCGGCGAATCACGCCCGCCTCCAACCAGAGCCGATCGGACTGTGGATGAGAGATGGTTGGCTGATTGGGATATGCCTATTGTGTTGCGTGTGCTTAGGGTTTGAGTCACTGCTAGTTAGCTCTAGTCTTTTTATATTTGTGTCGTTTTTCTTCCGCTAGGCCCACCCAAACCGTAACACTCAATTTTGAGTTCGCCTTAGCCATGCGAGTCCACAAATTTATTATCACCATAGAAGCATAGGAATTGCCTTATGCATGGCAAAGACCATCGCCTCGCCGCTATTTCTTCGAGCATTGCAGATCCGCCGCCCCAAGCTTTCAAGGCCGCCGCGCTTCTTCCACACTGCGTCTTCGTTGTACTTCTTGTGCATTGCGCCACTCTTCTTCTGCACTGCGCCTCTGTTGCGCTTCTTGTGCATTGTGTTGCGCTTCTTTTGCATTGTGCATTCGTTACGCTTCTTGTGCACTGCGTCGCCGCCGTCTTGGGTTATGATCTGCGCCGCCATGCTTCCACCTATTCCTATTCGACTTGATTTGACAACTCTCTCTATTCATGTTGGTTTTCATCATCTTCTTCGACCTATTGCTGCGGTCGACTTTGCTCCCGCACCTTGTGCTTTATGAGCCGTCGCACGACACCGGATGAGAGGTCTTTTGATACTCGATATATTTTCCAAGAGCTGCATACTACGACGATATTATCAAGACTCGGATTTTGGATTTTCTATATTTTAGTATCAACTCTTTCCAAATGCAATGCTATTGCATACGCCTTGCATTTGAGGGGGGGGAGTGTTAGAGATATGTTAGAGATAGAATCTAGATATGTTAGAGATAAAATCTATCTCTAACATATCCTTATATGTACCATGTACTCCTATATATATTACCTTTTGGGCCTCTTCAATAACACACACAATATTCATAACAGAAGGAACTCAACCAACCTACAGGTTTTTAAACAAAATGCACTACCCAACGATTTTAGTGGCAAATGAGTAAACATATTACAGGTTTGTTGTTGCTTATTTCAAGAAAGTCCTTGTAAACAGTGCCATAATTTAAATTTCAGCTCGATTACGATGAGAGGCAAAAACTTGTGCATTATCACCTTTGATCTTTTCAGACAACAAAAGATACTAAAAGTGCACTGTGCAACTACTTAAAAGCATGGTTTGAGAATGCACTAGTCGACTGAACTAGGAATCTAGGATAGGACAAGCTTCAAGTGTTTGCATTGCAGCCTTTAATCTCCTAATATGTATAGTTATCAGGGTTCTTTGAGATATAAACTTCCTAATATGTACTTTATAGCTACTGAAATATCGATAGGAAGTATAGGCTTCCTTCCTACATAAAACTGGAGAACTATGAAATAATAGGGGGACCATGTGCATCCTTTGTATCATCAAGGAAGTTCAAGGGCATGAAACCTCTTCTGACATCCATCTAAGTATCTGAGAATTACTTGAATCACCTCACATTCTACAATAATCCCTAAAAAAATCACATTCTAAAGCAATTGTGGTAGACTAAATGAAACTTCTGGCATGTAGCACGTAGTCATGTAGTGGATAAGTTATACTTGGTTGAATACAACGAATCTGTGCCATTGGTTGTGCTATTCGCCATTGTGTATGAAGTGCTCAAATGTGCAAAGCCTTATTCTCATCCATATCACTCCGTATGAGATGTTGAACATTTGCCATTATTGCATTTTAAGAGAGTTCTAAATATGCATGCACAAGTAGTTTCTTTCCTTAAAAGTCATCCAAGTTTCTTCCAAATTTATGCAGAACAAGTATTGCATATATAGCAAATGTTGCGGTCCGAAAGGAGGAACGTCGAAAAGGAATTGCTAAAATGCTTGTCGCAGAAGCAGAGGCGCGGGCAAGCAGTTGGGGATGCCGGTCCATGGCCTTGCATTGTGATGTAAATAACGTTGCTGCACTGCGGCTGTACAAAAGTCAAGGTTTCAAATGCATCCATGTACCGGAAGATGCTAAGTGGCCAGAACCTAAGATAGCTCAAGGAGTGCGATACAACTTCATGATGAAGCTAGTACCCAAGATTTAAGCCGTATAAGATCAGACCATAAAAATTGAGATATGTAGATACAACAGTACATAGATGCCCCAGTTACACCCTTCGCGCGTATAGCAGTTGGTGTATAGTGGAGGGTACATTGTATGTTACATAACAACTACGTATTGTTTCAAATTAGTAAGGATGTAATCATTTCTTCAGATGAACTGACCCAGAGCTCCTGACAAGTAGCCTGGAGAACAAAAGAAAAATATGACAACTCCCATACTTCTTCATTGTTGTCTTGTCATATATGTAAGTTCCCTTTTTTCTCAGCAGAGTTTATTCAGCTATGCTCATTTTCTTCTTTGTCTCAGTTTTTAACAAACAATGTTATGAAGAGTGTGCCCAGAAAGGATCAGATATTCTGAATGCAATGCCATGGTCTCCCTGTGCTGGCCCAAATACATTTCTCTGGTCAGTATCATTGAACTGCACTGTAAGTTAATGGTTCAGGTCACCTTGAGATACATGCTTTCCACATAATTTCCAGCTTCTTGATTAGTTGCTGATACAGTAATACAATGCTTGAATCCTAAACAATGCACCCTGAGACTGATGCATGTTAATAAGATCAGGGGTGGTAGTATATATGGGTTGTGTGGTCTTTATGATGTTTGGCACCAACCTAGCGACGCCCTTTCTGATATGTATGGTTGTTGGAGCATTGCTGATAATGTTTTTGTAGAGCCTGCTCTGCTGATTCCGTTGAGGAAATGAAGAGAATTTGCTGTTTGAGTGGGTGGGGTGGGGGGACAGGGAGGAGGGAGGAGGGGAGATGCAACTGAAGAACATGTCACATGGGACGCATGCATGCATTGTCCTGGAAGAAGAACCTCCCTCATCATCTCCACACCAAACAGGATAGATAGATCGACAGATCTGGGCATAATGCATGTGACTCAACAAATTTTAGCATCATTTATCTCCCATTTGCACCCAACATTATGCAATACACAACCATACACGTTGCCTTCCGGATTCAGATCAGCTAGATTTTTTTTTTTCCTAAAAGAAGGAATACTAGCACATGCATATAGCTCAATTAACAAAAATGACGGTGAAGATCAAATGTGAAAAATTGTTACTTTCTCGTCTGCGCGTAAACTCAAATTTGATTTTCTGGTTGGACAGCCTTTTAAACCGAAAATTGGATCAAAGTTTCGAATACTAATACGAGCATGGGAGCTGAGAAGTTAACAACCAGTGTTCTTCGCTTGTTTTATTTGTTCGGTCATTACTATATATAATCACGGTTGGTGTTTGTAATTCTCTTTTAGCGGTGTTTCCTCTTCGGCCGATGTAATTTTCGTCTTCTCGAAATGAGTAGTAGAGCCTTGCTTTTCTTATATATTAAAAAAAAACTACATAATCTCGGAGCAACGTAGTGGTATTTACTCTATGATTTCTTAGCGACTATAATAACTATTCTTGTAGTGTCGTTGACCGGGACCATTTGACATATCTGCTTCGATGGAAATCCCGAGGCAAAAAACAAATCTTAAAAAAATGCGAATCGATCTGCTAGTCGGTGCGCAAGACAAGAGGAGTGCTAGCTCACCGGCGACGCCCGGTGCCGGGTACAGGCTACAGGCGGTGGAGTCGCCGTGTCGGTGGCCGACGCTCCGGGCGCATCGGTGCCCGGAACATAGCATAGGTATCACCAACACCTGATGAGCTGTGCCACAAAAAATTTGTATTTATTCTGTCCAGTATTGATTTTGTGCAGTACTAGTAGTATATACTAGACCTCCGCTCCCTTCTCTCCCTTTCCCACGTCTTCCTTTTCTTAATACTCTGCCATTCGACAGCCATTGCTGTACTAGTCGTGTGTTTGGCCGACATTGTTTATCAATTTTTACGATGGTCTCAAAAAACAACGAAAAAAAGGTTAGGACAGTCGAGCCGTGGGACAGTATGTCAGTGATGGTTCGTAACGATTTTACACGGAGAGTTGTTGTATGTGCAGTAGCGCTGACAATGTTACACGAGGGTAAAGTGACGCTATATATGATATATTTTTTCTTCTTTCATTTTTCCAAAGTGGTAGAAAAAAAAACATAAAGATTGGAGATTCTCCCTTGATTTTCTTTATACGCGCATAGCATAAGCAATAGATTAATTGGCCACTTGGTCTAGGATATGGAACCTTGGTGCACATGCAGCCATCGTGGTGATCCCATGTTTTCCATTTCTTTTCCTTTTCGTTTTAAAATCATTTCTTTTTAAAGTTGATCATGCAATTCCAGATACCCCTTGACAAATACCATCACCTAATAGCCAATAATTAACTCGAGAAGTATTTTGGCAACAACGATGCAAACGGGGTATCTTAGAAGCAATACCAGCACAAGTACATGCAAAGAAAAAGGTAAGTGGTTTTAGCTTAAATGGCACTGTTGCGGACGTTTTTAACGCAAGCCGCGTCTCTCGTGGTGTATTGGCAAAAATTGCAGCTCGGCCGCAAGGAGGGACGCTTGCATGCATGCATGACACGGAGCTAGTCCAGGCGGTGGTCGTGTGGACTAGGCGTCGAGGCGTCTGGGTGATGACTGTGCGGAACTGCACACGTCGGCGGCGTGAGGCTCGTCCGAACTGCCATATTTGCAAATACTGCGCAAGAAGAGTCACATCCATAAATACATCGCGGAACCAGGGGCGGAGCTGGGCCTCGGGCCCCTGGGGCAATGGCCCGAGGCCCAGCTAAAAAACCAATTAAAAATCCTAAAGAAAATTGAAAAAAACAAAGGAAATTTGAGGTTTGGGCCAAATGCTTAATTGCCAGCCGAGGAGCTGGCAGTGCTGCTCCGCCTGCACGGAACAGTGCCATTTATGCCAAAACCTCGGAAGGTACATGCATCCATCCTTACAGATATGCATGCTTAATTCAAATACTAGACGCATGCTTCATAGATTAAATTTATGTACGTAGCACCTAGTTAAACAGGCTAGCTTTTGTTCAAGTATTGGAGTAGTAATGTAGTAGTATAGTACTCCAATTGCAGGCATACGCCGATATGTGTGATTAAGAAGTTGCAACGGCAGTCGCGACTAAACAAACACCACAAGCTTTTGTTCTGGCGTGCATCCTACGTGGCGACGGCAACAGCTTAATTGTCAGCTTGTGCCAGCGAAAAACTGCAAGCGGCACGTCGGATTCAGGGGCGATGCCAGGTCAGTCTCGGTCGCAACCACGGTAATTTAGGCGGTGAAAATACGTTTCTACAGCATCCTGGTAAATTTTTAAATTGGTTTTGAAAAATTAGTTTTACATGAATTTTATCAAATATAGAAGAAATTTGTGCCGAAATTATTTTCAAAAATTTCGGTCGATATTTTTCAACTAATTCCGACTGATTTTTATTTTAAAAATCATATTTTAATTAAAAAATTTAACCAAAATTCACTGAATTTTTTTAATTTTCGACCAAACCAGCCCTGCCACTAACTTATACCACTAACCAGCCCTACCAGTAAAATTTCGAAACTGCTTATATGAACCCTGGTCACAACTCACAAGTTAAGCAGCATAGTACAAGTACTGCTACTAACCACTAACTAAGCTAAGTATAGCACGCATGCGTCCCATGTAGTAGTGATGTAACAATACAATTTTACAATACGACACAGTATAGATGAGCATAATAAATGAAAGGAAAATAACGAAATGGACAGGTTTTTTTTTTGTGGTGCAATTGCACTAGCTAGGTGTTCCCCGTTGGCGGTTCAGCTGTGGCTGTGTGCGGTCGCCGTCTCGGCAGCCATCGGAGGAAGCCAGCGTCCAAAAGCGCTACCTAATTGCCATGACCTTCGCCGATCGAGCTCGACCAATCGGTCCTAATTAATTAAACCTAATTATTTCATCATGTTCGCGTCCTAGTCTCTGCACCTAACTTATACTGATCCACCGTGAAAGCGATGGATCAATGGCTAGCAGCTAGCTCTGCGTCGATCTCCAAATACAATATTGCACGTACCATTCTGGTATCACTTCTTGTCCAGCACCTCCCTTGCGTAGACATTGCTTGCTCATTCCCAGCGCGGACCTAGATCAAAAAATAATCGGGTCACAAGTGAGTTGTAGTGTCAAGGTATCTCTACTGGGCTGAGCGAGGGTAAATATATATAATCAGACATTGAACTACACTACTAAAAACTAAATTTTGAGTAAGATTTGACCCCCTACTTGACCCTTCTTTGGATCCACCCCCTCTCGTTCATGCAATTTATCTGATAATAATAATAAAAATCGATCGAGACCGAGCATGAGAAATTGGTGTCTCCTCGTCGTAAACAATCAATGGTTGCCATTTGGTATATCAACTAATGCTTCAAGGATTTCTCTCCATTTCCTTTCTTCAAAGGCAATGCTTGCAGCTAGCTCTGACTGCTGTGTGGGCCCTCGGCACGATAGATGCGTGCATGACAGCTCCACCTGTCAGTCACTTTGCGTCATGCATGCCTCCGTGTCAGTATTGAAGGCCTCCACGCTGCTGAAAATGGGTCGACAGTGCTCGCTCTCATGTTGTTGCACACACTCGCTGAAATGCGTGCAAATGGAGTACGTGCTTACGTGTTGTTGAATGGAGTTGCACGATTCTAAACACTTTTGTTTGAAAAGGGGAATTAAACCGCACGATTAACCCGCCAAATTGCTTTAGAATTTCAAAATCGCTAATGCAGGGTACATGTAGTTGCCTTGAATTTTGGTTTGGAAAGAACTTAAGGATGAAATCTAGAGTTGAAGTGAGGAATTTTGCATAAAAGAAGTTATCCGAAAACGACGCTATCGCATCGATTTTAGCTAGGGCATCTCTATTGATGACGATGCGAACCTAGGGGAGAGAGACAGATACTCTCACTTCCACTCTCTAATAAGTTCGATTTTAGCTAGGGTACACCCGTTTCGTACTCTTGGAAATATGTACTCTGAATATATTATACTTTTTTATCATTTTTAATGTACTTAAATACCAATTATAAGATATTCCAATGTAAATTGATTGAAAAAATTCTATTGGAACCCTTTATTTTTGTTATATACAATTTTTCATATATAAAAGAAGTATATAGACAAATTTTGTTATAAAAAATGGACTTTCATATTTTTTTATCATGAAACTTATTTTGGATTATCTTATTATTATTATTATTATTATTATTATTGTGCTTAAATAGATAAAAAAATATTATCATACGATTTAAGTGATATATAAGAAATGGAGTACGTACTCTTAAGAGTACTCTACTATTTTCCTATACCATGGCATAACTTAGCTCATATCATGGCATAACTTAGATCGCAATGACAACATCAATTATTGCGGCTAACTTGATCGTTCTGGTACTATATGCTAAGCCAAAAATCTCACTAGCTCCTTCCTTAACGAAATACGCGCAAAGCTTGTTCTGGAAAAAGAAATAAACCTCGACCCAGTTATTAATCCCTCTCGACCGTAATTGACCCACTAATCATCCATCCTCTTGAGACGCCACAAGTCCACTCGCCGACGCTCGCGGGATTCCCGCACAGAATTCCTCCCTTTTTGTACGCCCTTCAGTCCGCGCCCACTGGATTCGCGATCGACGGCGACGGTGGCAGGAAGAGACAGAAGTGAGTACTGTGATCACATGGCCGATGGATAATAAAAATACTCCACTATGCCGCTGTCACGTGCCCCTCCCCCCCTGCGCGTGAGCTGTCCCCGTTGAATCGATTCTCATTCTATTATCCCCCTTCTCTTCTGTTCTGTTCTGTTCTGTTTCCGATTCGAGATCCCCGCGTGCTGCTGCACCACCCACCCACTCTCACTCATCAGACTGCATTTTATGCAATGCAATTACCACACACGATCTCTCTCTCTCTCTCTCTCTCTCCCTGATGGGACCCAGCTGCAGCCAGAGAAGAATAACACTCCGAGTATAGTGTTGGGTGGATACCACGGCCGATTCAGGTACATCTATCTTCTATTATATTATTAAAGTGATAGAAAAAAGAAGCCACCACATTCGCTTTTAAAGGCTAAAAATTTCCACATTAATCGATGAAAAAAAGATAAACATCCACACCGTTGATTATGATGGGTCCAAATTATAACGATCTAGATTAAAAAAAGATTATATGCCAAGTACAATATAAAATAAGAGTTCATGTCAAGTACAATGTAAAAATAACTAAAATTTGGAATATAAAATAAAATAAATTTAGCAAATTAATTTTCATACGAATTTCTAAGTAAAATCAATAGGTGAACATAATTCATAATAAAAATAACAAAATTAGAAACTGGATTAGTATACAAATTCCAACAAAAAATAACTAGAATTAAGAATAAAAAATAAAATAAGCAAATTGATTTCGATATGAAATCCAAAGTAAAATAACTAATAACTGTAATTCTGAATAATTGTTTATAAAAATTAGCACTTGGGTTATTATGCAAATTCGAGTTAAAAATAAAAATAAATTTTGCAATTTGATCTCAATATGATTTCCAAAGTAAAATACATAAATAGCTAAAAATCATAACAACAAAAATAAAATTATCAATTTGATATATAAACATAATTCGGAATAAAAAGTTTAAAAATGGCAATTGGATTAGTATAAAAATTCCAACAAAAACCCTAAATAAGTAAAATTTAGATTAAAATAAAATAAATTAGTAAATTGATTTTGATATAAATTCCTAAGTAAAATTCCTATATATATATATATATATATATAATTCAAAATAAAAAAAACTTTGATTAGTATACGGATTCCAAAAAAAATACCTAGATTTTGGATTTAAAATAAAATAAGAAATTTGATTTCAATAAGAATTCCAAAATTAAACCCTAATAACTGTATTTAGAATATTTTTATATAAAAAAAATAGCAATTGGATTAGTGTACGAATTCCAACAAAAAATTATTGAAATCTGGGATAAAAATAAAAGGAAATTTGTAATTTGATTTCCATATGAAATCCAAAGTAAAATATTTAAATAACTACAATTCGAACAAAAAAATAACATTGTTAATTTTATTTACACACGAATTCCTAAATAAAATGCTAAATAAACATAACCAATAATAAAAATTAAACAAATATCGCAACTGGATTGTTATACGAATTTCAACAAAAAAAAATAACTACTATTTGGAATAAAAATAAATTAAAATTAGCAATTTTATTTTGACACAAATTACAAATTAAAATCCATAAATAAATGTAATTCGGCATAAAAATTAAACAAAAATTAAAAATCGGATCAGTATATGAATTCCAATAAAATTAAATTAAATTGGGGACAAAAAAAAAGAAAATATGAAATTCTATTTCAATACGAATTCCAAAGTAAAATATTGAATAACTAAAATTTTGAATTAATTAAATATAAATTATAATAAGGATACTACGAATGATGTGAGATGAGACCGCAAAAGAGTGCAATAACGTTGATCTGTTCTACAAGAAGATATTGATCCACAAGGAAATGAAGAGCTGAGGTAGCGGCGGCGAAGATAAGAATAATTACATGCTGCTCACCTTAGCCGTTCCACGGGATAATGTTGTGCTACTCGCTGGAGCCGCCGAAGAGAAAGGTCGGAGTCGAAAGAGCCAAGTGTTGTGACGACAAGTGCTGAGCATCAGCGTTGTTGAAGAAGTTAGTGGCCGAAGAAACTTGATGATGAGAAAGCGTTAGCAAAGAGGAGACGAAGGTTTGCATTGAAGACGAACTATCGATGATAAAGGGTTATCGCGTAGCTAGGAGCTGCCATCGTTGGTGGCACGGCGTCACTGGTGATAGCGAGAAGATTCTCCATATCATTAGATAGCGACTAAAGCAGACATACCGATATCAGTGGAGATGGGAGGTCGTCACAGTTAGTAAGGAAGCCACATCGTTGAGTTAGACAACGTCGAAGAGGAGCGACCAATATAGTAGAAGAAGACATCGAGCAAGTATAATATCGTGCATGTGTATATACATAGATACATCCAAACGAATAGAAACACGGGCGTACATAAAACAAAGGAGCAAAGAGCTCAAAGTAGAGATAGCACAACAGTAAGGAATAAGCTTGGGGCCATGTAACATCCCAAATTTCAGAGCTTTAAAAATCTTTTAAATATTGGTAGCAAGAAAATTCATCATTTGGATTTATTTGAATATTAATTTAAAAAGCTTAAATTGGACTTTAAGGACAAATTGATTTAATGTGCTTAATCCCAACATCAACAATTGTCAAAACTATTTTATTTAGATTCTATGTGCTTGGTTATATTTTATAGAATTTTCTGGAATTTTTCCAAAGTCATTTGCTATTTTCTAATTGCTATTTGCATTTTCTGATTTATTTAAAAGAAAAATCTATTTTAAATCCTTCGGAACAGTGCTGGGCCAAAGCCCAACACTATTCCAGCCCGCTCACTCCCATCCATTGGATCAAGATCGCCCCGCTTCGCCGCGTTTCGCGCCTTGCCCTCACTGGATCTCGCCGCGTGTCCCTTCAGCGATCGCGCCGCTCGCCAAGGCGTCCGCCGCGCTGCTTTCTCACCGCAGGATCTCCATCGCCGGCCGCCGCTTCACCGCTGCTGCCCGCTTGCTCGCTCGACCGTGGCCCCGCTGGCCGGGCCGCCGCGCTGCTTGCTTCACGACCCGGTGGCCCCCGCCGCCACGCCACCGTCGTCTCCTCGGGGACTCTCCCGCGCCCGACTCAGCCCTCACGCGCGCCGCCGCCGCTTCTCTCCGGATATCTCCACCCGGCTATAAAGGGCCGCCTCGCCAACCTCTTCGCCCCCGACCTTCTCCACTAAAACCCTAAGCCGCGCCCTACTGCCCTGCGCCGTTGCGCGCATTGCCGCAAGGACCAACCTCGGCCGCAACCTCGTCGCCGTGAAATCCTCCGACTCAGAGCTTCCTCGGCCGCGCAACCGACGCCTTGGGATCGCAACAACCGAGCTACACTGCGCCGTCGCCTTCGCCGAGGACGCCTCACCGCTGTTGTTGGGACCGTCCGACAACGGAGCTCGCGCCGCCACCTTCTTCGCCGCCGCCGGTGAGCCGTTGTCGCCGAGCTCGCCCGTCACCTCCAAGAGCTTCGCCCCCTTGGTAACCGTTTTGGGCTTCGCTGCCGTGAGTCGCCGCCGAACGCCGGCGAGCCCTCGGTCCCGAGCGCCGCTTCGGCCAGCAACGTCATCACCACGCCAACGCCACATCACCTCGCGGCGCTTGCGTGTCGCTTGCGTGGCGACCACTTAGGCGTCCGCGTGGCTCATCCACCGCCAAATCTCCGTGGCTCGGTGAACCCGATTCACCGTGGTAGAGCCAGCGACAAAGGGGCCCACTGCCGCTTTCTATTTAAATTTAATTCTTTTTCCGGAAATTCTCGGCTGACGCAAGCATTGCGCAATAATCCGATTTTCCTTTATAAAAATAATTCGGAAAATTCGAGAAAATCCAAATTAGGGTTTAATTGATTTTTCAATCTTCCAAAGCCCATATCTTTTGCATCCGAAGTCCAATTGAGCCCATTCAAATTTGTAAATTTATATAAAATTCAGATCTATTTAATGGTGAATTTTATTTAATTTTTGGAGTTTGTTTTGCCTCTGTTATTTATTTGTTTTGTTTCTTTTGTCTCGTTTGCGAGTAGACGTCGATACTTCGGGGAATTTTGCAGAAGAAGGAGCACCTCAAGACCAAGACCAATATCTAGATCTATTCCAAGGCAAGTTATACCTTTGATCATTTTGAACCCGCCAAAATACTTTGTTTCAATATATTGCATTCTATATCAAGTAATTATTTAAATGCTTTTGGGTGTAGTTATTAATCCAAATTGTTATGCCACCTTGTCTATTGTATGCCATGATCTTTTGTCACCCTAGGTTGATTAATCATTAGTTGGTATTATTGTAGCACCAACGTGGGTTGGTTAGATACGATTAGACTGCTTAGCCATGCCACGAGTCATCATTTCATGTGAAAGTTGCAATTATAAACTTGACTAAGTGATTATGGAACTGTGTGATGAATCTGTGTGTCTGTGTGTGCTATTACTCGTTGATGGCATGTGTTGCACTTAATCAACAGGTGGGAAAAGATTTAGACCGAGGCAAGTGGTGGATTCTGTGTGAATGGTGGAGCCGTGTGCTTATTAAACTTTGTGATTTGGGTAAATCGAAGTCTTGCCTTGGTCAATTAAGGACTTAACTTTGTGCGCCATTGAACTGGGCCTTCTTGTCGACCACATGCCTAGTATGGGTGGGCCCGACTTAGTAAGTTATGGAGTCTTGACATTGACAACTCAGTTGTATTTAAGCTATGTGATGGGTCGGAGGTGTGATATGTCACATCGCGGATTCGGTTCACGCATCCTGTCCAATGGTGTGTGTCGCTCCAAGGGTCATGTGTACAAATTGACTGGCAGAAAGCACACTAGGAGTGTCATTGTTTGAGATGAAGTCTCGAAAGGTTTTGTTGTGATCAACTCGATCCGGTTGGTTTCATCGTGTGGGTAAAGTGTACAACCTCTGCAGAGTGTTTAAACCAATCTATTCGAATAGCCGCGTCCTCGGTTATGGACATGCTCTGAATTTCACACGAGGGGTAGATTTTCATAAAACAAATGGGAAGGGTCACCGTGTGTGAGATAACTTGTTCATTGTGTGAAAGAACTTGATTAGACTATGTGTACTTTGTGAAATCAATTGTTAACTTATTATTGTCTATTTGTTTTGAATTATGCTTTCAATCTATTATTTGTATTCAATTGCAAATGTTGCATTTCGCAAAATAACCACGTAAGCCATTTCTTTGGAATAAGTCATCATGTATAAATGCATTACGTGGTATGACTTGCGAGTACGGTGTGTACTCACTCTTGCTAAACAAATCAACGTATGGAGGAGTCGTCTTTGCTTTTGAAGAAGAGTTCTCTGAAGGTTGAACGTTAGGGTCTTGATCCCATCGGTTGCTGTGGTAAATTGATGGGAGCCTCACCGAGTTTGTTTCGCTTCCGCTGCGCTTTATTTCTTTATTGTCGACCTTGCATGGCTTAATAAATGTAACACTCGACCATAAGGTCCCAACAGTTATTTGTTATTTAAATGTACTCGCTTATTCTTATATTCGTTGTATGGATGTGATATTTCATCAATGTTGATACTGTGCACTAGCGTGATCCTGGACTAGTGCGTAATACACAGAGGGTCCAGATTTGCATATTTGGGTCCCGACAGAGGTGGTATCGAGCCATACCGACCGTAGGTCTTGACCCTAGTTAGATTGGCCGTTCTTAGTGAGTCCAAAACTATTTTCAAAGCAAATATTAACTTGCAAGATTAATTGAACTCTTTAACTCATCTCATGTCTCTCTTGACTCAACTATTGCTGAAATTCTTTCTCTTCCACTGTTTTGAAGTTGTTTTCATATCCTTGTCCATCTTGGCGGATGCCTCGTCTTGAGTTATGGAGAGCGCAAGGGAGGACTTGCACCGAGCTTTGGAAGTTGCTACAAGTACTTGGAGGGTTCGATCGTCCATTGTACCGTGGCGGTGCTTGGATTGTGAACGGCCGAGATCGTGGAGTGATCTGCCATTTGACCGTCTCACGCCAGAAACACCAAGGCGAGTAAACCATTGAACATCTCACTCGAAGGAGTATTTGGATTGAAGCAATCCAGAGTCTTCACGCCTTGCCATCCCGAGGATCGCAACATTTACTCGAGAGCTTCGTGACACGCTTTTCGTTATCATCCCGCACTTCCGACGTGGATCTTGCCGCACGCTTTCCGCTCTACGGAAGGTGAAGACAACGCCACCGTCGTGCATCTCGCCCGATTCGCATTGCTCAGAGGAATCGTTGGAGTTAGCCGCCACAGAGTGGAGTGTACCTATGAGACTCTTCAGAGAGTCAAGAAAGGATCGCCATATTAGAAGAAACTCTTTATGGACGACACGATCACGACGAAGATATCAAGAGGAAGACCTGTAAGAAGGCGATGGACCGGTGAACCGAAGAGCCAAGCAGAGGCAGCAGAGCGAAGCACCAAAGAAGACTGCACGGGGACACTGCTCCTATTGCACCATCCCGGAAATCGGGATCGGTTTGCAAGGATGCCACCACTTTCGTGTCTACAAGAAAGGGAGCACCGTCAAGGTCATGGAGGCTATTTGATTGAGTAGTCTGCTCGCGTTGTTTCAAGCTTAGCCGCTTTATGTCTTGAGTCGCCCTTTAGGCGGTAGTCCGTGTGCTTAAGTTCGTCCTTATTTTTGTGTGCAAGTATGAGTGCAAAGGCCCTTAGGCATTTGTTGCAAGCCATACTATTATCTTAATCAATATAAGAGTTTCATTGAGCTTTCTTAAAATATGTTGTTGGGTTTTACCTACCCGCTTAGTTCTACAACTTATCTCGTGCTTGCCACCTTATCTAACCCTTGGAGATTCACCGGATGGTTCGGACTCGTCAAGTCTGCGCAAGTGGTTCCGATACTCGGATTAGAAGGACGGAGCACATCCCCAGGCAGTTCCACCACAAGCACCTTCATCGATCTGCGAATTTTGGAGCATTCATGACAGCTCAAACCCAGCTGATGTACACCATGATGAACCAGATGCAAGCTATGAATAACCAGAACAACAACAATCAGCATCAGAATGGAGCCCCAGTTGCTCATGGAAATAATGGATCATCCAAGTTGGCGAGTTTATGAGGACCCGTCCCACCAACCTTTTACGGACATGTCTCACCAAGAGAAGGCGATGATTGGCTCGTGTTATTGAGAGAAAGCGTTGATCACTCAATGCAGCGATCATGAAAAAGTTCTGTACGCCTCTCACCAGATGGAAGGTATTGCTGCCGAATGGTGGGAAAACTTCTGTGCAGCGCATGGAACGCCGCAAGATATTACTTAGGAAGAGTTCACAATCGCCGCCAAAGATATCATGTACCGTAAGGAATCATGGATCCAAGAAGGATGAATTCCGTGCTCTCAAGCAAGGAGGAATGTCGATGATCGATTACCTCAACAAGTTCTCACAACTTGCTCGATATCTCGCAGAAGATGTCGCCAGCGACAAGGCTCGTCGAGTCGTTTTACAAAGGATTGAACATCGGACTTCAAGTCAACTTGATCGCCCACACCTTTCACGATTTTCAAGAGTTGATCAACAAGGCCTTGATTTTAGAGGATAAGCGCAAGGAATTGGAAGATCATCGTAAGCGCAGAATGGCTCAGCAAGGAAGTCACCAACCCCAGCTGAGGGCAAGAATGATTCCACCGCAGTTTAGCCGTTTTCCACCACGACTCGCTGACCACCGCACCAACTTCAAGACCTCGCCCGCTTGCTCGTAACTTTCGCAACCCCGCACTACCAACCCCAATCCATAAGCAACCCACAGAATACAACCAGAGTTTGCTTTAACATGTCGTCAGCCAGGGCATTTCGCCAACCGATGTCCGCAGAATGGGACTATCACTCCAGTGCGCTTCAACCTTGGGAACACACCAGCCAAGACACCAGTGCAAGGCAACCCTCAAGGAACTTCTCAAGCTACGGTCAATCCGGAGGAGCACCGCCATCGCTGGTCGAGGTCGTGTCAACCACGCCACTCTAGAAGGAGCTCAAGAAGCACTGACGTTGTCTTGGGTAAGTTCCTAGTAAATTCAAGACCGCATCGCCTGCTTTGATTACGAGCTTCAGATTCGCTTGTTTCGAATTTTGCAACTAAGAACAAATTGGAAGTTATGCATCTTAAGCATACTCTGTTAGTCCAATACTGGAGCAGAGCTAAGTTCTAAAGTTGGATGTTTAGGAGCTAGACTACTCATAGTCGGAGTTGAGTTTCTAGCCAACCTAATAGTTCTAGACACTCGCACCATAGATGTCATCCTTGGTATGGATTGGTTATCCAAACATAAAGCGATTGCTAGATTGTGGCGAAGAGCCGTGACAATAGAGGATACCACAGAAAGAAAGTTGAATTTCTAGCCACCTCGAGACGTGATGGACATTTGGTAGTCAGCGATCAAGACAGCTTTGGAAGACGTACTGTAGTCGAGATTACCCGGATGTATTTCGGAAGAGTTACCAGAATGCCACCGACCGTGACATTGAGTTTGTCATCGATTTAGTGCCGAAACAGCACCAATTTCAAGAGACCCTATCGGATGCCAACGATGAACTTGTGGAAATGAAGAAGCGATAGAAGAACTCTTGGAGAAAGGTTTTGTAAGACCTAGTTCGCCGCCATGGGGAGCGCCAGCTTTGTTTGTCAAGAAGAAAGATGGAAGTATGAGAATGTGTATTGATTATCGTTCTCTCAACGAAGTCACCATCAAGAACAAGTACCCATTGCCCGAAATTGATGATTTGTTCGACCGGATGAAAGGAGCCGAGTATTCTCCAAGATCGATCTGCGATCAAAGTTACCATCGCTTGAAGATTTGTCCTAAGGATGTACCAAAGACCGCTTTCTCAACCGGTATGGACATTATGAGTTTCTAGTCATGTCTTTTGGATTGACTAATGCCCCGCCTACTTCATGAACATGATGAACAAAGTATTCATGGAATATTTGGATAAGTTCGTGGTAGTATTCATTGATGATATTTTGGTATACTCAAAGTCGAAGAAGAACATACTAACATTTGAGATTAATCCTAGAGAAGCTCGAGAGGACATCGCTTGTATGCCAAGTTCAAGAAGTGCGACTTTTGGAAGAAGAAAGTTGATTTCTCGGTCATGTGATGACAAATTAAGGAGTAGCAATTGACCGGAAAGGTTAAAGTCAGAATGAATTGGGAGCACCAAGACGGTTACTCAAATTGTAGTTTCTTGGGAATGGCGAGGATACTATCGTCGTTTCATTGAAGGATTCTCAACGATTGCCAAACCTCTTACGCAATTGTTGAAGAAAGAGAAGAAATTTATTTGGACCCCAGCTTGTGAAGAAAGTTTTCAAGAATTGAAGAAACGTCTGACTTCAGCCCCAGTGCTAGTTTTGCCGGATATTAGTAAGGATTTTGATATCTACTGTGATGTTTCGCGTCAAGGATTAGGATGTGTCCTTATGCAAGAAGGAAGAGCTGTCGCTTATGCGTCAAGGCAATTAAGACCTCATGAAGAGAACTATCCTACCCATAACTTGGAATTAGCTGCCGTAGTGCATGCTTTGAAGATTTGGCGACATTATCTCATCGGTAATCGCTGTGAAGTCTATACAGATCATAAGAGCCTGAAGTACATATTCACTCACCGCTTTGAACATGAGATGAGAAGATGGTGGAATTAATAAAGGATTATAATATTGGAATCCATTACCATCCCGGTAAGGCCAATGTAGTTGCGGATGCACCGAGTCGTAAGAGCTACCGCAATGCTCGAAGCAAAAGAGTTGTGTTGAGAACTTGGGAGGAATTCCAGAAGCTACAGCTAGAAGTTGTTCCGGAAGGATTTGTAGCCAGTTTGGAAGTGCAGTCTACTCTGGAGAAACAGATTCGTGAAGCGCAACCCAAGGATTCCGAGTTTGCTGATCTCAAGAAGAAGATGTCAGAAGGAAAATTTAAAGACTTCACCATAGATGATCGGGATATACTTGTGGATCAATGGACGATCGTGTACCGATATTGATGGATTGAGACAACCGATTCGAAGGAAGCCCATGACTCAAAGTATTCGATTCACCCCGAAGTACTAAGATGTATCGATGTTAAGAATAAGTTTTGGTGGCCAAACTTAAAGCGAGACGTCGCAGAGTTCGTTGCCTTATGCGACGTGTGTCAGAAAGTAAAGGCAGAGCATCAGAGACCAGCAGGTTTGCTACAACCGCTGAAGATACCAGAATGGAAGTGGGAAGAGATCGGTATGGATTTCATTACCGGTTTACCCAAGACTCAATCAGGTTATGACTCGATTTGGGTAATAGTGGATCGCTTGACTAAGGTTGCCCATTTCTTGCCACCAAAACCACTTACTCGAGAGACCGCTTGGAATTGTATATGACAAAAATTGTCAGTCTGCACGGTGTACCTAAGAAGATAGTGTCAGATCGAGGATCTCAATTCACCTCTCGTTTTTGGCAGAGTCTACATGAAGCCCTGGGAACTCATCTGAATTTCAGTACTGCTTATCATCCACAGACAGATGGACAGACTGAAAGAGTCAACCAGATATTAGAAGACATGTTAAGAGCCTGTGCCTTAGCTAATGCTACCAGTTGGGATAAAAGTTTACCGTATGCAGAATTCTCGTACAACAACAGTTATCAAGCCAGTTTGCAGATGTCACCATTTGAAGCTCTGTACGGTCGTGCCTGCAGAACTCCGTTGAATTGGTCAGAGACAGCTGAACGTGTAGTGTTCGGGCGGATATTCTTCAGAGGTCAAGAACAAGTTGCTATGATCAGAGAGAGGTTAAAGATAGCCCAGTCCAGGCAAAAGAGTTATGCCGATAATCGTCGTCGTGACCTCAGCTTTGAACCAGAGGATTTTGTGTATCTTCGAGTTACTCCGCTCAGAGGTGTTAAGAGATTCCACACCAAAGGGAAGCTTGCTCCAAGGTATGTGGGTCCATTCAAGGTTTTGGAACGCCGTGGAGAAGTTGCGTATCAGCTTGAGTTACGCAATCGTTAGCGAGGAGTGCATGATGTCTTTCATGTCTCTCACCAAGAAGTGTCTTCGTGTGCGGAAGAGCGGACCGTTGGAGTCAATTGAATCAAGGAAGATCTCACATACAAAGAGCAGCCTGTCAGTATTTTGGATGTCGCAGAGCGCCACACCAGAAGCAAGACCGTTCGTTTCTGCAAAGTCCAGTGGAGTAACCACTCAGAAGGAGAAGCAACGTGGGAACGTGAAGAAGAGTTAAAGCCGAGTTCCCTAGCCTTTTCTCTATTAGCCTAATCTCGGGACGAGATTCGTTTAAGGGGAGGTTTGTAACATCCCAAATTTCAGAGCTTTAAAAATCTTTTAAATATTGGTAGCAAGAAAATTCATCATTTGGATTTATTTGAATATTAATTTAAAAAGCTTAAATTGGACTTTAAGGACAAATTGATTTAATGTGCTTAATCCCAACATCAACAATTGTCAAAACTATTTTATTTAGATTCTATGTGCTTGGTTATATTTTATAGAATTTTCTGGAATTTTTCCAAAGTCATTTGCTATTTTCTAATTGCTATTTGCATTTTCTGATTTATTTAAAAGAAAAATCTATTTTAAATCCTTCGGAACAGTGCTGGGCCAAAGCCCAACACTATTCCAGCCCGCTCACTCCCATCCGTTGGATCAGCATCGCCCGGCTGCCGCCTGCGCGTTTTGCCGCCTTGCCCTCATTGATCTCCACGCGTGTCCCTTCAGCGATCGCACGCTTCGCTTCGCGTCCGCCTCGCTTGCTCTCACCGCAGATCTCCATCGCTCGGCCGCCGCTTCACCATGCCGCTCCACTTGCTCGCCGACCGGTGGCCCCGCTGGCTGGCCGCCGCGCCCGCTTGCTTCACGACCCGGCCCCGCCGCCACGCCACCGTCGTCTCCTCGGGGACTCTCCCGCGCCCGACTCGCTTCTACGCGCGCCGCCGCTTTCTCTCGGATATCTCTCCACCGGGGCTATAAAGGGCCGCCTCTGTGCCAACCTCTTCGCCTGACCTTCTCCACCAAAACCCTAAGCCGTCGCCTTCACTTCGCCGCCAGTTGCGCCGCATTGCCGCAAGGACCAACCTCGGCCGCAACCTCGTCGCCGGTGAAATCCTCCGACTCGAGCTTCCTCGGCCGCGCAGAACCGACGCCTTGGGATCGCAACAACCGAGCTACGGTGCCGCCGTCGCCGCCGCCCGAGGACGCCTCACCGCCGCTGTGCCGGGCCGTCCGACAACGGAGCTCGCGCCGCGCCACCTTCTTCGCCGCCGCCGGTGAGCCGTTGTCGCCGAGCTCGCCGTCACCTCCAAGAGCCGCGCCCCTTGGTAACCCGTTTTGGCTTCCCGGCGGCCGAAGTCGCCGCCGAACGCCGGCGAGCCTCGGTCCCAGCGCGCCGCTGCCGCAGCGTCATCGTTATCGCCACGCCACATCACCGCGGCGCTTGCGTGTCGCTTGCGTGGCGACCACTTGGCGTCCGCGTGGCTCGATCCACGGGCCGTCTCCGTGGCTCGGTGAACCCGGTTCACCGTGGTAGAGCCAGCGGCAGTGGGGCCCACTGCCGCTTTTCTATTTAAATTTAATTCTTTTCCGAAATTCTCGGTGACGCAAGCATTGCGCAATAATCCGATTTTCCTTTATAAAAATAATTCGGAAAATTCGAGAAAATCCAAATTAGGGTTTAATTGATTTTTCAATCTTCCAAAGCCCATATCTTTTGCATCCGAAGTCCAATTGAGCCCATTCAAATTTGTAAATTTATATAAAATTCAGATCTATTTAATGGTGAATTTTATTTAATTTTTGGAGTTTGTTTTGCCTCTGTTATTTATTTGTTTTGTTTCTTTTGTCTCGTTCATGAGTAGACGTCGATACTTCGGGGAATTTTGCAGAAGAAGGAGCACCTCAAGACCAAGACCAATATCTAGATCTATTCCAAGGCAAGTTATACCTTTGATCATTTTGAACCCAGTTTTCAAAATACTTTGTTTCAATATATTGCATTCTATATCAAGTAATTATTTAAATGCTTTTGGGTGTAGTTATTAATCCAAATTGTTATGCCACCTTGTCTATTGTATGCCATGATCTTTTGTCACCCTAGGTTGATTAATCATTAGTTGGTATTATTGTAGCACCAACGTGGGTTGGTTAGATACGATTAGACTGCTTAGCCATGCCACGAGTCATCATTTCATGTGAAAGTTGCAATTATAAACTTGACTAAGTGATTATGGAACTGTGTGATGAATCTGTGTGTCTTTGTGTGCTATTACTCGTTGATGGCATGTGTTGCACTTAATCAACGTGGTGGGAAAAGATTTAGACTGAGGCAAGTGGTGGATTCTGTGTGAATGGTGGAGCTGTGTGCTTATTAAACTTTGTGATTTGGGTAAAACTGGAAGTCTTGCCTTGGTCAATTAAGGACTTAACTTTGTGCGCCATTGAACTGGGCCTTACTGTACGACCACATGCCTAGTATGGGCTGGGCCTGACTTAGTAAGTTATGGAGTCTTGACATTGACAACTCGGGTTGTATTTAAGCTATGTGATGGGTGGAGGTGTGATATGTCACATCGCGGACGGTTCACGCATCCTGTCCAATGGTGTGTGTCGTTCCAAGGGTCGTGTGTACAAATTGACTGGCATAAAGCACACTAGGAGTGTCATTGTTTGAGATGAAGTCTCTGAAAGGTTTTGTTGTGATCAACTCTGATCCGGTTGGTTTCATCGTGTGGGTAAAGTGTACAACCTCTGCAGAGTGTTTAAACCAATCTATTCGAATAGCCGCGTCCTCGGTTATGGACATGCTCGGAATTTCACACGGGGTAGATTTTCATAAAACAAATGGGAAGGGTCACCGTGTGAGATAACTTGTTCAGCTGTGTGAAAGAACTTGATTAGACTATGTGTACTTTGTGAAATCAATTGTTAACTTATTATTGTCTATTTGTTTTGAATTATGCTTTCAATCTATTATTTGTATTCAATTGCAAATGTTGCATTTACGCAAAATAACCACGAAGCCATTTCTTTGGAATAAGTCATCATGTATAAATGCATTACGTGGTATGACTTATGAGTACGGTGTGTACTCACTCTTGCTAAACAAATCAACGAAGTGGAGGAGTCGTCACCGCTTTTGAAGAAGAGTTCTCGAAGGTTGAGCGTTAGGGTCTTGATCGATCGGTTGCTCGTGGTAAATTGATGGGAGCCTACCGAGTTTGTTTCGTTTCGTTGCGCTTTATTTCTTTATTGTCGACCTTGCATGGCTTAATAAATGTAACACTCGACCATAAGGTCCCAACAGTTATTTGTTATTTAAATGTACTTGTTTATTCTTATATTCGTTGTATGGATGTGATATTTCATCAATGTTGATACTGTGTGCACTAGCGTGATCCTGGACTAGTGCAGAATACACAGAGGGTCCAGATTTGCATATTTGGGTCCCGACAGGCCACCAGAGAGTGCAGAGGGTGTCCCCAGCAAGGATCAACGATATTTGCACATATGCGTGTTGATGTCACAACGGTTATTATTAAGCAGTAATTAGAAAGAAGTAGAAGATAGCTATGTGGTAGAGTATTATATTGGAAGGGGTAGCAGCTGAAAGATATCGATCAAGAATTAGCTTGCTGTTGGAGATTGAAGCAGAAAAACTGTGGTAGAGAGAAGAGATAGAAGACACACAGTTCGGTAGGGCAACCAGCGTGAAGGAAGATAAGTCCAAGGTAGGTCACCCATGGTGCATCTGTGTATACATGAGTAAGGTATTCTAATACCATGTAAACTAATAAGATAATTTATTGTATATATAATCAACGTATTGCTTGAGATTAGAAGAGGTACATGTGCATGCAAATATTTTTGAAAATAGTAACCAGTGGAGAAAAAAATAAGGGCATGCAGCTACATGATGTGGAGTGGTTAATTTATTATGCTAGAGATTTTCTTCCATCAAATCTCATACATCAGTTATGTTCCTCAAGTTGTGTTTTTTTTTCTCAAGATTCTATTGTTATTTCTAATGTTTATGATATTTAAAAATCTAAATAACCCATGAGATACATAAATACATTCTCAAACATCTAAATTATATTATTTGATATTATAAATTTTAAAACAAATTAGCTATCCCGCTAGTTTATCCTAATTGACAAGTGAGATTAGTATACGGTAAGACCGATAACCCAATTTACTAGATCCGGTGGCATGAGATACAACTAATAAAGCTACCGGTGGATACAACTAATAAAGTAGGCGATCCGAAACTAGCAACGCATCCATCGTGCCGCACGAGGGTAACATGCAGCGTTGGTTAAAAAAGAAAAAGAAAAAGACGAGTACTAAAAGTTAAGTGAGTGGCCATGTACTTGCACCCACGTTCTGCATGCATGCTCCTCCTCCTCCTCCTCCTGTGTGTTTCGTCTTCTTCTCTCTCTCTCTCTCGGCAACTCGCTGCGCCGATCCAATGGTTTCCCTTTTTCCCGTTTCCTTCCATGCTCGCCACCGTCACCACTCGCCACACGCGCGAGCTTCCCCTCTCGCGCAGTCGTCGTCGCATCCCGGCCGGCTCGTTTTGGAAACAGTTCCCGGGTCAGCTGTCTGCCTGCTCCTGCGTCGCCCAGAATGAATCAGCGGCTGGGATGCAATCTGAGAGATTGACCTTTTATGTTCTCGGTTTTTCCCCCCTTTTGAAGGAAATGGTCTCCAAGTTTTCAGTGCATTCGTATTGTCAGGGAATCAGAAAAGCCAAATAGAATTCCAGATCTCAGCTGTGGGCTGTAGCTAGTAGTTTATCCGGTCAAATTAGATCATTGGAAAATTCATGACCTGCCTCGCCCAAAAGAGCATGGTTGGATATATGAAAACTTAAAATAACAAAGGAAATTAAGACAAGACAGACAGGAAGGAAGGAAGGAAGAAAAGGTGGCCCAATTTGACAAAGCACGGTCCACATGACGTGCCTGGGTCACGCAGAGCGCAGAGGCTCGCGATCGAGTTACCTCACAAACAGGAAGCTGCAACGCGCATATTGCCTCTTCAACATTTGACAGGTCGAGAGAGGAGAAAAAAAGAGAGAGAGCATTTTGACAGAGTAACCAAGTCCGAACTGAAACAGACGAACCAGTCATTCTCATTTGCTACGTACCGATCGAGCGTTATTGGGTCAATCTCAATGCTTATATATACACACTAAAAAGACAGTGACGCCAAGATAATTACAGAGTCAAGTTAACCACTTCGCGCACGCTGTTAATCTAATCTAATCGTATCCAACGGTGACCGGGTACTCCTTTCTTTACTGCATTTTTCATGCGTTAGTCAGTCCAAGGCAAATTAATCTGGGGATCCGGTCAATGCAACGAATAGATAACTGCTACTAGTGCTACTTTGCGCTAGTGTATAATAAATATAATAGAGGGGAAGCACATGAGCACATGACATGATCACCTTTGAATTGGACTGTATCAATATTGTTGTGCTTGTGCATGCATGCGATGCGCGCTGACCAGGGGCGGGCAACATGGTGCTGAGATGGGTCAGCATCCTAGCTTGCATGCAGATGCAGAGATGCAGCAGCTAGCTTAGCTAGCGACCGGGCAACCAACACGGCGCCAGGGTGAGCCTGCAGCCACATGCTCGTCGTTCCGCGGGGCATCCATCGATCACACCACGCTCATCTCACCTCTGGAGTAGTATAATTCTAATTATATTCCCAATTCTAATTCCAATTCCAATTCCAATTCTGCCCCCTTGTTTAGGAACCATCCATCCGTCAGTGTCAAACTGATTACTATTACTCCACCACTGGGGGTTGATCCATCTGCTCCTTTTAACTTTATTCTGTTTATGTCTGATCATTCGAAAGCACAATTGGGGGGATCTAACAATTGAATTTGGGCTAGTTTGTGTTTTAGTTCCAGCCATGTGCATGCTTTCTTGTCCTGGACTTACTTCTTTCTGACTGTTATTTAACCAATTTTGTGGTTAATTTGTAGAGTGAAATTAGAGAAAGCTCTGAGCAGTTAAGATGTGGCTTATCTCACTAGTTATGATTTAACATAATTCTTTTTTTTTTTTGTTATACTCTGATACCCCTCCTTATGTGTATCAACCACCGAATCGGATCAGAGTTGTGAGATATTGTTAGTGATATGCCCGAGAGATAATTGTGTCACATCTATGTTTATGAACTTTTGAACAATATGTTATTTTGTCCCTTTAATGGAATATTATCGATGTTATAATATCGATATTATGAAATGAATATTGGGCACTCTTTGATCGAGACTATGCAAAAGGAGACACAGGGAATTTTTAGATAGGTTCAAACCTTCTCCGGAGATAATAACAACGCTATTTCTGTGTTTTTGTATTGATTGTGTTTTCAATAAGAAAAAGTCACTGAAACTAAGGCTAATGACTTATATTTGTACCGTCCTCTCCCTTTGCCCATCGGCGTTGCCCTTTATATTGATTCTGAAGGGATGGCAGTTGTTAAATGCCAGGAGGCATCTCAACGGTTAATAGATCACACACGTTGGTAGCGATTACTATCAGCGAGACATCCCCTCGCACGTTCGCCGTGTAGTCACGCCAGAGACAAAGAAACTTACATGCAGCTATGTCGGAGAGAAACAACACGTGCATAAGTACCACACATTAATAAGTGAAGTGTACAAAGTCCCTAGTTGATAAGGTCCACATGTCTGTGAGTTCTATCAACTATAGGGTGGTCGTGGTTGAGCTAGTCGTAGAAAGTATTACGAACATAAGGTGACAGTAGTAAACCTTACGATTGTAAGGTGACCGTAGTAAACCTTACGACCATAAGATGGGCGTAGAAGAGTTTACGACCACTAGGTAATCTGTAATATTCTCTTATCATTGTAAGTTCATGATAAGGGGTACCTCTGATGGTTTTATAAAGACATTGTTATCTATAATAAGCATTACCGATAAATGATTTAATTAAGGGAGCTACTAGCCCACACCATACCGTTGGGATGTATTTCCAATGGTATAGCAGTGTCATGCAGTTTCATGATTGCTTTAAAATTCCAGATTTCAAGTTCGAAGTTTCGACTAGGTTTCAATGCGTTTCGTGAAAAGTTTCAAAAAGGTTTCTGGTTACGAGTTTGATGTTTCAAGCATGTTTCAACGTGTTTTCTAAAAGTTTCAAAATGCTTTCGATGCTTTCCATGAAGTTTGAGAAAGGTTTCAAGTAATTTTCATAAAAAAATTGTAGGTTTCAAGAGGTTTCAAGAAAGTTTCAAGCATGAACGAGACAGGATGAAACTTTTGAGTTTCAAGCAAGTTTCATAAGTATTCAAAGTTTGAAAAGAATGAACCTGAAAGTTTCATGAAGTTTCAAGAAGTCTTGTGAAAACATTTAAAAAGTTTCAGGTTTAGTGAGTTTTGCGTATTTCTATTAGTTTTCAAAAGATTTCAAGAAAGTTTCAAACTCAAGTTTCAACAAATTTCATATTTTAGAACTCAAGTTTCATACAAGAAGTTTCAGCAAGTTCCATTAAGTTTCAAAAAGTCACGTGAAAACATTTTAAAAGTTTTAGGTTTCAGTGAGTTTCACGTATTTCTATAAGTTTCCAGAAGATCCCAAGAAAGTTTCAAGCCCAAGTTTCAGATTTTAGAACTCGAGTGTCAATAAGTTTCAAGCTGAGTTTCAAGAAGTTTCAGCAAGTTTCATGAAGTTAAAAAAGTCTTGTGAAAACATTTTAAAAATTTCAGGTTTCAGTGAGTTTCACGTATTTCTAGAAGTTTCCACAGGATTCTAAAAAGTTTCAACAAGTTTCAGATTTTAGAAATCAAGTTTCACACAAAAGAGTTTCAACAAGTTTCACACAAAAGAGTTTCAAGAAGTTTTAGTATGTTTCAACAAGTCTCTTGCTTGTTTCATGTTTCAAAATAAAATTCACGTATGTTTGGGCAACTTTCAAGTTTCAAAAGCAAAATCCAAGCATGTTCCAGACAGTTTCAAGCACATCTCGCAAGTTTCAAACCAAAAAAGATTCAAACAGGGGGTTTCAATTCATACGTTGGAGCGATGGTCTTATTAGCCCTGTTCACGCAAATTGACAATGTCGGCGAGCATTGATTATGCGCATTGTAGCCGACTTGTCCCTTCGGGCGCACATGCTCGTTTGCATCTTGCCCCTACACATGTCCATGTATTTTTCATATGCTCGCCGTTGCGGTCGCACACAGCCGCCACAACTCTGAGCATGATCGCCGTCAACTTCTAATGTGTCATTGTAACACCCCAGCCCAACACTGAGCCTGGAATACCACTAAACTACTCTCTAAACTAATAATTATCGACACACTATAAAATTACAGCAAGAAAAATATCAATAAACATATCCAGGGGCCACAAAAGAACATGCATAATTATGGATCAAGCGATAATAAATAAGCAAGGGGAAATATAACCAGGTAAATAATCCAAAATAGCATCAACCAATGAATCCAAATCTTTGAAACAAATAGTCTTGTCCAAAACGTTGTCCTAAACTTTATTCAACCTCTAACATGTCCTAGAGTAATCCTGCACTGAATAAAAAGGTTCTTATAGCAAATGATCATGTGATTGAAGTATGGATCTACTCCATGTGCTCTACTCGCTCTCAGTTACGGCGCCCTCGAAGATCACCTAAAAACAACAAAAGAGCAAGGGTGAGTCCACGACTCAGCAACCACATCAATATACAACGAACAATAATAAACCAACAGCATTCAATAACTTCATTATCATCACAGGTACTTCTATTAATATTATCATGCTGTTATCTTCCCTTTGTTTCACACCCATTAATATCTTATATCAATGCAACTCTAATCTACATGTCCACATGCACTTCTTTCGCGTATACCGGTATAACGTGAGTGAATGCTCGCGACAACATTCACTCTCAAACCCGTTCCTCCACAAGGATCGGGGACCTCCTCCACTCCCGTGGAGTTGTGATCATTCATGATCACCTGCTCATATGCAAAGATGCTTATGTATGAAAAATGCAAACTCCATCATATTCATCATATCCAACTTTTCCTCATGATTGTCAACAAAGATATGACCATACCATTCCATTGTTTGCAATTAAATAAAATAAAAGAACAACAATAATGGTAATAGAAGATAAAGAAAACAGTGATCAATCATTGATCGCTGTCTACCATGCACTTACCTTTACTAGTTGCGACGCACGGTTTGACTAGAAGATGGCAACAAGCACGACGCCTCTCCTACATTAAATACACAAATTTCAATACAAGCTACAGCATCAAGAATAGCAATCAATAGACATCGCTCCTACCCGTCCCCAAATATACCACGCTTCTCTGGTACCGAATAGTTATCCATTGCTGTCTTGGTACTAAAATGAACGTAACTTTTGACTCAAAAGTCCGATCACGACAAACCACCCAGTTCTGGATTCTACACAAAATTCCCCTCATTTTCTTAGATTACAAAGTCTTCTAATTAAATCATCTAACCCTCTGTTTTTAGCCCAGAAAACCGATCTGTCCGCTTCGGGACAGCGGGTCTTACTAAATTCATAACTTTTGTTTTACCCAACCAAAATTCGAGTTCCTTGATTCTACAGAACCCTTAGACAATTATCTACATCTTTCATGTAGATCAAAAACTCTAATTAGTCAAATTACTATTTTTAATCTGCAGTCTACCAAAACAGCGCCGAAAGACGACAACCACAAAGACAGCAGTCTTCCAAAATTCATAACTCGAATTATACTTGTCCGATCGACATGATTAAATATGCTATAGAAAGATATCGAAATTATCTACAATTAACTAGTAGATGATATTTTCAAAATTCGCCATTAAGATATCTGAATAAATCGTTCAACAGAACAGCAGACTAAATAGATCCAATAATCGGCCTCTCGACTAGAGACATGCCAATTCTTAATTCTAATCTCGATTCTAAAACTATAAAGAGCGAGTAGAGCACATGGAGTAGAGCACATGTGACCGCAAACTCCAAGTCACGCCTCCTCACATCAGCATAGCTTTTCTGTCTGCTCTGAGCTGCTAACAGATTCTGCCCCACTATGGCCACACGCTCAACGGTCTTCTGAATCCAGTCCGAACCCAAAATTGCCTTCTCTCCAACCGCATCCCAACAAAGTGGCGATCTGCACTTCCGCCCATAGAGAACCTCAAATGGCGCAGCTCTAATACTGGAATGGTAACTATTATTATAAGCAAACTCTGCAAGTGGCAACTGGTCCTCCCAACTACCATTCCAAGATAAAACGCAAGACCACAACATGTCCTCCAAAGTCCGAATAGTGCGCTCGATCGCCCATCATGCATGGGTGAAACGTCAGACTAAGGCGGGCTGTGTGCCCAATGCACTCTGCAGACTCTCCCGAACTTGAGACAAACTTGGCGTCCTCGTCGTAAATGATGGTCTTGGGCACACCATGCGATCTTACTATTTCACGCACATAAATAGGAGCTAGATCACTCATTTGAATTTGTCGTGCGAATAGGAATGAAGTCTTGTGACTTCTTTGAATCGATCCACCACTACCCAAATCGCATCCTTCCTCGCGGCGCATTTAGGTAACGCCACCACAAAGTCCATAGAGATATCATCCCAAGGCCACTGGGAACCTCCAAAGGTCGCAACAACCTGCAGGGGCGCTTGTGCTCGGCTTTCACTTGGCGACAAACACCACAAGAAGTCACATAGTTAGCAATATCCACCTTCATTCTTTTCCACCAAAAATTGCTTTGGATCTCGATACATCTTAGTCTCACCAGGATGAATAGTGTATGGAGTGCGATGTGCCTCCTCAAGATATCATCTTTGACCTCGCCTTTGCGGCGCGCAAAGCGGCCTTTAAACCTCAAAGCACCGTAGTCGTCCATGCTAAAATCACTCTCTTTGCCCTCATCCAGACGCTTCCTAACCTCCTGTAATAACCGGTCACTCTGTTGTGCTTCCCGCACACGGTCTGGAATAGCTGACTCAAGAATCAACTGTGTCTCAACATGTGTTGTGCCCGCATAACAATAAGATATTCCCATGCGATCAAAATCAGCAATGAGGCAATCTAGAGTAGCGGGAGTCGCCTTGCGACTAAGAGCATCGACAACAACATTGGCCTTGCTCGGATGATCTTGAATAGTAAGATCATAGTCCTTGATCAACTCCAACCACCTCCTTTGCCTCAAATTCAGATCCTTCTGAGTGAAGATATATTTGAGACTCTTGTGATCTGTGAAAATATCACAAGGCTCACCGTATAGATAATGCCTCCAAATCTTGAGAGCAAAGACAACCGCAGCCAACTCCAAGTCATGAGTGGGATAATTCTGCTCGTGCTTCTTTAACTGTCTCGACGCATAAGCAATCACCTTACCGTCTTGCATGAGAACACAGCCAAGACCCACTCGAGATGCATCTGAAAAGACTGTGAATCGCTTTCCTGGCTCGGGAAGAGTGAGAATAGGAGAGGTCACCAACCTCTCTTTCAAAGTGCAAAAACTGCGCTCACACTCATCAGTCCACAGGAATCTCATACCTTTCTGAGTAAGTTGAGATATCGGTTTGGCGATGATAGAGAAATCCTGCACAAAACGCCGATAATAACCAGCCAAGCCCAAGAAACTCCTCACCTCCTTCACACTAGTCGGCCTCTTCCAATCCACCACTGTAGAGACCTTGCTAGGATCAACAGCAATGCCTTGAGGATTTATCACATGACCCAGAAAACTCACTTCTGAAATCCAGAACTCACACTTCTTCAACTTAGCATAGAACTTGTGCTCTTTCAAAGTCTCTAAAACCAACCTCAAATGACGCTCATGATCCTCATTGGTCTTGGAATAGATAAGAATATCATCAATGAACACCACCACGAAGTCATCTAGATACTCGTGTAACATGTTGTTCATAGTCTCCATAAAAATGGCAGGTGCATTAGTCAATCCGAAAGACATAACTTTATACTCATAATGCCCATACCTGGTGGAGAAACCAGTCTTCTCTACATCCTGCTCACGCACACGGATTTGATTATACCCTGACTGGAGATCGATCTTGGAGAATACTTGAGCTCCATTTAACCGATCAAACAAGTCCTCAATGCGGGGTAATGAATATTTGTTCTTGATTGTGACTCCATTAAGCGCACGATAATCAACACACATACGCCAACTCCCATCCTTCTTCTCTGTGAATAGAACAGGAGCTCCCCACGGCGATACGCTACGCCTGATCAAACCTTTAGCTAACAAATCATCCAATTGCTTCTTCAACTCGTCCTGAAACGGACGTGCTAGTCGATATGGAGACATCGAGATGGGACGAGTACCTGGAACAAGATCAATGCGAAACTCCACGTCTCGCGCAGGTGGCAAGCCCGGAAGCTCAGCTGGGAACACGTCTGGGTAATCACTAACCACTGGAATCTCCTCAATCTGCGAAGCCACACTCGGTTTCTCAGCAAGAGCTAAAAGAAGCCCAGTTTTCACTGCGCGCTGACCCGGGAAAAGTCCGACCAACATCGAAAGAGAGCGCGGAGGCGCACTCCCCTGAAAGGTCAAAGTGTCCCCAGACGGGGTCTGCACAGAGATTGTTCTACAGATTCAGGATATCACGGCTCGATAAGAGTGCAACCAATCCATACCCAAGATAACGTCGAACGACTCCATTTGAATAACTATCAGATTCGCCGTGAACTTCTCTCCATCAATGACAATAGAACACCCAGGACAAACAAGAGAGCTCGCAATAATTCCCCGGAGAGCTAACTAACACCGATCGAGAAATCCATCAGCATACTCAAGTTCGCTCTCCTAGCAAACGCCGTCGAGACAAACGAAAAGGTAGCCCCGAATCAAAAGGACTAAAGCATCAAACGAATCCACAAGCAAAGTACTGCCACCACGTCAGACGACCCGCGGACTCATTGTGGGCATGGCGTACACTCGAGTGGCGCCATGGCGAAAAGAAGACGACTGGGCGGCGAGAGCCCGACAATCTGGCCGTGGCGATGCGTAAAGCCGGTCGTGCAACCCGGCGGTGCGAAGGTGGCGGTACCGATGAGTACCCTCTTGAGGCGCCCAAGTGAAGGAAGTGGCGGTGCGGGGAGCGATCATCATCTGAAAGATCCTCGGCAGGACCCATCAAGAAGAAGATGGCACAGCTCCCACTTGATCACGCTTAGCGGGTTCTCGCGACACACCGCTCCTTGTGACCCGTCGGCCACACCGACGGCAATCTCCGTCCCAAGAGCACTCGAGCGGTGTCCATCACCGCACTTAAAGCAAAGCATGCCCCGCCTCGACAAGACGAAGAGCCGAGTACACGCAAAGGACGAGGCGCCAAGAAGAAAACGGCCTCGATCGCTTAGACTTGAAGGATGCGGTCCTCCTTGAATTTCTTGCCATGTGTCCACTCCGGGCCCACATGTGCCATGCGCCATATGCCCGTGTTCTGCCCCGCACGCGCGTCGGCAAGTTGATGCTCGATACCATCCGTAACACCGACCCAAATTCTACCGAATGCCCACCACCGTGGGCGGATCACGCACACATAGCACCTCACTTACACTTTCATCTTCGCCGTGTAAAAGGGTTAACCCGGAGGTGCTACGTTTGGATCAACAGCATTATATACTACTACAACTCACTTGAGACAAGCAATGTGGGACTAATCCCACCACACAACTCCTCATGGGCCACATGGGCCACACTACGAGCAGGCCGGGGTATTACAGTCATGCCACCCACGTGCCTGCTGGGAGCCGCTCATCGTCTCTCTTGACCGCAACTACTCGTGGGACGCCACAATTACACACCCATTTATGGGCACTCGTCGTGCACCACGGTGGCCTCCACCCAGCCAACTACTCACTAGCCACCGTTGTGTATGTATGAGAGACACATAGAGAGAGAGAGAGATGAAGGAGATGAGATGTTGTTAGATGAGGCTAAGGCAGATAAATGATTGGATGGGAATAGTCTGGTTTGGATATAAATGAGGATTATGTGGAAACGTCAGACGGTGCACGAGGATCCTATTGGGAGGATCTGAGCACGTGGAGCTGTACCGTCGTTTTATAGTAGAACACTATAGTGTTCTCTAGTTTTTCTCTTTAATTAATTGATGATTATTATATCATTGTCAAATATCATTTATATTGATTGACAAGTATGTGACTTGTTTGTAAAACTCTCTATTTTATGTTTATGATGTCATTCTAAACATCCATATTCTTATGTCATCATGTAGGACACTTACACTACAAGAAAACCCCTCCATAGAAACATTTTTCTAGAGGTGTTTTTAAATTTATCTCTAAAATAAAAGGTTATATAGTTTAGATGTGCTTTTTAGAGGCACTTTTAAAAATGCCCCAAAATTTTGTATACTAGAGGCAGTTTTGAGACGTTTTCAAGACACATACATAACTTTATTTTGTAGAGATGTTTTTGAGACGTTCTCTAATTCACGAAAATTTTGTATACTAGAGGCAGTTTTGAGACGTTTTCAAGACACATACATAACTTTATTTTGTAGAGATGTTTTTGAGACGTTCTCTAATTCACGTGATGGTTATCTTGTGTAAAGACATTTTTAGACGCTTTCCAACTCTCTAGAGGTATTTTTTGTGGTTGATATGTGTTAAAAGAACTACATAATAATAGTACAATACACAACTAAACACGTGAGGTTTTGAGGTTGAAGTGGCTACTGGCTAGTGTGATAAGTCTAAGAGAAGTATTTCACATAAGGTCTTGAGTTCGAGTACCAACATTTGCAAGAGTGCACAAATTTTTAATATTTTTATTTGTTGAGGCATGGTGCAACGTCTCTACATTACGCCGCGTATCTCGTAGAAAATGCTTGAAAAACACTACTTCTGTCATGAGAATGCGTTTATGAGGTGTGTTTGAAAACACCTCCACACCTACCTAAGGGTGGGAAAAAACGTCTCTACTCCACAAAGAAATTGCCTCTATGAGCTAGTTTTGTTGTAGTGTTATGATTTATGGATTATCACATGTATTGATTGATGATCATGTTAATGGATCAGACATATGAGATATCAAATCAATAATGTGGACATATGTTGGAGAACATAGTGCTGGATTGATGCGCCTTGAGACACTATGGGAATTGTTATATTCTTAAGTATTATCAGTTAGTCCCATACATAGTATATGTGAGATCCTTAGACCTGAGGTTGTCATGGCTTCCTGGTTTACATGGTAGAAATTTTTATTGCGCACTAGTGTAGCGTACCCGTATCCTAACAGATACGACACGAGTCTGCACGATATCAAGAATGAAGTACATGAATCTTGTAGAGAGAACCAAAGTAACGGCGACAGAGCAACCACAATGAGTGAAAAAGAATTGATGAAGCCAACTGCAAATTCCTTAAGCACGACCTCAAAAGAGTAAAAGGGATTGTCGCTCTCTCACAACCCTCTCGAACCTTTTAGGACACTCAAATCTTTACTCTATACAAAAATATAGTGCTAAGGAATAACTTAGCCTATAATCTTCTCGTGCCCTCTAGTTTGGATGAATTCCTCTTGGTTAGCTTGCTTGGGTTCTCTATGACCACACCTTATGAATTTATATAGTCCCCTAGTGCTTCTCCAAAGTGCAGTACGAATTCTAATTTAAAGAGGAGTGAGAATCATAATCCTATTAGTATTCATGTAGGAATTCATGTAGCACACATCTCTAAGTCTTAAAGGAATATGATATGAGATTTTTTATATTAATTAGCCATTTTTTACTTTTATTTTAAAGTTAACCCGCGAACTTTATTTCCAATTCTGATCTCTCCTGTGGCGTGACAAAACAACACTGTCACACCAGCCCGTATTTGGGCAAACTCTTGTCATGCCACCGGTCAGTGTTATTTGGTCACGCCACCACCAATGACGTAATAAAAAATGCTATTTTAGCGGACTTATCCTATAGCGTGATAAAAACCGTCTGTGATGTACTTTTCTGTAGTAGTGGACGGTGGTGTCATTTTTAAAATTTTTAGTTGTTCACGGTGCTATTTCGCAGTCGAACTCGATTTAAATGTTATTTATCTAGATACCAACTACAGGAGTGCTAGTGTGCTATGGAGCTAATTTTCCCAATTATACTCTCGGTTGATTCCATTTCATTATCTACCCAGAGTGCTCTTACTTAGACGGGAGAATCTTCCTTCCGGCGATCCATCAGTCAGAGACTAAAATTTGAGTAGCACTCTACATACTGCATTTGAATGATTGGCCTGCTGTAGCTTTTATTTGTTAAACTGCACAGCAGTACAGCACAAGGGGCATGTTCAGCGATCATAATTCGCTCCCCCTAGGGATCGATGCACGCCGGGACATTGTATATCCCAGAATTGTCAGAGATCGGGTGCCCTTTGTCGTTTGTCATGCTGACTATTACTCCCTACAGCTGCTGGCTGCTGCATCTCGCGAATGCAATCCAATCTAGTAATTACCTGGCTAAGCAGAGCAGAGCAGAGCAGAGCAGAGCAGCGCAGCAATACAGCTCTGAGTCCACACCACAGCTCCCCTTGACAGAGCAGCCCAAAGGGAAGGATGCATGTGTCCACTGTCCATGCGAAACCGTACTACATGTTTGTTCGCTACTAACGCTAGCTACACACCAAACGAGTAGTTAGCGATTCGTGCGAGCTGCGAACTGGTCCCGTAAGCTGGTGAGGCTAGCCAGGCTCGCTCGCAACTAACCATAATTAATCCCTGTCTGCCCGGAACGCACACAGGGACGATGCTGGAGCTTGCGACTCGCATCGTACTGCCAATCGTGTACTGCTCTGCTGGTACAGTTAGCTAGCTAGCTTCGTTTTGATGGATCATTTCACTTCATGTACGCAAGAGAGGCGATGGTGCGTGCAAGAAATCAAGGAAAGGAGCTAGAGGGGAATCAATCGATCGTTGCTTGCTAGCAGCGCAAGTGACGGATTGGACGAGAGGGAAGTGGCGGTTGGATCGATGAGGTAACAAGGGACGGAGACACGTACGCACGCACGCACGCATGAATGATCCGACACCAACAAATTGAGGCCGTACCTAGCCACCGAGCAGCGCGCAGCACGAAACGCCCGCTCGCTTGATTTGCCCCACCACACTGGCCATCGACGGGTTGGTGCCGCCTGATGTTAACTAGCTAAGCGCGCGATCTCACCGCGATCTGCCCAGTTTGCTAGGCAAAAATCGCATGCACAGCGCTCCCTAGCTGTTGCACGCTGTTCAGGCTGTAAGCTAGCTTCGGTCCCGTCGGTGCCCAACATGTCACACACGCATCCCTGCTGCTTCCGCAGCAAAAAAAAAAGTCATGATTATTAGGCTCAACTTAAGCCTGCTGGCGATCGAAAACGGCAGCGGCAACCGCAACTACTGAAAAAACACCGCGTCTTTTTTTTTTTTTTAAAAAAAGGGTTCGTGATGTATACTTGATCGTGCCTTTTTTTATGCCGCCGTGGACTGGCCTGCCGCTCTGGCTGGCTATGGGTAGCGACTATAGCGAGCTGAGTGAGTGAAAGGGAGAGTAAAGTTGAAGGCATGGATGCAAGGAGTGCAACCCAAGTTAGTTATGCAAAGGCAGAGGAGGAGGGGGGGAAAGGGAAACTAAAAAAAGGGTGAGTAGAGTAGAGTAGTGGAGTGGGTCCGTCATATGATTTGCGGGCGGGCAGTGAGGCCCGAACAACCGTCGGTTGTGCGGTCACTTTACTCTCTCGGTCTGACCCTTTCCTCTTTTCTTAATCTTCCATCACATTTAATCCCTAGTTTTCGTGCGATTTTTCCACCCGCAGCAGCTAGTGATCATTAATCGCATGTGCAGGACAAGTTTTATGCAATCGCTCATGTGCTGTGGGTGGCAATTTGTCCGGGTAAGATTACATTAGGAGCGGCCTTAACTTAAAACTAATGGAGTATTAGTACTAGCTTAAGTTTTCTACTGCTCCTATGCTAGTAGCAATTGTACGGGGTGGAGTAAGTTCGGTAAAGATCGATCACTCGATCGAATCGTGCATGCCTTGATGGGTTGGGCAAGACTACACCAGAACAGAAGCGGGGTTAGGCAAGGAAGCAACACTGCCTACAAGCAGACAAGAGAAACTGAGCTGAGTTAGATAGGTTTTGAATCCATTGTCCATGCGTCGTCTTTGGTCCGAGAAAACGAGCGCGAAATTGGGTTCGCGTCCTTCTCAATCAGGGAGGCGATTCCGCAGCGTCCCAAGCCGGCCGAGACACGGCCCGCCTCTGCCTCGCGCGCTCGCGGTATCGCATTCGTACGCTGCTACCGTTTGCACAACGGGTACAGAATACGAGTCAGCCTCCACGCGCAGCAGCAAGGCGCGCGCGCGCGCGTGCGAGCCCGCCCGGTCAATGCGCGGACGCGGTCGCGGCCGCGCTGATGCCGATTTTTAGGCGGCCGCGCTGGTGCCGTGGAGCTGCCACTAACCGCGACGCGTCTGGATGGTAGTAGTGTAGCGTTCCAGTAGAGAGAGAGAAAAAATCCAAGCTGGTGTTTTTATTTTCTTCTCTAGAGTATTTGTTCGTGGGTTGAGAAAAGAGAAAAGAGGGGGAGAGGAGAGAGAAAGAGGGAGGAAGCTTCAACGTCACGACAGGAAAGGAGGGGGAGGACAGCTAGCGGTGAGGGAGGAAGGCTCACCTACCGTCCTCTGATCCCCCCCCTCTCTCTTTCTCCATCTTCCTGTAGCACTTACTGCTAGTGCCCAGCTGTGGTTGGTTGCTGGTGCTAATTACCACTAATCGCGACCGTAATTGTAATTTGGTGGAGGAGCAGTACTAATCGGTCAAGTAAATAGCAGCCGCCGCCGCTCTCTCCCTCCCTCCCTCTCCTCCCATTGCGCGCTCACAAGTCGGTCGTGGATCTCCACTCCATTGCTTGCTTCATTCAACCTGCCTCTGCCTGCCTGTCCTCCAAAGTTCAAAACCCAAGAGCTAGCCCTACAAGCCCCGGACTCACACGCACAAAAAACCTTTTTTTTATTTCCTCTTTCTCCTCCTCCTCCTCCTCGTTAAAGCTGTAGTTTGTTTACCTTCCCTCACGTTCTCCACCCATATTTAATCTCCACACCCCTCCATTATTTTTTCCCCTCTTGAGCTCTGCCTGCCTGTATAATATACTCGTCCCAGTCGTGTTCTGTCCTGTGCTTCCTCCTCCTAGCTGCTGGAATTGAATTCCACCGACCCACGCACCTCTCACCCTTTCTATTTACCTCCACCTATATAGCTCTCCATAATTCCACCCCTCTCCCTCTCTCTCCTAGGAGTACAGTGCAGTGCTCTCCATATAATTGGAGTGGTTCAAGGCAGGCAGCAACTTTCTTCTTCCTTTCCCTCTTGGTGCCAGGCCAACCCAACACAACCATGCAGGAGTACTAGATAGACAGAGTTGGCTCCCAGCTGTTCCTTATTTACATACGCATTCAAGTAGCTCCCTTCTTGATCGGCATCAGCAGCTAAGCTAGGTAGAAAGCAAAAGGAGCTATTTTTGTGTGCACCAATCGAGCCAAGGAGAAACCTTCAGCCAGCCGGTGATCGATTGCAGGAAACAGAGCAATTCACAGGTGAGTCAATCGGCGACGGTGCATATGTTCCCATTCCCTCCCACTCCCATTTGTCTGTTCCTCTCTCTCTCTCTCTAAAAAATCCCAGTTGTCTGTTCAAATTAGCCATTTCTTCCTATCCAAAATGGCAAGAAATGGTCAAGAACAGAAGAAGCCCGTCACAATTTTTCGTTTCTTCTGGCCATTTTTGCATTTCCGGTTGCCATTTTTTTCCTTCTCAAGACCAATTGCCATTTTTAGCAGCGCCCTGGCACGCGGCCATGACCAATCCATTATAAGCACGCCCTATTCGCATAATTACACCCATTAACAGTTAGTTCGTTCGTCCATTCACTCATTCATCTTCCCGGAAAGAAGAGGAGGAGAGGGGAGCCTCCAGTTTGGAATCTTTCCCAGTTTGAAGGTTTCCAATCCGATGACTCGTGAGGTTTGAGAAGGGAAGCTTCCGGCTACAACGTCATGGCGTGCTATTAGACGGATAGATACGTCCGAGTTGGGACGGGTGAACGGATGGGATGCCCAGGGTCACACGGTATTTCCAACTGAATATTTTTGCGTCCCGTAAGCTTTTACAGATATACCCACCCTCCTCCAGCCAGCCTGGATTCTCTGGAAGCATAGAGGGGGACAGACGGAGAGGAAATGTGCAGATTTGGAGTGAAAATGCGTAGGCAGTAGTAAAACCAGAGAGCTTCCCGCCATTTACTGCCACGCCAAGATCCGGTGCATGATCCGTTCCTAGTAACGTGGTAGGGTCAGCGTAATGGAATTCCTCGGTGGTTTCACCCGAGGACTTGGAATTAATTCGCTGCTTTACCGAGGGGGCTGGCTGCTTCGATTCGAAGCGGCCATGTGGCGCGCCAGTGACGCGTCCTGGCCAATGGCGCGCCCCCACGTCAGCGCGTTCTTTTTTGACAAATTCCTTGTGCTGGCCGCTTTGACTTTTACACCACCTCCACCTCCACCTCCTTGGTGGTGAATCAATCAACCAACCAACCGGCGTGACTCTGAATTTTCTTTTCTTTTGCTGTACTGTACGCCACCTGTACGCTATGCGTTGCGTTGCTACACTTGCTTCAGAATAAAGACAGCGAGAAAAATCCATCGGCCCGTCACATGGCGCGTGGGACCCGCCCGGCCCGCATCATCATGCACCGCGTACATATGGAGCCCGCCCTGCCGTCACTTTGAATAATTTTAAAAAAACTCTCTCTCTCTCTCTCTCTCTCCCCATTTATTTACAGCTCGGAAGAGATTGTATTTCCAGATTAGTAACGTCTCGTCTCATCATCCAATCATAGGAATACTGCTACATTTGTGTAGCCAAACAACACAACTCCATCCGATCCATGTATGCAACGGAAGTATATCTTTGGAATTAATAAATAGTAGGTGAATAATCGGTGTTGTCTTAATTTGCTTCCATTTTATCGCGGATGCCGATTGATGCATGCATATCCAAACACGATCTGGCACGAGCGTTAATCCGGCGTTCCTTGCGTGTATTTATATGCGTGTGTATGTGGGCGCAGGCGAGAGATTGCCAAGAAGCAGCGAGAAGCAATGGCGAGCGGCGGATTCATGGAGGAGATGATGAGGGAGCAGAGCCTCCTGGAGGCGACGTGCGGCGACCTCTTCGACCACATCGACGACCTGCTCGACTTCCCCAAGGAGGACTCCGCCGACGACGTGCTCCTCCTCGACGCGCCCGCGCCCGGCAGCCCGCTCTCCGCGCGCATCATCGACGTCGGCCACGGCAAGCCGGCGCCCCGCCGCTGGTGGCGCCGCCCCCCGCGCAGGGCGACGCGGCGTTCTTCGACGCGCAGGGCGCGCTCGGGGCGGAGGCGTTCGACGGCAAGAACGGCCACATTGGCTCGGTGAGTCCCCGACTTCCTTCCCTCCCTGTGCTGCCGTTTGGTTGGGTGGCTGCGCGTACGGCTGATTTTAAGGTGGAACTTGGCCGAATCCCACGAATCGCTCGGCCTGTTTCGATCGCCCGCGGGTGCGTGCGATGCGATGCGACCACCACTCCCCTAGCCCTGCTGGCAAATTGCATTGCCCCTGTCGGTCGTGCGATGCAACGCAAGCCCAATGATTATTATTTTTAATTATCTTTTTTTAATAAAAAGAAAGAAGTCTTCCTCCCAGTTCAAAACAGCTGGGCGCCGCCAATTAAGCAGCGACGAGCGAGCGCACCGCGCACAACACAAAGAAGCACACGTATCAGTCACAAGGCGACTTCACCACCTGCTGTCTGTGCCTGCGTGCGAGCCAGCGAGAATAATCAGATCGATCCCCACCGTGTGCCTGTGCCGGCCGTGTGAACGGTTGGGGTGGTTGGGTCATGGGTGGATCGTGCAGTGCCAGTAGTGCGGGAGGCGTCGGTGGACGTCGTGCTACAGAATTGTACTGTTCCTCGGGGCCCATGGCTTCCGGTGGTTAGCCAGCCCAACAACTAAACTTGTGTCTGTGTGGTACTATATATACACTACTGGTCCTGGCGGTAACTTTCTCCCAACGCTTTAAGCAACCAAAATTAAACCACGGGGCCCTGACCGTTCTCCTCTCTCAGTCACATCCCCTGCACTGCAGATGATGTCATGGTAGCAGCGGGCCAGCGGCTACTGAACTAACGACCGGCCACCTCTAGTTGTTGTTGTTGTACTGGAAGAATATTTTATCTGATCTGAAGTGGCAATGGTTCTTTGCTGGCTTGCAGTGTGATGAGCTGGACATGGACATGGCGCAGCTGGAGTGGCTGTCGGGGCTCTTCGACGACACCTCCATCCCGCACGAGCCCGCCTTCCCGGGCGCCAGCTGCCCCGCGCCGATCAAGGCCTCCGCGCTGGCCGCCAACGCCGGCGTCGTGCTGCCGGACAAGATGGAGGACGCGCTCTTTCGCAGCTCCAGCCCCATCTCCGTCCTCGAGCACAACAGCTTCAACGTCGCCAATAACGGGGGTTCCTCGTCGGCGTCCTCCTCCTCGTCGGCGTCCTCCTCCTCGGAGTCCTTCTCCGGGAGCGGCCGAGCGTGGTCGGCGCCCGTGTCTCCGCGCCCTGACCCGCCGGTCTTGGTCATCCCGGCGCGCGCGCGCAGCAAGCGGTCCCGCCCGTCCACGTTCACCGCCGCCCGCGCCGCTGCGCCTGCCGAGGAGACCACCATCCTCGTGCCGACGCCAATGTACTCGTCCACCTCCTCGCACTCGGATCCCGAGAGCATTGCCGAGTCCAACCCACACCCGCCGCCCATGAAGAAGAAGAAGGCCAAGAAGCCGCCGGTCCCTGCCGTGGCATCCGATGCTGACGCTGAGGCCGACGCCGACGCCGACTACGAGGAAGGCGGTGCACACGCGCTCCCGCCGGGCGCCGTGCGGAGGTGCACGCATTGCCAGATCGAGAAGACGCCGCAGTGGCGCGCGGGGCCTCTGGGGCCCAAGACGCTCTGCAACGCCTGCGGCGTGCGCTACAAGTCCGGCCGCCTCTTCCCGGAGTACCGTCCCGCGGCCAGCCCCACCTTTGTGCCGTCCATCCATTCCAATTCCCACAAGAAGGTGGTCGAGATGCGCCAGAAGGTTGTCCGGAACGGCGACCCGTCCTGCGACCTCCTGCAGTACATCCGCCGCCGGGATTGATCTCCCGGCGGCGACATGCGTCGTCGTCGGATGGTCGGTCTCGTCTCCCTTAGCTATATATGTATACATGTTAGTATGCATGCATGCTTGCTTCAGTTAGTCAGTCATCGTCGTCGTCATCACCACTATGGACATGGACAGTATCATCCATCATCGCCCTGCATTGGTTTATGTCAGCATCCATCCATCCATCACCGGTCATCCTGGCGTTAGTTCACTAGGGCTTTTCTTTTGGGCTTATTTTCTCTTCTTTTTTTGCCTATTGATTAATTGGTTCCCCCTAAAATGATTTTTTGTTTGTATAGAGGAGGGTGAGGAGGGCAGGAGAAATAGATGAATCACAGCGGTTGTTGCATTGCAGTTGCAGTCGCTTGCAAATTAGGTAGGTCAGGTGAGGAGGAGAGCTAAACCAGCAGCAGAGGGAGACAGATTTAGTGAGGAAACTCTGCAGCTAGTCAGTCAATTAGAGAAAAAGGGTGGTGTTTTGAAGGAAGTGTGAGAAGGGGAAGAGGAGTTTGTTGGTTTGCTAATTAGAAATCTCTGTCTCAAGTAGCTATCAGGAGGTGAAGGAGGGGGACATCCATCAAATAGGTTATATTGGAGCTTGGTGTACTGAACTCTGAAAATTCTTTTTGCAGTTCGTCTATGTTTAGGGATTCATAAGTGCTATTTGGTTTCTGTACTAGTATTACCTTTAGCCATTAATTATATTCCCCTTTTGTTTTCTCCTGCCTTTGTTGCCTCTATACAAGTTGTGATCATCCTATTTGAGGAATTATAATCCTTAAGCTCATCTTCACTTGTTTGTTGTGCGTGTTACCTTTGCTAACAACTATGCATCAACACTGACTACTGACCGGTGACGATCAACTTTGCGGCTCCTGCAAGACACGTAATAATGCGCTGGACTACTGACTGAGCACATGAACATTGCTGCTTCTGTCATGACTCATGAAGAATATGATTCACCTACTAATGTGCCGATCAGTACAATAAAAAGACAAAACACACATAATGCAAACTGATGCTGACAAATGAGGAGGAAATACAGAACTGAATAGAGATCATCTTCTGTTCCATGGTGCAGGTGTTCATAGGACACCACCAATTGAAGCCAATCTTATATGAACGGGCACTCCTGGAGCACACTCATATGTGGCCTGTCCACTATGATGACTACGAGCATTCCCCCTGCTCCGTCCCAGATAGACAGATAGGCAGATCGTGAGCATTCATACATTGATCAGGTGTTCTAGTTCTACAACTTATCAGTGCATAGATCAACAACGTCCATGCCGTAAGAGAATTGGTCACATCTTGCAGCTATCCAGGCCATAATAAGGGATTTGGTTTTGAGTCTTCTACAGGGTGGAGTTATCAGTGTTTTCGTGATAAGGCTCGGCTGCTTGAGGAATCAAAGGAGGGAGTTTTTGGCACTGTTTTGTTTCCTGACGAAATAACCAAAAAAAAAAAAGTTTCTCTGAACGAATTAGCAAAAATGTCGCCGATGCCGTGCTCAAAATCCACCGGAGGTGAGCTATCGCGGCCAGGTGCGCGGTAGGCAAAAAAACTCTCAAAGGAAGTAGAGAGGACTAATGAAACAAAGATAGGAGCAACTCCTCTTTAGATAATGGGCTGCGGCCTGCTAGAAGTAGGGAGCCTGTCAAAGCAAGCGTGAAACATAAAAACATAGGCCTGCTGGGTGAAAAATGGTAGCAGAATGCCATCGGTTCTTCACAAATCACAAGCAGCTCCTCTGCGTTATTCTCTACAAACTCAGGGTGAAATCCCCAGTCCTATTTTTACAAATGAAATTGAAACAATCTCTCCATTATTAATTTTCTCTGAAAGAAAAAAAGAGAGAGATTTGAACAGCTCTTCTCAGTGTTAAGAGTACTATTTCCAAGCTGAATGCTATGGAAAGAGCACCATCCCATTGCTGATCATAGCTGCGTTTGGTAGACAGGTATAATAAAACCATAACATCACATGGAGCAGCACCGGATTCTAGTAGTACATTGCGTTAGCACCACCATCCCAAGATTCTCTAACTATTAATCATCATACAAGATACAACTAACACCATGGGCATAAGAGGTGAGGAATTGGAGACTACACACAGCTAGAGCATGCCTTATTGGGTTGTTGCATTTTCCATGAATCTGTACTCAAATCAAGAATGACAATAAAGACAAGCCACTTTAGGCTACATCTTTATACACCATCGATCCCACGCAGGGCAAAAACGCGCTCCACCTCCACCCATTTTCAGTGCTAAATGGAGTACAAAAGAAAACGAAATAACAAAATCACAGCTAAGTACAAGTACATTGTAAAGGGAAGATCACGAGGAAATTAAAGAATAGATCATGTGCAGTAGTGTGCAGCTCGAATGAGAAACATATGGAGATTAGCATGCGTGCAACGCAGCCCGTAGCAGCTACCTCTGGATCACAAATCAGAATACGGTGCAGTTTCTGGGCAAGCCGGTGACGTGATCGACGGCGACGAGCTGCGTGGCGCCGCAGCTGATGACGTCCTGGCCGAGCTTGGCGCCGGCGGCCTTGAGCCCCTTCATGGACACCGCCTGGTTGAAGAGGTTGAGCACGGGCAGCTTGGACGCCGGCGGCATCTTGCCCGCGGGCAGCAGCCGCGCGAAGTCGTCGGCGACGAGCGGCACCTCGAAGTCCGTCTTGTCGTGCTTGACGACGTTCTCCTTGGCGCTGATGTGCGCGCCGGGCTCCATGTGGTTGGTGGAGAAGCTGGTCTGGTTGGGGATGTTTGGGTAGAGGCTGACGTAGCCGCGCAGGTACATCATGTCGATGAGGAACTTCTTCCACGACGCCTGCCAGCCGTTGGTGCGCGAGCGCGGGATCTGCACGCGGTTCTGCTTGGCGTCCTCCGTGAAGCGCGCCGCCATGTACGCGTAGAACTCGCGCCAGTGCTTGGGGAAGAAGACGGCGCCCCAGCTGCAGGGCAGCTGGTGCAGGTACGGCGTGTTGGGGTGCACCTTGCCGAAGAAGGCGGTGGCGTTCCACCTGGGCCGCTCCTTGACCACCTCCACAAGCCGCGGCGTGTAGAGCGAGATGGACGACAGCTCCGGCAGTGACACCGCAGGGTCGTAGCGGTAGGCGAGGAGCGCGTACTTGATCCACAGGTAGTAGTAGGGGGACACCTCGATGTCATCCTCGAGGAGCAGCCCGTAGTCGTCGTCGGAGGAAGGGTACCAGCTCTCGCTCACGGCGCGGATGAGCCCGCCCTGGATGATGCGCCGCCGCAGCGTCTTGGGCCCATGCGGCCACTCGAATGTGATGGAAGGAGCCCAGTATCCTGCAAAGCACCAAGATGATTTGGGAAGAAAGCAAACGCAGTGATCACAGACGCAAGTTCAGAGTTGGGGCAGTTTTTCTGTATATTCTCTGAACTCGACAACAGAACTTACGAGCTACAGTTAACTGAAGAAAACAACTTAACAGAGAGAACAAACTCTAACTGAAAACCCGGAACGTGCAAAACCCACGATCCGACTTAATAGGACTTGACGCACACAACTCCACTACACCACAGGACTCGGACAACACGCTGCCAAGTCTGGATTAGTTCCAACATTCACCTCCCTAATCCTGACTTCAACGCCCAATGTTTCTGACGCCCACTAGCTCCCTCATCTCTCCAAACTTTTCCAAGAGCCTTTGTCAGGATATCTGCACACTGATTCTCAGTGCTAACATGCTCAACAACAATCAGCTTCTTCTCAACACATTCTCGTATGAAATGAAACTTTGTATCTATGTGTTTGCTTCTTCCATGGAAAACTGGATTCTTCACTAATGCAATAGCTAATTTGTTGTCAACATAGATTGTCACAGGATTTGGTTGACAGCCTATTATATCACTCAACAGACCTCTCAACCACACAGCTTGGCATGCTGCCACTGCTGCTGCCATGAACTCAGCTTCACACGAAGAGAGAGCAACAGACTTCTGTTTTTGTGATCCCCAAGTTATCACATTTCCAGCAAGATAGAAAACCAACCCACTGGTGCTTCTCCTATCGTCAATGTCACCAGCAAGATTGCTGTCACTAAACCCAATTAATCTTTCATCTTTTCCCTTTGAATATTGCAATCCAAAATTTATAGTACCCTTTACATACCTCATGATGTGTTTGACTACTTGAGCATGGGACTGCTTTGGATTCTCCATGTATCGGCTAGCAAGTCCTACTGAATAAGCAAGATCTGGCCGAGTGTGAGTTAAATACCTCAAACTCCCGATCAACCGTCTGTACTGAGTTGAGTTCTGACTTCACCCTCTTCATCTTTGCCTGACTTGAGCTTGACTCCATTGGATATAGTCTTTGCATTGCGATCATTCATACCGACCAATTGAAGTATCTTTCTTGCATAACTTGATTGCTTCAAGGTAATGCGGTTTCTTTTCTGCTCCACCTCTATGCCCAGATAGTATGAGAGAAGGCCAAGATTGCTCATCTCAAATTCATTTGCATCCGCAACTTGAATTGAGTAATTTCTTTGTCACTTGTTCTAGTGACAATCAAGTCATCAACATAAACTCCCACTACAAGTATTTCTCCTGCATTGCATCTCTTGTAAACTGCTGGCTCATGAGGACATTTCTCAAAACCGAGCTCTTTTAGACTTACATCCAGCCAACATTCCAAGCTCTTGGCGCTGTTTTAGTCCATCGATTGCCTTAGCAAGCTTGTAGACTTTCAACTCTGTCCTTTCACCACAAAGCCTTACGGTTGTGCAACATAAACTTCTTCACGAAGATCTCCATTCAAAAAGTCGACTTGACATCTAAGTGATGCACTTGCCATCCTTGTTGTGCTGCCAAAGCTAACAACAGTCGCACGGTTTCCATTCTTGCCACCGGTGCGAATACCTCCTCAAAGTCAATTCCATGCTGTTGCACATACCCCTTTGCAACCAACCTAGCTTTATGTTTCACAATCTTTCCTTCAGTGTCCTTCTTCAACTTATAAACCCACTTGAGGCCTATTGGTTTGTGTCCAGAAGGCAGTTCAACCAATTTCCAAGTGTGGTTCTTGTGAATTGCATCAAGCTCACTTCTCATAGCCTTCTCCCACTCTGGTTCTTCAGCAGCTTCCCAATAAGATGATGGTTCTTCAGTTGCAGCCATGAGCAGCTCATCATCAATATCAATAGGTTCAGTCCTTGCATAGATGTCTTCAAGTGTCTTGAATGTTCTTGGAGTGTCTTGATGCTTCTTTGTTGACAAAGGTGATGCTAATGCAATTGGTTCCGATGGGATACTCGCTGTGCTCCCTGGTGTGCCCATTGCAACTGACTGAGTACTTGTCGCAGCACCAGAATTACTTGTCGTGACAGCAGGTACATCTGTACTTTCTCCTGCGTTGTCAGCCTCTGTTGGTTCAGTTGGCTCAGAATCTTGGTCAACTGAAAAAGATACCCAATCATGAGAATCACCATGAACATTATCTTCCCATTTCCAACTCCCTGATTCATCAAATATAACATCCCGGCTCACATGAACTTTACCGGTTCTAGGATCAACCATGCGATGAGCTTTGCTTCCTTCTTCTACACCCAGATACACCATACTTTTGCTCCTGTCATCTAGCTTCTTTGTGTGACCAATTTGCACTTTCACATGGCCAACACACCCAAACACTCTTAAGTGTTCCAGGTGAGGTTTTTTTTTCGGACCAAGCCTCATATGGAGTTATATCAGTCAGTGCTCTCGTTGGCACTCGATTGAGAAGATACACTGCATGCCTAACCGCCTCACCCCATAGCCTTCCGGGTAGCAATTTAGTCTTCAGTAGACTACGAGCCATAGCCATCAGCATGCGATTTCTCCTCTCTACCACCCCATTCTGCTGAGGGGTATAGGGTGCTGTGAGGTGCCTAGCAATTCCTTCGCCTCGCACAATTGACAAACTCATATGACGAAACTCTCCACCACGATCTGCATTACGAGTGTCTTGATTTTATGCACTGATTGATTCTCAATCAATGTTTTGAATTTCTTGAAGGCAACAATAGCATCACTCTTGAATTTCAGCATATAAACCCACATCATTCTACTGAAATCATCAACCAATAGAAGAAAGTATTTGTTACCAACTGGTGTTTGTGGAGTAATAGGCCCACACAAATCTGCATGTACTAGTTGCAGTGGCTGATCTGCTCGATAGATTGCCTGAATTGGGAAAGAGATTCTTGCTTGTTTTGCAATCAGACATCCTTCACAGAGCTTCATTGGATGATCAATTCTTGGTAGACCTTGTACCATCTTCTTGTCATGCATATTCTTCATTGCCTGAAAATTAACATGACCTAGCCGTGCATGCCACAGCCAAGCTGGATCATCCATACAAATGGCTAGACATATAGGCTTACAAGTTTCTAACAGAATCTTGTATAGTCTATTTGATGTTCTCCTGACCTTCATAAGTAACTTGCCACTCCTTTCATAAACCCACAAAAGAGTGCCATGCAGTACAATCTTGCTACCTTCCTCTGATAGCTGCCCAAGGCTAATTATATTACTGCATAAACTGGGTATGAAGTATACCTCGGTAAGGAGTCTCTGCTCACCATTCTTGCACTGAAAAAGAATTGAACCTTTCCCCTTGATTTGTACTGTTGAGCCATCTCCAAACTTGACATGCCCATTGATTGCTTCATCCAGTTCATGGAATTTTGAGCGTTGGCCTGTCATATGGTTACTTGCACCATTGTCAAGATACCAAATGTCGACCTCATACGACTTTGGTTCATCGGATAGCATCTTGGTATCACTCTCCCTCATTGAGCAACACCGTTGTGTGGCTCTTCCACGATCTGACTATGAGTAATGCCTGGCTCATCACCTTGTGCTTGAGTAAGGTTCACCTCCTCATCTTGACGCTTACTGCGACACTGAGAGGCATAATGTCTCATTTTACTACAATTGAAACATTTTATATGGCTTTTGTCTTTACCATTGCCGGAACCACCTGAGTTCCATTGGCGAGGTGCATTGGAACCACCCCGGCCTCCTTTGCCACGCCAATGCCATTTGCCGCGCCCCTTTCCTCGGTCACCCCCATCTGGGTTACTGGAGCTGCCTCCCTTGTTGCTCGACGACAAATCCCCGCCGCCAATCTTTTGCCGTGCCTGCCACTCTGTGTGAGTGAGCAGGAGCTTCCCATCAATGCTCTCGCCTTGGCCACGTACACGTTCCTCGTAAGCTTTGAGGCGCCCGATTGCTTCCTCAATCGGCATGGTCTCCACATCAGCGAACTGCTCGATTGCGGCGACAACCTGCAAAAACTTGTCAGGTGCAGAGCCGAGTAGCTTCTTCACAAGAACTGCATCCTCCATGCTTTCCCCAAGGCTTCGAATTTTGCTTGCCAGGGTGTTCATCTTCCCAGCAAACTCATCAACAGAATCAGTGTCCTTCATGCGCAAGGCGTCGAAGTCACTTTTCAAGGTCTGAACCCTTGCCTTCTTCACCCGATCAGCACCAAGGTACATCATCTTCAGGCTTTCCCATGCCTCCTTGGCCGTTTTCTTCTTGGCGGCGACAACAAGACATCTTCTGGGACAGCCTGAATGATGCACGCCAATGCCATCTTGTCCTTCTTCCTCTCCACGACCGCTCCGGCCGTGTGCTCAACAGCGTCCCAGACGCCTTGAGCATCCATGAAGATCTCCATCTTGATTGCCCAAGTGGAATAATTGGTAGATGTCAACATTGGATAATGCAGAGATACTCCACCTTCCTTCGTCGCTGGAGCCGTCGTGCGCTCTGTGATCGACATGTCTCGAAGGTGAAGATACTTGGGCATGCACCAGGCTCTGATACCAAATGATGGAAGGAGCCCAGTATCCTGCAAAGCACCAAGATGATTTGGGAAGAAAGCAAACACAGTGATCACAGACGCAAGTTCAGAGTTGGGGCACTGTCGGTGTATTAGAACCGATCTTACGTAAAGATTATTTGATTCGGGGGGTCTCCTAGAAATGAAATCACGCAGAGTAGTTGACACGGGATGTTTAGACAGGTTCAGGCCTTCTCCGGAGAGAATAATAACCCTAATCCTGTGTGTATGGTATTCTTGATGATCAAGTAAAAGACTAAGACTATTACAGAGAATAGTACTTGTGTTTCTACTTGACTAGCTCTTGTTTTCTCCCTCCATCCCTCTGATTGATGCCCTTATATAGTCGTGAAGAAGTAGCCGTTTTGTCTGCGGAGATGCGCCTAATTAATCCGTGCAGGCGCATGATGGCGATAATTACCGCGCCTCGACTTCTTCACGCCGTCGGCTATTATCTTCCGAGATAATGGGGTAATTACACACCATTAATAAGCGGAATAATAGTGCGTGTAGACCGTTCGGATTCCTTAATCAATTGGACCCACTCGCCTGTAGGTTTGATTATAAGGTGATCGAAGTTTATCTGGTCGTAGAAGAACTTACGACCAGGTAGCAGTCGTAGAAGGACTTACGACTATGTAACAGTCGTAGAAGGACTTACGACTATGTAACAGTCGTAGAAGGACTTACGACTATGTAGTGGTCGTAGAAGGACTTACGACCATGATATAGTCGTAGCAAGACTTACGACTATGGGGGTGATTGTAGAAGAACTTACAATCACTTGTTGGGCTTCTCCCTTATAGATAAGGGGTATACAGGGACTATGTGACATCATATTTACCCATAATAAAATTATAGATAAAAGATAAAATGAGGATTATTAGATCCTCGTCATCTAGCCCCCCAGCTTCAAGTGAAAATAACTTACTTGGTAAAGGTTTCGTAAATGGACTTACGACCATGAGAATGTCGTAGAATGATAGTCGAAGGAAAAACTCTTCGACATTTGAGTCTTTGCTTTGACCAGAAATTTGCTTGGTCGGAAGGTTGCTTACGACTATCAAAAGTCATAAAAACCCCTACGACCTTTGGTGGTCGTAGTAGGGGAATCGGAGAAAAAACTCTTCCGATTGATACTTCCTTCGACTAGAAAGACTTGGTCAAGAATGTAATTTTGCTTGGAGGTGACAATACGCACCTATATTTTTTTTCGAACGGACTTGGTCAAGATCGTGTGGTTATAAAAACTTACCAGGAGGTAGACTTGGATTTTTACTTTTCCCCCAAATCACTCCGCTGTTCTTCGAGCTCTTGCTTTCTCCATCCTCGACTAGGTTTCATCTTCTCCACCGCCAACCTAATTAAAAAACTTCTTGCTTCTGAGCGAAATGGCCAAGAGAGTTTCTGAATGGGAGGAATCGGAGATGGATGCGGCTAAGATCAAGATCTTGGTCGATGCCGAGAAGATTCCAGAGAAGGCTCTGGTGAAGTGGATTCCAGCTATCGGGCAGCACTGGCCATCGGGGGAAAATTGGCAAATCCCGTCTTCCAAGCGTGTTGTGAGTCGGCCTTCGATTGCTGCCCACCCTTTCTTCTGGTGAGTACTCGAACACTTTGGGGTGGGCCCGGTAAACTTAGGTCCCAATTCCATTACCATGTTGAGCGTGTTAGTGTATCATGCGAGGTGTACACAGGGATTCCGGCGGATCTCGAGTTGTTTCAATATTATTATGGGATGGCTCGACAAACCGGAATCGCCGGAAGCTGCGGTCTGAAGCTCCACGACTCGAAGTCGAAGGAGTATATTGAGTTTTACCGGTCTTCGTGGCGGGCCGAGGAAGAGGTGGTTCTCTTTGGAAGGTCACCTCAAGAAGGCGACCTTTCTTTCATGAGGAAGGCTGCAGAAAAGAAATCTTCATGGGACTCAACCCCAAGATATCAGTAGGATTAGTCCTTATATTCAAGCTATTAAGGACTTGAAGGAAGAAGAGGTGACCGGATGGCATGTGGTGAAGGATTTCATCACCACGCAGAATTAGTCCTCTGAAGAAACGAGCATCTCCTATGTGGAGGTACTCGGAAGAGGAGACCCCACGAGACTACGAGGAGGGTAAGTAATTGTCGACTTAGCTCTCGGTTTGGTCTTTCTCAACCTTGTCTAATATTTTTATCTGTTTACGCAGATCTTTCACAGGCTGAGGTTGACTCTAGAGTCAGACTCATCTGTGAGAAGTCCCCGCCACTCAGAGGCGGTTCCTCAAATCATTGCGGCTTTGTCCGCAGATGAAAGGATAGAGCGCCTAAAGGTAATCAAAAATCGATTCTTTCTTTAGGACTTTATAGTCGTAGAAGATACTTCGACTAATGGTGATCGTAGAAAATCTTACGATCAAGAAAAGTCGAGAAAAACTTACGACTTGGTACTAGTCGTAGAAAAAACTTACGACTAATTAGTGATTCTTCTTTTTCTGTTTTGCTTTACAGAAAGTAGGCATGGAAAATCGTCGGAACTGACGAAGAAGTCGCTCGATGACTATTGGCGCCGGGTTGTCGAAAGACAAAGGCTCGGCTCCTCCTCGAAGAGGCGTCGACTTGTAAAATCTGCAGACAAAGGGGAGCAAGCTCAAGCTCGGTCTTTCGACCGGACCCTCTACAAGGCTGCGGCACCGTAGTGTATATCAAGCCGAGGCCGCAGCTATCGAAGTCGAGGAGGTTGAAGCGGTGAACCTCTTAAGCGCAAACCTCGCAAGGCTAAGGTACCCTTCTATTATGACACGGAATCTTTACGCGATCGGTGCCACTCCTAGTTTTATTAAGCAAGCTGGAAGGGAGAACTGGAAAGATTTTATGTCTTTTATGAAGGGCGATCTTTGCGTCGGCACAACACGCTGGCGAGGCGATCTTTATACGGAATGGTCTAGGCGATCTCGTCCATCCAGAGGATCGAGAAACGAGCCACGATCCTGTTCAAACTCTGACCCACTGCGTGGTCGTGGTGAATAATTATTGAACCTCGACCGGGCGTGGTCGTGGAGAAGAAGAGGTCCTCCGTAGGGAGGATTGCTCCAAAATTCTGGTTAAGACCGAGTGCGAGTATGTGAAATGTACTAAAGTGTAAGAACAACATTTACCTTTTTCTTTTCACAACTTTGATTTGCTTTTCTTTATTTCAATCAGACTCCTTGACCCACAGGAATGCTTCTGTTGAGTAATCCATTGCTATCCCTTCATTCCTTTGGAGAGGTATCAATGGAGGTGGTCAAGCATCACCCTTGACCCGTGGTAGATGAAGTCGAGACTCCCAGAGTGACTCCACATCTGCCGAGGTCGTAACTCGACCCTTGAAGTAGCGGTATTCTTGTTGAGGTGGCGCTCGACCATCGAGGTCGTAGAAACAACAGAGGCGGTGTGGAAGCCTCTGGTCAAGGTGGTGACCACTGCGCACCGCTCTGGGAAGGAAATCGTGGGAGCGTTCCTTCCCTACCCAAAGAAATCCACAGAACGGAAGGAGAAAATTTCAACCGTGGTGACTTCTTTGGGCTGCCTCCGTTGTAGGGTCCTCTCCTTCAGATCTCTTGACCGAGTCCCTCATCCCAAAGATATTCCCAATACGGAGAATACTTTTGATAACGCGCCTCGAGAAGGTGTGGTGGGACAAAGTCGCGAGGATAGATAAGTCTGAGAACCGGACCTTGTATATTCGATGTTTGCTAGGGCGACTATGAATGTAAGTATCTTCCAAATACTTATATACGTGACTTTCCTTCTCTTCTCACTATTTTCTTTTTGCAGAAAGCTCTAGAGCAAATTGCTGTTGTCGGTGAGTATCATCGACAACTTTTAGAACTAAGACAGAGAAAGAACTACTCATGCGCAGAGGCGGAGAGATGGTAAGTCACTTATCATTCATAATTGTTTTCGACTTAAATACTCGTATAATGTTTTACGAGAATAATCATGGAAGAAACTCATGACAAAGTACTAGTCGTAAAAGTTTACGACTACTTAAAACCGGTAGTGGTCGTAGAAAGACTTACAACCATATCGTAGTCGTAGAAAAACTTACGACTAGGTCGGTAGTTGTAAAGTACTTACAACCATTGGTGATGTTTATCTTCGTTCTGTTCTTTGTAGGTTAAGCGGTGATACGAAGACCTTAGGCGACTCACTCGACTATGAAAAAGAAGAGTCGAGGAGGCTAAGGAACAAGTATTAGTCCTCTCGATAGACTTGAGAGACTGTCTCTGCATCTAAAAGATTGCGGGAAAAAATAAGCGATGAGTTCGAACTTAAGATGCTTTTGATCTTTAACCTTTACGACTCTCCTTTCTTCTCGGATAAAGAAAAGAGATCACGAAGCTCGGACGAAGTTCAAGAAAAAGCTTTGGTCATTCGGAGTTTTCCATTCACGCGAATAAGGATCAAGAACTCGAGGTCTTAGAACTCAATTAACAGTAAGTAAATCTTTACATTATCCTTTTGAGTATTTTCCTTTTCTAATGCCAATTTCTTGTTGAAATTGTGCCCAATTGAAAGCATCGAGGTTGAAATCCAAGCAAAGACCTTAATTTGCAATGAGTCCGTCGCATTGCTAAGATGAATCTGAGAGGACATCGAGCATGGGGCAAAAGCATCTTTGAACCGTTGCTTCCCATCGAGAAGAGGTCAAGAAATTGGATTCTCAATTAGTAGGTAAGAAATGCTTTTACCTACAATTATCTTTGTGTTATTTTTCTCTAGAAGTATATTTTTGTTTGGCCGGTATTATTCTTTTGTAACAAGTGGTGAAAACAAGAAGCTTCATGAGGCTTGACTTGTACCCAACAGAGATGGAGTCGATGAAGACTAGTCTTCAAGGCAACATCATTCTCTGAACAATGTGCTTAGTGAGCTACATTACGAGGGAAAAACTCCTCGAGAAGATACTATAGTTTGCTCACACAAGTACTATTGGGAAACAAGTCGGAAAGTTGCAAGAAATGGTGACCACTCTGAAGGCTAATCAAGCTGAATCAATAAGGGAGGCAGTTGAAGCTGCTGTAAGTTACGCTTTGGCGAAACTTAAAGCTCAAGACCCCCGCCTTAATGTAAAACCAATCGAAGCCGACTTGATCGTCCACGAATCGAGGCAAGTCGTCGATTGAGGAATCTGATCGATTAGTAAAAGGTGGCGGAGGAAATGCACGGCTAGGCTCTCCCCCTTCAGAGTAATCTTGTAACTACTTTGTAAGGCAGACAATTTTTGTTGATGAGTAATATATGATCCGCCTCATTTCCTGAAAATCATCTTGTCGAGTAGTTAGTAACTCAAAAGATAATAAACGAATGAAAGACTAAGAATTGAAGTCAAATTAATAACTTTATCCTAGCCCCCGACTATTTGCTTAGATTGTTTAGACAATCTAAATAAATAGTGTTTAAAATGGGGTTTACGAAAACAAAGAGAGGTTTATTTAACTTATAGCTTTTGTTACGGTTGTCAAACACCGGTGAAAAGAGTAGAAGCGACTCGACACTAGGAAGTTCCTTCTAGTGGGCGGGACCACGTGCGAGAGAAAAAGGCTTCGACTAGGTGATGTTACCATCTCAGACTAGTTTAATCAAACCAAAACACAACTTGAGTTAAGCAAGCGTCTAGAGGACTTTAATAATTCGTTCGCCCTTTTACGATGGATTCGATAAGTCTTTTCGAAGAGCAAAAAGTAGGAGGCGAGCGACACTAGGAAGTTTCCTTCTAGTGGGCGAGGACCACATGCGAGAGAGGAAAGACTTGACTAGGTGTGTCTCTTCCTTGACCGATTAAAACAAATCGAGTACACCAAGGTGGTCGAACAAATGTAAGAAAGTGCACTCTACTTAGAATATTTTTGAATTTCTTGAAAAAATAGACTAAGATTGAGAGAGTTGGCTTTGAGAACATTACGACTAGATAAAACCCGAGCTCTTTGTATTGGCGGTAAAAATGAGAAGCAGTCGATGCTAGGAAATTCCTTCTAGTGGGCGGAACCACATGCGAGAGGAGAAGTTTCGACCGGATGATTTCGCTTTTGGCGGTGTAAAGAAAACGGGTGTTTTCATATCATAGTCGAAAGATTAAAAAGCACTACTCAAAAATAAGGCAAAAGAGGTAGAAAGAACACGGACTTTTATTGCTCGAGAAACCCAGTCACACATAGAATTTGCGTGGCGGTCGATGTTCCAAGAGTTTGAGAGAACACATCCATCTTCCATTGATAGTCGTCTGAGCCACTGGCCGAGTTACTTCGACCATTTGTGTAAGGACCTTCCCATTTAGGGAAAGTTTATTCGATTAGACTTGGATTGGCGAGCCTCAATACCAAGTCACCTCTGACAAGGTCGCGAGGTTGGACCTTCGATTATAGTATCTGCGCAGGGCTTGTTGGTAGGCTAAGAGCGGATTATGGCTAGGTTTCTCCTCTCTTGAGTAGGTTAATGTCATCTGCTTTCGAAGTTGTTCTGATCTGAGTTGTTGAAGGTTTCAACTCGTGTCGACCGCATTTTAGCTCGGAGGAAGCATGGCCCGACTCAAAAACTAGAAAAAATGGTGTTTCTCCTGTTGCTCATTGGTGGTCGTCTGACCGCCCATAATATGGAGGGTAATTCTTGTACCCAAGCCCCAGCGCTTAACAAGTCGGTCGAAGACTCGAGTTTTAATTCCTCGCATTATTTGGCCGTTTGCACGTTCGTAGCCCCATTGCTTTGGGGATGTGCAATGAAGCATAGCATAACTTGGTACCCAACTCGTCGCAAAATTCACGAAATTTTGCACTTGCGAATGTTTACCATTATGCGTAATTATCCGACTCGGAACTCCAAATCGACTAATTCGCTTCTCATCATGAACCTTTTCTTTGCTTAGTTGTTATCCCGATTCTGAGTTGACGATCCATTTTGTGAGCGTGTCAATAGCCACAAAAGGAATTGAAACCTCCGGAGCTTTGGGAAATGGTCCTAGGATATCAAGCCCCAGTGCATAAAAGGCCAAGAAAGATGTATTGTTTGTAATGCTTGAGCCGGTTGGTGTATCTGTCTACCATGGAATTGTACTTGGACACACTTTTAACCACTTCCATAGCATCGTGCAGTGTAGGGGCGGTAAAAACCTTGTCGAAAGGCTTTACCAACCAATGTTACAGAGGAAGCATCGTCCCACAGATGCCACTGTGTATATCATGAAGGAGTGTTATTCCTTCGTTTTGCGGAATGCATCGCATGAGTATCCCTTGGGTTCCTCGTTTATAGAGGACTCCTTCAACCAAAGTATACATTTTGGCTTTTGGGATAATCGATCGCCTCAAGATCATCTTGGTCTGGAACCCTTGTAAAGATACTCGTAGATGGGAGTCATCCGGTATCCTCGTAGTCTAATGAGGCCATCTCAATAGGAGGTGTCTCGGTTTTCGACCGAGAGGCGGCTTTTGGAGTTGCTCCAAGAAAACCCCTTTTAGTGCAGTAGATCGGAAGAAGCCATCCGAGCAAGTTGGTGCATGAGAAATTATCCTTCGAGGATGAATTGTACCTCGAAACCTAAAAATGTTTTCTAGCTTGCGAACTTCCGATAAGTATTGAGACATTGTCGAGCTAGAGCTTTGGTACTCTTTCCCGACTTGATTTACGACTAGTTGAGAGTCTCCTCTCACGAGTAGTCGGCGAATTGAGAGTGCTTTAGCTCGTATGCCGCCTAGCAAACCTTCGTACTCTGCCACATTATTAGTGGCACGAAAGTTTAATTGTATGGCATACTTTAAGGTTTCTCGGTAGGAGATACGGGACCACCCGACCCAGAGCCACTTAAAGTAAGTAACCCGTCAAAGTACATCATCCACCGGTGGTGGGAATCGTCTTGGGGATCTGAGCGAGTTCAGATTTGTCCATTCGGCGACAAAGTCCGCCAAGATCACGGGATTTTATGGCCGTTCGGGACACGAAATGGAGGTCGAACTCCCAAGTTCGGTGACCATTTGCCATGCGTCCATTGTTTCCTTATTATGGAGGATTGCTCCCAAAGGAAACTCGAGCAGCCAACTATTTTGTGCGCTGAAAATAATGCCGCAGATTTCCTCGAAGACATGAGGAGGGCATATAGAAGTTTTGGACACGAGGTAACGCTCCTTAGGCCGTGTAAAACTTCGCTAACGTAGTAAACCGGTCGTTATGCGTTTTCACGTTCTCGACTAATCACTGCGCTTCTTTGCACGTGGCGTGGCGGCTAGGTAAATTAAGGCGTCTCTTCGGCTTTGGAGAAACGAGCAGGAACACTCGAAAGATACCTCTTGACATCCTCAAAGCGGCGTTTGCCTCATTTGACCACTCAAAACATTCATGTCTCTGAGAAGTTTAAAGAAAGGTAGTCCTTTTTCTCCTAGTCGTGCAATGAAGCGACTTAAAGCCGCCATGCACCCAGTGAGTTTACGGACTTCCTTTTTGTGTTTGGAGGGCGCATCGGAGGATGGCCTTTATTTTTTCAGTTTGCTTGATTCCTCGTTCGGATACTAGGAATCAAGCAATTTTCTGAAGAAATTCCAAAAACACACTTCTCGGATTGAGTTTTAAGCGGTGCTTTACGAGGTTGTCGAATGTTTCTTGTAGGTCGGTGATATGATTAAGTCTCTTAATGCTTTTACGACTAGATCATCAACATAGGCTTCCAAATTCGGCCTAAGCGAGATGAAAAGTCGATTGCATTAGGCGTTGAAAAGAAGCACCGGCATTCTTTAGACTAAATGGCATTTGACATAGCAAAAGGTACCAAATGGAGTAATGAATGCGGTCTTTTCTTCATCGTTTAAACACATATTGATCTGGTGGTATCCGAATATGCATCTAAAAACTTAATATCTCACAACTGCGGTAGAATCAACGGTGATCGTCACGAGGTAAAGGGAAATCATCTTTTGGACAAGCTTTATTAAGATCGGTAAAGTCCACGCACATCGCCATTTGCCGTTTGACTTTTTGACCATTACGAGGTTAGCCAACCACTCTGGGTGGTTGACTTCTCTTATAAAGCACGCTTAAATAGCTTATCAATTCGATTTAATAGCATCTCGTCGATCGAGGGCAAATCTCCGTAATTTTTGTTTCTGGTACTTTATCGGTAGTAAAGCTAGCCTTGTGCTCGATCACCTCCACAGGGACTCGGGCATGTCGGATGCTTGCCACGCAAAGACATCTGCGTTAGCTCGGAGGAAGGTAATGAGGCGTCTTCCTATTTGGGGTCGGAAGTCTCCCGTCTGAGCAGTCTTGAGGCTCTTCTGTCGGAGGAACCTCTTTGACTTGATCGTTCGGCTTTGGTGCGACTTTGAAGCTTCGACTTGCTAGTCGGTGACTTTCATCTCGAGTTGGTATTTGACCAACCATCTCGAGGATCGGCGATCATGACTATCGCCATCTTTTGTCTGCTTGAATGGTGATCACTCCTTTGGGACTGGCATCTTAAGACATTGATACGTAATGAGTAGCCATTAAGAATTTTGCCAAAGTTGGTCGTCCAGAGTATGGCGTTATATGCTGTCGGTGTATTAGAACCGATCTTACGTAAAGATTATTTGATTCGGGGTCTCCTAAGGATGAGATCACGCGAGTGGATTGACACGGGATGTTTAGGCAGTTCGAGGCCTTCTCCGGAGAGAATAATAACCTAATCTGTGTGTATGGTATTGTTGATGATCTAGCAAAGGACTAAAACTATTCAGAGAATAGTGCTTGTGTTTCTACTTGACTAGCCCTTGTTTGCCGTTGTTCTTCTCTGTCCCCCTTGTCTCTCTCGCTTGATGCCCTTATATAGTCGTGAAGAAGTAGCCGTTTTGCCTGCGGAGATGTGCCTAATTAATGTAATGCTTGGCGCATGATGGCGTAATTACGGCGCCTTGACTTCTTCACGCCATCGCAATTATCTTCGAGAGATAATGGGGTATTTACACACCATTAATGGCGGAATAATAGTGCGTGTAGACCGTTCGATTCCTTAATCAATTGGACCTACTCGTGCAGTAGGTTTGATTATAAGGTGGTCGTAGTTTTCCTGGTCGTAGAGGGACTTACGACCAGGTAGCAGTCGTAGAAGGACTTACGACTATGTAGTGGTCGTAGAAAGGACTTACGACCATGATATAGTCGTAGCAAGGCTTACGACTATGGGGGTGATTGTAGAAGAACTTACAATCACTTGTTAGGCCTCTCCCTTATAGATATAAGGGGTATACGAGGACTATGTGACATCATATTTACCCATAATAAAATTATAGATAAAAGATAAAATGAGGATTATTAGATCCTCGTCATCTAGCCCCCACTTTAAGTGAAAGTAACTTACTTGGTAAAGGTTTCGTAAATGGACTTACGACCATGAACATGTCGTAGAAAGATAGTCGAAGGAAAAACTCTTCCGATTGATACTTCCTTTGACCAGAAAGATTTGGTCAAGAAAGTAATTTTACTTGGAGGTGATGAAATGAACCTAACTTTCCCGAACAGGCCATCTGGGGAATTGCAAACAATCTCTGGATCTGTTGATGAGGCGGTTCGAAGCGATTGCAATCGTGAAGATTGCTTACGACTATCAAAAGCCGTAAAAACCCTACGACCGTCGGTGGTCGTAGTAGGGAATCGGAGAAAAAGCCTTCCGATTGATATTTCCTTCGACCGAAATACTTGGTCAAGAATGTAATTTAAGCAGGGGGTGACAATCGCACCTAATTTTTCTCGAGCAGACCATCGGGGAATTGCAGCTCTCTCACAGACTTGTCCGATGAAGCGGTTCCGGCGGTACAACCAACTCCTCTGAGACCTATAGGCGAGGCGGTTTCGAGCGGCGGAGATCGTCTTGATTATAAAAACTTACGGGAGGTAGACTTGGGTTTTACTTTTCCCCAAATCACTCCATTGTTCTTGAGCTCTTGCTTTCTTCGTCCTCGACTAGGTTTCATCTTCTCCGCCGCCAACCCAAAAAAAAACTTGCTTACGGCGAAATGGCCAAGAGAGTTTACGAATGGGAGGAATCGGAGATGGATGCGGCTAAGATCAAGATCTTGGTCGATCTTGGGAAGATCGAGAGAAGGCTACGGTGAAGTGGATTCGGCTATCGGGCGACGATCGCCATCGGGGAAAATGGGCAAATCCGTCTTCCAAGCGTATTGTGAGTGCGGCCTTGATTACTGCCCACCCCTTTCTTACTGTAGTACTCGAACACTTTGGGGTGGGCCGGTGAACTTAGGTCCCAATTCCATTACCATGTTGAGTGTGTTCGTGTATGCATGCGAGGCATACACAGGGATTAGGCGGATCTCGAGCTGTTCCAATATTATTATGGGATGGCTCGACAAGCCGAATTGCGGAAGGCTGCGATCTGAAGCTCCACGACTCGAAGTCGAAGGAGTACATTGAGCTTTACCCGGTCTTCGTGGCGGGCCGGAGGAAGAGGTGGTTCTCTTTGGAAGGTCACCTCTGAAGGCGACCTTTCTTTTGAGGAAAAGGTGTGAAAAGAAATCTTCATGGGACTCAACCCCAAGATATCAGTAGGATTAGCCCTTATATTCAAGCTATTAAGGACTTGAAGGAAGAAGGGTTGGCCGGATGGCATGTGGTGAAGGATTTCATCACCGCCAAATCGATCCTCTGAAGAAGCGAGCATCTCCTATGTGGAGGTACTCGGGAAGAGGAGACCCACGAGAGACTATGAGGAGGGTAAGCAATTGTCGATTTAGCTCTTCGTTTGGTCTTTCTTAACCTTGTCTAATATTTTTATCTGCTTTACGGATCTTTCACAGTGAGGTTGACTCAGTCGGACTCATTTGTGAAAGTCTCCGCCACTCAGGGGCGGTTCCTCAAGTCATTGCGGTTTTGTCATGAGATGAAAAGATGGATCGCCTAAAGGTAATCAAAATCGATTCTTTCTTTAGGACTTTATAGTCGTAGGAGATACTTACGACTAATGGTGATCGTAGAATATCTTACGATCAATAAAAAGTCGTAGAAGAACTTACGACTTAGTACTAGTCGTAGAAAAACTTACGACTAATTAGTGATTCTTCTTTTACATTTTGCTTTACGTAAAGTAGGCATGGAAAATCGTCGGAGACGACGAAGAAGTCGATTACGATGACTATTGTATTGGGTTGTCGAAAGACAAAGCTCGGCTCCTCCCTCGAAAAGGCGTCGACTTGTAAAATCTGCCGACAAGGGGAGCAAGCTCGAGCTCGGTCTTTCGACCGGACCTCTACAAGGCTGCGGCGGTGTAGTTGTATCTGAAGCCGAGGTCGCGGCCGTCGGCCGAGGAGGTTGAAGCGGTTGAACCTCTCAGCGCAAACCTCGCAAGGCTAAGGTACCCTTCTATTATGACACGGAATCTTTCGCGATTGGTGCCACTCCTAGTTTTATTAAACAAGCTGGAAAGGGAGAAGCTGGAAGGATTTTATGTCTTTTATGAAGGACGATCTTTGCATCGGCACAACACGCAATCGAGGCGATCTTTATACGGAATGGTCGAGACACCTCTCGTCCATCCGGAAGATCGAGAAACGAGCTCGTTTCTGTTCAAACTCTGACCAGGCGTGGTCGTGGCCGAGCCAAATGTTGAACCTCGACCGGGCGTGGTCGTGGAGAAGAAGAGGTCCTCCGTTGGGAGGATTGCTCCAAAATTCTGGTTAAGACCGAGTGCGGTATGTGAAATGTCTTGAAGTGTAAGAAGGACATTTACCTTTTCTTTTCACAACTTTGATTTGCTTTTCTTTATTTGGTCAGACTCCTTGACCCAGGAATGCTTCCTTGAGAGTCCATTGCCATCCCTTGATTCTTGGGGAGGTAGCAATGGAGGTGGTCAAGCATCACCTTTGGCCCAGTGGCGATGAAGTCGAGACTCCCAGTGTCTCCACATCTGCTGAAGTCGTAACTCGACTCTTGAGGTAGCGGTATTCTTGTTGAGGTGGCGCTCGACTCTTGAAGTCGTAGAAACAACAGGCGGTGTGGAAGCCTCTGGTCAAGGTGGTGACCGACTGCGCACCGCTCTGGGAAGGAAATCGTGGGGCGTTCCTTCCCTACCCAAAGAGAAATCACGAGAACGAGAAGGAGAAAATTTCAACCACGTGGTGACTTCTTTGGGCTGCCTCCATCGTAGGGTCTTACCTTACAAATCTCGTGACCGAGTCCCCATCCCAAAGATATTCCCAATACGGATAATACTTTTGACAGCGGCGCCTCGAGAAGGTGTGGTGGGACAAAGTCGCGAGGATAGATAAGCTGCGACACCGGACCTTGTATATTCGATTTTTGCTAGAGCGACTATGAATGTAAGTATCTTGAATACTTATATATGTGGCTTTCCTTCCCTTCTCCTTTGTTTTCTTTTTGCGAAAAGCTCGGAGCAAATTCTTTGTTGTCGGTGAGTATCATCGACAACTTTTAGAACTAAGACAAGAGAAAGAACTACTCTGCTGTGAGGCGAGAGAGGTGGTAAGTCACTTATAATTCATAGTTGTTTTGACTTAAATACTCGTAAAAAGTTTCACGAGAATAGTCATGGAAGAAACTCATGACAAGTATCGATCGAAAAGAACTTACGACTATTTACGACCGGTAGTGGTCGTAGAAAGACTTACAACCATATCTTAGTCGCGAGAAAAACTTACGACTAGGTCGGTGGTTGTAGAAGTATTCACAACCATTCGGTGATGTTTATCTTCGTTCTGTTTTTGTAGGTTAAGCGGTGATCGAAAGACCTTAGTGACTCACTCATTTGTGAAAAGAGAGTCGAGGAGGCTAAGGAATGAAGTATTAACCCTCTCGGAAAGACTTGAGAGGTTGTCTCTACATCTAAGAAATTGCGGGAAAAAATAAGCGATGAAGTCTTGAACTTAAGACTGCTTTTGAGTTTTAACCTTTACCTAACTCTCATTTCTTCTTGGATAAAGAAAAGAGATCGGAAGCTCGGACGAAGTTCAAGAAAAATCTTTGGTTATTCAGAGTTTTCCGCATTACATGAATAAGGATCAAGAACTCGAGAGTTTTAGAACTCGATTAACGAGTAAGTAAATCTTTACTGTTATTCTTTTTGAGTATCTTCCCTTTTCTAATGCCAATTTCTTGTTGAAATTGCTTGCCCAATTGAGAAGCCTCGAGGTGAAATCCAAGCAAAGACCTTAATCGCAATGAGTCCGTCGCATTGCTAAGATGAATCTGAGAGGACATCGAGCATGGGAGCAAAAGCATCTTTGAAACTATTGCTTCCCATCGAGAAGAGGTCAAGAAATTGGATTCTCAATTAGTAGGTAAGAAAAGCTTTTACCTATAATTATCTTTGTGTTATCTTCCTCTAGAAGTATATCTTTGTTTGACCGATATTATTCTTTTGAACAAGTGGTGAAAACAAGAAGCTTGCGAGGCTTCGACTTGTACCCAACAGAGATGGAGTCGATGAAGACTAGTCTTCAAGGCAACATCACTCTCTGAACAATGTGCTTAATGAGCTACATTACGAGGAAAAACTCCTCGAGAAGATACCATAGTTGCTCACACAAGTACCATTGGGGAACAAGTCGGAAAATTGCAAGAAATGGTGACCACTCTGAAGACTAATCAAAATTTGAATCGATAAGGGAAGCGATCGAAGCTGCGATGAGTTACGCTTTGGCGAAACTTAAAGCTCAAGACCCCGCCTTAATGTTAAACCAATTGAAGCCGACTTGATATCTGAATCGAGGCAAGTCGTCGATTGAGGAATCTGATCGATTGGTAAAAAGGTGGCGGAGGAAATGCATTGAGGCTCTCCCCTCGAGTAATCTTGTAACTACCTTGTAAAGGCGGACAATTTTTGTTAATGAGTAATATATGATCCGCTTCATTTCACGAAAATCATCTTGTCGAGTAGTTAGTAACTCAAAAGATAATAAGCGAGCGAAAGACTAAGAATTGAAGTCAAATTAATAACTTTATCCTAGCCCCGACTATTTGTTTAGATTGTTTAGACAATCTAAATAAATAGTGTTTAAAATAGGGGTTTACGAAAACAAAGAGAGGTTTATTTAACTTATAGCTTTTATTACGGTGTCAAGCCTTTGGTCGAAAGAGTTAAAAGCGACTCGTCACTAGGAAGTTCCTTCTAGTGGGCGGGACCACGTCGCGAAAGGAAAGGCTTCGACTAGGTGATGTTTTCATTTCCGACTAGTTTAATTGAACCAAGAACGACAACTTGAGTTAAGCAGGCGTCTTAGAGGACTTTAGTAATTCGTTCGTCCTTTTTGGTGGACTTGATAAGTCTTTTCGATAGCAAAAGTAGGAGGCGGCGGCGCTAGGAAGTTTCCTTCTAGTGGGCGAGGACCACATGCGAGAGAGGAAAGACTTGACTAGGTGTGTCTCTTCCTTGACCGTTAAAACAAATCGAGTACATCAAGGTGGTCGAACAAATGTAAGAAAGTGTACTCTACTTAGAATATTTTTGAATTGATGAAAAAAATAGACTAAGATTGAGAGAGTTGGCTTTGAGAACATTTATTTGGATAGAACAGGGCTCTTTATCTTGGCGACAAAAATGAGTAACGAGTCAATGCTTGGAAATTCCTTCTAGTGGGCGAGAACCACATGCGAGAGGAGAAGTTTCGTCGGATAGCGTTTCTCGCCGGCCGTGTAAAGAAAACTGGGTGTTCTCATATCATAGTCGAAAGATTAAAAAAGCACTACTCGAAAATAAGGCAAAAAAGAGGTAGAAAGAACCTGGACTTTTATTGCTTGAGAAATCGGTCACACATAGAATTTGCGTAACTGGTCGATGTTCCAAGAGTTTGAGAGAACCTGTCCATCTTCCATTGCTAGTCGTACCGACCCTGGCCGAGTTACTTCGACCATTGCTGTGTAAGGACCTTCCCATTTAGGGGAAAGTTTATTCCGGTTAGACTTGGATTGGCAGAGCCTCAATACCAAGTCACCTACAGCAAGGCTGCGAGGTTGGACCTTACGATCATAGTATCTGCGCAGGGCTTGTTGGTAGGCCGCGAGCAATTAAGGCTAGGTTTCTCCTCTCTTGAGTAGGTTAATGTCATCTGCTCGAAGTTGTTCTGATCCGAGTTGTTGAAGGTTTCAACTCGTGTCGACCGCAATTTTAGCTCGGAGGAAGCATGGCTTGACTCGAACACTAGAAAAAATGGTGTTTCTCTGTTGCTCATTGGTGGTTGTCTGAACGCCCATAATATGGAAGGTAATTCTTGTACCCAAGCCCCGAGCGCTTAACAAGTCGATCGAAGACTCGAGTTTTAATTCCTCGCATTATTTGGCGTTTGCGTTCAACCGCCCCATTACTTTGGGGATGTGCAATGAAGCATAACATAACTTGGTACCCAACTCGTCGCAAAATTCACGAAATTTTGCACTTGCGAGTGTTTACCATTATGCGTAATTATCCGACTTGGTACTCCAAATCGACTAATTACGCTTCTCATCATGAACCTTTTCTTGCTTAGTTGTTATCGATTCTGAGTTGACTTGATCCATTTTGTGAGCGTGTCAATAGCCACAAAAGGAATTGAAACCTCCCGGAGCTTTGGGAAACGGTCCTAGGATATCAAGCCCCAGTGCAAAAGGCCAAGAAAGAGGTATTGTTTGTAATGCTTGAGTGGTTGGTGTATCTGTCTACCATGAAATTGGCACTGGACACACTTTTAACCACCTCTTTAGCATCGTCTGTATGTAGGCGATAAAAACCTTGTCGAAAGGCTTTACCAACTAATGTTACAGTAGGAAGCATCGTCCCACGATGCCACTTGTGTATATCGTGAAGGAGTGTTATTCCTTCATTTTGCGGAATGCATCGCATGAGTATCCCTTAGGTTCCTCGTTTATAGAGGACTCCTTCAACCAAAGTATACATTTTGGCTTTTGGGATAATCGATCGCCTCAAGATCATCTTGGTCTGGAACCCTTGCAAAGATACTCGTAGATGGGAGTCATCCAGGTATCCTCGTAATCTAATGAGGCCATCTCAAGAGGAGGTGCCTCTGGTTCTTCGACCAGAGACGGTTTTTGGAGTTGCTCCAAGAAAACTCCTTTTGGTACTATGGATCGGGAAGAAGCCATCCGAGCAAGTTGGTGCGAGAAATTATCCTTCGAGGATAAATTGTACCTCGAAACCTAAAAAATGTTTTTCTAGCTTACGTACTTCTGATAAGTACCGAGCCATTGTTGAGTTAGAGCACTGGTACTCTTTCCCAATTTGATTCACGACTAGTTGAGAGTCTCCTCTTACGAGTAGTCGACGAATCGAGAGTGCTTCGCACTCGTATGCCGCCTAGCAAACCTTGTGATACGCCACATTGTTAGTGGCACGAAAGTTTAATTGTATGGCATACTTTAAGGTTTCTCGGTAGGAGATACGGGACCACCCGACCCAGAGCCACTTAAAGTGAGTGACCCGTCAAAGTACATCATCCACCGGTCGTGGAATCGTCTTGGGATCTGAGCAGTTCGAGATTTGTCCATTCGGCGACAAAGTCCGCCAAGATCTGGGATTTTATGGCCGTTCGGGACACGAAATGGAGGTCGAACTCCCAAGTTCGACCGACCATTTTGCCATGCGTCCATTGTTTCCTTATTATGGAGGATTGCTCCCAAAGGAAACTCGGGCAAGCCTGACTATTTTGTGCTTTGAAAATAATGCCGCATTTCCTCGAAGACATGAGGAGGGCATACGAAGTTTTGGACACGAGGTAACGCTCCTTAGGCCGTGTAAAACTTCGCTACGTAGTAAACCGGTCGTTATGCGTTTTCACGTTCTCGACCAATCTCGCGCTTTCTTTGCTGTGGCGTGGCGGCTAGGTAAATTAAGGCGTCTCTTACGGCTTTGGAGAAACGAGCAGGAGCACTCGAAGATACCTCTTGACATCCTCAAAGGCAATGTTTGCCTCGTTCGACCACTCAAAACCTTCATGTCTCTGAGAAGTTTAAAGAAAGGTAGTCCTTTTCTCCTAGTCGTGCGATGAAACGACTTAAAGCCGCCATGCACCCAGTGAGTTTCTGGACTTCCTTTTTTGTGTTTGGAGGTCGCATCTGGAGGATGGCCTTTATTTTTTCAGGATTTGCTTCGATTCCTCGTTCAGATACTAGGAATCCAAGCAATTTTCTGAAGAAATTCCAAACACACTTCTCTGGATTAAGTTTTAAATGGTGCTTTACGAGGTTGTCGAATGTTTCTTGTAGGTCGCTGATATGATTAAGTCTCTTAATGCTTTTTACGACTAGGTCATCAACATAGGCTTCCAAATTCGGCCTAATTGAGATGAAAAAGTCGATTGCATTAAGCGTTGAAAAGAAGCACCGGCATTCTTTAGACCAAATGGCATTTTGATATAACAAAAGGTACCAAATGGAGTAATGAATGCGGTCTTTTCTTCATCGTTTAGACACATATTGATCGGTGATATCGAATATGCATCTAAAAACTTAATATTTCACAACCCGCATAGAATCAACGGTGATCAATACGAGGTAAAGGAAATCATCTTTTGGACAAGCTTTATTAAGATCGATAAAGTCTCACGCATATCGCCATTTGCCGTTTGACTTTTGACCATTACAGGGTTAGCCAACCACTCGGGTGATTGACTTCTCTTATAAAGCACGCCTTAAGTAGCTTATCAATTCGATTTAATAGCATCTCGTCGATCGAGGCAAATCTCGTAATTTTTGTTTCTGGTACTTTATCGGTAGTAAAGCTAGCACGTGCTCGATCACCTCCACAGGGACTCGGGCATGTCGGATGCTTGCCACGCGAAGACATCTGCGTTAGCTCGGAGGAAGGTAATGAGGCGTCTTCCTATTTGGGATCGGAAGTCTCCCAATGCGAGCAGTCTTGAGGGTTTCTCTGCGTCGGAGGAACCTCTTTGACTTGGTCGTTCGGCTTTGGTGCGACTTTGAGGCCGACTTGCTAGTCGAAGGTGACTTTCATCTCGAGTTGGTATTTGACCAACCATCTCGAGGATCGTGATCGCACTATCGCCATCTTTTGTCACATTGAATTGTGATCACTCCTTTGGGACTGGCATCTTAAGACATTGATACCCATAATGAGTAGCCATTAAGAATTTTGCCAAAGTTGGTCGTCCGAGTATGGCGTTATATCTTGATGTCGAAATCGACCACATCAAAGGAGACTTTCTCGTCTCGAAATTACTTGGCGAGCCAAATGTTAAAGGAAGAGAAACTTGGCCAATGGGTTTGGCGAAGACCCGTGCGATTCCATGGAAGGAATATCGTCATCGCCTTACCTTTGTCCCGGTACTTGCATCTCATCGGGGCTTTGGTAAATAATATGTTCAAAGAATCGCCACCATCAACCAACACTCGATTTACCCGCGGTTGTTGATGGTGGGTTCGACCACAATCGAAATCGACTGATCGACTCATAGTGATCGGGCGATCGTCCTTCTCAAAGAGATGGTAACTTCCGCCACTTGGTAATTTATTGACAAGAGGAGTATGTATGGAATTTACCTCTCGTCCGTGACTTTAAGTTGTCGTTTGGAGTCGTATGCGATGATCCTCCATAGATATGCTCAACGGTATGGTGCGGATCTTGGAATGGCATCTCCTCATCATCGGCGACTTGACCACTCGTATGTCCTACCTTTCGAGAGTAGGGGCGGTGCTTTGTTAGTTGTAGTAGTCCTCGAGCTTTCTTTGGAAAACTCGGCAGTTGCGGAGGTCATGTCCTTCCTTTTTATGAAAAGGACACCATCTTGGTTTGTCGTTCCTACGATCAGGGCGCTTACCTTTGCCTTGATCAGGGTTCGACTTGGTGGTTTGGGGCTCTCTATCTTTACTACCAAAACCTCCTTGAAACCACTAGTTTGTGGCTTTTGACTTTTATTTTCTTCTTGGACTTTTTGCTTTTTGTCCTTACCAACCTCACGGCTCTCGAAGAGCGTGTGTTTCTCGATCGATAGTGTTATTCCACTCATTGCCTCGAAGCGATTGCATATCGATCGGCCATCTCAAAGAGTTCTAACAGCGGTGTTGGGAGGATTTAAAGCAATATCCTCTGTTATTCTTCTACTACGGACTCCTTGCTTAAAAGCCACGATCACGGAGGAGTCGAAATTTCGGAATTGAGTTCGAACGACTAAAGCGTTTGATGAATTGACGCAAAGTCTCGTTGTTGTTCTGCTTGATCCGTGCAAGTCGTCTTCCTTTCGGGGCGGTTGTATGTGCCTTGGAAATTTGCTGTAGAAGATCACAGAGGTGTTGCCAAGAGTAGATCGACTCGAGTGGTTGGTTTAATAACCACGATCGGCGGATCCTTGAGCACGATTGGAAGGTAATTCGCCATTACGTGCTCTCCTCCTCCCGCCGCTCGGACGGTTTTGTATAGATCTGAAGAAACTCGATGGGATTTTGAGATCCATCAAATTTCTCCATGTTCACCGGTCGAAAATGAGGTGGCGTGAATCGCTCGAAGGTCGGCGAAAATGCGGCATCCGTAATTACTTCTTAGCGCCTTCTTTGTAGGAAAGAAGGGTTAATGTCGCCAGTGATCGTATCGACGATACCCGACAGCGGTGACTGCTACATTGTAGGTCTCGCCTTGAGGAATACTCCTCGTAATCCACCGTTGTGAATTTCTTTGCCGGAGTAGTGATTGATCACCTCCTCGGAGGGCTACTTGATCATCAGCCGATCGAAAAGTATTTCTCCGAATAGGAGATCGATGTGACTTATGACCGTGTCGATTCCTACGTGAGAAATATTCGATTGGTCGGTAGTCAAGAAGTCGCATTGCTACGACTACCGAATGTTGTTGACGAGGTACTTCGGTCTTGTCATCACAGTTCGAAGCCTTTGCGCAATCTCCTCAGCAAAGAGATCGTATCCTGGCGTTCGAGCAAGCTCTTGATTGGGATTCTCAAGCAAGTCGTTGATGTCCTGGAGTTCTTGTACCTCCTGTGGTCGATATTGAATCGCCAGAGCGAGTTCTTACGGGCTGCAATTTTCTTTCTTCGGATGACCTCAAAATCCTCCCCGTCAGATCTTTGAGGCCTTCTCAGTGGAGTGCGAGAATGTCGAGGATTTCTCTCGCGTTCATCAGAGTGTTGGTTCTCTCTGTCGCCGGTGGTTCCCTTGCCATTACTACGAGGAGGCGCAGTGCGTGATCTTCGGGGAGGGTTCTCATTTCGTCCTCCATGAGGTTGACTCGATTTGAGGAAGGGCGAAGACCTCCGTTGATGATTCTCACTTGCGCTTGAGGCCTCCCCGCTTGAGGAGTGCTCGAGAGACACCATCTGGCGACTTGGAGTAATCCCCTCCAGGTAGGGGAACTCCGGGTTATAACTGTCTCCATCCGCAAATGAGATCTGCGGAGAGACGGTCGTATTCGTAGGAAAAGCATGCTTGATCCCACTATCTCTGGAGTTACCCTGAGAGATAGGATCACAAGATCTTTGGTGGAGTCTGGAATGGTGGCTTCGGGACTTGTCTCACCAGTCGGACCGCCTTAAGGGAACTTGGACACTTAGAGGAAAAACTCTCATTGTGTCGTGAGTCCTCCCAGGTGCGGTTACAGTCGGATTGACCCTTGTCCTTGGAGGAATTGGCTCCTCTGTTGGGCGTATCGTTGTGGGGATAAGGATCCTCCTCAACTCCATTGATGGGATGGTTTCTGGAGAATAATCTCGGAGGCAACATCACCATCGGATGCATCACTCGGCTCGTAGTCGAAACCGGCATCCATGTCGGCGTCTGCGTGTCCGCCAAGTCGAACCAGTTCTCCTCGTTCCATTCTCCCGCCATGCTTGCATGAGATTGGAAAAAGAGAGTATGTTGACAAGAGATTACGGAAGCTCCCCACGGTGGGCGCCAACCGCCGGTGTATTAGAACCGATCTTACGTAAAGATTATTTGATTCGGGGTCTCCTAAGGATGAGATCACGCAGAGTGGATTGACACGGGATGTTTAGGCGAGTTCAGCCTTCTCGGAGAGAATAATAACCCTAATCTGTGTGTATGGTATTGTTGATGATCTAGCAAAGGACTAAAACTATTACGAGAGAATAGTGCTTGTGTTTCTACTTGACTAGCCCTTGTTTGCCGTTGTTCTTCTCTGTCCCCTTGTCTCTCTTTTGATGCCCTTATATAGTCGTGAAGAAGTAGCCGTTTTGCCTGCGGAGATGTGCCTAATTAATGTAATAACGGGCATGATGGCGATAATTACCGCGCCTTGACTTCTTCACGCCATCCGCAATTATCTTCCGTAGATAATGGGGTATTTACACACCATTAATACGCGGAATAATAGTGCGTGTAGACCGTTCGATTCCTTAATCAATTGGACCTACTCGTGCATAGGTTTGATTATAAGGTGGTCGTAGTTTTCCGGTCGTAGAGGACTTACGACCGGTAGCGATCGAGAAGGACTTACGACTATGTAGTGGTCGTAGAAGGACTTACGACCATGATATAGTCGTAGCAAGGCTTACGACTATGGGGTGATTGTAGAAGAACTTACAATCACTTGTTAGACCTCTCCTTATAGATATAAGGGGTACTTCGGGACTATGTGACATCATATTTACCCATAATAAGAATTATAGATAAAAGATAAAATGAGGATTATTAGATCCTCGTCAATGCCGTATCGAAATCGACCACATCAAAGGAGACTTTCTCTGTCCTGAAATTACTTGGTGAGCCAAATGTTAAAGGAAGAGAAACTTGGCCAATAGGTTTGGCTGAAGACCCCGGTACGATTCCATGAAAAGAGTATCGTACCGGCCTTACCTTTGTCCTGGGTACTTGCATCTCGTCCAGGGCATTAGTAAATAATATGTTCAAAGAACTGCCACCATCAACTAACACTCGATTGACCCGACAGTTGTTGATGGTGGGTTCGACCACAATCGGATATCGACCTGATCGACTCGTAGTGATTGGGCGGTCATCCTTCTCAAAAGAGATGGTAACTTCCGACCACTTCGGTAATTTATTGACGAGAGGAGTATGTATAGAATTTACCTCTCGTCCGGCAGCTTTAAGTTGTCGTTTGGAGTCGTATGCCGATGATCCTCCGTAGATGTGCTCAACGGTATGTTGCGGATCTTGGGCAGCATCTCCTCATCATCCGACGACTTTTGGCCACTCGTATGTCCTACACGCCGGGAGTAGGGAGTGGTGCTTTCTTGTTGTAGTAGTCTTGAGCTTTCTTTGGAAAACTTCGGCGATTCTGGAGGTCATGTCCTTCCTTTTTATGAAAAGGACACCATCTTGGTTTGTCGTTCCTACGATCGTAGCTTACCTTTGCCTTGATCGAGTGCGACTTGGTGGTTTGGGGCTCTCCATCTTTCACGGCGGAACCTCCTTGGAACCACTGGTTTGTGGTTTTGACTTTTATTTTCTTCTTGGACTTTTTTGCTTTTTTATCCTTACTAACTTCACCTGGCTCTCGAGGAGTATATATTTCTCGATCGATAGTGTTGTTCCACTCGACTGCCTCAGAAGCAGTTGCATATCGATCGGCCATCTCGAAGAGTTCGGCAACAGTGTTGGGAGGATTCAAAGCAATGTCCTCCGTTATTCTTCTCTGCGGACTCCTTGCTTAAAGGCCACGATCACGGAGGAATCGAAATTTCGGGATTGAGTTCTGAACCTGACTAAAGCGTTTGATGAATTGACGCAAAGTCTCGTTGTTGTTCTGTTTTATCCGGTGCAAGTCGTCTTCTTTTCCAGGGCGGTTGTATGTGCCTTGGAAATTTGCCTGTAGAAGATCGCAGAGGTGTTGCCAAGAGTAGATCGACTCGAGTGGTTGGTTTAATAACCACGATCGGCGGATCCTTGAGCACGATCGGAAGGTAATTCGCCATTACATGCTCTCCTCCTCCTGCTTTGCTCGGACAAATTTTGTATAGATCTGAAGAAATTCGATGGGATTTTGAGATCCATCAAATTTCTCCATGTTCACCGGTCGAAAATGAGGTGGCGTGAATCGCTCGAAGGTCGGCGAAAATGCCCGCCCCAGGTAATCACTTCTTAGCGCCTTCTTTGTAGGAAAGAGGGTTAATGTCACGGTGATCGTATACGACGATACCCTGCAGTGACTGCTCGTAGTAGGTCTCGCCTACGAGGAGAATACTCCTCGTATTCCACTCGTTAATGAATTTCTTTGTCGAAGTGGTGAATGATCACCTCTCAGGGGCTTCTTGATCTTGGTGATCGAAAAGTATTTCTCGAATAGGGATCGATTAGCCTTATGGCCGTGTCGATTCCTACGTGAAAATATTCAATTGGTCGGTAGGCGAGGAAGTCGTATTACTACGACTACACCGAATGTTGTCGATGAGGTACCTCCAGTCTTGTCATCACAAGTTCGAAGTCTTTGCGTAATCTCTTCAGCAAAGAGATCGTACCCTGGCGTTCGAGCAAGCTCTTGGCTAGGGTTCTCGAGTAGGTCGTTGATGTCTTGGAGTTCTTGTACCTCCTCCGACTGATGTTGAATGCGCCAGCGAGTTCTTACGATGCAATTTTCTTTCTTCGACGACATCAAAATCCTCCTCATCGTCTTTGAGGCCTTCTTAGTGGAGTGCGAGAATGTCAAGGATTTCCCTCGCGTTCATCAGAGTGTTGGTTCTCTCTGCCAACGGTGGTGCCCTTGCCATTACCACGAGGGGGCGCAGTGTGTGATCTTCGGGGAGTATTCTTATCTCGGCCTCCATGAGGCTGACCCTGATTTGGGGGAAGGACGAAGACCTCCCGTTTATGATTCTCACTTGCGCTCGAGGCCTCCTCGCTTGAGGAGTGCTCGAGAGACACCATCTGGCGACTTGGAGTAATCCCCTCCAGGTAGGGGAACTCTGGGTTATAACTGTCTCCGTTCGCAAATGAGATCTGCGGGGAGGCGGTCGAATTTGCGAGAAAAGCATGCTTGATCCCACCCTCTCCGGAGTTACCACGAGAGAGGATCACTAGATGCTGGTGGAGTCCTGGAATGGTGGCTCCTAGAACTTGATTTACCAAGTCGGACCGTCTTAAGGGGACTTGAACACTTGGAGAAAGAACTCTCGTCGTGTTGTGAGTCCTCCCAGGAGGCGGTCTGGTCGGATTGACCCTTGTCCTTTGAGGAATTGGCTCCTCTGTTGGGCGTATTGTTGTGGGGATAAGGATCCTCCTCAACTCCATTAATGGGATGGTTTCTGGAGAATAATCTCGGAGGCAACATCACCATCGGCGGATGCATCACTCGGCTCGTAGTCGAAACCGGCATCCATGTCGGCGTCTGCGTGTCTGCCAAGTCAAACCAGTTCTCCTCGTTCCATTCTCCGCCATGATTGCATGAGATTGGAAAAAGAGAGTATGTTGACAAGAGATTACGGAAGATCCCCACGGACGGCGCCAACCGCTTGGTGTATTAGAACCGATCTTACGTAAAGATTATTTGATTCGGGGGGTCTCCTAGAAATGAAATCACGCAGAGTAGTTGACACGGGATGTTTAGACAGGTTCAGGCCTTCTCCGGAGAGAATAATAACCCTAATCCTGTGTGTATGGTATTCTTGATGATCAAGTAAAAGACTAAGACTATTACAGAGAATAGTACTTGTGTTTCTACTTGACTAGCTCTTGTTTTCTCCCTCCATCCCTCTGATTGATGCCCTTATATAGTCGTGAAGAAGTAGCCGTTTTGTCCTGCGGGAGATGCGCCTAATTAATCCCGTAACGGGCGCATGATGGCAGTAATTACCGGCGCCTCGACTTCTTCACGCCGTATGGCTATTATCTTCCAGAGATAATGGGGTAATTACACACCATTAATAAGCGGAATAATAGTGCGTGTAGACCGTTCGGATTCCTTAATCAATTGGACCCACTCGCCTGTAGGTTTGATTATAAGGTGATCGAAGTTTATCTGGTCGTAGAAGAACTTACGACCAGGTAACAGTCGTAGAAGGACTTACGACTATGTAACAGTCGTAGAAGGACTTACGACTATGTAACAGTCGTAGAAGGACTTACGACTATGTAGTGGTCGTAGAAGGACTTACGACCATGATATAGTCGTAGCAAGACTGACGACTATGGGGGTGATTGTAGAAGAACTTACAATCACTTGTTGGGCTTCTCCCTTATAGATAAGAATCTTACGGGACTATGTGACATCATATTTACCCATAATAAGAATTATAGATAAAAGATAAAATGAGGATTATTAGATCCTCGTCAGGCAGTTTTTCTGTATATTCTCTGAACTCGACAACAGAACTTACGAGCTACAGTTAACTGAAGAAAACAACTTAACAGAGAGAACAAACTCTAACTGAAAACCCGGAACGTGCAAAACCCACGATCCGACTTAATAGGACTTGACGCACACAACTCCACTACACCACAGGACTCGGACAACACGCTGCCAAGTCTGGATTAGTTCCAACAGAATGAGCTCACCACGTTGAGCGTCGCCGCGTCCACCCGGCTGTCCATGTTGAAGCTGATGGGCACCTCGTCGCCCAGGTAGTAGGCGCTCCGCAGCGACGTCAGCAGCCGCAGCAGCGACTTGGCGCGGTTCTGCGTGATGATGTTCACCGAGATCCGCATCCGGCTCCAGTCTGCACGCGCACGCGCGCAAATCCAACAATCCATGCGTCACAACTTGGTCATGTAATGCATGCAGATGATGATCAGGAAGAACTTGTTGAATTGGTCTTGCTTGCTTACTCGGCAGCGCGGTGGGTCGGAGGGTGGCCATCCAGAGCACCTTGGAGATGGAGTTCCTGGGGAGTAGGACGAGAGCGCTGCGGTTCACGGCGGCGTCGGCGGCCATGCGGAGCGCGTCCTTCACCTTGTCGTCGATATCGGCGACGGCGACGACAACGCTGGGGCTGTGCATCCTGACAAGGCCGCGCATGCTGGAGTAGACGGCCTGCAGCACGGGCACTTCCGACCGGGACTGCCCGGACAGCGCGCCGACGCCGAGGTCGAAGATCTTGAACCGCCTCTCCTTGCACACCACCTTGGGCCACTTGAGCACCGTCGCGGCCTCCTCGCAGGGGCAGTGCCCGCCGCCGGACACGACGAGGTAGGCCTTCCGGCCGTCTGTGGTGCGGAACCGCTCGAGCAGCGGCGCCAGCGCCCTGACCTCGCCGAGCGAGTGCGCGTAGAAGAGCGCGTCCACCTTCTGCGGGTGCATGGCCGCCCACTGGGTAACGTAGCCGGAGGTGAGCGCGCGCCACCACTGCACGTCCCGCACCTGCACGATGTCCTTGAAGATGACCGTCGTCTCGGAGACGTAGGCCAGGCGGTGCTCGCTGTCCCCCCACGTCTCCTTGTCGCCGGGGTCGACGGGGAGCACGAAAGAGCCGGCGCCCATGTACTTCTGCAGCTGGTAGCTGAGGTGCAGGTCCTCGCCGGTCATGAAGGTGAATGGCGTCTCGATGAAGAGCGCCTTGACGAGCTCGGCGGGGAGGAACCACGAGCTGGAGAGGAAGTCCACCTGCACGATCCTCTCGACGGTGATGTCGTAGGCCGGGTCCGGCAGGTAGAGGCCGGCCTCCTTGGAGCGGAACTTGCGGTAGCTCGGGAACGTGAAGTCCTTCTGCCGGAACGGCAGGATCCGGCCGATGCTGCCGAGCACGGCGTTCCGGTACTTGTCGGTGCCGCCTACGTGGGACAGGATCTCGAGCATCCGGGTGCCGGGGTCATGTCGTCGTCGAGCACGTAGACGAAGTCGGACTCCGCCTGCAGCGCCATCTGGAAGCGACCGTAGTACTTGAAGTCGTAGCCGGACGAGACGAAGCTGATGCGCGAGTCGTTGTAGCTCTCCACGATGCGGCGGAGCGACGCCTCGTTGGGGCTCCCAAAGGCGAGCACCCACGCTCGGTGGAACGGCAGCGTCTGCCGCCGCAGCGAGTCCAGCTGCGCGCACAGCGTCAGCCGCTTGAAGTGGTTCAGGATCACCGTCACGCGCGGCGCGTTCGGCCCCGGCGCGGCGCTCCACCGCGACCGCATCCGCAGCAACCCGGGGAGAGTCTCGGCGCCGAAGCTCTGCTGCTGGAAGGCGAGCACCTGCTCGTAGAGCTCCCGCTTGAGGCGGGTCATGAGCGCGTCCTGCGACTTCTTCTGCTCGAAGTCGATGCTCTCGTGCTCGCAAACGTCGAGCGGGGAGAGTGGCGGCTGGTCCGCCAGGCCGGGCTGCGCCATGATGTTCTTCCAGTGCTGCGCGATGCGGGTTGCCCAGGCGAAGTCCGGCTTGGCGCGGAGGTCCACGGTGGGGCTCATGTAGTAGAGGAGGAAGGTGGCGTACATGGCGAAGGCGAGCTGGAGGCAGGTCAGCGCGGCCACGAGGCGGGACGAGTGCTTCGACGCGCGCATGGCCTTGGCCGGCGCAGCCTTGCCGCCGACGTAGTCGCCGAGCATGCCCTCCAGGGAGTCATTCTTGACGATGTGCGCGCGCGTGACGCCCATGGCGGGAACTCGCGCCCAATGCGACGCCTGCTGGTTTGAATTAAAAACCACAGAAACGAAAAGGAGTAGTTTTGTAAGACGTGTACGCGAGACTCCACTTATGCTACTGAGTTGGTAATTGTTGCATAATATCATGCAACGACTTAAGAGCTATGGATTGCAAATCTCTACTAAATATTTTAAGGAGCATATAAGCTACAACGAATCGCTTACTTTGTCAGTGTCCAAAGTGAACAGCGAAGCAGCAGCAGCATATGAATTGCTTAGGTTCTTTATGCAGCTAGTTGCAGCCTAACGCCTGCCAGTAATTTAAACAAGGTAAAGGATTTGCTATTTCAATTTTTATGACCATTAGATATGTGTAGAAATTGATACGCTATGTGATTGGATATTGATTGAATGGAGAAAAAATGACTTATATTAAAAAAAAATTCAGTCACCTTACAAATAGACAATCCTATAAGGTAAATGACACGGAAGGGAATAGCTAATGCAATAAAAGGGAGTAATTTTTTTTCTTACCTAGCAGAAAAAAAAAAGAAGCAAGCAGGAACGCTTTTCAGAGGCACATATGGCGAAGCAGATCAAACTGTTACGCAAAAGCAGGGGAAAGCGGCCGTTTTTGCAGGAGCAGAATGAGCGACGGTGATTGAAGCCGCCGCTCAAGCACACAGTTGAGCTCAAGCGAGAGCTGCACTGCACAAATGGCTCTCGCCTCACATGAAAAGATCAAAGGTGGGGTGGAGAATGCAGAGCTAAGCTAGCGCAGCGTGCGTGCATCCAATGGCGTTACCTTCACAACTTGTCACGCAGAACACCGTGGATGAAAAACTTCAGAAAGCCACATTTGCATCCGTAGAATGTGGCATCACAATGTGATTTTTGTGTCAACCTCTGGCTCATCGGGCAATGCGCCCGTTCTGCATTCTCCTTTATTTCATTCTCCTTCATTTGATCTGAAGAGAAGCGTTGCCATGAAGCTAGAGTTTAATGCAATGCCGGAAACAAACAAAAGAACCAGCTAATGCTAATGTGTTTCATCTCCTAGATCTGAAAAAAAAAATAGCAGTAGGGTTACAGACCACATTCCTACCGGTAATTTATTGAGGAATATATATTTGTTCTTCTTCTTCGCTTTATGAGGAGAATGAGGCATTCTTGTTGATGAAATCGTGTGAGGCTAAGAAATGGCGTTTGAGGAATTTCAGGGTAAGTAGCACCGGTTGAAATAGACCATCAACTACGCTTCAGTTAAGCTAGCAAGATTGCTAGAATGTAGGAGTAATGCATTTGTAGAACCCACGTTGCTAGACAGGACTCCAATCTGTTGTAGTAATTGCAAGGTGATAAACAAAAATACTACATTCTATTGTTCCTCTATTTTATGAAAACAAATAGCTTTGGAATAAGTACGGCCAAACTTTGGAAACTTTGGATATTAATATCTCCGCAAAAAAATAGATTAAATACATGAAAATTGTTAGGAATAGCAACTTATATTATCAGGGGGCTAAAGGGCCAGTATATATAGACAAGTACAGGTTACAGATAAGGAAACCAAATAATATCTAGAATCCTACTCTAACACATATATATCTCTAACACCCCCCTCAGACTCATGATGGATCAACAACACTGAGTTTGGAAAGGTAGAAGTCGTGCTGTGCTCGAGTCTGGGGCTTCATGAAGAAATCCGCTATCTGAAGCTCTGAAGGCACATACTGAAGAGCAATCACCTGATCATGCACACAAGACCTCATGAAGGAAGCATCAACATCAATATGCTTGGTGAGCTCATGCTTCACAGGATCACGGCACATCGATGCACTTTGTCTTGTCGACAAGAGAGGAGTCGGTGTAGTGACAGAAACACCAAAATCCTTAAGTAACCACCGTAGCCAAGTAATCTTTGCTGTCAAGAGAGCCATAGCTCGCAACTCAGCCTCTGCACTCGAACGAGACACTGCAGTATGTTTCTTCGTCTTCCAGGCAATGAGAGAACCACCAAGAAAAGCACAAGATGGCGAGAGATAGACCAATGATCGGAGGATCACGCCCAAGTAGCATCCGAATAAACCTGAAGCTGCAACGAACTGGAGCATGGAAAGAAGAGACGGCGAGAGATAGTCCCACGAAGGTATCGCAGAACTCGAAGAAGATGACTGTAGTGGACCTGAGTGGGAGCGGAAACGAACTGACTCAGAACATGAACTGGATAAGTGATATCCGGACGAGTAATAGCAAGGTAGACAAGACTCCCAACAAGATGACGATAGCGAGTCGGATCAGAAAGAGGCTCGCCATCAGAGGGCCGGAAATGAACGTTGAGCTCCATGGGAGTCTCAACAGTACGCTGATCAGTGAGAGAAGCGCGATCAAGAAGATCCTAAATATACTTCTCTTGGGACATAAAGAAACCATCTGTAGTGGAAGTAACCTCAATCCCAAGGAAGTAACGAAGAGGACCAAGATCCGACATAAGGAACTGCTCACTAAGACGAGCCTTGACAAAGGCAATGTACTCATAATCATCTCCGGTGATGATCATATCATCAACATATAGAAGAAGAGTCCGACCACGAGACGAAGTGTGGACAAAAAGAGCAGGATCATGATCACTAGCTGAGAAGCCAGCAGCAGTGACCACAGAGGAGAAACCAAGCACGAGGGGCTTGTTTAAGGCCATAGAGAGAGCGACGAAGACGACAGACCATACCCTCAGGAATAGAATACCCAGGTGGCGGATGCATGTAGACCTCCTCACGTAATTCGCCATTAAGAAAGGCATTCTTGACATCAAGCTGAGAAACGGACCAATAGCAAACAGACGCCACCGAAAGAAGAGTGCGGACAGTGGTCATGTGGGCCACAGGAGCAAAAGTCTCATCGTAGTCACGACCATGCCCCTGCTGGAAGCCACGAGCAACAAGACGCGCCTTGTAGCGCTCAAGAGAACCATCAGAACGAGTCTTAATCTTATAGACCCACTTACACGTGATGGGACGAGAGTGAGATGGAAAAAAATAAGATCCCAAGTACCAGTACGCTTGAGAGCAGCAATCTCCTCGGCCATGGCATGCTGCCACTCAGGATGAGTAACAGCATCCCGATAGGAGACGGGCTCATGGGTAGCTGCACCAGCAAGACCAAAACGGGTAGGAGGCCAAATCGGCCGACGATCGCGGAGACCGTAGCGAGGAGATGATGGCCCATCAGGAGAAGATGGAGCATCAGAAGAAGATGAAACATCAGGTGAAGATGGTTCATCTGGAAGAGCCTCAATACAAGGTCGACGAGTGTAAAAAAAGTTGGAGGAGCCACAGGCGACAAAGCAGGCGGCGACAACGGCGGAGAGGTCTCAGGAGGTATATGTGGAGACTCAGTGGGACGGGTGGACGGGGCAAGACAGAGATGGGTGTATCTGGAAAGGTAAAAAAAGACAGGGACTCCACAGAGGAAACCGAAGGAGAGGCAGGACGTGGGTAAAAGGGACGAGACTCGTCAAAAGTCACATCCCCAGAAATCCGCATCCGTCGACCAACAGGATCCCAGCACCGATAGCCCTTGTGCTCGGCACTGTATCCCATAAAAACACACTCAACAGACTGAGCAGTCAGTTTGGTGCGTTCTCGAGGTGCAAGAAGAACATAGCAAACGCAGCCAAACAGACAAAGGGCAGAGTAGTCTGGAGAAAGATCACAGATACGCTCAACCGGGATCTCACCCTGAAGAGCAGAAGAGAGCTGGATGTTGACGAGATAGGTGGCAGTGGAAACAGCCTTTACCCAAAAGTGAGGTGGAATAGAGGTTGCAATCATCTGTGTACGAGCCGTCTCAAGTCATCTATAAAAATGCTATAATAACAATGGCCCCCTTTCGAAAGGAAGGGAGTCGGACCCCAAACATCTGAATGAACAAGATCAAAAGGACGCTGAGATAAGGACTCACTATGAGAATAGGGAAGCTGAATCTGTTTCCCTAACTTACAGCCTTGACAATCTAAAGATACATCTCCTGAGACAGACCTCAGAAGACCACGATGAACCAAGGATGACAGACGAGATCCACACAGATGACCAAGACGGTGGTGCCACTGCTGGAAGGAGCTGGTAGACGGAGTGGCAGAAGCGGAGAGACTGGCGGTGACGGTGGCAGCGGAAGGAAGGTGAAGCCAGTCAAGCTCCTAGAGACGCTGAGAGTCAAGGCGCCGAGGGCCAGAACCAACCAGAGCCCCCATGTGGTGGTTCTGAACACAACAAGAGTCAGAGTCAAGAATGACCCAACAACCAAGACCAGTAATCTGCCCAGCAGAAAGAAGCTGCATGGTTAGACGAGGAACATGAGCAACAGAAGGAACATGAAATGATTAGTTAATAAGAGGTCCTCGACCAGAGACAGAAAGAGAGGTACCATCAGCAGTAAGTACACTTACAGGGGAATCAAAAGGTGTAACAAAAGACAGAGTGGAAGAATCAGAAGTCATGTGAAAGGATGCTCCAGAATCAAGGATCCACGGGGAGGTACCTGACTGTGTAGGAGGCGGTTTCTCATTTCCAAAGAGTCGATAGCATAACCTCTGAGAAACATCGCCGAGGAGAACACGGCGACAAGCAAAGTCGAAGTCTGGCTATCTCCTGCTCAGTGAGAGAAACTGCTGAAGTAGTCGATACAGACGTCGATGTAGAAGTACCGGTGCCAGTGCTAGGAGAAGAACGGTGTGAAACATGCCGCTGCTTCTTATAGCACTGGGACTCAATGTGGCCGACCTTGTCACAGTAGGAGCAGCGAGGACGGCCACTACCAGATGGAGGGCGGCCACCACCACCTGTGGCAGCCGCTGGAGGAGGCAGTGTACTGAAGCGTGGAGCAGTCGGTGTAACAGGTGGACGAGCTGCGAGTACGGAAGGGAGTGGCATCAGACCAGCACCACTCAGACGAGTCTCCTCTTCACGTATCTCGGTAAGAGCCTCCAGAAGAGTGACACGAGGCTGGCGTGCAAGAAGCTGGGCACACCTCTGCTCGAACTCAGGACAAAGGCGAGTAAGTAACTCATAGACACGCTGAAACTCCAAGTCATCACGTACAACCAGCAGCACGAACAAGAGCGACAGCCAGCAGTGCGAAGAGAGTCCAGCTGACGTCAGACATCAAAACTCTGAGCGTAGAAGGCGTCCACAGTAGCATCACCCTGCTGAAGAGAGTGCTCCTGACGAACCACTGACAGGTAGAGGGCATCTCCAGAGGGTTAGTAGCGCTGACGAAGGTGAGTCCACATCTTGACAGCCGAAGAAAATCCCACAATCTCAGAAGAGAACTGAGGTTTGACACTGGCGATGAAGACAGCAGCAGCCCGAGCGTCGTCATCGCACCACTGAGTGTAGGCAGTTAATCGATCCATGTAGAAATCCAGAGCCTCTTGGTAGGCAGAGGCAACATTCTCATCAGCAAGGCCAGCAGCCTTGTCAGCTATCGAGGATAGCGCAGCAGACGTAGGCTTCGTCGGAGGAGTAGGGTGACGAGGATTAAAACCTCTATTTATTATTTAGTATATAGAGACCATACATGTTCATGGTCGTAAACCCTAAAACTAACGACCTCACTGGTCGTAAGAATTCTAGAGGTTACATAGTACCCAATCTGGTCGGACATGGTTCCAAACTAAGTCTCCGACCAGTCAAATACTCATAAGGCTTTGAACCGATGTCTGGATCTACGACCAGACATATGTTTTACCGTGTGACGAATGGAACATGTGCTATATATTCCATACCACACGACGTTACGATACTGAAGTACGATTATATGACTCATGGACATATAAACACACGACAGTTGATACATTATCAACAGACATCTCTCTTCGACCAGACGCGTTGCTTCCCGAACAGGCGTCTCCTCCAGAGACAACTGCCAACCCTTCATCAACTATATAAGGAGGAATGCAGACTGAAGATGGAGAGACCGGAACAGTGAAGATCATTTGGGAGACACCCTCAAGAGCCTTGTACTCCCGAATTAGTCTTTAGTCTAAGTTCTATACATCCTTTGTAATAGCCAGTTCAAAGCAATAAAGAGCAGTCTCACTACTTTCTAGAAGATACATGTCATTTTCCTCTTTTCATTTATATATTCATAAGATCGGCGATTTGATCGTCGACATAGGACAAGGCGGGCATGTGACATCGCCAGAGAGGACGCCCCAGAGACGAAGACCACGCATGTGAGACACGAAGTCGGTGTAATTAACACCGTCAAAGATCACCGGGCAGCGAGGGAGGGAACGGTGCCCATTGGTAGGCGGCGCTGGACGGCGCGGCGACCAAAGCAACGAAGTCTAACAAGCGGCGCTGGACGACGCGGTGGTTAGAACAACATTTTTTTTTTGTCGTTGCCGCTCATATTAAAACCGGCAGCTCGCTATTAAAGGTGGCTGGGCCGGCTTCCTCGGCCCAACCAACGCGCGAGCTGGGGTTTCACCAAATACTAATGGGCGGCGGCGGCGGATGCGGTGGCGTTGTCGGCAGGCCTGCCTCCCGCGCGCTTCTTCCCGAGCGTGTCTTCTTGATTCTTGGCTGCGGGTCCGGGAGCAGTGGCGGCCGACGGCCGGGCGACGGAGGCTGCGTCGCGAGCGCGCGTGGCGGCGGTGAATCTGTGGTGGCGATGGCGGCCGTTCAGCGTCGGCGGCGGGGGCGACACCAAGGGCGGGCCGGCATGGGCGCGGTGATGAGCGTCGCGGCGCGGCATTGGTCCGAGCAAAGACTGAGGCTCGTCGCGGAGGCGACCACAGCAGCCCGCGCGACAGGCGATCCAGGAGGTCGACGGGCGGCCGTGACACCAAGCAGCAGCGGATGGAGAAGGAGGCCAACGGGGGGTCGTGACACCAAGCAGCGGATGGAGACGGAGGCAGCAATGCGACGAGTCGACAAGCAATGACGGCCTGGAGGCGACGACCTAGCGGCGGCGGGGAGGGAAGCCTGCAGAGGTGGCTAGGGCAGGATGAGTTGCGCGTCCGGAGAGGTAAGCCTAGGGCTCTGATACCATGTTAGGAATAACAACTTATATTATCTGGGGGCCAAAGGGCCAGTATATATAGATAAGTACATGTTACAGATAAGGAAACCAAATAATATCTAGAATCCTACTCTAACACATATATATCTCTAACAAAAAATATATACGTAGATTCATTTCAAAAAGTACTTTTATAATATTATAATTTTATCGGGTTTACAAATACTTCACAATAGTAATTAGTGATCAAAATTATATTTTGAAGACCATGTCGATATCCAAAACGACTTGTTTTGTGAATTGAACGGAGTAGTAATTATAGAAACCACAAATGAGATTGCACGACTAAGAGAATTCTTACAGAACGAACTGAGCTCAGTTCCCAAGAAAGGAAAAAATCTACACACAATGTCAAAGACGTAGCGTGAATCCTATTTAAACTAAGGTACAGGGTGCCAGATATACGGGTTAAAACGGGAGAGGATCACACTGGCTGAGAGAGGCGAAGGAAGGAAGGAAGGAACGGGGGCAAAGGGCAGCAAGCATGCAGCTAATCCAAGCGAGAGGCAGGCGCATTAGAGTACGTACTTTGACCACCGGCATTCATGGATCTTGAGACGTCTAGAAACACCGGTACTCCAAACCAGTAGACTGGAATATTGCATATGTACGCCAACATTGCAATCGAGTTTGCTGCAGTTTGAGGGCAAAGATGCTGCTAGTTTTGAGTTGAAAAAACCCGATCTTTCTTGTTTCCTGAGCCCAGGCGATGGATGCAGTACTCAACAAAGTGATAGACAAACAGCAATTCCTCTCTCTGGAGACCGGAGATTCTGCAGTGTGCTCTGCTCATCTTGAGGCCTGCAAAAAAAAAACACAACTTTTCAGAGGCTGTAGCATGTCCTGCAATGTGCTATTGCTTTTCAGAGGTTGTAGCGTTCGACTAGAGGTGTTGTGGATTGGCTAGGCCACGAAAACGTGCAGTTGCAGTTCAATCAAGATTACATTCTACAGCCTGTTATTAGTACCAGTCCCTGGATGTTTCCGAAAGAAAAAGGGGGTTTGGTTGAAGGGTAGGAGGTGCCTACTTACCACTGAACAAATTATGCTTGGTCATAACATGTGAGTTACTTGGACCCCTCAAATTCATTGTTCTCTGTTCTTCAATAACGCAATCAACAACCATTTTTGAGCCCTTCACCGTGTGTAATCATCCTGCGTTCTTTTCATCATATATGGGATTACTGAACGGGAGCAGAAGCTAATTGTCCCACGAGGCACCAAGGAAGCAGCAGCAGCAGCCATATCTTTTTATCGTTAAGCTTGGCACCTCCAGGATGCAGGGGTCGGATTTTGACTCGAGTAGATCACTGACGTGCTATTGAACTAGGCAAATGACAGAATATGGCACGGTCTGCCATGCTCATGCTGTATGCTGGTACTGTATATGCACTAGCGTGCAAGCATAAGCCTACCTTTCCTTTACTAGTGCTAACTAGTGTTGACTTTAGGACCGTGGGACTCGCAAAGATGCGGACTCGATGATTTATCGCTCAATGCCTCGTTGGTATGTGAGTCTGGAAACACACGTATCAACGAGTGACAAATCATCAATAATCTATCTATCTATCTTCTATCTATTATATTAGTAAAGCTATAGAAAAAGATATCACTACGTTCGCTCTCAAAGGTTAGAAATTCACATATTAGTCAGTGAAAAAAGAGAAACATCCACACCATTCATTATGATGGGTCCATATTATGACGATCTAGATTAAAGAAAAGAATCTATATCAAGTACAATATAGAAATAAGAGTCCATCTCAACTACAATGTAAAAATAACTAAATTCAGAATAAAAAATAAAATAAATTTACCAAATTAGTTTTGATATGAATTCCTAAGTAAAATCACTAGATAAACATAATTAAGAATAAAAATAAAATATTAGTAATTGGATTAGTATACGAATTCCAACAAAAAATAACTGGAATTGAATATAAAAAATAAAATAAAATAAGCAAATTGATTTTGATATGAAATCCAAAGTAAAATCACTAATAAGTGTAATTATGAATAATTGTTTTACAAAAATTAGCAATTAGATTATTATATGAATTCGAGTTAAAAATAAAATAAAATTTACAATTTTATCTTAATACAAATTCCAAAGTAAAATACATAAATAACTTAAAATAAGAAAAATTTTATCAATTTAATAAATAAATATAATTCAGAATAAAAAGTAAACAAAAAATGGCAATTAGATTAATATAAAAATTCCAACAAAAAATAATTGGGTTTCAAAAAATAATTTAGCAATTTCATTTTTATATAAATTCCAAATAAATCCCTAAATAACTAAAATTTGGATACAAATAAAATAAATTAGTAAATTAATTTTGATACGAATTCCTAAGTAAAATTTCTAAAAAATATATAATTCAAAATAAAAAATTGATTAGTATACAAACTCCAACAAAAACACCTATATTTCGGATTTAAAAAAAATAAAAATTTGATTTCAATACAAAGTCCCAAATAAAACCCTTTATAACTATAATTCGAAATAATTTTTATAACAAATATTAGCAAATGGATTAGTATACGAATTACAACAAAAAAATATTGGAATTCAGGATAAAAATTTAAAAAAATTGTAATTTGATTTTCATATGAAATCCAAAGTAAAATATTTAAATAACTAAAATTCAAAACAAAAAAATGACATTGTCTATTTGATTTACACATGAATTCCTAAATAAAATCCTAAATAAATATAACTATGAATAAAAATTTAACAAAAATCACAATTGGATTGTTATACGAATTTCAATAAAAAATAATTGCTATTTAGAATAAAAATAAATTTAAATTAGCAATTTGATTTTGATACGAATTCCAAATTAAAATCCATAAATAAATGTAATTCGACATAAAAATTAAATCAAAAATAAAAATTGGATCAATATATGAATTCCAAAAAAAAAAATAAGTTAGGGACAAAAATAAAAGAAAAAAATATGAAATTCTATTTCCATACGAATTCTAAAGTAAAATCCTTGAATAACTAAAATTTTAAATAAATTAAATATAAGTTATAATGAGGATACTACGAATAGTGTCGGATGAGACCACAAAAGAGTGCAATGATGTTGATCTGTCCTACAAGAAGACATTGATCTACAAGGAAACGAAGAGCCGAAGTAGCGGCGGCGAAGATAAGAACAATTCCATGCTGCTCACCTTAGCCGTTCCACGAGGACAATGTCGTTCTACTCGCTGGAGCAGCCGAAGAGAAAGGCCGAAATTGAAGGAGCCAAGTGTTGTGACGACAAGTGGTGAGCATCAACATTGTTGAAGAAGTCAATGGCCAAAGAAGCTTGATGATGAGGAAGCGCTGGCAATGAGGAGATAAAGCTTTGCATTGAAGATGAGCTATCGACGATATAAGGTTATCACGTAGCTAGGAACTGCCATCATTTGTGACATGACGTCACCGGTGATGGCGAAAATTCTCCATATCGTTAGACAGCGACTAAAGCAGACATATCAACATCAGTGAAAACGGGAGGTCATCACAGTTAGTAAGGAAGCCACATCGTTGAGGACAACGTCGAAGAGGAGCGACCGACATGGTAGTCGAAGACATCGAGCAAGTATAATATCGTGCATGTGTATACATGGGTGCATCCATACGAATAGAAACACATGCATACATAAACAAATGAGCAAAGAGCTCAAAGTAGAAAATGGCACAACAGTAAGGAATAAGGCTAGGGCCACCAGAGAGTGCAGAGGGTGTCCTCGGCAAGGATCAACGACATTTGCACGTATGCGTATTGATGTCACAACGGTTAGTATTAAGCAATAATTTGAGAGAAGTAGAAGATAACTATGTGGTAGAGTATTCGATCAAGAATTATGCTTGCTGTTGGAGATTGAAGTAGAAAAACTATGGCGGGGAGAAGAGATAGAAGACACACGGTTCGGTATGGCAGCCGGTGTGATGAAAGATAAGTCCAAGGTAGGTCACCCATGGTGCATTGGTGTATACGTGGACAAGGTACTCTAATACCATATAAACTAATAAGATAATTTGTTACATATATAATTAATGTATTGCTTGAGATTAGCATAGGTACATGTGCATGAAAATATTTTGGAAAAGAGTAACCAGTGGAGAAAAAAAAAGGCCATGCAGCTACATGATGCATACATGATAGGGAGTGTTTAATTTATTATGCTAGAGATTTTTTTCAATCAAAGCTCATATACCAGTTATGTTCCCTAAGTTGTATTTTTCTTCAAGTTTCTATTGTTATTTCTAATGTTTATGATATCTTAAAAATCTAAATAGCCATGAGATACGTAAATATATTCGCAAACATCTAAGTTATATAATTTGATATTATAAAAATTTAAAACAAATCTAGCCCTATAAATACACCGACCACCCGCTAATGCCATTCTAAAGGAGAAAACCGTGGCGACGAGATTTGAGCTGGGACGCTGGGATGCAGCAAGTCAAAAGTGGTTTAAAATTAGAATACGTGCGCGTGCCGATGCATGCACGCAGCTTGATTGATGATGCCACCTGAACTTTACAGGCGCAATTCCAAGCTTTCCCTCCATAGTTACACGTTTCCAGCTGCCTCGGTGTCTCCTTCTGCAGGAATTTCACACCAAAAAAAAGGGAATACAAAACCTTTGTAAGTTCCTAAATATCCTCCACTTCAGACAGGACAAAAAAAGAGACGTTCTTTACTGTTTCAGATTCAGTAATCGTTGGCGTGACCGTGTTAAGTGTTTACCTCAGAGAAGAGAAAAGGAAGGACAACTGAGCCCAGAGAGACCACCCCTGTTATGTTCCAGATTGAGGCAACGTACATAGATTGGTCATATCAAACAACAGTTCATCCTAAAAATACGATTGTCGAAGTGATACAACGGCTGATTCTGGCCTCAACACCGTGGGGGTCCCAAACACCTGCGACTCAAATTTGGGGGGCCGGACAAGATCAAGAGGACGCCGATTAAAAAATAGGGACGATACAGATTCAACAAAATGGCATAGCCTTTTATTGTCCATCCAGCAAGAATGCTGAAACAAATCATACATGTTTACTGAAAAAAGCAACCTATAGAGATATTATACAACTACATCGGACCTTGTAATATCAAGTCTTTGCATCCAACACAGCACAGCAGTTATAGCATTGCCCCCATTCACATGTCATGTATTTAATAGATACAGTATCCACCATGGATAGAAAAGGAATAGTGATGAAAATTATACCCCCAACAAAAGAAATCATACATAAAGAAAAACAAGGTGAGCAAAATCCAAATGCCGGCTAAACCGTCTCTCAACCCATCCCTCGTAATCCACAGTACAGTACAATCTCACCTGTACCCACCACCGTATGGCTGCTGCCCACCGTATCCAGTACCCATCGGATTGTATCCAGCACCAGGCATTCCACCTGGACCCATCCCCATAGGAGGCCGCATCGGCATCACCTGGTTCATCCCCATCCCCATGTTCATCGCCATTGGTTGTTGGTTCATCCCCATCCCCATTCCCATCGGTTGTTGGTTCATCCCCATCCCCATCTGCTGCTGGTTCATTCCCATTCCCATCCCCATGCCCATTGGCCGGTTCATTCCCATTCCGCCACCGTAACCAGCACCAGCACCGATACCCATACCCATACCAACCAACACCCTGCCTGCACCCATCGGGTTGGAAGGAGGTGCCATGGCATTCGCACCAGCCCGACCAATGCCAGAACCAGTTCCCATGGCTTTGCCCATGGTGACTGTAGATACCACAGGTGCTTGAGAGGTTTTCTTTTCTTGCCTTTTCTCCTTACGATTGATTGAATCAAAGTCAACTCCAATATCAGCATGTGGATTGGTTTTTGCTGTAAAACACACATACAATTAGGTCAGATGACACAAAGGTAGAATGTTGGCATTGCAGAAAAAGACAACCAGAGAGAAGCCACTTACATCCAGAAATGTTCAAATTGACTAGACCTCGGCTCAATGTATCAGTCCAAACTGTAGATTTGGGCTCGAATTTCTTAACTGGCTCAGTCTGACTAACTTGCAAAGCTGAAATGATTGTTTCTGGGGGAGCTGACGAGCTTGACTGCAATGGAAAGCTGGCACCAGAAGGCATTGAATTTGGCGCAGCAAGAGGCTGAGATGCCCCTCGAGAAATTGCCTGTAGAGCTGATGTGTCAGTTTGTGGGAGGAAGCTTGGCTGAGATGGCTGTAGATTAGCTGGAGTTGCAAGTTGAGGAGGCTGTGAAGGAATGTAGGATGGTGCTCCATTCTGTGATGAAACCCCAGACAGGCTATCAATGCTGGTCCCTGAAGATGGTTGCATAAAAAAGTTTGACTGGCCCGATGGTAGATTGGGTGCTGCATGTAGAGGCACCTGAGAAGAAGCAAATGATGTAGCAACAGGCTGAGGAAATGGAGATGGGTTGGTGGCTGCAGGATGAGGTGCTTGCGAATAAGCAAATGCAGGAGCAGCCTGAGGAGCATGTGGATTGGGTGCCACTGATTGAGGTGCTTGAGAAGGAGCAAATGTTGCGGGAGCGATGTGAGTAACAAACGATGGACCAACAACTGCAGGCTGAGGTGCCTGGGAGGAAGCATAAGTTGGAAATGCCTGTTGGGAAAGTGCAGACGGATTTGCAGGTGATCCCTCTGAAGGCAAGGAGGGGGTGTTTGCAAAAATATCATTCTGTCCGGGTGCTACATTTGATGCAAAAGTGAGATCACCAAGAGTATCTCCAAAACCAAAGCTTGCAGCTGAAGCAGGCTGGAAAGGGTTTGCATCTGCACCAGGTCCGGTGGCCTGGAAAGAACTAGCAGGTGCAGCATTTGTCCTATCTTCATGGGTCGCCTTGAAAGGAGTAGGGTCCCCAAAAGGATTTGTAGCATCAATCGGCTGCACGGTTAAAAGCCAAAAGGATAAGCTGAACAAATGTGTAGATTTAGCTATTCTGACTAGATATATTAAAAGAGAACACAACAACCATTCCATCACCAAAAGAAGTTACTTTATGTTGAATTCAAAGCATTTCTACTGACCAAAATTGTGCTATCATTACTACTGATGCTTCAAGGCTAAATACAGTTCAAAATAACAACACGAATAAGGTTTTTGTACTTAATAGTGCTTAGCTAATCCAATCTGTCAGACTGCATAAAATTATAGGGCCATTTACATTGTTTTCAGTAATACAGATACAAGCCGATTTATGAAACCATGCAGTGTAAAATTGCATCACAACCCCTGGTAGAACAAATCGTAAATATAACATGAATGGCTGTAAGCCTTGCAGATGCATACCTCGCTGAATCCAGTAGAAGCTGGTGGCATGCCCATAAAACCATTCGTCTGAAAACCTGAATTTGCCGGTGGCTCAAAATTTGGGGTGGTAGTTGGCTGAGGCACAGATACCAAAGCCAACGAACTAATAGGATCTGATCCAAATAAATCCATCTCCAAGCTATTCACTGCTGGTGAGGGGTTCACTGGAGGTGAGGCATCTGAAGAAGGATACAAATCAGCAAAAGAAAAGTATTAGTACTCATGTACCACGAAAAGATATCGATAACACCAACATGCCAAGTTAGGGACCATTCCTCCATACAGCTGTTCTGGTATATAGACAAACCAGAAAACAAACTATTCATACAAATGCTTTCCATTACCTTGGTTTACTCATGCGATGTATTGAATGCCAAAAAAGAACAAACAGTACCTGGTACTGATCCACGTGGATCAAACTCATCAAAACCATTAGGTTCAGCATGAGCAGGTGGTGGTGCAGGTACATCTTCCACACCATTATAATGAACACCACTCAACTGTCCCGGGGGGGCACTTGAACTAGGAGCGGAAGGAGAAGACACCTTTGGTGTAGCAGCTGGCACACTTCCTCCATTTCTGAAATTGGCAGGTGATTCAGAGCAGGGAATAAAATCCCAGCCGGTAACCGCCGGTTACCGGCCGGGGACCGGGATTAGAAATCCCGGCCGGTTTTCTCGAGTTTTGTAAATTCAAATTTCAAATTTCGAAATTCGGCTGGTTTTTAATCAAATTCAAACGATTTTTATCCGGTTTGAACGGTAACTGGCCGGTTACCGTTCCCGGCCGGCCGGCGGGAAATGCCCCGGGACCGGGTTTTGGATCCCTATTTCAGAGGCCATTGTGCTTCTATAAATTAAACATTTTAAAATAGAATACTGACGTTTCATCATGAAGATTATCCCGGGCATCTCTTGTGACATCTTCATAGCGCGGTGGTGAAGCAATCTGCTGGTCAGAAGGCTTGCGCTCTATAGACCTGTCAGAGCAGGTAATAAAACTTAGCTCGCTCCAATAAGACAAGCTAAAATGTTTGAACTTGACGATTCTCCATTATTTACCTCTCATCCTGAGTAGGTCCATCAACATTGCTGCCGCGGCCACTGCAATAGAAGCAGGGTATTAGGGTCCACAAAGAACCATAAAAAAACAGAACCATATTAGTGATTTAAAGAAAATAAAATATATCTTGTACATTATTTATTGACACTACTATGAACAGTGTGTAAGAATTTTAAGTCAAAACAAGCAATGGAACAGACCGGGATGAATAAGCCTCGTCATCTCCGTATGAATCCCTCTCTCGTCCATAGCTCCTGCGACCCGATCCTTCAGCATATTCATGGTTGCTATGACTTCCTCTGTATTCATCTTCTCTATATTGATCTCTCCCATAACGTTCATTAGAATCTCTAGAATAACGATCTCCTTCCCGATTTGGTGTATCTCCAGCACCACCATATCTGTCATCATCCCTATATCCATACTCTCTTTCCCTCCCGTAGCCATTTTTGTTATCGTATCTACTGCCATAGCTGCCTTCATAGCGATCATTGTCATAGCCACCACCATATCCACCTGGGCTCCTGTGTGTCCCACCAGTGGCAAATGCACTCCGATACCTACAGATGAACAGAGAGAGGGGAATATACATGTCCATCAAACACTATGCACCGATCAGATATCTGACGCAAACATAACGTAAAGCTAGAGTACACTCACTTGTCCCTGGTGGCTAGTGCTTTCTGCCTAACTTCCTGTATTCTTTCTTTATCATTAACTAAACTAACGAGGCTCTGGGATTTCCGCCGTACATTACTACCTTGATCTCTCCCACTAGAATCAATATACTGGAAATCAGCTAGTGCCTGCAATTGTAACCAGTGTCAGAGCATCAAGCAAGTATGATACAGAAATATAGGATGTTTACACCAAACTTGAAGCGGGTATTACGTTAAGTATATGATACAGAAATAGGATTGATAGCATTACCGATATCTGATAAGCATGCTCCCTTATGTCATCAATAACTCGCTCAGTACCATGCGCTACCAGGTAATCCAGAACAATCAATCCCTACATCTCAGCAAAATATAGCATCAGACTCAACTGTTCAACATAATTTGTGATTATTTCCACTCTCCATCCAAATTTGCTGAGAAAACCAGAGGTTGAGAAGAAAAAAAAACAAATATTCAAACCACACCTTGTAAACATGCCGCCAATTTTTACCAGTGTCATTGATCCTCTTCCACACAACATTCATGATCACCTGGTACTCATGACTGCAAACACGCAAAGCACATTAGCACCGGGAAAATTGGGTTCTGTTTGGTGAAAATTCAATCAAATAACAAAAGCCCGTAAAACATACTAGTTCTGTGTTGCTTGGGCAATGTCTGCCAGAAGTGATCCATGTGGGCCCCATGGCTCGTTGCTTGTGGCATCAAGAATCTGTTTCGGGCCATTGCGCAAAATGGAATAAGAAGAGCGATCCCATGTTAAGACTATGGTTCACAGCAATTGAAAGTAGGAGTGATGGAATGAATTTGCCAAATAGCATGCTTAGCACATATTTTTGCATGTGAAGGCGCCAGAGATCTCACCTTTTGTTCTATACCAGGCACCTTGAGGACCTTTTTGTTCACCTCTCTTTTTCTGCCAAAAAAGAAGAAGAAGATGAAGATGATGATGAAGAAGAAAGACCAGGACAAATTAAATTACGACGACGATCTACTATACTAACAAACGAACGAAGCTCGAATTGCAAACGATGTATAACATGATGGGATGGCAATCACGTACATGTCCCGGACCGTTTGACCGAATGCTTTCTTCATGGTGCCCTTTCGAATCTAGCTTCTTGTACCCAGCTCTCTCCTCCTCCTCCCCCCTCCTCGGTAGGAGACCTGTACAATCCATTGGTAAGATCCAAGCAAGCATGCATCACTAGCATTTCGATTTCGATTTCGATTCCGTTTCCGAAATGAGCATGAGAAAGCATCACGTCCCAGCGGCCCGAAAAGCAAGCTGAAAACAAACAATCCGAACAAGCAGAGCAGAGGAATCCGGCACGAAAAGCGGGGCACAATTCCACCAACCAAAAAACCAGCAGATCCACGCGAACCGCGTCGGTGGCAAATTCACAGCAGCGGCCGTACAGCACGCCCCAGATCTAGCAGCGCCGACAACCTCCGATCCCCGGAGATATCTAGCGCGCCCCAGCCATTCCCCACCCAACCCCAACCCCAACCCCAAACCCAACCAAAAGCGCGAAGCAGCAAGCGCCGATCTGACGGCGCCGGGGGTGAGAAGCAGCAGCAGCAGGGACTCGAGACGAACCTGAGGAGACAGGACGAGCAGCGAGGTCGGGACGCCGGGCCGACGCGCCGACGCGGCAAGCTGGGAGGCGGAGGCAGGAGTCCAAGGGGATTCCAAGGGAGGAGGCGAGGAATGGGGGCGAGGCGGTCAGGTCAGGCTCGGGCCACCCGCATCCTTCGCTTTCCTCTCCTTTCTCCCTGAGTTGTCGCCCGCTCGCTCGCTGCCTGCGAGGAAAGAAAGTTGGAGAGGAGAGAGAAGGTGAGAGAATAATAATAATAAATTCTTTTCTTTTTCGCTTTGGTTTGGTTTGGTCTGGTCACTCTGGTGCTTGATTACTTATTTAATTAGCGGGTTAACCACGCGGGATTAGTCGCGCACCTTAAAAATCTAGTAATGTTTCTCTCTCAGTGCGTGACAACTCTCACTGGAATCCAGTTGTTCAGAGAAACTGGATATTTGGTCAAATTTTACGAGATCTAAACGAGAAGCTACGAGCAGCAGCTAGCAGCTGTACTGTACATAACTTGAGATCCAAACAAAAATTATGATATTCGGTTAAGTTTTACGAGATCTGAAGGAGCGACTGTACTATACATAACTTGAGATCCAAACGAGAAGTTAGAAACCGCAGCTGAATCAAATACGACCTGAGAATAAGCTAGGGTTAGAGAAAGAGAAATGACATGCTGGAATGGAACTTAAACATGCTTTTTTTTTTACTTTTCTAATCGGGAATATTACTTTCCTGGTTGCTTTGCTTCTATTGGTAGTTCCCTAGTGCATAGGGGGTTATTCCTGGCTGGTGGGTGGGCCCGACTGGGAATAAAGCACGCATCTGACGACGGTGTCAACCGCGGAACAATGTCAAGCCATCCCTTCTTCCAGAGAAAACTCGCACTACCATTTCACATTGGGCTTTCACCTTTCCACGTTGAAAAGGCATTGTTTTCTTCAAAGAGTGCATCTATATTCTGTTTTAAAGCTCGAAAGACTTGCGATAATAAATTATGACATACAAAAAATAATAATATCAAAAGCAAAGTTACACGATGAGTTAGTTAGTCCATGTTGATCGCACAGTTAGTTTTGGCTGAGATACAAGCTTCTGCTGTTAATTTTGTGGTTTTTGTGTCATAGTTACAACCCCATTCAGCTTGTTCGCACTAGTAAAAGAGAGTGTTTTGAGACATTTGTTGACTGTAAACAATGGTCAATAGTAAAATAGTAAAAACGTAATTATGACATCATGTTGAGCTGGTCGCCCATCCACAGAAACGCCTAAATTGATTTGTTCCTTCCTCTCCTGAGTCCTGAGCAAGAAATGGGAGTGGGGTGGAGTTAGAAATGGTGGCGATGCGAGGTGACGAGCGACAGGTGACCCTCTTTCTCCTCACAGATCTTTAGCCGGGGCAGCCCCACGAAAACCACAGATCTATCTAACCCATAAATAAATAAATGACACCCAACAACGGGAGGTTGCCTCCGAATGAGATCTGTTTGTTTGTTGGTTTCGCTATTTTACCTTTTTTCGCTTAGTTGTATGATATGGTCAGATTATCTATAACGAATGTTTTGATTTTTCTTATTTAGCACTTGATCGAAACAATGGGTATGATATTATCAAAACTGCTGCAGTGCACGAGGACATCACGCACGCTATTCAAAGCTAAGGAAAGAAAACTGCATGTATGCATATTGTACTTGAGCGATGCATAGAGTCAAGCCATGCATATACATATGCACGCATGTTGTTGAATGAGTTTGAGTTCCTTGAGTTCAACATTTGTACGTTCAGGGAAGGTCACTCGAATTTATTTGACAAAAAGATATCGTTTCGGCCAGGAGATTACACGTACGATTTATATTTTCTCTGCGCAATCTTGGATGGGGGCCACTAAGTCAATTGAAGCTGTACAGAGTTGGCCAACTCCTAACATGGTCATACAAGTGCGGAGTTTTCTCGGACTTGCTGGATTTTATCAACGCTTTGCCAAAAATTTCAGCACCATTGCCGCACCGATGAATAAGCTTACGAAGAAAGGTGTTCATTTTATTTGGGACCCTAAATAAGAACAATCGTTTCGGATTTTGAAAGATAAGCTTACACATATACCACTTCTCCAACTCTCTGATTTTGGTAAGACTTTTGAGTTTGAATGTGATGCTAGTGGAATTGGACTTGGAGGTGTGCTTATTAAAAAAGGTAAACATGTTGCCTATTTTAGTGAAAAATTAAGCGGGTCTGATCTAAATTATTCTACTTATGATAAAGAATTATATGTTTTAGTTTGGATATTAGAGACATGGTAACATTACTTATGGTCCAAAGAATTTGTTATACATTCTGATCATGAATCATTAAAGCATATTCGTAGTCAATCAAATCTGAACCATAGACATGTTAAATGGGTTGAGTTCATAGAATCGTTTCCATATGTTATTAAACACAAGAAAGGGAAGGATAATGTTATTACTGATGCTTTATCTCGTCGTTATACCATGTTAACTCAACTTGATTTCAGAATTTTTGGTTTAGAGACAATTAAAGAGCAATATGTGCATGATGATGACTTTAAAGATATCTTTCGGAATTGTAAAGAAGGCAAAAGCTAGAATAAATATATTGTGAATGATGGATTTTTGTTTCGTGCTAACAATCTATGCATTCCATTAGCTCCGTTTGTCTTTTGTTGTTACAGGAGGCACATGGAGTATGACTCATGGGATATTTTGGTGTCAAGAAGACATGATGTTTTGACCGATCACTTCTATTGGCCTAAGTTGAGGCGCGATGTTGAGCGCTATGTGTCGCTGCACTACATGTCACAAAGCCAAGTTACGTCTTAATCCACATGGTTTATATATGACTCTTCCTGTTACTAGCGTACCATGGGAAGATATTTCTATGATTTTGTTTTATGACTGCCTAGAACAAAGAGGGGGGGATAATATTTTTTTTGTTATGGATAGATTTTCAAAGATGACGCACTTCATACCTTGTCATAAGAGCGATGATGCTACAAATGTTGTTGAATTATTTTTCAGAGAGATTGTTCGACTACATGGAGTACCCAATACAATTGTGTCTAATCGTGATACAAAGTTTCTTAGTCACTTTTGGAGGACATTATGGGCTAAATTGGGGATAAAGTTGTTATTTTCTACTACATATCATCCCCAAACAGATGGACAAACTGAAGTTGTCAACCGGACATTGTCCACTATGTTGAGGGCTGTTTTAAAGAAGAACTTGAAGATGTAGGAAAAATGCTTACCTCATGTGGAGTTTGCTTACAACCGTTCGCATCATTCAACCACAAAGATGTGCCCTTTTCAGGTAGTTTATGGATTGATCTCTCGCGCTCCTATTAATTTATTACCTCTACCATCTTCGAAAAAGATAAACATTGATGCTATACAATGTGCTAAATTGATTCTGAAGATGCATCATACAACTAAAGAGAATATAGAGCGAATGAACGCACAATATAAACTTACGGCTAGTCAGGGTGGAAAAGAAATAACATTCAAATATGGAGATCTTGTTTGGTTGCATTTGCGCAAAGATAGATTTCTTGACTTGAGAAAGTCAAAATTGATGCCTAGAGCTGATGGTCCTTTTAAAGTGTTAGAAAATATTAATGATAATGCATATAAGCTTGATTTGTCGGCAGATTTTGGAGTTAGTCCTACATTTAACATTGCAGATTTGAAGCCATACTTGGGAGTAGAAAATGATCTTGAGTCGAGGACGACTCCAATTCAAGAAGGGGGATGATGAGAGCATCTCTTCCACTGATACAACCATCCGTACTACTGTGATGTGCAATGACAAATTACTAGAACACGTGCTCGCCAACTAAATTATCAGGTGATTTTGTTTATCAGAGTGCATCCATATTCTATGAACTCTATGATGCTGCCTAAAGCACATGATATTATTTTACTTAGCAATCAATGATCGGGAGGCAAGCTAAATGGAGATGATGGCAGCACCTAGCATGGAGATGATCATACGAGGAATGAATATTTATGTACTGAGGTTAAGCAGAATCTAGCATGAAAACTATATATCAAGTTGTTTAGGCCAACACTTGGTAATATTTGAGTAAAGGAACTTGGTGCTGCGCCACCTATGCTAATCGCCCATGGGCTTTGTAATTCGGGCTGGACACCTAGGGTTTGGTACTATTCATGTGATACTGTTCACATATGAATAGTACGCACGACCGCCGCCCCTCTCTTCCTCCTTTATATAATGGCCGTCATCCTTATGGTTTAGAGGGTTTTGTTGATTAAAGTTTAGCTTTGATACTTTATACTTTTCCTCTTGTTCGGCGAAATCAACAACGATATTGTTCTTCGGAACCCCACTTATCAATACAATTTTAATTCCTATTCGCAATTTCAGATTGCCTATTTATCTTGTTCTTGCGTGCTTATTTGGTGTATGCAAGAATTGATCTTCGTAATAAGGTCATCCGGGTATTCGTGCATAGTTGATAGCGACTTGTCGAGCAGTTCAGCGATTGCGTGGTTTCGAGCCTTGCGAGTTCGTAGCTAGGATCGTGAGAGTTGAGCGACTACTATCGAACTTACCTTCTCACCGAAAAATTGGGCCAGAACAGGACCTTCGTGGTTCATCATCATTATTTCGAATCGGATTATATTAGACGACTTGGATTATTGTTCACCATCTGTACTGTTCATCAGGTCTATATATTTAGGGGTATACCCCAATTTTAAGCAAGTCAGAGTTGAAGAAAATACATAAAAGTTACATATTTATGTGGCGCATAATGAGTACATGCGTTTGAAATTCCCATCTAGAGTTTTATGATTGCGTGAATATTAGAGGGTGGTTTATCTTTCAAGATCCGTGATTTCTTGTGGATCATCTCACCAATTCAAATGCATATAGGTAAGGAATTTCTCTCCAATATCTAAGGTATTTAATTTTCATAGCAACAATAGCATCGCGTAAAATTAAGTTATTTTCAATTGAGTATCAATCTGTAAAATACTATGCATAATGATTAGAGATGTTGGATAGTAGACAACGGACAAAGCAACAATTGCCTCCTATAAAATTTATAAAAACCATACTATCTTCTCGGCAACGAACCAATATTGCTCAGTTAATAGTATACTACCGTCAGTGCTCTGATAGTGCGTTTGAATAAAAATAGAAAAAAGATTTTGTACGGTAAAAGACTCTTAAGCATCAAGTAAGTAGTCACGGTTTGGTGTTGTTCTTCAGTTTTGATTTTGTTTCTCTCTTCGGATTGATTCAACATCAACCTATCATTACTTGCTTTGGAGATACACTTGTTCTTCCTTTTTTGCCGAACCAAGAAGGAGGATACCTGGGGCGTTGCATCATCGATCAAGATTGAAATATAAGTACCATGAAAGATTGGGTCACATTACGCATCAACACACATTGATTTGTATCATCTTGGTATCAGAGCGATGGTTGCTCACGGTGGAGATGGTGTTGCTATGACGTCTTCGGAGGAGAGCTTGGGGAAGTTGAGTGCCAACGCCCAGTATAAAGAGGAAGGTTACGGCGTGGATTGGATATTCTACTCTCGCTGCAAAGTGAGGGAGAAAGTTTGTGCCATGTCAATCGACCGCGAGAGTTTAATTAATGCTGCAAGTATCGAAATCGTCGAGTAGTTGGAGTTAACAATGATGCAGCATCCACAACCTTATGTCCTGAAGTGGTATTCCGGTGTGCTCAAGATCACGAATCAAGTTAAGGTATTGTTTTCATTGGGAAAATTCCCATGCGAGGTTTTGTGTGATGTTATACCCGTTCCTATGGTGTCGTGTCATCTAATGTTGGGAGGACCATTATGCGAAGAACAAGGAGCATCAACACAAAATTGGCGCACCCAGGGTTGTATCTTTACATGGAGGGGTACACTGATTTGTTTGCGTCCAATAGACGTTCTAGTGATTCTTTTCTTTTATATGACTCTCCTGAGTCCGCATAATTTGTGGAAGGTCCTCGTGATTTCCCACAATGATGGAGTCTGGGTGTTCCGATCTCCCAGTGTTAGATTGCGCGCGCAAATTTTCCATGGGGTTACCATCCTCAGGATGAATCACTTCGGGGATTTTTTCAACATCAGGTTGAGGTTCTTCAACTACCTTATGGAGTGATTTGTCTTATTCGGTTCTTTGTTTATGTAAACATCTCCGTGGAATTAAGTCCCGTGTGCCAGAAGGTCCCCCCCCCCTCTTCTCTCCAGGTATTTGTGATTTTGCCACTCCCTTAAAATTAGTGAAGACATCTGTCAAATTATCAGTTATTTGTTGCAAATCAATTATTCTCCAAACTTCCAGTTCTGAGTCTTTGGTGCGTGGATCTAATGACTAAATGCCACTGGCATTCTAATCTATTTCTCGGCATTCTCTAGAGTGGTACCTTCCTCCCCTTAATGCCGGAAAATTGTCCTCATAAAAAAATACAATCAGCGTACCGAGCTATGTGCAGATCCCCTGTCATCGGCTCTAGGTATTTAATAATTGACGGAGATTCAAAACCTACATAGGTTCCCAACTTCCAGTGAGGGCCCATGGTTAAACGTTGCAGTGGTGAAATCGTCACGTATACAGCACAACCGAATTTTCGCGGATGGAAAATACATGGTTCTTTTCCACACACTCATTGCAAGGGGGAAATTGCATGATATGCAGTTGGTCTGAGTTCGATTAATGCAACAGTGCAATACTTTGTGGTCCCAACAGCTGGTGGGCAGCCTACAATTCTGTAAGAATGGCCTAGCAATAAGTTTTATTCTTTTAATTAATGACTTTGTGAGGCTATTTTGAGTTTAGACATGTAGTACTAAATATTCTACTTTAATACCTAGAGGCATACAATAATCATTAAATGCTTTTAAGGTAAACTCACGAAGCATTTTTCATTCGAATGGATTTAATCTGTTTATGTGGAAAATTGGCTCTTAATCGGATTATCTGGGCAATTAATTTTGCAAAAGCATATTTCTGTTTAGACGACAGGCAGATATAGGACCATCTAGTAGGGGCATATAACATGACCATAAAATATCTAAAGGGGCCCGTCAGGGGTTGGATAAGTCCACAAATATCACCCTGAATTCTCTCCAGTAAACTAGGTGATTCATATCTTAATTTCATATAAGGGGGTCTAGTAATTAATTTTCCTTTGGCACTAGCAGGACATATAAAATCTTTAGGCCTAGCAAAGTTTGTAGTTTCTATATTATGGACAACAGAATTATTAATAACTTTTCGCATCATACCTAATCCAGGATGACCCAGACGATTATGCCAAATCTTACAAATTTGTGGGTGTTTAATAATTGTTTTCATCGCAATATAAACTTCAGGTTTTATATAAGTGTAGTACAATCCTTATGAGAAAGAGGGGAGTTTTTTGACCACTTACTTCTGGTATCCATTATACCTAGTCATGAGTAGTTATTCTGTACCATTCTCATGATCGGGTTCTACGTGAAATCCGTCCAAACGAATGTCTTTAAAACTGAGGGAGGTACATTTACATTCAGAATACAGAAGATCGTCCTCGTCTGTTATACATGTACCCATCGGGAGAATTATGATGGTCCTTCCGGTGCCGATAATGAGAGTATCGCTTTCGACGATTGTCATGATATTCTTAGTTTTCTTAGTTAATGTCTGAAAATATTTAGTTTCCCTAAAAAATGAATTAGTGTTGCAACTGTCTACAAGACAAATTTTCTCTTCTGCCATTGGATTGTACCGGGTTGTTCTATATTTAAAACATGATTTATAATCAAACAATTATTCAACAGGGAATATAGTTCGAAATGACATAGAACAAGCATAGACCAAATAAGATAATGAATTGAATTAATATGAAAAAATAACAATGCCAAGAGTTCATCCTAAGCAAATAATGAAAGATAAATGCTCAACATGAGCATGAATAAACCAAGGCTCACCGGGAAATGAAACTAAATTGATATGAAATAAATAATCTAAAGAGACTACTTCATGCCTCCAAATGCATCTTGGTTGTCCTTATGTAGGTCTAGGAGCTCCAATCCAAGAAGATCGTCATGATCCGTAGAGGTGCCTTCCCCCTGAGTCGCATAGTCAAGAATCATGTAATCATTCTTCACAACGTCTTGGCTAGGAGACGGTCCAGTCAGAGTGGGCTGAGCAGTGAAATGAGCATCAACTTTGTTCCCCTGAGTCTTTCTCGACTCTTTCCGTGGATTGCATGTAGAGGTTGACCAAATTCTACGAGGTGCGGCAAATGCGCAACCAATGGTCAGTGCAACCGGATCTGAAGCACGTCTGGGGGAGGATGAGTAGTCTTGCTGCCTGATTCTTGCGTCTGGGGCTTCCCTTTACCTGCTTCTCTACCATAGGGTTCACCCCTGCCTCTCTGCATCCCAATCTTCTTCCATTTTGTTTTGTACCTTTCCGCGGTCCTGACTTTTGCTAGCTTGTTGAGCATTTGTGCGTGCTTCAGGCACATCCATTGTCCCAGTGGGACGTATCTGATGGTTTTCCATTAGAAGTTCTGCATGTTTCTTTGCTTCCAGCAGAGTGTACGTCAGCTCAGTGTACTTCAAATACTTCGCATTGCGATACTGTTGTTGCAGTGTCCACATATTGGGGTGGAAGGTGCACAAGGTTTTCTCTATCATATCGGCTTCTGTAACTGCTTCGTTACGGAACCTCAATTTGGAGATAAGTTTGTGCATGACAGGGTTATATGTTGTCACAGTCTTGAAATCTTGAACATGCATGTTAGTCCATTCTCGTTGTGCTTCTAGGAGAAGAACATATCTATGCTAGTTGTAGCGTTCCTTCAGTGGATCCTCCTCCATTAAATATTCAAACTTCAGGTCTTCATGGGGGTGGTGCCTCAGGAAGTGCGTAACCGCATACTTAGCGGCCTCTTAGATGGCAGAGGTGTCAGCTTCTGGCTCGATGATGGTATCTCCAAGAGATCGAGACTTCAGGTTGATATTTGCGTCCATCGACCAGGTGAGATAGTTATTGTCATTCAGGGCAAGCTCAGCGGATTCTTTCTTTACAATGTATGACATATCCTACATTAGGTTCATGCAATTATCCAGTTTTACTAGAGGTAAAATAGAATCTAAAGTATAAATATTGCAAAATCAATAAAGATTGGTTTAACATATATTCGACATATAATTTTTTTATGAATTTTCCTAGCAATCATTTATGAATTCACCATCAATTAGTTGATTAGTGTATGCATGCAATCATGCATATGCTATGACCTCCACCCTGCTCAGGCGATGCCGCAAAGACGTCTGCGACCACGTCGCTGGAGCCGCTGCACATGTCACGGATATCATCGCCGGAGTTGCCATGTACCGTTCCGGATCAAGTTACGCTTGTTTATGGCTAAAATGATACTGTTGCACGATAAAAATAATAAAAATATTTTTTTATAAATAAATTAATAAAATAACATCCGTACTGCACGCAAAACCTACGGCAGCAGGTCAGGTTACAGGCCACGTTTGGAAATGACGATGGTGATCGGTGCCCAATGCACCACAGAATGACAGGATGCAAGCGCGGCACGGCGCGGCCTGGCCTCGTACGGCTCGTTGGTCTCCGCGTTTCTCTTGGGCCGTAACCCCACAGCCAGTCACGGCTAATAACCGCTCGGCAGGCCCATGCGACAGTGGGTACGGCTCTGTTCGCTTCCCTGCGTTTGGTGGTGCCGTGGGCGCACATCGCCCGCCGCTTCTCTTCACCCGCCGTTTTAATGCCCAAATCCGCAAGAAATCGGCCGGAAAACGCCGCGCCGTCCCACCCTGACCGGTGGCGACTGATCGTGCGGTCTGCCCCCCTCATCTTGTACAGCCATCCCCGCCTGTATACAACCACTCCGTGGAAGGCAGGTTAAGGTGCCCCTCCATCAAATGGCGACTGATTGTTGCGTCCAGACCGACTAGTTTCTAAGAGCGACAGCGACTGGTTTCACTTCATCAGGCCAAAGAGGTGGTGTATCTCCTGCATTCGACAGTGGGATTCCTCATGCAGGAAATTCAGTATCACTGTCATGCTCATGCAACAAGGATAAGAGCCAGTGTGCAAGCGATTTCTCGGGAGACGCAAAACAAACAGAAATCAGAGACCAGGATCACAACTTAATGTTTCAGCAAGAGGCAAACCTTGCAAGGATCAGGTATCCATCCCACCCTCAACAGTTCATTCAGTTCACAAATGTATACCCTTCCCTTATGTACATCACCACACAACGGAGATAGATAGTACAATACTGGAGTATACCAAGTAACCAGCAAGTGGGGTAAAAGGAATAGCCACCCTCTCTTGCCCATTTCTCCAAGACTTATACCATCCTCTAAACCCCCACAACACAGAATACCTTAACTTACTCTTTCCCTTTACCCCACCCCCAAGGTAATTTACACCGTTACATCTCCTTATACCACAAGCTATACACCCCCAATCCCATCCCCCCGCCACAAAACCAAGAATTCAACTGACATTCACAAAATCACATCTAGGATCCTTATTGGCACTGGCAACACACCGGAATGCATTTACCTAGGCTGTGGGCGTGCTGGGAATGATTTCGCATGCCTCATTTGTGGAGTTTGTCGAGGGGTCAACGAGCGGCTCATTGTCTGCGAACGCAGCAGCATGTCGACCATGGATGAAGTCTGATAGGCCTGGATTAGGCTCTCGCTGTCTGTGGAGTCACCACGTGCAGTTGCCCTTTGCCATGAGTGTGAGCTCAAGCCTGAGAGGACATAAGCCCGACCGGATGCCTCGTACCTTTGGCGATTGCCCATCCTCTCCTGCATCTCCTTCAGCTCAGCATCCAATGCTTGGCACAGCCGATCACCGGACTGTCCTGATACTGACCCCATGATCATTCTCCGGCAGTCTTCGAGTAAAGAAACAGCATGTGTCAAGTCACCACGCTCTGCGGACAACCTTGCTTCAGCCATGACCTCAGCTGCATGAAGACGGTTCTTTTGGCGGTCCACCTCGATCGACACGCTTTGTACCGAGACGAATGCTGGCCTGGAGATCTTCACTTCCACATCAGCCATATTAGCGGTCTCCTTCAACAGTGGATCTTTGTAGACACAGCCAACTTTGAAAAGTGTCGTATCCCCGTAGCCAGGGGGTACATTTACAGACACAAGAAAATCCCTTTCCTCTTCGGCATACAGGTCACCAACATCTATGGAACCATTCCTCTTATCATCTGTAATTCTGCTTGAATAGCTGCCTGATCTCATGGAGCCAAAGTGTACATCAGGGTGGAGGCTCTCCACCTTTACATGCAGACCCTGTGCAACTACACTCAAAAGTCCACCAATACATTGGGCGAATGCATCTTGGATGGCAGCCTCTGTTTCAATGAACGAGAAGGTCCCACCAGAAGTTTGTGAGATTGAATGCAGCGAGACTGAATCATGGTCAGCACCAAATCCAAAGACATGAACTGGTACCTGCTGACTACCATTAGTAGATGGCAGGAGGGCACAATACTCCGGTGCTGCTTTGTGTGCACCGGCTGTTGGTGAGACTGTATATGTATCTTGCCCATCTGATAAAAGGATGATGCTGCAGACTGGATTCTTGGCTTGCCGTTCTTCAATCACTTTGGATCCTTTCCTCAGGCCCTCAGCAATATTGGTTCCACCATTTGATGTCAGTGAATTGACTGCTAGCAAGCTTTGCTGACGACCAGATTCGGTCATCCGACAGAGGGGGAAGAGCCTGCGTGCAGATGACGAGAAGGCGATGACAGAAAGCCGATCTGAAGAGCCAAGGTTCTGGATGACAAATCCCATGGCCCTCTTCAGCAACGCAAGTTTGGTACCTGCCATGCTGCCACTGACATCAAGCACTGTGATGAGATCAACAGGTGCTCGAGTTGTGTTCAGGCCATTGCCATCTCCAAGACTGCCAGATATCTGCAAACTCTGAGCAAGGGGTGCCTTTAGATGAATTAGAACGGTGAAGTTTCTTTCTGAAGTACTTTCTGGTATTTCGGTGAACTCAGGATATGTCTTAATCTCTACTTTTCTCGAATATCCCTGCTGAGGGTCCTCAGTTGCTTCACACATGTCCAAGGGTTCATCGTCGTTGAAAATACCAGGGACAGTGTCAGGTAACAATGTAGTCAGATGATGAAGACGACCAGAAGAACGGGCACGAGGGAGTGGTCGCAATATAGTCATGTGGCCGCCATTTTGGTGCCCATTAACTGGATTAATCCTTGAACTTCCTTGAGGGAATTCAGCAGGCAAGGGACCTCGAAAGGGAAGTTCCTTCCATTTGATGCGGCAGACTGGGCAATTGTTGCTTCCATGCTTAACATTTGCAGCTATACAATGGAAGTGGAAGGTATGTGAGCACTCTGCTGTAAATAGAGCATGGCCCTGACCAGGTTTCATTGTGGTCAAGCATATTGCACATGTTTTCTGAAAAAAAAGGGGGGAGTAGAAAAGGATTAAGATATGGGCATTAAACAGTTATCAAAATATGAAACTTGGAAAGGTTAAGGTGCACGTTTCCATGGTATATAATACTAACAAGTGATGCTGTAAAAAAGAAGTAAAGAGCAGACAAACATCCAAACATTGCAAAAATAAATGCATACCACAAGAAGATGAAGTTATTCATAACCTTTGATCATCAAATACAATAGAATTTACTAGGGTTATTTCCATTTATTGAAGCAACTCTTGTATAATAGTAACATTGACATTGCAAGATAGCGACATGAACAATGCTCAAAGCAGCAAAACAATGGTATAAACGTGTAGGTAGAGAGTCAATCCGGCTTTTACGTCCTTATCTCTTGATTTTTCATAGATAATTTTGCAGTGATGAAGAAAGTCGGATTTTTCTGTGCCTAAAGAAATATATCAGTATTGTATTGTCGATCATCCTTTCCAAACATTGGTCAGACGCCGCAATTTCAGACTTCCAGTCAGAAGAACAAACTTGCTCAAAATATCATAGGAGCAATTTTTCTCGTGAAGAAGACATCAACCGTTAGTCATGTGGCAAGGTGCAGGCCTTGGTCAAGCTAGTTTGCAAAGGAAAGCAGTAATCTTTAACATTATCAAGTGAGGTAGGTGCCTTAATCTGAATTAGTCATTGCTGACTAGCTAATACACCTCACCCTATATAAAAGAAGATTAAAGGGCTGAACATTACAAACACTTGAAAACCCAACACTAACAGCGTGTGTCTGTTTAGCACACCCACCCTGAGGTAGTAAGAATAACTAGGATGCTGCAATTTAACTACTGCCAATGGGCATGATCTGAATACTACTTTCTTTTCCAATTCTGGCCTCTGGGCGCCCTAAAGCGAGACGGTGGTGGCCTCTCGGGAATCCCTGTGTTGTAAGTTGGAGCACCATGAAATAATGCAGCAGAAGGGATGAGGACAGTGCCCAAGCTGTTCTGAAAAGGATGCTACTATGGAAATGGCACTGCCCTCTTTATGGCTCCACAAAAAAAAAGTGAGTTGAGAGGCTGGGGGGTGGGGGGATGAAAAAAGCGAGAGTGATGAAGAAGGGAGGTGATGGAGTGAGAAGAGAGGAGCAAGAGGGGAAGAGAGAGGAGGACCCCATCCTTAAAGAAAGACAAACTCCCCCCACTTCATCATTATATTCCATATTCCACCTCCACCATTGCCCTCTCTGCCCATCTCCTCCTGCATCTCCTTTTTCCTCTTGAGTTCTTCTCTTTGTTTTTTTGGGTGTGTGTGCGATGAAAGCCACTTGCACAGTTGCATGCATCATTTGAAGCAAAAGAACAACACAGGTGTACAGTCCAGGTGTACAGTCTGAATAAAAACTTGCTACCATAATTGAAACTGAATTTATTGAGCAACCATAAATCAAGAAAAAGCATAATACATAGATGGATCTGGGCTGTTTGCTCGCAAGTTGCAAGTTACTTTAACTAATACTCCATAGAGATGGATGGATGGACAGGTTGTACCTTGAAGGATTTGCTGCCGGATTTGGAGAGGCGAAGGCCGGCGGAGGTCGGAGTCGGGGTGGTCGGCATCAGCGCGCCGGCGCCGCCCTTCACCTTGCCGTAGCTCTGCTCCGCCGTTGGGGTGGTGTTCGCACTCGTAGCAGCAGAGGACGAGGAGGCCACCGGCGACACCAGCGCCGCAGCGGAGGAACCGGTAGACGGCTCGTCGTCGTCCATCGTGCGGGGGACGTAGACGCAGATGTTGAGTCCCAGCGACATCTTGGCCTTCCTCCATCTGCTCTCCATCCGCGCAACCAGCTGCAAATATGGCTCGGCGGCTACTACTACTTGTCCTACTACTGGTACTACTAGCTGAGCTGAGAGCTTAGGTACGCTACTTGTAGGTGGTGGGTGGTGGGTGAGGTCAGAGGCGGGGTTGGCGGCCCATTGGGTCGCTGGCAGCAGCCGCCGTGGAAGCCATAGGGAGCAGAGCAGCACCCACCAAATGGAGGAGAGCTTGGAAAAGAAGAAAGAGGGGAAGAAAGAGAGAGAAAGATGTGGATGGATGGCTATTTGACCTCAAAACCAAGCTAAGGCAGAGGAGCGAGTGATCAGTGTGAGAAGAGAAAAAAGGAGAGGGAGAGAGTTGCGAGTGAAGGAGCAGCCTTTTAACAAAGAGAAAAGGCAGTGAGCAAAGCAAGCAGGGGGCACAGGGCGCCTATGGCACAAAAAAAAAGGATGGAAAGAGGGAAATGATGGCGAAGAGTGGGAGAAGCTCTGAAGGACGGACCGAAGGAGAGATCTGTGACCATAAAAAAGAAGTATTCAATATATTTTTGGTGTTTTTGTGTGTGTTCTTCCCGATACGCCGAGCTGGATCTCTGGTTTGCTTTGGCGGCAACCGCTGTCTGCCCCTACCTCTGCCTTGCTCCACAATTTATTCAGAAGGAGCTCTTGCGATTTTTATTTTTGTGACCTGTTTTTGTTTGCTTCTTTTTATTCTCCGGATGATAAAAGAAGAGAGGCACGCCAAATTAGTTCCTTTTTCTCCTTTCCTGTTTAATTGCCGGTGCTTCTTTCCTGCCACGGGCAGTGGCGGAGCACGAAGCAATAAGAAGAGGAGGCTAAGGGCCTATTTGGTTCGGGCCAAAACGAGTCAAAACGAATTTTTCGTATTGCCTCAAAAATTTAGTTAGTGTTTGGTTCCGTCCTAATATTTAACGTTGCCTTGAAAATTTTGGTCACAACTATTTTTTTTCTTCCCATTTTGATGGCGTCGTGTGGGCGGCCAAAACGAGTGCCAAATTTTGGCTCGGCAACAGCACCGACAGGGGGCAGAAGGTGATTGCCTATGGCTAAGTGCATTAATTGGATAATTAGTTTGATTAACAAGTTTGAAATGCTCATATTTCCTAAACCGAATATCCGATTTGTGATCCGTTTGAATCGTTGTGTTCCTTGTTATTTTATCAACAAAACAAGACTAATTTTGGTGTCAAAAAATAGATATCACGTGGGACCCACGTGATATATTCACAATTTTGACAAATTTTGGCATAGTTGCAATCAAAACACATAAATTTTGGCATTGCCTGTGAATTTGTATGACTACGATTCAAACACTATTTTTTGTCCAGTTTTTTGCATTGCCAAAATTTTGCTGTGCGTAATGAACCAAACATGCCCTAATTGCCCACTAACGTTCAACAACATTTTGTTTTGCGGGGATCAACAACAATATACAAGTGCCAAATAAATAAAGAAGTCACATAAGAACTTATAATCAACACAACTACATAAAATGTCTTCAATACAGGTTCAAAAATGTCATGACAAACGGTTTCATGAGCCATCTGAATTTATGGGTCAGTAATGATATAAGGTCACCACAGATAGTTTTTGAACCGTCTGTGATGCATACTATCACAGACGGTTATTGACTCAGAACCGTCTGTGATAGTTGACTATCACAGACGTTTTGTAGATGAAATCGTATGTGATAGCTTATGTATCATAGACGGTTTGTAGATGAAATCGTTTGTGATAGCTTATGTATCACACACGGTTTGTAGATAAAATCATTTGTGATAGCTGATGTATCACAGACTACAAACCGTCTGTGATGACTCTTCTCTATAAAGTCTCCAAGTAGTGGCTGCTTTGGGGTCATCCACGCACTATGAGGAAGATGAAACAGCAGCCATGTGCAACTTCATGAAGCATGGCTATCAGGAGAGCACGTGGACATCCAATTACCTGGATGTTGTCGATAGGTAATTGAACGCCGCTATATTCAGAAAATAGCGTGGACGCACAGGTACTCCGACTGGAAACTGGCATCATGTATCAGCAGCCAATCATAGAACCACATCTCATGAACCAACATCATACTCCGACAAGTTCTACAGTAGGTTGTTGATACATGATGCAACTTCCCAGTCAGAGTACCTGCATGTCCATATTATTTTCTGAACATAGCAATGTCCAATTACCTATCGACGGCATCCAGGTAATTGGATGTCCACATGCTCTCCTGACAACCATGTTTCTTGAAGTTGCCCGTGGCTGTTGTCTCATCCTCCTCGTGCTACGTGGACAACCCCCGAAAGTGGCTGGGGACTACGAACAATATATATATAAAGAGAGAGTGTCGGTTTTAAAGGCACAAGCAGCCATTGCTTGGGAGACTTTACATAGAACCCAACCATATCATCCAACCATCTCAGAACACCCACCATAGCTCACATCATTCATCACCCACATCACAGAGCAAGGGGGAAAAGGATAGAGAGTAAAGGGGAGTAGTTACCCCATTGCAACTGGAAAATCGACCACCAGCAGTAACTCACCACATCCATCTCCTGCATGTATGCATAAACAACAACAACCCACATTCGTAAACAAGTCAAACTCAAACTCAAACTTAAAAACTAAAATAACAGAGAATGGAAAATTTTGTATATGTAAAGACTGATGTTTTGCCCCATTCGAATTAATCACATCTCATGAACCAACATCATACACAAAGAACCTACTCATATCATCCAACCATCACAGAACATCCACCAAAACCCGCATCATTCATCACCCACATTACAGAGCAAGGAGAGGGAAAGGGGTATATAGAGAGTAAAGGGGAGTAGTTACCTCAGTGCAACCGGCAAATCGACTACCGGCAGTAGCTCACCACATCCATCTCCTGCATGTATGCATAAGCAACAACAACTCACATCAGTAAACAAGTCAAACTCAAATCCAAAAACTGAAGCAACAGAGAATGGAGAGGTAGTTGGGGGAGGTCGGTGGAGAGGTCGAAGAGGGGAAGGCAGATATGGCTGCGGGAAGGTGGATTTTGCCGGGGGGAGGTCGATTGGACTGGCGACCGTGGTGGCATCACCATAATTGTGTCATGACGATGACACTGCATAAGACACTCTTATCGTAAGAATATCTTTGTGAAGTGAACCATGGTGTCACAACCGTGGCGACAGGAAGAAGGGCGGCGGCGGGGAGAAGGCGCGACTTGGGGGCGGCCGTTAGGGAGGAGGCTTCGGGCGATGGCGTCGAGGAATGGGGCATTCGGGTGGGGAGGAACGAGCGAGAATAAGGGCATTGGGGAGTGGTGAGTTAGGGTGCAAACCCTAGCGGGCTCATATTAAAAAAGGGATATTACATGCGGTTCTATTATGGAACCGACAGTGATACTTATCACAAATGGTTCTATAATAGAACTGTCTGTGATATGGTCTCATATGACAAATGGTTATATTATGGAACCGTCTGTGATACGGTCTCACATCACAAATAGTTCTATAATAGAATCGTCTGTGATATGGTCTCACATTACAGACGGTTTCATAATAGACAGTCTATTATAATATTCATACATAAATTAAAATTTAGAAATACATATGAAATATTCACATATTAGTAAAGAATCATATATGAATATTTGCTAAAACTATGCTAGAAATAATTTTTCGGCAAGTAGCTCAACAACTCTGCAAAGAACTTGACATACTCATGCCTAATCCTGCAGTCGTCGTTGCAAAAGACGACATAGCCGTCCCACCCTTCCATCACGCCACAGCCGGTGCTCCTGCACAGGTGGCTTTCCTCCGACAGTGCCCACACCCGGCCCAGCGGCCCGGCCATCTTATTTCACGTCGCCTCCTAGACCATGTCCGCAGCGAGCCTCTGGCACCGCTTGCACTCTCGGTTGGTCCTCTTGGCCGTCTCACACCTATCGCCAGTTGACTCGCCCTCGACCTGGCTAATGTAGTGCTTCCCAACGTCGAGCGTCTCGCCGTCCATGTAAAGGAGGAGGCCGAGCACGTAGGCCGCAGCCTTGTGGCCGGCGACGGCCGCCTGTTCAAGGAATACAAGGTCGCGCTGCATATCTTGGGGCGTGAAGACAAGCGTGACACCGATGATGAAGCTGGCCTCCTGGTTGCCGACGCCGGCCAGGTGGTTGGCGACTGCGAGGTAGCGTTCATTGTCCTGCCACTTCACCGCCACACGCCTTCCCATGGCACGCTCCTTGGACACCTTGTACATGGCCTTGCAACTATAAAATTCAAGACGACAGAATCTTAATACAAGAATTACTCTATAAGAGAAATTAAAAGCTATGCCAAATTAAGGTCATTGTTGCTAGTCAAATTTAGTTCAGAACTGGATCGATATTTGACACCAAACAAAATCAACACGAGATTATTTTACGCCGTATCAACTGATATGACTTTTCGGTTTTTCTCCTTTTATAGATTTTCAGAGGAATTACAATCAGGATACATACGTGGCTCGTAGGAACATGAACCCGAAACGAACACTTGAAACTTTCTGACATTTAACTAGGATATAATACGCTATAGTCATCTTCAGAAACTAACAAAAATCGAACAGAATGCTGACTCCTTCAGACCTACCAAAAACAAAAGAACAGAATACGTACGTGGCTCGTAGGGTGCAGAGGTCAGCAATGGGCTGAGGAGAGCTCGCGGCCACGAGCCGACGATGTGGACGACGACATCGTGAGGAAAAGTGATGGCGATCGCCGACCTCTCCTTGATCCTCGCCGTCATGCTCGCGTGCTAACTAATACCATGCATGCTCACCATGGCACACGATGATCAGTATTCTAAAAACGTCGAAGAGACGCATCGTACGTAACATCGGCGAGCGAGACAAAGAGATCACAGACAGTTATATTTAAAAATCGTCTGTGAAGTATGTAATCACAGACGGTTCTTATTAAAAACCATCTGTGAAGTATGTAATCACAGACTGTTCTTATTAAAAACCATATGTTGAGTTCTCCAGCTTTAGTTGTAAACATCGGAAAATGAGCGTCAACCGTATTTATGAAAAATAATTCCTGAAAAAATGGTGATGCTTTGGTTAACAACGATTTATTAGGAACAGATTCTAATAAATCATATCCGTCGAACTTCCGTCTTTATTCGTTAATTTAATCTTGCCATAAGCTGTTAATTAAGCTTATAAATAACCATCAGAAGGGTGCACAGAACTAAAAAAATCACTCACAAACTTCCCATCTTTTCTTACTTCTATTTCTTCTTAAAGTTCTCATCTCGATCCCTACCCTTCTAGCTGGCTAGTAAGATAAAATTCATAGAACAAATTAACTTTTCGATCACTGTGCATGGAAGAACAAAATTCATGAAAGATCGATCGACTACGCCAATTTAGGTGGTTGGAAAGTCAATTTGGTCTATGGAAATTGGTAGAAGATCATATCCCTACGATCAGGTGAGCACTTCACTATCTATGATGTGTAACTTTCGATCGATCGATTGTGTGAAATACTTCTGCATTCTTCTGTTGATCGGAAGTTACACATTAAGACAGTGAAGTTACACATGATACAAAATAAGATGTCTACCGGAATACATATCTTCTGCTTTCTTCTGTTAGGGAAATTAGCTTCAATTTGACTACTTTAAAAGATCAATCTGGTCCGATCAGGAGTGGTCGGAATCGGCTAATCAGTTGTTTCTAATTACAGACGGTTCCAATAAGTAACCATTTGTGAATTTAGTAATGTCACAGACGGTTCTTGTTCAAAACCGTCTGCGATACTTCACGGACAGTTTTCAACACTTATCATATGTAATATTACTCCTTTACTTGCTTAAATATTATTTTTGGTATTCTTGTTTGGGCATTAAGACATTATGAGATAAATTTTATTTAGTTGGAAAGTTAAGATTAGAGATCCATTGTTAGGGGCCACTCCATCCTTACAAAGAGCCAACAAATCCTCTAGAAAGACAAGAAATAAGTCATCTCAATCCCCTCTCTCTCCCAAGTTTTTCCTCCTCTCCCCACATCCATGCGCCCTGCTACCCTTGTGCATTGTCCACTGCTCCGCCTCCTCACCATTAGCAAGTCATGGTTCCTAAGAGGAAGAGAGGGCCAAGCCCCCCACTACTCATACTTACCCAGGAAAACAAATTCTCTAGGGGAGTGTCTCCGTGAAGCCTCTCCCCAGAGCCGTCTGATTCCCACCCCCACACACACACGCTACAGTGATATCTATGAGATGGACTGTCGACGATCGAGTCGCCGATCTTACGAAATAAAATAGAGAAAAATGACAAAGAGTACATGGGAGATGATGAGACTGCTTTATTACTATGAACTGGATCCTTTACAGGGGGTGCCCTTGACAAGACAGTGGACTATCATGATTACACTCAGTGCGGAACCTGCTATGCTAATGCTTTAGATGAAATAAAATCGTCTATTGATCTTCCGAATTGGCCTCCACCCCTTTCCACCGTTAGCGTCCTTCCTTAAGTAGTTGATGAAGTGGTGACAGTTAACCCTAGTAGAGACGCCTGTTGGAAGTGTCGCGACTGGTCGGAGCGAGGCAACTGTTGATGAAGTATCAACTGTTTGATTATTTAATGTGTGTGAGACACTACCTCATGGTAGTTTATCGCTGGTTTCTTAGGATCATGAAACGTCGCGTGGTATGGAGTCAATATGACATGTACTTCATTCATCACACGGTAAAGGATATGCTTAGAGCTGAATCCATATGCCAGTTCATTGCTTGTATGAGTAATTATCTAATCGGGACTAGGTACAAAACCTCATCTGATCAGGGTACCTATAAGTAACCTCTCGAACCCTCATAACCACAGAGTTCGTTAGCTTCAGGTTTACGACTCTTACGACCACGGGAGTCATTAGTCTTAGGGTTTATGACTCTTATGACCATGGGGTGTCGTTAGTCTTAGGGTTTACGACCATGAAGACATATAGTCTTTTAATTATGTATTTAAAGTAATACATAGAGATTTTAATCCTCACCAGCTAGCACCTGAACTTTAAATGAATTGGGTGTGTGAATACTTTTTCCCGATTAAGTCGTATCAAGCAGACCCTCATTTCATCCTGTGACATTCGAGGTGGTATGTATTCATTTTAAAGTTTGAGAAACTGCCTTAGGAACTGAAGAGTCTTTTCTATCTGTTGGACTTTTGGGTAATTCCCTAGTGCAGTTAAGGAATTGCGGCTATAAAATCCCTTCTGCAAGGCTTTAGGGTTTTTACGTCTCCTTCTTTCCATTTTAATCTTCTAAGAGAAGGAACTCGTCCGACCTCTTTTGTCGTCAACCTTCTATGACCTCCTTTCTTTTTTGAACCAATACCTAACCATGTCGGACTTGATTACTAACTGGTCGGCTTTTGTTCTAAGCGGAAAGAAGCTAGAAGCCTTGGAGAAGATTGAGATGCTTCTAGACAAGAATATGATTTCTTGGAGATCGGCAGCCGAAGAGCACTCTCCAAGCAGTGAAGATGGGGAAATCCATGTTTTCCTCGCATATATTGAATACGGATTTAGGCTCCCGATTCATTCATTCCTCCCTACGATCTTGGAGCACTATGGAATTGAATTGGTGAACCTTTATCCCAATGCGATTGCTAACCTCGTCTTTGTCTACCTCTGTGAAGCGTACTTGAGATTTCCAGTAGACTTGGAGCTCTTCAATTACTTCTATAGGATGGCGAAGTCAGGGAAGACGATGGGGACGCTTGGGGAATGCACCATGTGCCTCCATGAAGAAAAAGCTTATAAGTACATCCGAATGTACTCAAAGTCTTCGTGGTCGTCATGGAAGAACTGCTGGTTCTACATGACGGTTACTCAAAAGGACAACATCTACTATGCTGGTAAGAAGGCGGTCGAGAACCCGGAATGGTGCTCCTCTGTGAAGAAAGAGGGAAAGGTGGGGAGATGGTTTGAAACCATCCAACACCTTAGTATCAGGGGTTTAATCTCCTGACACGTAGTAAGAGAATTCTCTATGTGCCGGATTAGCCCCCTGAAATTCCAAGCATACTCAAGGCTATGGTACATTGGTCGTGACGACGCGACCAAAGATTCTAAGGAGGGTAAGCCCTAAAATATTTCGACCGGTTTGTTTATCTTGGCTGATTATTTTGTAACCCTAAAATCTCTCGTTCATTCTTGCAGCCCTTTCTCTGATGAGGTTAGAACCCAGATTAGAATGATCTGCGCCGGGGAGCCCGATGAGGAGACCGATTTCCCTGTGATTTTGGTGATTGTTTCTTTAGTGTTTCTAGAATCTTGAGCTTCTTTTCCTTTTTCCTTATAGATCCTCGGTATATTTCGGTCTCTTCTGACCAGAGCATCCCTAAGGAGAAAGCTCCTGAGGAGAAAGAGGTCGAGCCACCGAGCAGGTGACAAAGCTAATGCCTGTTCCGGAACCTGTGGCGGCTCCAACCCCACCTCTGGAGGTGGTGGTATCTGAGGGATTCCAGCATGTTCCGACCTTTGCTGGAAAGTCTCCTCTTCCTGTTACTTTCCCTTGTCTATTTCGAGTCTTCGACACAAAGAATTCGATGAGGCCTGGGGAAAAATATCGGATCGTCAAGCACAGACGAGTCCAGACTCTATTTTTGCCGAATACAATAACATGGCAATACAGGTATGCTTTCACGATCACTTTTAATAGCCTTTCCCTTTAAACCTTGTCAAAAACTCAAAGAGTCTGCTATTTTGTAGCATTTGGTGGAGAATTTCGCTGTGGTCGGACGAACTGACCCAGCGAATAAAAGTCTTAGGAGCGAAAGTACTTCGAATTAGAAAGTAAGCACACTTTCATGCCTTCTCCTCTCCTTCTTTACCATTTAGCTCCTTCTCTGTTAAATAACTTATCTCTTTGTCATACTAGATAGATTTAGAGAAGTTAAAAAAAGAGATTATGGCGAAAGAAGTCATAATAACCAAGCTTAAAGAAGAATGTCAAAACAAATACTGGTCGATCGAATATCTGACGACCAGACACAAGGAAGTCCTTGAGACGTTCGAGAAGAAGGTTGAAGAAAACAAGGAAAAAATAATAGTCATAGAAAAGCACTAGGCTCACCTCTCCGGCCACGCCTTTATAAAGGAGAGGGAATAAGAGCAAATGCATGGAGTGATAATGTCTGTCCTCGAGCACTGATGAGGTCAACTGCAACCTTTGAAAAGCGTTAAAAGCTACATTATTCGTCGTGATCACTAACTAAATCGGCCGCCTAATGCTCCAATTTTGCAGGAGTTTTACAAGGAAAAAATGTCAAAAAGAAAACAATTTAGCTTGCCTAACTTCAGCGTGGCGGTGAGCCGAACAAGGACGTTAATCTGCTCATGATGACAATGAATGGGTAGCATTTTGCTTCATCGATAATACTCAAAACAAAATAATACTTGTACTCACCGTCCAATTTTTGTTAAGAGGACATACAGGATGAATCTTATAAAGCTGGATAGATCTATCCTCACTACGCAACCTAGCAGCTAGTTGAATTTAGTTACTTGCACACGTCCGTGAACCGTAATAAACTGCATTAATTTGACCCCTGGAAATAAGATGTTGCGCTGCATTAATTATTTACCCACCAGCTAGCTAGGACTCAGCTGAATGGATTTAACGGGCCCTCAGCTAAAATGATGATGGACATCTCACATGTCAATCCAGATTGTTTTGTTTGGTTTGGTTTGGTTTGGTTTGACTCGGCTCGGCTCGTAGCTCGCTAGCTTGAGTTGGGATGCATGTGTCTGCCTCATCATTCATCCATTCCATTCTATACGTTTTTTTTAGAATAAATCTATTTTACATCTCCAAACTTTTTGAAAAGTTCAAAAAGTATACTTGAATGAATTTTCGAGAAAAAATCAGAATGGATAAAAATTTCAGGCAGAATCAATCGCATCGACATTGAATCCTCCATGTCCACGTAGCCAAATGCAATAGTAATGACCACATAAAAAGAGAGGTGGATCAAACACAAGTAAGTGAATAGCGAAACTAAATTAAAATGACAGTCTATTACAACTTGTAACATAAGAGTGCAAGTTCTAGAGCATAAAGAAGCAAATATATATGCCAGATTGTATTATGCATTGCAGTGCACGAAGAGTATGAAACAACAACATTTCAATCTAACATTTTATGGCATCTTCATAATCACAACGAGCGTTCTCAACCCATTCAATTGCATTCTGTAGAAGCTCCATAAAGTACTCTGCTTAAACTCTACCATAGTGTAGTAATCCTGGTAGAGACACATGTTGGAAGTGTCACGACTGATCGAAGCGAGGCAACGGTAGATGAAGCATCAACAGTTTTGGTGGTTTAATGTCTATGGGACACTAAACCGTATGGTAGTTTATCGCTAGTGTCTTAGGATCATGAAACGTCGCGTGGTATGGAGTCAATACGACATATGCTCCATTCATCACACGGTAAGGGATATGCTTAGAGATGAATCCAAATGGCAGTTCATTGCTTGTATGAGCAATTATCTGGTCGGAGATTAGGTACAAGACCTCATCCGACCAGGGCACCTAAGTAACATCTGAAACCCTCATGACCACAAAGGTCGTTAACTCCAGCGGTCGCGACTCTTATGACCATGGAGGTTGTTAGTCTTAGGGTTTACGAGCACAGAGATATATAGTCTTTTAATTATGTATTTAAAGTAATACATAGAGATTTTAAACGCCCTCCCAGAGAATTTCTTTCCCTTGCCTAGTACGTTCGTTAGGTTGTGACACACGTTTCATCTAGGGAAGCAGAGTTTGAATTTTTCCGAGCTCAACCTAAAACATGTCCCAAAATAGGAACCCAAACCAGGAGCCAGTGCCCTGGGGAAAAGTAAGGATGAGGGATGAGAGGGGAAAAAGGAACTAAAACAATAGTCATAGAAAAGCACTAGGCTCACCTCTCCGGCCACGCCTTTATAAAGGAGAGGGAATAAGAGCAAATGCATGTAGTGGTAATGTCTGTCCTCGAGCACTGATGAGGTCAACTGCAACCTTTGAAAAGCGTTAAAAGCTACATTATTCGTCGTGATCACTAACTAAATCGGCCGCCGCAATGCTCCAATTTTGTAGGAGTTTTACAAGGAAAAAATGTCAAAAAGAAAACAATTTAGCTTGCCTAACTTCAGTGTGGCGGTGGGCCGAACAAGGACGTTAATCTGCTCGTGATGAGAATGAATGGGTAGCATTTTGCTTCATCGATGATACTCAAAATAAAATAATACTTGTACTCACCGTCCAATTTTTGTTAAGAGGACATACAGGATGAATCTTATAAAGCTGGATAGATCTATCCTCACTACGCAACCTAGCATCTAGTTGAATTTAGTTACTTGCGCACGTCCGTGAACCGCAATAAACCGCGTTAATTTGACCCCGGGAAATAATATGTTGCGCTGCATTAATTATTTACCCACCAGCTAGCTAGGACTCAGTGAATGGATTTAACGGGGCCCTCGGCTAAAATGATGATGGACATCCCACATGTCAATCCAGATTGTTTTGTTTGGTTTGATTTGGTTTGGTTTGACTCGGCTCGGCTCGTAGCTCGCTAGCTTGAGTTGGGATGCCTGTTCTGCCTCATCATTCATCCATTCCATTCTATATGTTTTTTTAGAATAAATCTATTTTACATCTCCAAACTTTTGAAAAGTTCAAAAAGTAATGTCATCAACTATAAAACCGGTTATTTAACTTTAAACTTTAAAAATCGGGTCAATTTACATCTTAAGTCGGTTTTGGAGAGCGGTTTTGCTGACAGAGATCCAACACAGAGTGGTTTTTGCCATTTTTGAAAGTAAATTTAGCTGACGTGGATCCAAACGAGAGGATGGATGATGATGAGAAGAAGAAAGAGAATGTGTACAAAGAAGAGTGAAAAAAAGGACAACAACGTGGATGTCAACATCCTTTAATTAGATCCTTATCACCAAAACCCGATGATGTGACTGCTAATATAACGAAAACCATCTTTTCGTGGGGTCCACATCATCAAATTCGCTTTAGATATAAATTGGCCCGATTTTTGAAAGTTTCGTATGTTAAATACCCGATTTATTTTATAGTTGAGAATACTAAATGAACTTTCTGTGAAATTTAAAATGAACTTAGTCCTTTCTTTGACTCCGGCATCACTTGTTGCTGCCCCATCCATGCATTCAATCATTCACTGGTATTTTTTGTACAGTGGACTGGAGTGGGACTATTCTCTAGTAATATGTCCCATCTTGGGTTTACAGAATGATTCATTGTACTTGGGGATTATGTTATGTTATGCAGTAACCCCTTGCACTCGCAGACATTTTTACACGGTCGATGCAAGAACTAGTAGACAAGCAGATTAGGTCTTCTATGCATGCTGATGCTGGATTAAGCCAAGAAGCTATTTCAGTCTCCTCCCCAAAGGAGCGCGGCGGGAGCCGGGTCGAAGTTTTTCAGCATTCCATACGCAGACCTTCTTTGCTGTCCAACCCGGCACATGCACGCTGAATCCGGCTAGGCAGATAGTACTAGTCTTCTTCTGATCTCAGCTCAGTTCGAAAAAGATTGGTCCACGACTACTACTATCTCGAGCTCTCGTCCTGCCTACCTCTTTTGTTCGGTTTGGCCTACTATCAATATTAAAATTTAGTAACGTTAATAAAAGTTATTTATCATTTGACCTACTATCAATATTTCGTAAATCAATAAAAAAAATATCCAATACCACACATAGATAATCCTACAGTGAGAAAATCGCTCACCCAAGTAACGTTCGTTTTACCCAAATATCAGCTTGATTTACTAGGTGCACGAACCAAACAGCCCCTGGCTCGAGTTAGGACAGTGCATCACACTGTTTATACCAAAGTTGATTCCTTTTTGTTTTTGAAGGGCAAAGTATAGGGAATAGCATGACGGAAACGGGCATGTGAAAGACCTGTTTTGTCCCTAGCATGCAATCGCAGTGCCCTAAAAAGGCGGAAGTTTTTCTTTCCGGCGGTGGATTGGATGAGCCGATGAGCCGTCTCTTTCACAGCGCCAATCCATCTCATCACCACCTCAGCATCTTGACCCTAGTTTAAGCTGACCAAGCTGTGGCAGTAGTAATCCGCGGATTGATTGATTTGTCGCGAGCAGTCACGGACACACAGGTCCTACCAACGAATGCGATCCGTCCGGACCCGCATGTCGGTGTTTCGCGGAAGAGTGGCAGGTACACGGAGCGTTTTTGCGGAAGCATACATATAACACACGAAGATTTGCATCGTGTCGCCTTCATCACGACTATGCTACGCATCGGACGGATCGGAGGGCTGGAGAACACAAAGAGGAGTCCACATGCTGAGCTCCTGTTCCACGATTGGCTGCGATGTTAAGCAATTAAGCCAGCCCGGTCGCTGTTAAGGCCTTGTTTTGGATTCCGAAAAGCCGTAAGTCACCCGGCAGCTTATCATTTAAGCCGCAGCTAGGTAGGGCGCGTTTTTTTCCGATTCATTGCGGGAGGGTATACCACTTTGTCGTTGAAAGTTGAAAGATGAAAGAATTTACCTACTAATTGCCACTAGGTACCCACTTGTTACGTCCCTATCCCGATTCCACCCGAATGTCACTCGTTCCCCTTCGCCCCTAGGGCGATTCGAAGCCAGCGGCCAGAAATTACCAAGATTTAAAGTAAAGAAGCTAAAGAAGAGATCATAAAGTCTTGTATGTCACTTTATAACTTTATTCAAGAAAGCGCATTAGATGGTTGTATTTTTCGGAGGTGCAACCAGGATGAGGATTACATGCCATGAGCTGCTCAACAGGTATCATGTTGGTGATATACCCAAGGGGCAATCATAGAAATGATTGTATCACGTCTATGTTTATATGTTATAGAATAAATATTTTTATAAAGATTAACAAGCATGCGACTTGTTGGTGAAGCTCTTTAAATTATATAATGTCATTCTAAATGTATCCCTGGTCGGATGTCAATGGTCGAAACACTGCTGACTTATCGACCAACAATGTATTGATTGATGACCGTGTTTCACCGGCCATGAATATAGGGTTATCGAATTAATAATGTGAACACATGTTAGATAACATAGTATTAGATTGATCCACTTTGAGATACTATTGAGATTGTTATGATTTTATGTGTCATCAGTCGGTCTCAAGCAATAATGGTGTATAATCCTTAGACCTGAGATCAACATGGTTTCCTACATGTATAATAGTATACTCAGGGGTTGCCAAACGTACTCCGTAACTAGGTAGTTATAAATGTAGCTTTTGGGTATATTATGAAACATGCAGAGAAATATGACTGGTCGGATATGGGATTTGTACCTCCTAGCATAATAGGGGAGATATATCTAGGCCCCTCAATGTTATCAGATAAAGAAAGTGTGTGGCTGTACCACTGGTGGTCAAATAGTCGACCATATGAAGTTATCCGTCACTAGATCAAGAAAGTATTGAACAGTCCATGGATGACAAATATCTCATCTAGAGTTCAGCCATATATCATGAAGCAAAAGTAGAATACACAAGTATATCGTTCAGCCTGACCAGATACAAACTGGTCGTATAGAGATACAAGGTTTGTTCGCTAGTGTATTTAGGCGTATTCGAGAATTGTTATATCCTGCTAGGAACCGCTAACGACTTATGGTCGTAAAAGAGTTTTTGAGTCACAACCGATTACGCATGAACCTACAGGATCACATACTTAATGAGTTGGAACAAACGAGTTCGAATAGGAGCCGTTATGAGCTCTTTTTATAAGGGGATGCATGGAGTTGTTGGGACGTAAGAGTTGCTCTAGCGAAACCCTAGCGACCATCTTCTCGAAAGCCCTACCGTGCGCGGCGCGTTGGTGCTAGCACACCAACTTACGATGTTTCATCCCTAGATGTGTTGATACCATAGAGACGCTGCTGCGATTACTGTTGCGCTAATCGAGGACGATCCATAGCCTATGCAAGGAATGTGATAGGTTGCTGGAGGAGAGGATCGGTGCTGAGGATGTTGGACGATCGACTACGACCACTACATTGACGCGCTTGATGTTGGATCAAGCTATTCCAACTCTTCTTCCGTTGCACAGTGGATGACGGGGACACAGGTGCTCTTCATGATTTCATTACCGACTCTTTGATGGCAAATACAAAGTAGGAAGTATTTTTCTATGCGACCTTTTGTTGGTAGTGTTCAACTTTTGAATATGATAATGGATGTTGCACCTTTTGTGGTTAGTATTGCTTTGCATAAAGAAAATGTGTGCGCCTCCTAAATGCGATTTTTTTACGTTTCAAATTGATGCTCAATTGTTCAAAACTTAGTAAAATTAAGTCGTGTAATATTTCCACAAAAAATACATAAAAAACAATCATATTTATGCTAAATCAGCCTACAAACATGCCTTCAGAACACTTAAGGCCAATTCAGACATTTCATCGTTCATTCAAAGTTGCTGCTGCCAGCTAGTCCAACAAAAAGTCAAGCTGCCAAACGATCTCTCATGAAAGGTTACCACCATCAGCTACGACTATTTTTTAGCTTAGAAGATCAAAAACAACTTTTTAGAAAAGATACACCTCCCCAAACAGGGAGTATAAATCCTGTTCAAGTTGACGCATTTTCCTTTCGCGCGCTTCTCCTCTTTCACTCTTTCCTTTTTCGAGTCGTCCGATTGCGGTAAGCGACGAAATGCGACGGTGCACAGTATGACCCCAAGTCCCCAACCCAACCATGGTAGGCTAACTTACTCCCTCCGTTACTATAAGTATTTTGGTCATGAACATGACCCCGAAAACACGCTAATTTCAATTATAGTACACTGTTACAAATTGGAATACCTAGTCATCGTTCGAATGATTTTCAACATACAAATCATTCAAAAAATTTACCATTAGATGAAAATCCAACTTCCCAGATCCAAATCCCAGTCCCTACATACATCCTAGCCGCAGTTGTGCAAAATTTAGTATCATGTTTAGCAAATAAAATTAGGATTTATAAATTCCTATTTTTTGATAGTAACAACGCCAAGCAAAAGGTGGGTTTGCAAAAAAAATTGTGTGTTTACATTAAATGCTTAAATTGTCATTTGAGAGCTTGCAAGGCTTGGTCAGTTTATACAACAAAACAAAGTTGGTTTTCATGATAGGATGTCTTTGTTTTTTTTGTTACAAATATCTGTGGATTACATGCGTGTCAATATGTGTATTTGCTGAAAAGTAATGATGAAAGCATAGCTGGTTACAACAACAGAGTGCTTTTCTACGACCTTATTCTTCCTTTTCAGATTTATATAGGATGCAGATGGCACACATACGCTACAACAATCTGGACGTCAACAAGTGTTCATTTTATTTGTTTCATAACAATCTAGATTTGGTGGCAAATAAGCGTATGGGGATTGTTTACCCATAATTGTCGATCACTTGGTCCTGAGATGTATTTGTCTAGCATTTTTTTGTGCTCTAGGTACCATCATCAATAATTGTTAACAAATAAAATTAACATAGATTGATATGCTAATACTTGCTATACATTGTGAATTTGGTAATGAAAAATAAGAGTCACAATATTTTGAACGTGTCTGTTCGATAGCATGTGAGCATCATAGTTCTTATAGCTCATCCTACCATTTTGGTGCCATCTTAGTTTTACTCACTCGATCTATTTTTTCTTCGCTTCTTTCATAGTTATATCAATAGAGAGGAGCGCAACAAACTCAGAGGAATTTGTGCTGCAAGAATAAGGGAAGGTAAAATGTATCAGGCCTCTTTCTTTGTGTGTTCTATTTTTTAAACTGTAGTTGAAGACATATGTTTCCTACCTGAACACACTGATGGTGTGTCTCAAACATCTACTTTTAATGAAGCAAAGTCATTTGATCGATATTACTAATTAGTTACTGGCCAAGTTATCTATTCTTGATATCCCCTCTTCACAAACTTTCCGTATCTTTGGTCGAGCGGGCATCCGCGACTGGGATCACCGCCCTTTGCGCTACATCCGAGGGTTGTGTGACGCCATGGCAGCTGTAGCAACCTAGTCGTGTGCTACGTGCTCTGTGGAGTTGGGAGCACTTCCTGCAACCATTGAGACAATGGCGCACCTGCCTCTCCCGGATGGCGACCCACCACATGACCCCATAGACGCGCCCACCATGGGCTTACGATGGATCTAAACCAGTAACACGGCGAGGTGCTACTCGACCACAACGAGTTCGAAATTGCACGAGCGACATCATCCGTGTCCATGGCATGCTGGTTTTCTCCTCGCGGTTGCGCCGCACGGCCGCTCTATGCCTCTGGATCGATTTTTGTGGACGACGACCGCCACCGGTGTTCTCACATATGGTGGAGCCTTACTTAATGCGACAGCTTGGTCTCAGACCCGTGCCCCCGAACGTCCCCAGAGCGAGTTAGTTAAATTTCATCCAAGTAATTTGTTACTCGCAAAGTTATCTATTCTTGATATCCCCTCTTCACAATGCATTTATCTTTCTCAGTGTTCGTAGTATTGTGGATCAATATCATCTAGGAACTACGAATACCACTTGCTACCTACAGTGCTCATGGGTTTTCTTTGTAGCTAAAAGGTTATTCACATGAGATCTCATTTGTACTAGGTCTTTTTACTTTAGATTTGAGGTTTTAGATTTGTTGTATAGAATTTATGTTTGTATAGCCATCTGACTATCTTTTTGGTGTAGTGGGAGTCTCTTGCGCAGTTGTCAAATTTTGTCAGCTAATAGAGAAAAAAAATAGTTTATTGCATACGAGGATCCATTGGTTCTTCTTGGTTTGGTCGATTACCTTCAGCCTACAGGTCAGCCTATGTATGTCTTGAAGTATGTGTACCTCGAAATGGAGCAAGAAAAACAATATTTGTAATGCTTAACAAACTATCCCACACACCGATATTGAAACATGAGTGTTATCTACTGTACACAAAGACACACAGGCACCTGAATTAACACAACATCACTCACAAAAAACAACCACTTCTAAAGTAACTATTAGACTAATATGTCCTTTTAGATGGCATGTTTTCAGCTTCTATTATTTAGCACAGCTGCTTCCTTTTCCTAGATGAATTAAACCATTACCATACAAACACCATTTGAAGTTCTCATTATGCTATTCTAGGTTTCTACAGTAACATAAGTATTGCCTTTGTCATCCATTGCCTGCGCACACATCTACAACCTTCCTTTCATTTACAGAGTTTCAACTAATTTACTACGTACATAGAATTCTACTAAGTTTATCTATACTATGCCCTTAGAATCTGTGCTACAATTACACATTCTCCTCGCTAGTACTACTAACCGCTAACAACATAGCCATGTATCTCGATCCTTATAATTTCTCTTTAGCTATCTTTCATATTGCCGTCACCATTGACAGTATTTCCGTTATTGCATTTACCTTGTTTGCTGATACATAAAACATAGTTTGTTGCTACCCTTTATTATTATTTTTGCATCGTTAGCTTTTCCTAAATTTAGCAGTTGCTTTGGTCTACAGTGTTATCCGTCGCTGCCGTTTTCTGTGCTTTTGCTCCATTGAATGCTTGTGTTTTATCATACTACAATTGCTCCTCCACAAATGTAATAGCTACCTGATGACCGTCCTCAAGGCACACCACTCTCTACGACAAAACATGCTATTATGCTTGCCATTTCCTCCAGGTATTTACCTTTCTATCCTAAGAGTTTTGTTCCCCTCTATCAAACGCCATAGCTTACTAGCATTCCTACCTGTGCCACTGAACTTACAACTCCATGTTACTGTTTTCAGCTCAAAGACTAGGCATGTCGCAAAAATCATGCGCAAAGGTCTAGTTATTGGGCAGACGGCTGCAGGAGACACTCCTAATCCACAGGTTGAACTTAAACCTCTGCGCATAGATGCCAATTATGAACACAACATACTTATAGACACCCTAAACATATATTTACAAACGATACATCTTTGTATTTATGAAATGGACCCCTTTGCTTAGAAAAGAAAGGTATCAGTCTATTACTCTTTACGTACCCAAAACAATCCATTCTGATAAAACCTAACCAAAAAATGTTAGGTCGATAGAATTAGGTCAGGAAAGCAGCTTCTCCTTATTTGAGATTTTGAGTTGCTACTTTTATGTTCTAGAAAAAAAAAACTACAACCAAAATCACACACCTTACTTTTATATGACATAGATGTTTGTTGTTGCTACCGTTTCCTTTCGTGTTGAAACTCAACATGTACCAGGCCAAGGTTTATAAAAATGATCATTCTGCAGAAATAATCTATTATTAAGACTGACGACCGACAACGAGCACAAAAAATCATTGCACCCTCCTTAGACCTATCAACAATCACATCCGCGCCAATGGCACTGGTTAACTTCAAGTACAAATGATTTGGCAAAAACTATCATTCGACATATGTATAGCAATTTTGTTGTTACAAATCACAAAATAAATATTTTCTAAACTATGTTACTATCAAATTCGTGTGGCTAGTCTAAACACAAAATAGTCAAAATTAAGAATATTTAACTGGTCGTATTCTATGACTACCCAGCGGGTTATGATGTGCCTCTGCGTATAGATAGCTTGTACTTGGATCGGATTGTTCCTAATATGCCCCATTCCTATGTTTGGTTGTAGGGATGGAACCAATCCATCCTGGATGAGATTATTCAACTTTGGAGAATATTCCAATTAGATGCTTTATCATCTCGTTCGGAAAAATTGGGTGAACCACCTTGTCCCGAACGGTGCTCACTCATGGGGGCATACAGTCACCGCTCGCTCTCTCGCTCGCCGATCGGGATGGGGCTGCAGACAATGTCGCCGGAGGCAGAATCCCAGATGAAGCGGTGAAGGGAGGCGAGGCGTCATTGGGGAGGCGGCGAAGGGATGTGGGGGAGGCGGCGAGGCGGTGCTGGGGAGGCAACAAAGGGACGCGGGGAGGCTATGAGGAGGTGGGGAGGCGCGAGGTGGCGACGGTGGGCGAGGTTGGTTGGCAGCAGACGAGGCGGTTGCGTCTGTCGTTGGAAGAAAGAGGAAAAGAAGAGGAACTCAGGAGGCGAAGCATCGAGGAAGAAAGGAAGAAAAGGGAAAAAGAAAAGGGAAAAAAAATACTATAGAGGTAATCTCACCTATGTAGGAAGGAGGTTACCGAACCAACCTCCTCCCGCCAACCAAACACCATCTCGTACCATCCTAGATTATCTCATACAACCAACCGAATACATTCGTGTACCATCCTACACAACCAACCAAATAGACTGCGTGTACCATCCCATCCTACTTGTATCATCCAATTCCATTCAACCTCGTACCACCAACCAAACACACCCTAATAGACTTCAGGATGCTCTTTTCCTGTCTTCCACATTCGCCGCTAGCTAGCGATTGACTAGATGTTTTACCTCATGTGCACGCTATGAATATATTGCCCCTATGCATTAGCTGTCTCACCTAAGTTTAACATTAGGTTCAAACTGGTTGTCATAACAAGGAGCACCCGGGTCGCACGTAAGGCCTTCGAGTTTACGTACCTTGGAGGAAGGGATACCCAAATGACTCCGAGACGTATAGGAGTAGAGAGATATCCAAGGCCTAGCGCGAGGACCGGTTGGTAGAGGAGATTAATGCGAAGCTTACTGCAAAATTTCAAGGAGAGATGACAAGATTGCAGGATCAAATGAATCAACTCCTCCACCAAAGGCAAGCCGCCCCCTTATTTTAGGAGCCAGTCCTCCTCAACATCGGAGTAGAGTGGCATCCACGCAAAATTCTAAACATAGCAACGTCCAATTACCTATCGACAACATCAAGGTAATACACATCTCTAGAATGATCCAAAGATAGACCTATAGGATACCTTAGCTAATTGTGTATCATTTTGTAGGAGTTGACGCCCTGCAAGCTCCAAGTGAGGCTGATTGGGTCTATTTCTATTGAGGTTAGGAGGGGGATGGCGTATCCATGCCAGGAAGGGACAGTGTTGCACGGTGCTAAGCTAGCGCAGGGTTACGCTAGGGTCCAGGTGGACATGGTACATAACAATTTCATGGCCGTCCCGCTGGATATTAGCCCGAATGAAGACATCATAACACTGGGGGATGTCATGTACACTTTTATCCAGTAGCCCAATAAGGACATCGCCCTGGACCCTGCAATACCGCGATCTCGACACGACCATGACTCTCCAATAGGACCCTCGATGACTCCACCTCATCTTTTGCTTTAGAAGGCCACCTCATCGGTTCCCGTGTAGAAGATGTCGAAGAAACAAGAAAAGCGTGTCGCCGTATCTGTTCCCGAGTTGTCTCGTGGGAAAATGTGTAGGGCAAGTCGTTAAGGCCAAATCAAAATTGAGGAACATTAAGGCACCTCCCAAGCTAGGGAAATACTCTCTCAGAAGTCCGTTGGCCCCCGACACAGCATTAGCCCGCGCTAGGAATAGGTTGTCAGTCTTTGCATGTCTGGTACACGTGGAAGACCAAAGAGAAGGGGTGTGATACTAGAATCACCGTCAGATACACAAAGGAGCATTTCTTCCATGAGCCGGGCCACTTCGTCGTGGGCTTCGATGACTTATTTGATCTATTCAACCTCAATGCCCTTGACGCCTCACTTCTACGATGCTGGACACTATAAGTGTGTACAATGAAGTTCTACATTCACATAATACCGATAAATATCACAACTCATTGCTTATATATAGATACATGATGAAAAATGCCAGTCGATGGCGAGAACCGTGTGTTTCCTCGACCCACACTTGATCTCTGAGCAATGCATCACCGAAGACGCATCCTACGTTGTGAAATACATAACAACGAGATTACTTGCTCGGGCGACAAGGACTACATACTGGTGCCCTACAACCAGAAGTAAGTGCTTCACTACTTACTATACAAATTTTATTTGTACTTTATACGCAACACGAACTTAGGTTTAATGACTATAGCGATATACATAAGTAGGTTCCATGGATCCTTTTAGTTATTGTACCAAAGAAGAACAAAGTAATATACCTTGATTCCATACTCAATAAAAAACCATAACTTCACCCTTCTGCAAGGAATACTCGACATGTATGCTTATTTCCTCCATACATAACTCTATTGTAGTATTCCTTTGTTTGAAACGGTTGATGATAAATTTTTAGAATCACGTAGGTCGTTCAGCGCCTATGTTGTCGAGGGAGGCACACGCAAGGAATCGAACGCCACACTGCAACACAGGATACGATTTTTGGTACATGTTATAACACAATAATCCTATATCATACTTTGAAATAATACGTATCGAACTGACTATACCTATATATTTAATTCATTTTTTGTACCAGCAAAAACAAGATCACCTATGTGCATTCTACGTTTGATGTCATATGCAACAAATCATGAGTGGTAAGACGAATGATCCAGAGGTTTGTCAACCTTGCAATAATTATTTTCTAATTATGTATTTAAATATATATGCTTACTACTTTACTCTTGTTAACTACAAGGCATGATACTTGATTTAGATGCATTCGTTATGAACGAAATCTCGGAGGTTCGAGGGATGCTGTGCGGCTTCATCAAGACGGAGATCATTAGTTCCAGCAGAGAGTTTCACTCCGCCGACACCGTTGAACGACCTTCAAACAATTGATTCAATTGCACGCCGACACCGTTGAACGACCTTCAAACAATTGATTCAATTGCAATTCATTTTGAGTAGTTTTAATTCAATTGTAACTCCAGCGACAATACATAAACATATTCTCTTATAATTGATTTTGAGTTATAAATGATCACTTTGAGTTGTCAACATTTGATTCATCTGTGATTTATCCGTTTTCTGCTTGCTTGTTTTTCGAGGGTATGGCTAGCAATTCCTGAGGCTAGCCGAAAATCAGAAAAAAAAATTAGATAGGCATAAGGAACTATCACAGATGGTTTTTTGGGTCGGCGTCGTCTGTGAAGGCCTACTATCACAGACGATTATTTTTACTAGCCGCCTGTGATATGTCTCCAATCACAGACGGTTAGTAGTGAAAACCATCTGCGATATCCGACATATCACAAACGGTTGTTAGTGAAAATCGTCTGTAATAGTAGGTCTTCATAGACGGTTTCAACAAAAAATCATATGTGTTGTGACTTATCACAGACGGCTCACAAACCGTCTGTGATAACCGTCTGTTATCATAGACATATAAATTCAGACAGTTCAAAAACCGTCTGTGATGACGGTTTGGAGCCATCTGTGATGACTGTCTTTGTAGTAATGTAAAAAACAACAATGGGTTAATACTGGGAGTCAGTCTTCAGGAAAACAAGACTGAAAGTTAAATTCATTTGACTCCATGGGTAAAGTGAACGATATTGACAGTTGAAGGGAGACGGGTATCTGACGTCTCCAGGAAAACAAGACTGAAAGTTAAATTCATTTGACTCCATGGGTAAAGTGAACAATATTGATAGTTGAGGGGAGTTAGCTGTCTAATGGTTCAGGGTTGATTTCTGAACTTTAGGAAGAGTTAGGGGCGTCAAATGAACTTTTCCCTTGATTTAACTGTATGAATTGAATGAGTTTTCGTCGTAAAAAAAGAATGAATTTGTCTCGACCTATGTATCCATGTATCAACCGATCGATTCTCTCTTCTACAACTTCCCTCTCCTTGATCTGTTGTAAAATTAGTGCTTTTAGCAAATATTCAGATATAATTCTAGCAACACTAATTATAATTAAAGCATATTTTCAGCAGCATATAAATGCCAAAAATCACATATAAACATGTGATTTATTCATGTCAAATAAACAAGATAATATGCTCTAAAGTAGGACTAAAAACATACAAAATCAGCATAATACTCAGATTTGAATGTTTATTTATTTGCTCTCGGATGTTGGGCTGCTCAAGATGAAATCTTAATCTCCTCGCCACTAATGTCTATAGTCTTCACAAATTAGATATAATAACTATTAATCAAACTTTGAGCTCAAAGGAATGCTTTACTAATGTGTCAAGAATTACCTCATAAGCAATAAACAGTAATTTATACTTCCAGCCAACAGAGTATCACATATGTCATAGTGCAAATTTGAGATCACGTTTAACGGCACTTAAGCCTTTTGGCTACCGTTATCGGCTAACAAAGAAACATAAGTATCAAGGTGCACATATTAATCATGTTCAGAACACACACATGCAACTGAACTACTGAAAGATACAAAACAAAATTGCTAGAGATCAAACAACACTAGTAAGCAAACTAGTAGCTCAAGTCTGATCTAGCTATCATACCATTTTCAGCATTAGACAATTATCATCATTAAGCAATAGCCGAACCCACAATTATTACTTGCAAAGTCTCCTAGTACTAGATGTTGGACCGAAAAGGCGACTAGAGGGGGGGTGAATAGGAGCACGCTCACTTTTTCATAAATAATAGATTCAATAAAACTTTACTCCAGTAGCTATAGAAGCTATGAAGATCAGTATATCAGTACAGCGGAAGACTAATATTGAATCTAATTTAAACCCCTAAACAATAAGACAAAATCAAAAAAGATTAAAGCAAAATAATCTGTTGGCCGGTCTGACCGCTTGGTAGATGGCGGTCTGACCGCTGGTATTGCCGATCTGACTGGAGGGACACGGCGGTCTGACCGTTGGGCTCTAGAACAGTAAAACAGTCCGATGACGAAGTTGCAAATAGATGAAACTTTTCATCTACAACTCCAAACTTGCTGAAACTTGAAACACACCTTCTCTATGATATCAGAAATCTATTCCAATTGAAGATTGTGATAATTCTTGGAAGAATAAAGATCATTTTCCGTTTGAGATGAGGAAGGTGCAAAACCGGGTCAAAACGAAAACTAGGTCAAAACTCTTGCTCGTGTGTGATTGATGATCAAGATGATCCTAGATAGATTTCTACATGTCACAGCAAGCTAGATCACGTGAAGAAACGAAGCAAAAACTCACGGATCAAAGAAAGATCCAAAATCATCAAATAGAGAGAAAGAACACAATGAGACAAAACATTGATCAAACTTTCATTTGATTGATTGATATGATATGGGCTTACAACCTCTCCATCAATGGAGGACAATGTTCAATCCAAGAGCACGAAAATCACATCAAACTATCAAGAACCCTAGCCTCCACAAAAGCTCTCCCTAAGAAAAATAGGATTTACAAGAATAGCAAAAAGAGACGAATAAGAGGTGCAACCACTTCCCTCCCCTATTTATAGTGGATGCTTAGACCTTCTAGAAGTTTGACTCTATTGGGCTCCTGTTAAGGCCCAAAACAAACGGGACACTTACGCACGTATTTTAATACGTCGTCTTTAACACCCCTTGACCTAACTAGCTACACCTTGCACTATCTTGCGCCTCGGATTAGCTAATAGGTCACCTTTGTCCATCTTGCACCACGCTTGCATTGACCTGACTCGCCGATCGACCTCGTACATTGACCTCACACCGCGTTCGCGCGCGAATACCCTACACCCGACATCGCCGATCGTTACGGACCTCGCCTCCAAGCCTAGTCCCGATCATCCTCGCCGTTGACCGTCATTGACCACCAAGCAACCTGCACAACAATAGACAAGTAAACCGAATTTTGGAACAAGTTCTTCACAACTTGACCCATGTTAGTCAAAAAATGCATCATGCAACATATATGCCCTGAAACTCATGACTTTGACCTAACAACCGAAAATCGCCGCCACGACGGGTGACGAACCAAGTGAAAACCGGTCAGACCAGCGGTCTGACCACTAGCTATTGGCCGGTCAGACCTCCAATAAAGACTTAGCCGATTTTCAACCTCTGAAAACCTAAACCTGCTGGAAATTTCAAACTAATAGAACTTTTGATCAAGCGGTCCGACCTCTAGCTATTGGCCGGTCGGACCTCCAATAAACCTCGCTTGGAGACTCTAAAAATTATGAGACTAAGTGCAATATAATCTCCTCTGTTGCCTACATACTCTATTTTTGGTCCAGCTCAATCCAACACTTTCTGACATTGCTGGTCCGACCACCGCCAAGGGCCTGGTCGATCGCCGCATGGACCGGCTCGGCCGCCTTCTCCCCGGTCGAAGCCGATTATGGCTCGACAAAGACAAAGAATCGTGTGAAAACACGCAAAACGACAAATCATTAACGCCATTGCCAATTGTCACATCATCCTAAGATCTGGAGCATATCCGCATGATATCCACACTAGACAAACTACATAATGTAATTTAATTAGCACAACACACAATGCTCAGTAATGCAAAAATTGAAATCAATGATACTCACGATGCAGATGGCACTCTAAGCCACCGAGTAGAGCTAGGCAAGGCAAGTGAATCGCGCTGACTCAGAAAACCAATCGCCCCGCTGTGCCACTAATGAACGAACGAGGTCGTCAGAGATACAATGTTAATGCACAAACTAGGACACACCAATTTGCGAACTCGGGGTAGAGAGAATGCCGCATAAGACCAACCAAAGTGGATCGCCAAGTACACCCGAGAGCACCAATCACCAGAAAAACGTAGCCTTCTTCCTCACCGAAGTCAAGCCAGAGACAACCAAAACCAAGCCCTAAATGCGCAAGCACCAAATTCCCGAACAGAAGACCCACAGAGGAGAGAGCGCAAGAGGGGAACTAGCGGATGTGCACGGAGCAAGGCCCGGAGATCACCACCGATGGTGCCAGGTCAACCACGGCGACGCAGGAGCTCGAAGGCCACAAAAACGAAGACCAAATATGAGGGCATGCAGGACTACCAAAAAGGGAAAAAAAACTCAGTAGATTTTTCGGGGTCCAGAAAAGAGGAAGATGGGTCCAACTTTGAAAAGGAGTAGGAGGAGGAGCGGCGGCGACGCGCATCTCTCCCGAGCAAGCAAAGTTGCCTGCCCGAGAAACCCCATCCCGCGCCCTGCTTGGTCAAGTGGGCCTATCTCTTTTCTTTTTCTTTTCTATTTCTTCTTTCTCAAAATAAAAAATTACCAAATAGCCCTCAAAATATCCTATATGATCACCATGTGTGCACTTTTCTACTGAAGAGTGATTGAGTGAAGACGACTGTTTCTCGTGGATTGTGGTCTCGATCCTTCCATATGTAGATTAACAGTGTCAAAGCTAATCCGAGCTCACTTGCGATCATTATCTTCAGTAGAAGTTAGTGTTAGAGATATATATGTTCTATATGTTATTTGGTTTCCTTGTCTGTAACCTGTACTTGTATATATACTGACCCATTGGCCCCCTGATAATACAAGAACTATTCCTAATATGGTATCAGAGCGTACCTAGCGTTCCGCTTCGCTTGTCGCCCGCCGCTCTGACAGCATCTCCTCTTGTCATCGCCCGACGACTCCCGATCGGTCCTCCGGTCTCCAGAGCCGTCATCGTCTGTGCTGGTTGCCGCCCGGCTTCTCCAATCGTCAGGCCACCCATGCCATCATTTTCCAGACAACGACCGGTAGGTGGCGTTCCTTCTTCCGCCTCATCGCCTCGTCGCCTCGTTACCGCCACCCGCCACCGGAAGCGAAGCGCAAAGCGAGGGAAGCGAAGCCGCCACCACCGGATGGAGAAGCACCATGGCGGGGCGCTGCCGCCGCAGCCGCAAGATCTCGGCCAAGCCACCACCGGGAAGGAGAAGCCGCCACCGCCACCGCGAGGGCCATGCGGCACCAATCGCGCTAAACCTCCGGCCGCCGACGCCGCCGCCGCCACCGCGAAGGCCGCCATCGCCGCCATCGCGGTCGACCGCAGGGGGGGAACCTAGCCCCTCGCCCGATTGCTTTTGGGCCGTTTGGGCCGGTTAAAAAGGAGCCGACCGCTTGGTAGGTTAAAAGAAAAGGAGTCTGTGGAAAAAACATCGGTCTGATCGATGCGCCGTCCAGTGCCGCCTATTAGATTACGTTATCTTGGTCGCCGCACCGCCCAGCGTCGCCTACCAATGGGCACCGTTTCCCTTCCTCGCTGTTCGGTGATCTTCGATGGTGTTAATTACACCAAATTTGTGTCTCACATGCTCATCCACATGTGTGGTCTTCGTCTCTAGGGCGTCTTCTCTGGCGATGTCACCTGCCCGCCTTGCCCTACTCCTCCGACGGAGCCTACGTCTGTTGCGCTGCCTCCGACAGCTGACAAGGCTGCTGTCAAAGCTGCTAGCCTTGCTGATGAGAAGGCTGCCTCTGCCTACCAAGAGGCTCTGGATTCCTACATGGATCGATTGACTGCCTACACTCAGTGGTGTGACGACGACACTCGAGCTGCTTTGCCCTCCTCATCGCTGATGTCCACCCTCGCTTACGAGGTTGTGGGACTCCCTTCGGCTGTCCAGATGTGGACTCACCTCCGTCAGCGCTACGAACACTCTGGAGATGCTCTCTACCTGTCAGTGGTTCACCGGGAGCACTCTCTTCAGTAGGGTGATGCTACTGTTGACGCCTTCTATGATCAGAGCTCTGCTGTCTTGCGTCAGCTGGACTCTCTTCGCACTGCTGGTTGTCGCTCCTGTTCGTGCTGCCTAGCTGTACGTCCCGACCTGGAGTTTCAGCGTATCTATGAGTTCCTTACTTGTCTTCGTCCTGAGTTCGAGCAGAGGCGTGCCCAGCTTCTTGCACGCCACCCTCGTGTTACTGTAACATCCCAAATCTGGAATTGAGTTTCAAGTGTAAGAAAATCAGGAGGAATTAAAACTTTTCTTGCATCTTGAAACCCCTGGTCATTTTTGTAATTCTTTTAAAAGAATTGTGGAAGATCAAATTCAAATCCTCATTCGACGCTAATCAAAAACCTCCTTGTCATAGATCTCATGCCAAACCCCTGGGAGTATTTTCCTGAGTTCTAGGGAGGCTTGGCAACACCTCTGAATTACCTCATGATTTTTTTAGAAATCATTTGGTAATTCTTGGAGGCAAGTCAAATTCGGTCAAACCCTATTTCTCCTCTTCTGGAATTTCTGGAGGAAAATTCAGTGTATGAAAACCTCTAGAAATTTTATGGGAGGTTCCTCCTGCTGTCAGCAAGCTCTAGTTAAAATTTCATAAATTTTGGAGTTTGTTTGCTACCTTAAGTAATCCCTCAAAAATCAGTTATTCAAATTCAAACCTTAACTGGTTTACACTGTTCCGTAGGTTTGAATCGGGCTCGAGCTCGAGCCACTGGACTCGGTCCAGCCCACTAGCTGTACCAACCCGATCGTTCGGGCGGCCGGTCGTGAGCCGTTGGATCGGCATTGAGCGGTTTCGACCGGCACGAGCGATGGAGTCGTTTTAATCCACCCGATCTAACTCGGTAGTTGGATCGGCATCGAACGGTCTTCGACCAGCCAAACGCTGGGATCGTTTCAATCCGCTCGATCTATCCTAGCAGTTCGATTTCAATCCGACGACCAACGAGTCGTCTCCTTCCTCTGTCCGCGCGCGCGTGAGCTCTGCCATGGCGTGCGCGGAGGAGAAAAGCGGTGGCGTGCAGTCCACTCTATGTCCACCTTTAAACGGCTAGCTCTGAGCGCATTGAATGCCTGTCGCACTCCTACTGTAGTAGGCCATGACTCAACTGCTCCCAATCGCTCTCAAGTGCTCTCATGGCAGTGTTGACCCGACTGGAAAACCGGCCGTTGCTCTCTGCCTTCGCCCTATTTAAACTCCTTTGTGCCTCACCCTTAGCTTCCTTTAGCACTTTCGCAACTCCAGCTAGCATTCCCCATCTTGCTTGAGCTGCAGTTCCTCGCAATCTCCTCGACCGCCATTGTTGAGTGTGGAGCTTGCGGTGGAGGCGGTGCAGTGGGGGTTTTCTTCTTCAAGTCTTGGCCCCCTCTGCTCCCCCTTTTCTCTTGGGAGCTTGACCCTCACTCGGTTTGGTTCTCTCTTTGCTCAGGTCGTTGTGGCCTAGTGAGGACCTCACCGCAGCCGTTCGGTCACTCGTCGCCGGAGCCACTCCGTGGGACTCTGGTCGTTCTTCAGCTCGGGTAAGTTCGCTTTACCCTATAGGAGCTTAGGTGTGTCCGCATTGTCTTTTGGTATTGTCCGTTCGGGAGTCCTCCCGAGCCATACCTACTCGGCCGCATCTCGTGGTCGCATCATTTGTAGTCGGGCCGCCGAGCCACGGCAAGCGTCGCGGGGCGCCTCGTGGTCGGAATTTCGACCAGTCACTGTAGTTTGGTCGTTTCGACCAGATGCAGTATTGTTGATGGGTAAATAGGTCGTCTCGTAGCCCCCAGAAGTGCCCTTATGCTTATAAGGGAGAGGTCTACGAGTGATTGTTAGTTCTCCTACCATCACCCCCGTAGTCGTAAGTCTCACTACGACTACGGCGTGGTCATAAGTCCGTCTTCGACCAGTACCCAGTCGTAAGTTCTGTCGCGGCCGGTACCTAGTCGCAAGTCCGTCTACGACTAGCACCCAGTTGTGAGTCCTACTACGACTTGTATCTGGTCGTAAATCCTTCCACGACTATGGTTCAGTCGTAGGTTCTGCTACGACCACTACCTGGTCGTAAGACCTTCTCTTGGTCGTATCTTTAGCATTAAGAATCCAAATCAATTGATTCTTGTTGCTAAATTCTTTATAATCGATACCTTGCTTGGTAAGATTTTCGAAATTTTTGGGAAAGTTTGATGTTGAGTCTTTGCATTTTATTCGTTCTTATTGGTTGCTTTTCGCTTTCTCGTTAGGATCCGAAGAGCACATTGACGTATCTGATCCTCAGCAACATCTGGACCCACAGCAAGCAGGCAAGCAGTTTGATCATGTTAATCCTATTACTTTCAAGTCTAATACTTTGTTTACGAATCATATGTATGCATGCTTTTGTGTCAAACTAATTTTTCCGATTAGAGGTAGTTATTCCTATTGCCTTTGTTGCCCTCAAATTGTTATCCTCGCCACAACCTTAAGTTATTAACATCATTTGGTGGATTAGAGCCCTATGATTTAATTATGCTCGTTCTTGTCTTTTCGATGTCATGCTTAGAAATGCTTAGATGTCGGTAGTATTGGCGATCATCGACTTAGTCGATGATGTTGATCACCCAAACCTTATTACTACTCCATTATGTCCAAAGGCTACTGTGCTTGGTTATTTTGTAAAGTCAAAAGCGAAAATAAAACTGCTTTCGACTTGGGCACAATGGTATGTTGGTGTGATCTGTTGGTGTGAATGGAATGGTGCCTAGGTCATCAAGGACCGAGTTACTTGTGTCACTAAGCCAGCGCTTATGCGTGCTAACCACGCGAGAGGATATGGGACATCTCTTGACTTAGTACTTTGGCGTGGGTTATCTCAGAGTCGCGGGAGGGGTTGTGTGTGTTGTGTGAAACATGATATGTGGTCGTGTTCTTGTGTTGGGTGTGCGGTGGTGGAGATTCCGGTAGGTTCTCCACCTTGAGGAGCGTCGTAGTTGTCCAAGGCTTTACGGGAAGGGTAGTTGACCGAGGCTTTACGATGACTCGGACACAGCGTATGGGTTTCTATCCATACAGGCGGCTCGAGTAATTCACAATATTGGAAGCGTCTCGTAGGACTTAGCCGTGTCGGCATACCTTGAAGTGTGCTTAATAGCTTGGCAAAAGGCGGTGCAGCGTGTGGGTACATTGGTACACCCCTGCAGGGATAAAACTATTCGAATAGCCTCGTCCTAGGTTATGGACATGCTTGGTGAGGTCGTGCAAGAACTAGACTACAACCTTTTAAAATGTAAAACTGGTCGTGGGTGGTATGAATGGGTAATTCATGCTATTGTCGTGGTGACTGATGGGCTAGTCACTTCCAGGATTGTTGTTGTCATCTATCTACTGTTATATTGTTGTCATTTACGATTATTTGAACATTAAAAACAGATTTGTTAAATTGCTTTCAATCTATTACATTATTGTAAATGGAAACTTGCTTTATGCTAAAATGAAACATACAGCCTCCACTACGATAAGCTTGCATGTAGTATATGTACAGGATTGTTATTCCACATGTAAGTCTTGCGAGTACATTCAAAGTACTCACCGGCTTTTGCCGGCTGCTTTTGTTTGTAGGGGAGGAAGGTGAGCCCCAAGGGCCTCACTTTTGTGAGATGTGCTGTGGATTCGACGACTAGCTTGGCGGTCCGGTAGGTTGCCTTGTGGGTTAAAGGCACACTGGTCGGCTCTTCTGTTTTATAGCCATCTTATGGCACTTTTGCTTCCGCTGTTCAATCTCTTTATGCATATGTCCTTTGGCCGGTCGACCTTTCTTTTGTAATCACTATCTTCTATTTTATGTTATATTTTGGATTGTTGTTTGTGCTTCGGTTCTATGTGAATGAATGGAATTGATGCATGAACTTTGTTAAGAGGTGTATACTGCATTTCTGGGAGGTATACATGTCTCGAGTCTCGGATTATCTGCTTTGTGATGCTAGGACCGAATGGATGGTTAAGCATTACAAGCCGGATAAACCGGGGTCTCACAGTTACTCTCTTGGAGGCTCTTACCGAGATACGCGCAGAGGAGACTCGTCTGAGTGGTGCTGGTCTGATGCCACTCCCCTCCGTGCTCGCTGCTCGTCCACTTGCTACACCGACTGCTCCACGTTTCAGTATACTGCCTCCTCCAGCGGCTGCCACAGGTGGTGGTGGCCGTCATCTATCTGGAGGTGGTCGTCCTCGCTGCTCCTACTGCGACAAGGTCGGCCACATTGAGTTCCAGTGCTATAATAAGCAGCGGCATCTTTCACGCCTTTCTTCTCCTAGCACTGGCACTGGTGCTTCTACATCGACGACTGCATCGACTCCTTCAGCAGTTTCTCTCACTGAGCGAGAGATAGCGGACTTCGATGATCGCTGCCGCCTGTGTTCTCCATCGATGTGTTCTGCAGTTACGCTACTAACTCTACGGGCCATGAGAAACCACCTTCTACGCAGTCAGGTACCTCCCCATGGATTCTTGATTCAGGAGCATCTTTTCACATGACTTCTGATTCTTCCACTCTGTCTTTTGTTACACCTCTTGATTCCCTATCGGTGTGCTTATCTGCCGATGGTACCTCTCTTCTGTCTGCGGTCGAGGACCTCTTAGCAACTCATCTTTTCATGTTCCTTCTGTTCCTCATGTTCCTCGCCTAACTATGCAGCTTCTTTCTGCTGGACAGATTACTGACCTTGGTTGTCGGGTCATTCTTGACTCTGAATCTTGTTGTGTTCAGGACCGCCACACGGGGGCTCTGGTTGGTTCTGGCCCTCGACGCATTGACTCACAGCGTCTCTAGGAGCTTGACTAGCTTCACCTTCCTTCCGCTGCCACCGTCTCCACCAATCTATCCGCCTCCGCCACTTCATCTACCAGCTCTTTCCAACAGTGGCACCACCGTCTTGGTCATCTGTGTGGATCTCGTCTGTCATCTTTAGTCCGTCGTGGTCTTCTGGGGTCTGTCTCAGGAGACGTATCTTTAGATTGTTAGGGCTGTAAGTTAGGGAAACAGATTCAGCTTCCATATTCTCATAGTGAGTCTGTGTCTCAGCGACCATTTGATCTTATTCATTCAGATGTTTGGGGTCCGGCTCCCTTCCTTTCGAAAGGGGGCCATCGATATTATATCATTTTTATAGATAACTTCTCTCATCACACTTGGATATACTTTATGTCTTCCCGTAGTGAGGTTTTGTCTATCTATAAACAATTTGCCACTATGCTTCGCACACAGTTCTCCACTCCTATTCGAGTCTTTCGTGCTGACTCTGCTGGCGAGTACCTCTCTCATTACCTGCGCAGCTTCCTTGCCGAAAGGCGGCACTCTCGCTTCGCCTCTCTTGTCCTGGTGCTCATGCTCAGAATGGTGTCACTGAGCGCAAGCATCGTCACCTACTTGAGACGGCACATACACTGATGATTGCCGCATCTATTCCACCTCACTTTTGGGCTGAGGCTGTTTCCACTGCCACCTATCTCGTCAATATCCAGCCCTCTTCTGCTCTTCAGGGTAAGATCCCGGTTAAGCGTCTCTATGATCTTTCTCCGGACTACTCTGCCCTTCGTCTGTTTGGCTGCGTTTGCTACGTTCTCCTTGCACCTCGAGAATGCACCAAACTGACCGCCCAGTCTGTTGAGTGTGTTTTTATGGGATACAAATCTTTGAGCACAAGGGATATCGGTCTTTGGGATCATGTTGGTCGACGAATCGCGGATTTCTTGGGATGTGACTTTTGACGAGTCTCGTCCCTTCTACCCACGCCCCGCCTCTTCTTCGTTTCCTCTGTGGAGTCCTGTCTTTTTGACCTTTCGGATACACCCATCTCTCTTGTCCTCGCCCATCCGTCCCCACCGAGTCTCCACATATATCTTACGAGGCCTCTCCGCCGTTGTCGCCTCTGCTTGCGTCGCTTTGTGGCTCCTCGGCTCCTTCCACTCTCTTTTACACTTGTCGACCTCGTATTGAGGCTCTTCCAGATGAACCATCTTCCCTTGATGTTTCATCTTCTCCTGATGCTCCATCTTCCTCTGATGGACCATTATCTCCTCGCTACGGTCTCCGCGATCGTCGGTCGATTCGGCCTCCTGCCCGTTTTGGTCTTGCTGGTGCAGCTACCCATGAGCCCGTCTCCTACCGCGATGCTGTTACTCATCCTGAGTGGCAGCATGCTATGGCCGAGGAGATTGCTGCTCTCGAGCGTACTGGTACTTGGGATCTTGTTCCCTTTCCATCTTACTCTCGTCCCATCACGTGTAAGTGAGTCTATAAGATTAAGACTCGCTCTGATGGCTCTCTTGAGCGCTATAAGACGCGTCTTGTTGCTCGTGCCTTCCAGCAGGAGTATGGTCGTGACTACGACGAGACTTTTACTCCTGTGGCCCACATGACCACTGTCCGCACTCTTCTTTCGGTGGCGTCTGTTCGCCATTGGTCCGTTTCTCGGCTTGATGTGAAGAATGCCTTTCTTAATGGCGAGTTGCGTGAGGAGGTCTACATGCATCCGCCACTTGGGTATTCTGTTCCTGAGGGTATGGTCAGTCGTCTTCGTCGCTCTCTCTATGGCCTTAAACAAGCCCTTCGTGCTTGGTTTGACCGTTTCTCCCCTGTGGTCACTGCTGCTGGCTTCTCAGTTAGTGATCATGATCCTGCTCTTTTTGTCCACACTTCGTCTGGTGGTCGGACTCTTCTTCTTCTATATGTTGATTATATTATCATCACTGGAGATGATTCTGAGTACATTGCCTTTGTCAAGGCTCGTCTGAGTGAGCAGTTCCTTATGTCGGATCTTGGTCCTCTTCGTTACTTCCTTAGGATTGAGGTTACTTCCACTCCAGATGATTTCTTTATGTCCCAAGAGAAGTATATTCAGGATCTTCTTGACCGCGCTTCTCTCACTGATTAGCGTACTATTGAGACTCCCATGGAGCTCAACGTTCATCTCCGGCCTTCTGATGGCGAGCCTCTTTCTGATCCGACTCGCTATCGTCATCTTGTTGGGAGTCTTGTCTACCTTGTTGTTACTCGTCCGGATATCACTTATCCAGTCCACATTCTGAGTCAGTTTGTCTCTGCTCCCACTCAGGTCCACTACAGCCACCTTCTTCGAGTTCTGCGATACCTTCGTGGGACTATCTCTTGCCGTCTCTTCTTTCCACACTCCAACTCGTTACATCTTCAGGTTTTTTCAGATGCTACTTGGGCCAGCGATCCATCTGATCGCCGGTCTATCTCTGCTTACTGTGTTTTTTTTTGTGGTTCTCTCATTGCTTGGAAGACGAAGAAACAGATTGCAGTATCCCGTTCGAGTGCAGAGGCTGAGTTACGAGTTATGGCTCTCTTGACAGCAGAGATTACTTGGCTACGGTGGTTACTTAAGGATTTTGGTGTTTCTGTCACTACACCGACTCCTCTCTTGTCAGACAGTATATGTGCTATCAGTATTGCCCGTGATCCTGTGAAGCATGAGCTCACCAAGCATATTGGTGTTGATGCTTCCTTCATGAGGTCTTGTGTGCATGATCAGGTGATTGCTCTTCAGTATGTGCCTTCAGAGTTTCAGATAGCGGATTTCTTCACGAAAGCCCAGACTCAAGCACAGTATGGCTTCTACCTTTCCAAACTCAGTGTTGTTGATCCACCATGAGTTTGAGGGGGTGTTAAAGATATATATGTGTTAGAGTAGGACTCTAGATATTATTTAGTTTTCTTATCTGTAACATGTACTTGTATATATACTGACCCATTGACTCTCTGATAATATAAATACTATTCCTAACAGGTAGTATAATCCTACTACCCTTGCATTTACTGAAATGAGGTGATTTGGTGATAAAGCTGGTGAAATTGTGTTCCAGGTCGATTCTGATTACGATAGGTTGCCTCTTGATCAATCTGTTCAGCTTCTGATGGGTGTCGCTTAGACAAGATTAAAAGGTGATCACTCGACTCGATCGGATCAGACTAGACGTCCCTTCAATAATTCGACTGGGCGTGTGGTCATGTACTCAGCTCAGGCCAGGTCAGATCAGATCGAAACCAGCTGCAAGCATGGCCGTCGAGGACGCCATTGCCTTCAGAAAAGTGCATGATTTTAGCTTTGTTTGGCCCTCTTTGAGAAGGAATACATATACTAGTGGTTCCCATAGCAGGGAATCCCCTAGTAGTCGTCTTCCTTGTACGATTGTAGAGTTGCTTCTACGCACAAAAAATCGTTTTAGAATTTGTCATTATACGGACGGGCATGTGGTTAGGAACGCCTCGTGTGTATGCGTATTTTGCTGTACCTGGCAAGAATACACGCATACAGATGTACTGGTCTCCTCCACAATCACTGGCCAGCAGATACAATGCTGTCCATTTTGACATCTTGTCAGATATCGACGAACCACTCGCCCTTTGCAAGAACAAGAAGGCAACAGGATGAGCAGAGAAGTTAAGGCTGATCGATATAGCGAGTTCAGATTTTCGGTTGCCAACCATATGATCTGATCTGCTAGTATAAAGATCGCAATCATGTTAGTACTTGCTGATACTGATGAAGCCGGGTTAGCAAGCGTACCCAGCAGCCTATCCGGTTCCTTCTCTGCAGAATGGAAGGAAAGGAAACTGAAGACTGCAGTGATCCGCTGGATCAGTGACACCAGCAAATTAAAGCCTGAATGATTGCAGGCAGGAACACACATATGGGCGCGGCCAATCTGCTCCAGGTAGTAGCTGAGACGCGCGGGAATAAAATGCCCCACCAGGTCGCGAAACGTTGCATCTGATTCCCAGTTCCTATGGACGCATCCATCACATCGTCTTTTCTTCTCGCCCTCTTCTTTTTCTGCTCTTGCCTTGCTCCATCCTGAGAATAACGCCACATATACCAACAAAATATCATGCGAACCTATGGATGCCTACTGTTCAGTTGTGCCAGTGCGGTATCTGACTGACATATTCTTTTCAGGTGGGGTGTTGGTGCTGTTCCTTATCGAAAATGAAGTTCCTTTTTTGTTAAAGAACTGTGCATTTCTTATATAAAAGATAATGCACTATATAATATCCTTTCAGAATTGTAGTAAGAAGTCGTAGTACTAGTGGATGGTAGATACATGAATCTATGTCCAATGATGATCTACTAGTGCTGGGCATCCCCTTTCCCTCTCAATTTTAAAGAATACTATATCCTGTTTCCTTTTACTAGAAGAGTATAGAATTCGTACTCCATTTATCCACTAAAAGCATGGTTTACTTAACCTAGTGCTGGGCTTCATTAACCAGCCATTGAGTAGTAAATTGGGAGCAAAACCAAAGGTAAGAAAGATATCATTAACCGTCGATGCTGCAACTGCCTTTAGCTGAGCTGAGCTGAGCTGAGCTGAGCCTTTACTCAATTTATAGTGACCACTAAATAGATTAGGTATTGGTCTGGTTAGAGAATAATCAATGTGATGTGGACGGCAACGTGGTTTGTCGAACAGCAGCCAAAATCCCCGTCCTTTTTAGAGTAGCACGACAAGTAAAGTGAAGCTATACAACAAATGCCAAGCTAGTACTTACTAGATATCTTTGAGATAAAAAGAGTTGCATTCCAAAAGCTCTTCCCTTAGCGCTTGTTGTTCTTTTATTTCGAATAAAATCTTGTTAGATATGTATCGTGGTTATTTGTAATATTATATATATACTTATATATATATTGACCTATTGATCTCATATCAATACAATCGTTATTCATAACATAGTATCAGAGTTAAGGTAGAGCTAGGTTTTCTTACGTGACCGCCACCGACCGCATATGCCGCCGTCGGTTGTCATTGTCGTCCCTCTGCCGTGGTTCTCTGCTTGGCGTGCCTTTGCTCGGTGCGCCTCTGCTCCGCTTCTCAACAAACCGTGTCTTCCTCGCACGCGTCCGAAGCCTAGTCATCTTCATCGCGTCGCCTGCCGCCGTCTTCCCGTGCGCAGTCAATTGGGTCAGGGCTGAAACTCGCGCTGCCGCTTGGTCGCCCGGACGCTGCTTAATATCCCGCCGCACGACGCCGCTGAGGTTTCCGCCGCACGAGCCGCCGCCGCCAAGGATCCCGCCGAACGAGCCGCCGCTCGGTCGCTCATGCTGACACCGCTGACTCCTCCTGGGCCGCCGCCACCGACACTGCAGGAGCTTCAGTTTTGGGCTTCGCAGGCCCAATACTCGAAAGTTTAAGTGAGTCGGTGGCCTGATCGGAAAAAAATCAGTACGTCGTTCTAACTGCCGCGCCGTCCAGCGCCACCTATCAATGGGCATTGTTTCTATTCCTCGTTGTCCAATGTTCTCCGATGGTCTCAATTATCGGGACTGATTTCAGCACATGCGTCTTCGTATGCATAGTCAGTGTCTTTTAGATTTTCTCACTGACGAGTTGCCCTGTCCGCCTCCCCCTATTCCACCTGTTGAGTTTGTGCTTCCGAAGACACTCGTAAAGGGATATTTGCTGCTTTTGAGGATGTCATGGAGACTTTTCAGACTCAGTATGCTGCCTAGAAGACATGGATTGATGAGGATGCCCAGACCTCTGCTATTTTGGTTGCTAGCATGGAAGTGCATCTCATTGAAGATGTGGTTGGCTTGGCCTCATCACGGTTGATGTGGGAGCATCTGCACAACCGCTACGAGCCGTCTGATAATTCATTATATCTTTTTGTTGTGCATCAGGAGCAGTCGCTGCAGCAGGGAGATGACACTGTAGATGAGTTCTATGCCCAGTTGTCTGCGGTATAGTGTCAGATTGACTCTTTGAGATCGGATGTTTGTCATACTTATCGGTGCTGTCAGCGTCAGCAGTCTCACCTGGAGCTTTATCGCATCTACGACTTCTTGACATGTCATCGTACTGAGTATGAGCAGACTCGTGCTCAGTTGCTGGCACGACACCCTCGTATGACTTTGTTGGGTACCCTTGCTGCTGTTCGTTCTGAGGAGATTCGTCTTCGTGTTGTGGATCTACTGTCGTTTCAGTCGTTTCCTTCGGTTTTGACAGCTTCTACATCTGCTACAGCTACTCCATCACCAGTTGTGTCTTCATCAGCGACAGCTGCTGTCGGTAGAGAGTTCTGCTGCACCTATTACAATAAGCATAGACATTAACCTTGTATCAATACAAACACTATTTATAATAACCCTTAGCTCATGTTTCATTGGTTCTAAGAAAGTGCTCATGTTTCGGAAACAGGATAGTGTGCTCAAGTCAAATTAGATCGACTAGAGTTTCAGTCCAGCGTGACATATTTCTTGCTTTTGGAGTTGGGGAGCAACCACATACGCTGAATGGAGTTGGGGTCAGAGAGACAGCGAAGAGAGAGATAATGATGCTTGTCCTTTTGCCGTTTGGCTACTCAAAGGGTGATTAGGTCGGGAATTATTGTCGTAGTGGTGATGTCACGGGAGGTCAGGTACATCGCCGATTTTGTCGATGTATGCGTCAGTAGATGCAAAAGTAACATGGATGTATGCATGCGTAAAAACCACTTCGGCAAAGGTGAATACTACTAGTCTCTAACCTGAAAATGCATCGTCCTTCTCGTTTCTGATGGGCCGGCGCCGAGGCAAGATCACAGAACGCGGGCCTGTCCAAGTGTTGCAGGTTGAGCCTTTCACCTGAAAATGGTTGCTCCTAGAGATCTAGGCCCGGGTAACATCGCCTGTGGAAAATCTCAGGTTTTTCAGCAGCCCAACCGCCCAAGCAAAGTTGGGCAGTCAAGTTTGTCTGTACCAGGCTGCAGCACTATAGCCCATCGCCTGTGGTTTAGCAGATATTAAAGTTGGCAATAACGCGGAGGATGGAAAATGACACCTGATGTGCAAACTTTTGCAGAAACGGAAGGGGGGTTTCATTTGAGAAAACAATCACCATCCAAAATACCAGCAGCAAGCTTTCCAGGGCGCCGAACGTGAGGATAGGTGGCTACAGAGCCTTTTCCATCCTCCACAACCTGTGCTTTTTAGCAACAATCTGTAGTTTGTAACCTGTAGCAGCTGCAACTTGAGTTGCCACACATGGACATGGTTACAAGGTTACCGTAATCTCAGATCCTATATCGGACTATAGTAAAATCTTAATTTTGGTATAATATTAATATTATTATGATTATAACCAAAAAAAAATGTAGGACCGTGTTCAAGATTTTCGCACGATCCTATTCGATTATAATGATTTATTATATATAATTATTTTGCATATGTCCCTTTTGTTATAAATTTTTATTTTTTATTTCTTCATGTCTATTATAATGTGTATAAATAACAAATGATATTTCCTTTGCGCTACATTTCGGTAAATAAAAGTTCTAAAAGTATAGTTTTAAGGACGTAGAAGTGTTAAAATACAAGATAGATTCAAAAATATTTCTTTCGTAGAATTAAATTGGATATTAGATCCTATATCGATCCTACGATTAGTAATCCTACTAAAGAACCTCCAATCCGATTTAGGATGGCGATTGATTCCGGCGACGGTTAGACGGTTCGGTTGAACTTGCTGGCTTCGCAGCCATGGAAATGAGACACTACAGGGTAGCAAGTCAAATCCCAAAGCCGCTCACGGGGGAGGAAATCTTTTGCCGCTGCAGACGGAGGGAGCGGTTCCTTTGCGAGCAGGGTGCAGAACGTGACAAGCATCAGCGTTGCTCAACAGGGCTAGCTCCTAGCTGTGGTTGGGCGTGCTTTCTTGGCAGAAATTGGCATCACGGTTGTGACTCGTGAGAGCAGACGGCCCAGAATCTCCAGCATGCTGTGAAAAAAGATGATGGGAGAGGAAAGAGAGATGCTCGCTGCATGATGTACAACAATTAAGCGCTCGGATTCCCCATACGATGGTAACTAGAAACCACAAGTCGCGGCAAGTTCAGAAATACAACAACCCACCGATACAAAATTACATACTTTGCAAGTTGCAACTGAGACCCAGGCAAAGTAGCAAATTACTAGTATGTGAATCTAATCGCTGTGAGCAGAAAAGCCGCCTTTTTTCCCCCAAGTCTGTGAGCTCAAAAGAAAGCTTTTCGACTGAAACCATCGGCACAGCAGAGGGTCCTGAATTGTTCCTCCTTACCGCATCGTGTTCATTCCAAGCACAGGCATGGGAATTGAAGCACAGATAATTAATGACCAGTAAAACGGAAGCAACACACGAGTGAGCTGTACAAAAATTTCTGGTTTTTTGGGTTCCATTTTCCTCTGAACAAGTCTGTCTACCCCTGTCTTCTTCAGCAGCCAGAAGAAGGCTGTACATGGATTGCAAATTAAGAGCAAACATGACGAACAGACTCAGGTGGAAGCTCTCAAACTCCAACATCACGAAAGCTCGTCCTAAACGATACAGAACTCGTTAGCGCTAGTACTACTAAACTCCGGCACTACTCTGTCCATCGCCGATTAATTGCTAGAAACAAAGCAAAAGTTAACAGCGAAAGAGTCGTCTTCTCTGAAGAAATCTATCTACAGATGGAGTGCAGCATCTTGATTATGTTTAGCCCACCACCGCACTCCCACTCCCCCCACGGCTCACAATCCATGGATGCCCTGCGAGAAAACGCCGTCCAATCCAAACATTAACAACCATTTCAAGCAAGCAACAAGCATCTCCGGGAAGCGCGGGGGCGTGGCGGGCGGGCGGATTCGCTTTTGTCGCTTACTTAAGACTTGGTCGGCGGAGAACCTTCGGGAGACGTCCTTGCATAGCATGCGGCGCGTGAGGTCCTTGGCCTCCGGCGAGACGGACGCGAACGCGCGCGGCGGGAAGCGCAGGTTGCCGCGGAGAACGGACTCGAAGATCTCCGCGGCGGTGGCGCCGTAGAAGGGCACCGTCCCGGACAGCATCATGTAGAGCACCACCCCGGCGCTCCACACGTCCACCTTCTCGTTGTACTCCGTGCCGGCCACCACCTCCGGCGCCACGTAGTACGGCGTTCCCACCAGCCCCGTCATCGGCCGGCCGTCCCCGAACCACTCTGCCGACCCGAAGTCGCCGAGCTTGAGCACGCCGTTGGCGTCGAAGAGGATGTTGTCCGGCTTGACGTCGCGGTGCGCGACCCCTCGGAGGTGGCAGGCGGCGAGCGCGTCCGCGAGCTGGGCCGTGAGGTCCGCCGCCTCGGGCTCCGGGAGGCGGCCGCGGGCGGAGACGAGGGAGAAGAGGTCGCCCCCCGCGCAGAGGTCGAGCACGAGGTGGACGGCGTTGGCGTCCTCGAATGCGGCGTGGAGCGCGACGACGTGCGGGCTGGCCGGCGGCGCCGACGCCAGGAGGTGAACCTTGGGCTCCTGCTCGGCGAGCGCGAGGTCGAGCGGGTCGGCCTCCCGCAGGGGCGCCTTGGCCGTGGACTTGACGGCCAAGGCCTCGCCCGTGGCGGCCACGTAGCAGCGGCGGACGGTGCCGAAGCGTCCTCGGCCGATCTCGTCGCCGATGACGTACTGCTCTCTCAACGCCTCCTCGCCGCCGCTGCTCATGCTATGCGATGCCCTCAGCTGGGTTGGGTTTGGCCTGGTCTCCCTTCTCCCAGCGGCCGGCGAGGGTGCCTATAAATGCAGCGTCCAGAGGAGCCAGAGTGGCCGAGGCGAAAGCGAATATTCTTCTCCCCCCTGCCTTTTTGGCCGCTAGCTAGCTACTCATGCGTTTGGATTTGGTTAATTAGGCCCTTTTGCTATTCATTTTCTTGCTTAAACCCTAAAAATCCTACTATTACTACTAGCTATATCGGTTGATAATGTTGGGCGAGCGTTATTAGTTAGTTAATCAATGGATTAATTGTGAAATAAATTTTAGCCAAAAACAATCAAGATACACATTTCCTGAGTTGAATGGATTGCGTTGTCCAATAATTTTGCCTTTCTTTCGAATTAGGGGATCTATTCTGTATGGTCCGAGATAGATCATGCTGGCTACCGAAGCATATTTTGGTGAAAAAATCAACAGAATAAGAGGGAAAACAGTAGATATCTCATGTGCCCATTGGATTTAGATAGGAAGAACTACAAAATAGAGCGAGATGTGAGGTGCGAGAATAGTTTTTGGCTGTCATTTCTATTATCAATGGCATGGTCAATATCTAGAGTAGATGGGCAAGAGTTTATATAAAAGGATGCATTTAACTGTTTTCTCAACCCAGAATAGTTAAATTTTAGTTCATTTATAACTTTATTATACATAAATTATAAGAATTTATATATATAATTTTTATTTTTAATCACTATAATTATTATTAAAAATCTTAATAATTCATATTTCCATCGCATATACTTTGATATGTATATAAACACGAGGACTAGCACGCTAGTTAATTGATATTTGTTGGGAAGTTTAGAAAAGGAGGAGCAGTGGACGGGTTGGTTTTGGTAGGACGGACGGGTGGCTGTTTTTTAATGGATGTGTGGTCTGGGGGTAAAATCATAAAATAATGCAGAAGCAGATACTACTTCCAGTTCTGGGAATATTAGAAAAAGAGGACCAGTGGACGGATTGGTTTTGGTAGTTTGGGCTGACAGACAGACGGATGGATGTTTTTTTTAATGGATGTATGGTCTGGGGGAAAAAATCATAAAATAATGCAGAAGCAATACTAATTCCGGTTTATAAAAATAAATTGTTTTAAAACATGTGCAGTTAAAATTTTAAAACTTTGGATATCAATATATTTATAAAATTTTAAATTAGATACATAAAATCATATACTTAGATTAGTCTCAAAAATTAATATCAAAATATTATGATTTTATTAGATTTTATGTAATATAATAATAATAATTAGTAGTTAATGTTATATTTTAAAAGATGTCAATGTCCGGAACAATTTGTTTTTACCAAGGAGTAACACATTGGGAGTCAAGTGTCTGCATGGTCCGTGGGGCCAGAGAACAGTGAATCATTGGGGACAACGTGGCCTCTCTGGAGTGTGACGAGGATGTCGGGCCGTGCGGTGGGCGCATCTGTATGGTGGGACATGCATGGGAACTTTGACAAAGGTTCGAAATGGACCATGGTCTCTTCTCTGTTTTGTAAGCTTAAACCCCTTGTTTTTTAAACAGTGATCGCCTAAAACCCTTGGGTTTTAGAGAAGCTTTTCTATTTTTATAAAACTACAAACAGCGAACAAATGCTACAGTTATAAGTTATTTTCATTCTATCCGCTCCCAAGATCCAGAGATGTACGGACAAGACCTGAGAATTGGGCGGAGCAAAGCAAGCAAAAACCAGGATACGGATACCTGCGCGCGGCGCGCGTCCTGATCCCCGGCCATAACCTTGCCAAACGTTGCGTGCGTACGTTACGTACGTGGATTTCCCCTATCAGCTAGCTGTACATGGTTCAACAATGGGAATTGCTGCTAGTCACTGATGCTGTAATGCTCCGTGCTAGGAAGTAGCTAGGAAGCGAACTTTCGTTGCCGCTTGGAACCGTAGAATTCCAGGTGCCGAAGAGGTTGGCATCAACCGCGCGCGACAGCTGCACACGGCAACAACCAGCGACAGCGAGCGGAGCGTCGTTGCCTGCCCTGGGGTCGATCGTAGGCATCCAGTTCCAGTTCCATTCCGCTCCGCTCCCATGGGCCGGTGGGCACCGCGCGTTTTGCTCTCCGCGGCCGCTGCGGGAATCCGCATATATATGCCGAGCGCGCGCACGTTGATTCCGACCCATGGCGACCCGCCCGCCCACCTGGACGGAGATACCGCGCGCGAATCTGGTTCCGAAGCCGTCGACGACGACTCCGCGGCAGAGATTCCACGTTTTCCAAACTGCATGCATGCACACATCGCTTTGGTTGGTAAGCGGGTAACCTTTCTTCCCCTCGCGCTTTAGCCGACGCAAAGGCGTATATTCTTGTTTCCGACGCACACAGTGCTGGGATCCAGAGGCGAGACCGATCACCGAGAGAGAGAGAGAGCGACACAAGCTATATATATATATATATAGTATTAACAAGAGCGGAAAGTATGATGCTTTATGCATGAGCGCCTACTTGACATCACGAAACAACAAAGTAGCCGGTGGAAATGGAACATGGATCGGACTAGTATATGCTTGCTATGGGGCCTGGCAAGACCAGGAGAAGGAAATCAATACTCCACTCTGCTCTCCATTAAAAGACAAAATGCTTCCTTGTTGCGGGCCACTTGCCCCAGGGTATCTTAATTTCCTGGATATAGTTGTTTTTTTATGGGCGATAGACACTTCGCACCTAAGGGAGTTTTTTTTATAGAAAAAAATAACATCTTTTTAACTTTATTTCTACACTTTGGTCATGTTATAACCCATGGCGTGATCAAACTGTGCTGTCACACCACCGACCCCTTTGAACACGTCTGTTTTTAGGCCAAGTCATGTCACATCACTCCTCTTGGCGTAACAACACAGCTTAGTCACGCCGCGATCGGTGGCGTGACAACACGGTTTGGTCACGCCACGGATCATAGCGTGACCAAATGGGTCAGAATTGGAAATAAAAATTAGGAAGATGCTATCTTAAAAAAAAGATCAAATAATAAAAGGATTCCACCTAAGGACATGAGTAGTGTATCGGTGCTACCAAACTTTTGGTCTCCTGGCTCCAGTGCCGGTCATTGTAAGGTGCTGAGTCAAGCGGTGCCAGCCGAACGATTCCTGGTACCGGTGCAACTCTATGCAATGCACCGGTGCTAGGTTAAAAAAAATATATTGTAGGTCCCACTTATCAGTGAAATGAGAGAGGGAAAGCGAGAATATGATATTTTATTTAATTGTGGGTCATATCTTGGAGATAGAATGATGTGATAAAACTTGTAGGAGAAAGATAAAGCTAATACTAGTGTGATGTGGTAGTAAAGCGACGAATTTGGAACATGCAACATTTTACATTGCCTAACCGGAGTTTTCTTTTCAAAATGAGGCTATATTATATATAGATTTAATTTAGACCAATGATGCTGGCAAACGAATTAAGAAATGTTTGCATTCACGTTGCGCATGATGGAAACAGACTCCGATGAAATGTTTGCTTCTGTACATGTTGCCAAGTTAACCAATTGCTACACGCATATGGCGTGTTCTTTATGCATATACAGTGCTCGATCTCCGTATATAGCTCGCTGTCACCTATTTTGATGAGGTGAGCACCGTAATTTGGATGTTTAGACTCGACGCTGGTGATAGTGTAAAATTTTCTCGGAGCAAAATAAGTATTATTTTTAGGAGATCGACAACACTATTAGCTGTAAATTAGATACCATTTTTTTTAAAAAAAAATCACAATCAAGCTGTGAACCATCTCGACAAGCCAGGATCGAGTACATACTGGGGTAGTGATCTAGATAGTAACGTAGTATATATCTTTGCCTTTCGTTATAATCAGAGAAGGACATTTGGATGGTACGTAGTCGGTGTTTTTTTTGTGTGTGTGCAGTCCAAAAACATACGGACTTGTGTCGAGTTAATTGGACGAACGGTGCTGTTGTTTTGTCATGGATGACGTGTACGCTGCCTTGAGCCTTGTTAAGCAGCAGATAGCACCCAGCCATGCCCATGCATGCATGCTAGGTGACGTCATCGGTATGTATGTATGTATGTATCTGCATATATACTTATTTTTAAATTCCTGCAGCTAGCAGTCCTGTTCTCCGCTTTAATCTCAGATGTTATTTTGTTTGTTTTAAGCAGGTAGTCGTGTCCCTATTCTTCTGCTCCGTCGTTTTTGCAGCAGCAACAATGCAGCTTTGGCTGAGTACAGGATTCCTTCTCTGTGTACGAAAGTATGATTTGACGCGATGAATCCTCGTGGGATTAATGTATATTTATACTCAAAGAGTTATAGATAAATATTACATGCTTATGAATCAAGAAAGCTAAACATACGGTTAGGGCAATCGGCAGTATATCTAACTTGCCAGACAGACTACAGTTGCCGTATGTATCTGGCCGGAGAGGCTATAGTTGACGTAAGTACAACGGAAACCCAGTTGTCGTATGTACAGTGGAAAGCAATCCAAGTATAGCTCAACCTTCGTTTAACACTCCCCCTCAATCACAACTGTTATTTAAGTTAATATTGTCAGTAGTCTTCTGAAAAACTGATTTGGACATCTGCGACTTGATCTTTAGATGAAACAAAACGAACCTCCAAAGCTTTACATGCCAAGAGTTCCCTCACAAAATGGAAATCAACTTCTATGTGCTTCGTACGAGCATGGAAAATCGGATTGGCTGTCAAGTAAGTCACATCAAGATTATCACACCAAATAACTGACACTCTTTACTGAAAAATGCCCAATTCTTGTAGCATTGACTGTAGCCAAATAACTTTTGTTGTTGCATTAGCTAATGCCTTATACTCTGCTTCTGTGATTGACCGAGATACAAGATTCGGTCCAAAGAAGATTGCAAACCCACTTGTCGACCGTCGATCATTTGGACTTCCATCCCAACTAGCACACAAAGATGAAGCCAGCAGCCCAACATTGCATGTTTGCACTAAGAAGCTGTGGTTAGGACCTCTGAAGATGAAGCCCGGTTTCTGCAGTGCTTTTAACATAGCAGAGAATTCTCTTCACTACTACCCAGTGTTGATCTGTAGGAGATGCTAAAAACTGACAAACTTTGTTGATTGGAAATGCAATATCTGGCCTTGTCAACCTTAAATATTGCACTGCCCCTACTGTACTCCGATACTGAAAAATTTCAGATCCATTCAGTGACGTGCCATCTTCTCTTGACAACTTCTCACTTGGCACCATGGGAGTTGCAATGGGCTTGCAATTATGCATGTTTGTCTTCTGTAGCAAATCATGCGCATATTTTTGCTGAGCTAGTAGCAGTCCTTTATTCTTACTAGGCGTTGCTTCTATCCCAAGAAAATATTGAAGGTTGCCAAGATCCTTCACGACAAAATCCCCTGACAACTTACAAATGTGATTATCAGCAACCTGGACTGAAGTGCTTGCAATGACAATATCATCTACATAAATCAGTATATAGATGACAACTCCTCCTCTGTTAAGAACAAACAGTGACATATCAACCTTAACCTTTGATGGAACAAATCGTAGTTCCTGTAGCCTTATACTCAATTTGGAAAACCAAGCTTTTGGTGCTTGTTTTAACCCATAGAGAGCCTTTTCAAGTTTACAAATATATCCAGGATATTGACGATCTTCATAACCCGAAGGTTGATGCATGTAAACCTCTTCTTGAAGAACTCCATGTAGAAAAGCATTTTGTACATCAATTTGACGTAAATGCCAGCCTCGAGACATGGCAATAGAAAGAACGAGACGAATAGTGGTTGGATGGACAACCGGACTAAACGTCTCTCTATAGTCAATTCCATACCGTTGTTTAAACCCCTTTGCAACCGACCTGACCTTGTATCTATCAATGCTCCCATCCTATTTTTGTTTGAGTTTAAAAACTCATTTGCATCCAATGACATTTTGTCCCCTTTGAGGTGCAACAAGCTGCCAAGTACCATTCTTTATTAGAGCTTCGTACTCATCATCCATTGCTTCTCGCCACTTGGAGTGTTGAAAAGCTTCAATATGCGATGATGGTACAACAATTTTTGTTTGTGCTATCGTAGCCTTGCCGCGTTACCCTTCATTACCAGTGGTTTAATATGAGCTTTATTATTCAGTTATTAGAGAGTAATTGATTTGACCTTAAAAAATCATCTGGAGACGTCCAAACGGAGAGATCGATTCATTCCATTTTCGCATCTCCCTCTCTGATCAATTTTGTACTGAGGAATTGAGCTGTCGAACCAAGCCGTCCTTTCTCCTCGGCGTGCACCAGGAAGGAGGGTGAGCGGATATTTTCGAACTATTATCGTAGAGTTCACCTACACAGGGCGGCAATATGGTTTTCGCGCGACCGCTCTCTGCACTGCTTCGATCACTGTTTCGAGTCCTACGACTACCCACTTCATTGAGACATCTACGATCTGCACTGCTTCGACTACTGCATCAAGTCTGCATTGTTTTCTGTTCATCATCACTGTGACGCCCCGTGTCATTACCCCTAGGGTAATCACACTTAGGCATACGGATTACTATTAAATGCGCCCGCCTGAGAACACCGCTCCGACGAATAGCAAGCCATTTTATTAGAGTTGCGCAGCAGAACAATAAGATAGAAACTGTATATCTTTATTACAGTAGTAGCCACATAAAGCTAAGGTTCTTAATACAACTACTACACAAACACAAAAGGAAGCTTCTCCGCTCTGGAGTCTGCTCTGGACTACCGCCCTCCTACTCGTCCCACGAGTCAAAGATGGCTTCCATCTCGCTCAGGTCTTCGCCGCTGGCGCCTTCTCCTCCTGCTGCTGCATCGGTACCTGCAAGTCCTTTGCCCCACTCGGGATAGCTCCCGGCCGGACTAGGATCTAACAAAGGAGAATACTAACAAGGTTGAGTACAGAAGTACTCAGCAAGCATTAATAGCAAACAATGCACTGCATGACTGATCTCTGGTTCTTTATCACAAATTCTAAAATCATCTCATTCTGAAAATAAATCATAAAAACATTAGGTTGCAATTTTAGTTCTGAAAATACTACTAGTCACTCGGAAAGAAGAAAGACCCCCAGTGGTTCCTGTAGACTCCAATCCAGGAGACTGGCATGAATTCATGATTTGTATAGCACTGCGCAGGCTTGTACCACTTTACCCATAGCTATTCTGAGCTCTCTGTGAACTGGGTACATCGTATTTCCTTTGATGCGACTTCGAGTTCAGAATACAGATCGTTTTCCAGGTTACGTGATTAAGTCTCCACCCATTGTTTTCCGTCGGTGTCCTGAGCGCACCCAGTCCTCCACCGAGTTCCAACAATGTTGGTTGAGGCGGCTCTCATCCGTGCTCAACACTCCACCTTGGGCCGACTATCCTCCGTGCCCAACATTCCCGTTGTGGAGAACGTAATTACGTAAACAGGTAGCATTTTCTGCCCGCCGAAACGGGGAAATGGTTGGCACTGAATTTACGACATCTAACCGAGTAATAGTTTTGTTAGTCCTTATATTATAGCCGTAGGTAAAGGGTCCCACATCTTACCATCATCATCATCATCATTTTCCCTGCCAGGGCCCCCCCTTTACCCACATAGTAATTCTCATCTCATTCTCATCTCAGTTTTCTTATCTTTCTCATCATCTCAATCCAATTTGATTTTGAGAAATAGTTTTGATGCAATACATATATGATAGAGCAATATACGGTTTACATTTAACATAACTATATTTATGCTCAAAAGGATAGCTTGCCTTTAGAGTTGTTGGAAAGGTCGGCGATGACGAATCTCTGATCAGCTTCTCCTGTCGGCACTGATTTGCCCTCTGTAGCAAAGCGGTAGCACGAATAATATATAAATAAATACTTAGTTGAGTTTGAGTGATAATAGACGCATAAAATGCTAAGACAACTCCTATGTTAGCCAAATTTTAATTTAATAAAACTTTTGAACCGAACCTGTTAGCACTCTCCCGCCAAAAATCGTTCTACGACTGACTCGCTTAACCATCGCGATGGCCTAGCTCACGCCCTAACACTCGACAACACTACCACTAGGCTAAACTGGTTCCTTAATCTTCTATACTCAAAAACCAGACAACTAGCTTCTAATCCTAATTTCTAATCAACCGACTAGCTATTACACTACTAAACCCTAATCACTACAAAACCAATTAACTAACCGGCTAATCTACTCGACTAATCCTAACAAAACCAACTAAACACCTCTCTAATCCTAACCCTAACCCTTTCCTTAATCTACCCCTAACCTAACCTAACCTATTCGGCTAATCCCCCTAATTCCTAACCCTAACCCTAAATCTAACCCCTAATCTCCCCCTTCTCTCTCACTCTCTCTCCCTCTTCTAACCCTCGACGCCGACGCCCTCACTCCCTCGCTGCCGACTCTATCTCTGCCGATTCTTCCCACCGCCTCTCTCGCCTCTCCTCTCTCTCTCTCTCTCTCGGGAATCTCCGCCCATCGCCTCCACTTTGCCGCTCCGCCTCCGGCTCGGCGCCATCTCCTCGGCTCGGCTCGGCCTCCTCCTTCGCGGCGGCCGAGGCCGCGCCGCTTTCCACCTCGCCTCGGCCGGTCGCTCCGCTCCACAGCCCGGCTCGGCGTCCTCCCGCTCAGACCTCGCTCGGCTCGGCCACTGCCACACACCACCACCTCCGGTGCCCAGTGCTCGGCCCGACCTCGCGCTCTCTCTCTCTACCTCGCCTCCTCCGGTCGGCTCGGCGCTGGCGCCGCGCTCTGCCTTCTCTGCCGGCCTGCTCGGCTCGGCTCGGCCTCCGGCCACGTGCCATGGCTCCAGTATGGCCTGCCCGTCTCTGGAAACCCTAGGTAACCCAACTCCTTAACCCTTCTCTACTCCTACAGCTCGGTGAGGTGCCTTTGGTAGCTACTAGATTGCTCTCTCGAGATCCGTGATGTGTGGATGATGAGCAATGAAAACTCATTTGTGCTAGGGTTTACCTTGTGATGGATCTAGGTTGGGAAGAAGGGATGGCAGTGCTGGCTTGGCTGGTGCTCTCCCTTCTCTCGCTCTGGTTCTGAGTTGCATTTCTTTGAAATGGCTTTGGTCTTCTTCTTTGCTGGTGGCTCCTCTCCCCTCAGGCTGCTTCTTCTTCTTCTTCTTGGGCTCACCGAACCTCCTTCGGTTCTTGCCTCTGCTGGTTGTGGAATGGAATGGATGGAAATGTGGTTGTGTTGCTGGCTTTGCTGGCTTTGCTTGCTTTGCTGGCTTTGTGGATCTGGGCAGTGGCTTCAGGAGGGGGAGTGTATATAGTCTTGGCTTTCTTTGGTGTGTTATCTTCTTGAGGAGATGAATCGCAGGGTGGTGTGTTCTTGGTATTCTTTGGGGAATGCATTCTTTGGTTTTGTTGTTTTCTTTGGGGATGCATTTGTTTGTGGCTATCTTCTTTGGTGCTAATCGGGAAGGCATTCTTTGGGGAAATGTAGTTGTCTTGGCTTCGGAAGGGAATGCACTTGTCTTTGCTACTAGGGGAATGCATTCTTTGCTACCGGTGTCTTCTTTGGTGTTTTCTTTGTCTTCTTGGTACTAGCCGGGGAGGTGCATTCTTTGGGAATGCATTTGCTTCTTTGTCTTTGCTTTCTTGGTGGGATGCACACGATCATTGGTACATTTCTGAGGAGATGCATTCTTGGTCTTTCTTTGTTTCTTTGTCCGTGCTTGAATGTTGAGTTCTTTGGTTTGCATGGGCTCGGCTAGGGGAGATGAATTGGTAATGCTGCTTTGGAATTGGTTGCTACACCCGGTGAAGCTTGGCTGAGGGTGTGGTTACAGGGGGTATGCACTGAGGGTTTGCATTTGTGGTTTCGGCAAATGCAAATAGTGGGTGTTGGGTTCTAATAGTGCCGGATGATGAGACCCACAGAAGTGACAGGTGTCGAAGGATCTTGGGTGGTCTGGATATCTTGGCGATCAAGGGGCCGACTAACTCCGGTTGGTCTGGGAATCTTGATTGCCAAGGGACCGACTACTCAGGGTACTCCGGATACTCTACTGCACTTCGGGAAATCTGACGGCCACTTTCTATACTCTAACTTTTATTCACTACTGCTCACAAGAATACTCTTGACTACGATTACTAACCGATTGCTGCTTTCTTGCGAGCGAGGAAAAATGGATCGTGAGGTGGCTCTACAGGCAGGTGCTCAAAGAACAAGGCGACAAGGAAACTGCTACTACAGACGGCAAGAAGAGAAGAACTAGGGTTTTAATTATTTACTGCCAAAAACATTGTAAATGCTTGTAAAACAAATGTTGTAAAATCTTTTTGATGCAATGAAATGAAAATGTTTTATGTTAACAAATATGCAAATGGTGCGGGTCGTCACATCCTCCCCTCCTTGGAAAAATTTCGTCCCCGAAATTGCAATCACTGCGGACGGGTTTGGGCTAGGCTCGCGTAGCGCTTCTTCCTTTTCCACGAAGCTTCGCTGACGGGGTGATCTTTCCACTGTATTTCTTCTTGGACAGATCTTCTGGTTCCTTAACTGACGGGTTCCTGTTGGACTTTTTGGTGGAAGCTTGCGGGAATACGCCATCTATACTTACTTGGAGAGCAGATGACTATTCCAATCAGTGGGTTCACTCCCAGGGATTTTCCAAAAATTCAGAATTTACAAGGTTATTCGCTAGCAATGCAGAAGATAAAAAGGAGTGGGCTCTTTCAACGTTGAAAAGAATACTACCCGGGGAGGGTGGAAGTAATAACGTACCCGTTATTACACCTGATGCTTCTCCAACCTGTTTGGCGGTCATGGGTGATAGGCGTGCTTGTTCTCCTTTCCGACTTCCTTTGTGACGAGTTGGTTGTCTTGATGCGCTTCATATAGGTGAGTTGTGGTGGTGCTGGAGCAGGTGGCCTTGGCCTAAATGTTGGTTGTGGTGGGGTTCCAAATGTCCTCCGGGGATTGGGACAATCAATTTTACGATGTCCAAGCTGCCCACAATTGAAGCATGCACCTATGTCCCTCGGACAATCCTTCGTCATGTGGCTTCCTCTACACTTTCCACATCGAATTGCTAGGGGTACTGGTTGCTGCTGGATTACTGGGGACTGAAAAGGTGGGTTGAAGGGTCGCTGCTGAGGTGGTCCATATCTTGGTGGCGGTTGCTGCGACACAAAGGGATGACGTCTAGGAGCAGATGAAAAATGGTGATCGGTTTTGGCCTTCTTCTGTCGCTCTTCGGTGAGGTTGGAGTATTCATTCTCCAGAATTATGGCTCTGTTGACTAGGTCTTGTAATTCAGTGATTTTGTGGATGGATAGGAGCATCTTCAGATATGGATGCATTCCATCCAGGAATTTCTCTATCTTCTTCTCCTCGGTGTCGACATCAGCTGGAGCATAACGGGAAAGATCATTGAACTGACTCAAATATTCCACCATCTTTTTCCCGCCTTGAGTTAGAGCTCTAAATTCCCGTTTCTTCAATTCCATTCTTCCAGTAGGCACATGTGTTTCGGTGAAACGTATCTTGAACTCAGCCCAAGTGATGGGTTGCTCACTGACACGGTTGCGATTGTAGTTAAGCCACCAGGTAGCTGCTGGTCCGGTCAGCTGGTGTGACGCATACCGTACTTTCTCTACATCTGAGCATCCTACTGTATCCAACTTCTTCTCTATCTCCACCAACCAATCACTCGCGTCCAGTGGATCAGTAGCTTTAGCAAAAGTGGTAGGGTGAGTTTGGAGAAAATCACCCAGACTAACCCCACGGGCTGGTTGAGAGGTGGTAGGTGCTACTCGAGTTAATAGAGCTTCCATGAAACGGTTTTGGTTCTCCTGGGCTTCTTTTCTGGAGTTCTCTAAGAATATGAGTACATCAGCCATTATGCCTAGGGGATCTGTTGCTCTGGTGGGTGGTCTTTGGTGGTCCTCGGATGGTAGTAGGCGGAGGTTGATCAGTCTTGACTCACCGGGTTTCTTCTTTGGATTCTGTGGGTGTCCATGCGGCGGAGTCCTGATCTCAATCTCAATGCACGGTCTTGACTTCCTTGACCTTCCATCTTCCTTAACAGCTGTTGGGGTAGAGATGGAGGTAATACACTTATCTGGTAGAAGGTTAACCGCGGGTGAGTTGGATTATGACATGCACAGATAATCAAATAACAATCAAGAAACAATGAGATGCAAAAAGATCCAAATCCTATACTAGCTGAGTCTTTCGTGCTCAGTCACGCTTGAGATCCCGTTCTCAAGACCGCCCAAATCCACAGGTTTGGGACTGCTCAGAGCTTGCCTCTGAGTGCGAACCTATGCTACCCTGGATCCACGCGCCCAGGCACGCTCGAGATCTGGCTCGAGTCCACCCAAATCACATATTTGGGACTGCTCAGGGTTCATTCCTGAGTACGCCTGCAATTCGCTCTGGTGCGCCCGAGCTACACGCTCGGTGTGCCACGAACCACTCGTCAAAAATCGATGTGCGAAGTGAGACAAGACACCTTGATATAGAAGAAAAGGTAAGGAGCTAACGAGTATGGTCGGACTTGCCCAAAATTGGAAGCGAGTCCATACGAGTTCTACTCCATGCCTCTAGTCCGAGCACTAGGCTCTAAACCTTATGGTAGTCGCACCCACAGCCTATATTTTCTATCCTAGGTTGAGTTGGAATCTAACCATCTACCCGCAGAAGACAACTACACCGATCCTATGACAACAACGCGTTCCCCTTTCTTTCGAAATAAGAACTAACTTAAAGATGGTGCTACGTTAGCGGGAATGTCACTTTTAAGAAGAGGTAAGCTTTTCAACATAAATTTTTTTTTTTGAAAGAGGGCGGTTTGGAATAGAAATTGAAATGAGGGCAAGGATTAATAAAATATTTAGTGCAATATAGCAAGCAAGAAGGACATACTTAAGGTATTGCTACAGTTTCTATTTTATTAGCGTGGCCCGATCTTATTGCTCTGATACCACCTGTGACGCCCCGTGTCATTACCCCTAGGGTAATCACACTTAGGCATACGGATTACTATTAAATGCGCCTTGGTAGAACACCGCTCAACGAATAGCAAGCCATTTTATCAGAGTTGCGCAGCAGAACAATAAGATAGAAACTGTATATCTTTATTACAGTAGTAGCCACATAAAGCTAAGGTTCTTAATACAACTACTACACAAACACAAAAGGAAGCTTCTCCGCTCTGGAGTCTGCTCCGGACTACCGCCCTCCTACTCGTCCCACGAGTCAAAGATGGCTTCCATCTCGCTCAGGTCTTCGCCGCTGGCGCCTTCTCCTCCTGCTGCTGCATCGGTACCTGCAAGTCCTTTGCCCCACTCGGGATAGCTCCCGGCCGGACTAGGATCTAACAAAGGAGAATACTAACAAGGTTGAGTCAGAAGTACTCAAAGAAGCATTAATAACAAACAATGCCTTTGCATGGTGATCTACGGTTCTTTATCACAAATTCTAAAATCATCTCATTACGAAAATAAATCATAAAAACATTAGGTTGCAATTTTAGTTACAAAATACTACTAGTCACTCGGAAGAAGAAAGACCCCAGTGGTTCTGTAGACTCCAATCCGAGGCGGCATGAATTCATGATTTGTATAGCATCTGTGAGCTTGTACCACTTTACCCATAGCTATTCTGAGCTCTCTGTGAACTGGGTCCATCGCATTTCCTTTGATGCGACTTCGAGTTCAGAATACATATCGTTTTCCAGGTTACGTGATTAAGTCTCCACCCATTGTTTTCCGTCGGTGTCTGGCGCACCTCCCCTCCACCGAGTTCCAACAATGTTGGTTGAGGCGGCTCATCCGTGCTCAACACTCCACCTTGGGCGGCTATCCTCCGTGCCCAACATTCCGTTGTGGAGAACGTAATTACGTAAGCAGTAGCATTTTACGCCCGTAGAAACGGGAAATGGTTGTACTGAATTTACTGACATCTAACCGAGTAATAGTTTTGTTAGTCCTTATATTATAGCCGTAGGTAAAGGGTCCCACATCTTACCATCATCATCATCATCATCATCATCATCATTTTCCCTGCCAGGGCCCCCCCTTTACCCACATAGTAATTCTCATCTCATTCTCATCTCAGTTTTCTTATCTTTCTCATCATCTCAATCCAATTTGATTTTGAGAAATAGTTTTGATGCAATACATATATGATAGAGCAATATACGGTTTACATTTAACATAACTATATTTATGCTCAAAAGGATAGCTTGCCTTTAGAGTTGTTGGAAAGGTCGGCGATGACGAATCTCTGATCAGCTTCTCCTGTCGGCACTGATTTGCCCTATGTAGCAAAGCGGTAGCACGAATAATATATAAATAAATACTTAGTTGAGTTTGAGTGATAATAGACGCATAAAATGCTAAGACAACTCCTATGTTAGCCAAATTTTAATTTAATAAAACTTTTCGAAACCGAACCTGGTTAGCACTCTCCCGCCAAAATCGTTCTCACGATCGACTAAGCAACCATCGCGATGGCCTAGCTCACGCCCTAACACTCGACAACACTACCACTAGGCTAAACTGGTTCCTTAATCTTCTATACTCAAAAACCAGACAACTAGCTTCTAATCCTAATTTCTAATCAACCGACTAGCTATTACACTACTAAACCCTAATCACTACAAAACCAATTAACTAACCGGCTAATCTACTCGACTAATCCTAACAAAACCAACTAAACACCTCTCTAATCCTAACCCTAACCCTTTCCTTAATCTACCCCTAACCTAACCTAACCTATTCGGCTAATCCCCCTAATTCCTAACCCTAACCCTAAATCTAACCCCTAATCTCCCCCTTCTCTCTCACTCTCTCTCCCTCTTCTAACCCTCGGCGCCGACGCCCTCACTCCCTCGCTGCCGACTCTATCTCTGCCGATTCTTCCCACCGCCGCCTCTCTCTCGCCTCTCCTCTCTCTCTCTCTCTCTCGGGAATCTCCGCCGCCATCGCCTCCACCCGCCGCTCCGCCTCCGGCTCCGGGCGCCATCTCCCTCGGCTACGGCTCGGCCTCCTCCTTCGCGCGGCGCGGCCGAGGCTGCTGCCGCCGCGCTACCTCCGCCTCGGCCGGTCGCTCCGCTCCTTGGCCCGGCTCGGCGTCGCCTCCGCTCCGACCTCGCTCGGCTCGGCCCGGCACACCACCACCTCTGGTGCCCAGTGCTCGGCCGGCCCGCCCTCTGCGCCCGACCTCGCGCTCTCTCTCTCTCTACCTCGCCTCCTCCGGTCGGCTCGGCGCTGGCGCCGCCATCTCTGCCTTCTCGGCCCGGCCTGGCTCAGCTCGGCTCGGCCTCCCGGCCGTCGGCCGCCATGGCTCCCAGGTATGGCCCGGCCCGGTCTACTGGAAACCCTAGGTAACCCAACTCCCTTAACCCTTCTCTACTCCTACCTGGCTCGGTTGAGGTGCACTGGTAGCTACTAGATTGCTCTACTGAGATCTGGTGATGTGTGGATGATGAGCAATGAAAACTTATTTGTGCTAGGGTTTACCTTGTGATGGATCTAGGTTGGGAAGAAGGGATGGCAGTGCTGGCTTGGCTGGTGCTCTCCCTTCTCTGCTCCTAGTTCACGGTTGTGGGCTGCTTGGCCGGGCTTTGTCTTCTTCTTTGCTGGTGGCTCCTCTGCCCCCTGGCTGCTGCTGCTGCTGCTGCTGGGCTCGACTGAACCTCCTTCGGTTCTTGCCTCTGCTGGTTGTGGAATGGAATGGATGGAAATGTGGTTGTGTTCTTGGCTTTTCTTTGGCTTTGCTTTGGTTGGCTTTGTGGATCCGGGCGGTGGCCGGGAGGGAGTGTATATGGTCTTGGCTTCTTTGGTTGTGTTATCTTCTTGAGGAGATGAATCAGGTGGTGTGTTCTTTGTTTGTTCTTGGGGAATGCATTCTTTAGTTTCTTTGTTTCTTTGGGGATGCATTTCTTTGTGGCTATATTCTTTGGTGCTAATCGGGAAGGCATTCTTTGGGAAATGTAGTTGTCTTTGGCTTCGGAAGGGAATGCACTGTCTTTGCTCTTGGGAATGCATTCTTTGCTTGCCGGTTGTCTTCTTGGTGTTTCTTTGTCTTCTTTGGTACTAAATGGGGAGGTGCATTCTTTGGGAATGCATTTGCTTGTTTGTCTTTGCTTTCTTTGGTGGGATGCACAGGTCTGTGGGGTCGCTTTGCGGGGAGATGCATTGCTGGTCTTTGCTGTTTTGCTGGCTGTGCTTGAATGTTGAGTCTTTGGTTTTGCATGGGCTCGGCTAGGGGAGATGAATTGGTAATGCTGCTTTGGAATTGGTTGCTACACCCGGTGAAGCTTGGCTGAGGGTGTGGTTACCGGGGGTATGCACTGAGGGTTTGCATTTGTGGTTTCGGCAAATGCAAATAGTGGGTGTTGGGTTCTAATAGTCTTGGGATGATGAGACCCACGAAGTGGCAGTGTCGAAGGATCTTGGGTGATGCGGATATCTTGGCGATCAAGGGGCGACTAACTCCGGTTGGTGCAGGAATCTTGATTGCCAAGGGACCGACTACTCAGGGTACTCCGGATACTCTACTGCACTTCGGGAAATCTGACGGCCACTTTCTATACTCTAACTTTTATTCACTACTGCTCACAAGAATACTCTCGACTACGATTACTAACCGATTGCTGCTTTCTTGCGAGCGAGGAAAAATGGATCGCGAGGTGGCTCTACAGGCAGGTGCTCAAAGAACAAGGCGACAAAAAAACTGCTACTACAGACGGCAAGAAGAGAAGAACTACGGTTTTAATTATTTACTGCCAAAAACATTGTAAATGCTTGTAAAACAAATGTTGTAAAATCTTTTTGATGCAATGAAATGAAAATGTTTTATGTTAACAAATATGCAAATGGTGCGGGTCGTCACAATCACGCTCGACTGTAAGTTGATCTTACGACTAGCTTTTCCCCCTGCTATAATCATTCTGTTGAGTATGTTTAGAAGTGCAATGAGTTGCTTGCCGTTAGTATCGATTTATGTATCTCTAGTTATTTATGATCTTTGTCTTATAATCAAATCTGGAATAAAACTATTGTCTACATTTCCAACGCGGAGGAACGCCCGATAATGATTCGACGATATACTCCAGAAAGAACGCAGTCATTCCATGATTTGACTCGAGAAACCCCTGAACCCGCACGATCACCATGACCAGTACCGAAGAAAAAGAAAGCCAAAATTGCCAAGCTGCGGCAAAAATCATTGGAACTAGCACAAGGTATACATGCATGATACGCAGATCACTCAACCGGCCTAACAGCATAATAAGGATACGCATTCTAGCCAAGGCAGGAATTTTTCGCAGCGATTTTGGGTTTGAAAAGAGCAAGGCAGCCGCGAGAACCCCATGGACCTAACAACTACAAACATTCGACGCTTCTAGTGGCGGATGTAAGATTAAAATGAAAGAAATATTCACCTACTCTAGCCTCTCTTTTTTTTGGGGGTAAGAAGGATTCCTAACGAACGGCGAGGCCGAACCGCCGCCACAAGTGGGCCGTGCGCTTCCCCTTGGGGTGCTCGGTCCCAAGCTGTTTCCTCACCACCAAACCAGGAAGGAAAAGATGGGAAACACAGGCAAAGCAAGGTAATCCGCCACGGCGCCACTGGAAAATAAAGGAAACCAATCCCCGTTTTAATCCCAGAATCTCCCCGATAAACCAACCAACCAACTAACCTGGCGCGACCCGCACCACCGCTCGCTCAGGTGACTCACGTCCAACGGCCGGCACGCACGCACACGCACACGCACACGCACACCTCTTCCGCTTCCTCTTCCTCTTCCACACACTTCTCCTCTTCTTCCCCGATCAGTTTCGCCTCAGTACCATAATCAAATGCTGCTGTCCCGCCCGGCGAGTCTGCGAGAGGTGCGGCGCGTGTAGGCAGACATGGAGGCGTCGCGCCTCGTCGTCGTCGGGGCGGCGTTGCCAATCCCACCACCACCGCCACCTTCTCATCCTCTCCGGCACCGACCTCTCCCGCCTCCGCTTGGCGATAAGCATCGCCTCTTATTCTCGAGCACGCGCGCCCCTCGACTTGCGCATCCCACCCGGTGCTCCTACTCCAGGTACTGATAATTCCACCACACTCGCACCACACCTACTCGTAACATCTCTCTCTGTGTTTTTGTGTGTGTCACTGTGGCTTATTTGGTTTGATCCTTCAATCTGTGGATCAGGAAAGGGAAAGGCGATGCTCGCGGTAAGCCCCGCCGAGAGAGCTCCAGTACCGTCCGGTGGGTGCCCATGAGATCCTCTTATCTCTATTTCGGCTTAATTTCTAGTATTTGCCGCAGCGAGCGATTAATTTTCTGAATTTGTTTATGCCGGGCTGGGAATTTGCAGGCTCGACGTCGAAGCAAACAGCGACCAGGTATGGATTGACAGTTTGACACTGATAGACTGTCTATAACATGTCCCTCCTTAATCTTTTATCTGTACTTGCCTGCTCCTCTGGTTTAATTAAGAGGATTATGGATAGTTGTTGCTGTTGCAGGGAACAGGTTTGGCTGATGAGCAACATAATGGGGGTGACATTTGGGAGCTCTTCACTGAGGCACAGCAGAGTAATTGATATTTCCTTTGCTTTTACTCAAATTTAGTGTTATCTTCTGTACCGCAAGTTAAAAATAGTATCGGTTAATGTGTGTTAGTTAGCGCTGTTAGAATAGGACTCTAGAATAGATTTGGTTTCCTTATCTGTAACCCTTTTGTAATCCCTATATATTGCCCATTGAGCCCTATTGAATAGATACACACAATTCATAACATAGTATCAGAGCTAGGTCTAATCTAGGTCTTTCCACTGCCACCGCCGCTTGGGTCGCCGCCGCCGCCACCGCCTCCAAGCCGCCGCCCGATGCCTCGAGCCGCCACCATCGTCGTCGCTCGCCGCCATCTGCTGTCGCCGATCAGCGTCGCCGTCTGCATGCCGCCGCTTGGGTCTGCGACCGCGTCACCCGTATCGCCGCCGAGTGCGCTCTTTGGTCGGGCGGTTAAGTCGGCCCGGTTAAGAAAAGGAAAAAAACAAAAAAAAAACGGGGATCTAACCGCCACGCCGTCCAGCGTCGTCTGTTAGATTTCGTTGCCTTGGTCGTCGCGTCGTCCAGCGCCGCCTACCAATGGCTTCTGTTCCAGCAGTTGCGATCCCATTCTCGGGAACAAAGCTTAATGGGACGAGCTACAGATTGTGGTCCTCTCTCATGGAGATCACACTCGATGGTCTCCGTCTCTAGGGACATGTTACTGGTGCTCGACCTTGTCCGCCGTCGCCGGTTCAGCCTTCTCTCAGCCGCCCTATCTCTGCACCTCTTGTAGAAGATGAGGCCGCAAAGAAGGAGGATGAGGCCGCTATTGCTGCTACTGATGCTGCTGATGAGGCTTTTCAGTATGCCACAGACGCTTTTGAGCGTTGGTGTGTTGTTGAGGCCCGTGTTCGAGCCATCCTGGTGGTCAACGTCGACACTCCATCCAGCCAGATATTGTTGGTCTATGTGCCACTCGTCAGATCTGGGAGTACTTGCGCGAGCGATACCAGCAGAGTAGTGATGCTCAGTCGGACTCCCCCGTTGACGATTTATTCAGAACTCTGGCTAGTCTCTGGCGCCACCTGGATGAGCTGGCTTCTTCGCTCTGCCAAAAGCGTCATAAAGTGCAGAAGGAGGATCGTAATCGCCTTCGCCTTTATGACTTCGTCTGCCATCTTCGCCCAGAGTTTGAGCCTGTCAGGGCTCAACTGCTGAGCCGTTCACCACGACTAACAGTCACTGAGGCTCTTTCGACGCTTCGTGCTTTGAGGAGCTTCGCCGCGGGTTAGCAGCACAATTTGTTCCGGCTGTGCTTGCTACCTCTTCTTCTTCGACTACACCAACGGTTTCTGCTTCGACTATAGTTCCTCCTCAGGTGTGTCTGTTTATGCTCCTGTTTTTGCACCAACTAGGGTTTATTGCAATTATTGCAAGAACTTCGGACACGACTATCAGCGTTGTGTGGTGCGGAAAAAGCAGAACACGGCACGTGGAGGTCCACGCTCCAAGGGAGGGCAAGGGGCCCTTCCTCCACTGGAGGACGCATCAAAGACGTCGAGATCTTCTCGGCGAGGTGACTCGTTCGGCCTCTCTGTCGAGCCCTACTTCAGCAGCTCTCTCACATCTCAGCAGGTTCTGCCAGTCTAGTTCAGACGTCTCCTCCAGGTACCTCTTGGGTTCTCGATTCTGGTGCCTCTTTTCATATGACACCGGATTCCACATCTCTCACTTTAGTAGGACCTCTTGTTTTTCCCATCTATGTTCGGATAGTTGACGGTACTCCTCTGTCTGTCAGCTGTCAGGGCACTCTTTTGTCTATTGATTTTTTATGTTCCAGCTAGTTTCCCATGTTCCCTAGCTTACCATGCGGTTTCTCTCGGTGGGTCAGCTCATCGATCTCGGCTGTAGGGTTGGTTTTGACTCTCACACCTGTTTCATTCAGGATCGACAGACCGGGATGGTACTTGGAACTGGCCGGCGCCGTAGAGATCGTTAGGGCCTCCACATCCTTGATCGCCTCCATCTTCCGTCCACTTCGGTTGATCCTGTCACCTCTACGTCTACATCCCCGCCACTGCTGCCACCACCTCTAGCGTCTTTGCGCAGCTGGCATCTGTTATGAATTATGTGTATCTAATTGAAGAGGGCCAAAGGGCAATATATATAGGAGTACAGGGTACAAATAAGGATATGTAAGAGATAAATTCTATCTCTAACACCCCCCCTCAAATGCAAGGCGTATGCAATAGCATTGCATTTGGAAATGATTGATACTAAAATATGGAAATTCCAAAGTATGGGTCATGATAATGTCGTCGTAGCATGCAGCTCTTGGAAAATATGTCGAGTATCAAAAGACCTCTCATCTGGTGTCGTGCGACGGCTCATAAAGCACAAGGTGCGGAGGCGAAGTCGGCCAGCGAACAACAGTCGAAGAAGAAGATGAAACTGACATGAATAGATAGAGCTGTCAAATCAAGTCGAATAGGAATAGGTGGAAGCATGGCGGCGCAGATCGTAGCCAAAGACAGCGGTGGCGCAATGCACAAGAAGCGCAACGAATGCACAGTGCAAAAGAAGCGCAACACAATGCACAAGAAGCGCAGTGCAGAAGAAGTGCGGCGCAATGCACAAGAAGTACAACGAAGACACAGTGTGGAAGAAGCGCGACGGCCTTGAAAGCTTGGGGCGGCGAATCTGCAGCGGCTCGAAGAAAATAGCAGCGGGAGTGGCGGCTGCTGCCATGCATAAGGCAATTTCTATGCTTCTATGATTGATAATAAATTTGTGGACTCGCATGGCTTAGACGAACTCAAAGATAGAGTGGTAGGACTTGGATGGACGCAACGGAAGAAACGACACAAAGCAAAAAAAGACTAAAAATAACTGACAGCAGATACTAGCAAACCTAGCAATAGCGTATAATCGGAGCTAGCATCAAGAAAACCCAATCTTAATCTCAATCTCTACCCCCCACCGACAGCACAATACCATCACTTTTCTTTTCTCGGTATCCACTAACTCCCCTTTATCTTCGAAGTCTGGAGTGCTAACCATTACACCATGGAACCCAAAACACAATCCCAACCAACTCCCTCTTCTCGTGACGGGAGAAGTCCCGTGATGGCGCCAGATGGGAGAAGTCCCATGATGGGAGAAGGAGGAAACTGTGGCGGCGGCATCTCCCGCAGGATGTTGCGCATGGCCGCGCCGAGGCGGGCGAACTCGCAGTAGATCTGCGCGGCCTCGCCGACTCCATCGGCGAGCAGAGCAGTGGTCGGGATCTGGGAGCCAATGTGGAAGTGCAGGAGCTGGAGGCAGTCGAGCATACCAAGGGTCTTGAGCTTGGACACCACCGACGTGGAGCCGAAGTGGCCGGCGTTCTTGGTGCACAGCCTGGCGCGCATGCCGACCAGCGGGGCGGTGCTCGTCGCCAAGACGACCGCGGACGGAGTTTGCGCTGGGTCGCGAGCTTGAAGAGCCCCCGGTGGTGTTGGCCCATGGGCGGCAATGCGGCCGCTGAGAGAGCTTCGGGTGGCGGAGCGCGGAGGGAACTGCGGAGCCGGTGGAAAACGAAGACGTCGCCGGCAGAGGTCTCGGATTCATCGAGAAGGCTGAGGCGGCGGATTCGTCGGAGAGACGCGATCTCGAAGTCGGCGGCGATCGGATCCGGCGATGGCGGTCCGGCCGGCGTCGACACCTCGGCGGCCGCATCGAGCTCCATGGAGCGGCTGCTTTCGAACGCCGACGAGGACGCCTCGCTTCGCCGAGAAGCTCAAAGACGGCAGGCGGCAAGGAAGGCGGCATCGGTCGTGTCTTTGGCGTCGGCGTCGGCTCGGGAGCGAGCAGAGGCGGTGCGACCTGATCCAAGGTGGATCTGGATGGCGAACGACGGGCGATCCGGAGGCGGCGGCTGCATCGGGCTGCCAGCGAAGCGGAAGGATCTCGACTGCCGCCGAACCTAGCTTCACCTAACCATTGCCGGGAGGTACATGGTACAAATAAGGATATGTTAGAGATAGTCTCTAACACCCTATCTCTAACAGCATCATCGTTTAGGTCACTTGTGTGGTTTCCGCCTTTCTTCATTAGTTCGTCAGGGTGTTCTTGGACGTGTTACTGTTGACACGGCCATGTTTTGTCAGAGTTGTAAGCTGGGCAAGCAGCTACAACTTTCTTATCATTCTAGTGAGTCCTTGTCTTCTTGTCCTTTTGACTTAGTTCATTCCGATGTATGGGGACCTGCACCTATTGTCTCTAGAGGCGGGCATAAATCTTATGTTATCTTTATTGATGATTATTCTCATTTTACATGGATTTTCCCTATCTCTAGTCGTGGTTAGTTTCTTGCGATCTATCGTAGTTTTGCAACGATGGTTCGTACTCAGTTTGATTATGTCATTCGTATTTTTCGCTGTGATTCTGCGGCGCCGCTGGCGCGCAATTTCTTTACGAGCGGGCACTCTTTACCAGTCTTCTTGTCCTGGTGCTCATGCTCGGAATGGGGTTGCTGTGCGAAAACATCGTCATCTGATTGAGACTGCCCGCACTCTTCTTCTTGCCTCTCATGTTCCACCGCAGTTCTGGGCTGAGGCTGTTTCTACGGCTGCATATCTCATCAATATGCAGCCTTCTACTGCTCTTAAGGGTGTCAGCCGTATAGAGCGTCTCTACTCTCGAGCCCCCCAGTGCACTCACCTTCGTGTTTTTTGTTGTACTTGTTTTGTTTTGCTGTAGCCTCATGAGCGCACTAAACTATCGGCCCAGTCAGTTGAGTGTGTGTTTCTTGGTTATAGTTCTGAGCATAAGGGTTATCGCTGCTAGAATCCTTCTGCTCGACGGATCAAGATTTCACAAGACGTTGTCTTTGACGATTCTCGACCTTTCTTCTATAGAGATTCGGCCTCTTCTCCTGTTTCCACTGTTGAGTCGATTTCATGGTTATTTCTTTCAGACTCTTCACCCATTTCTCCACTATCATAGTCTTCCCCTGGTCTGCCTCCAGTGGTTCCTTCTGTACCTTCACCTTCGGTAGTGTCTCCTAGAGCACCGCCTCTAGTTCCCACAGCACCATCGTCTCGTTTCTCTGGTATTCACTACTCCAGACGTCCTCGTCGTTCACCAGTCTCCCTTCTGGTATCTTGCCGACACCCATATCTGATCCTCCTGATGATGCTCCTCCTTACATCCTTCGTGACCGGGCCTCCATTCGACCTCCTGATCGTCTTGGATTGCTCCAATAGCTCATACTCTCTCTGTCACTGAGCCTAGTTCTTATCGTGAGGCTACTCCTTATTCTGAGTGGCAGCTCGCTATGGCAGAAGAACTTGATGCTCTTCGACGTACGGAGACTTGGGATATTATACGGACTCCTGTGCATGCTCGTCCGATCACGTGCAAGTGGGTGTATAAGATTAAGACCCGGTCTGATGGTACTATTGAGCGCTACAAGGCTCGCCTTGTGGCCCGTGGTTCTTAGCAGGAGTATGGTCGGGACTACGACGAGACTTTTGCCCCTGTTGCCCATATGACCATTGTTCGCACTCTTGTTACGGTTGCTTCTGTTCGCCGGTGGTCTATCTCTCAGCTGGATGTTAAGAATGCTTTTCTTAATGGTGTTTTGCATGAAGAGGTCTACATGCAGCCACCACCGGGTATTCTGTTCCTAATGGGCATGTCTGTCGTCTTCGTCGTGTTCTTTATGGCCTCAAACAGGCTCCTCGTGCCTGGTTTGCACGTTTTATCTCAGTGATTACTGCTATTGGTTTCACTGTCAGTTCCCACTATCCTATTTTTTTTTGTCTCTGTCTCATCTCGCGATAGGACACTGCTTCTTCTATATGTTGATGACATGCTTATCACTGGTGATGATTCTTCCTTCGTCACATATGTGAAGAAGCATCTCAGTGAGTAGTTTTTGATGACTGATCTTGGTTCTCTTACATACTTCCTTGGGAATGAGGTCTCTTTCATGCCTGAGGGCTACTATCTCTCCCAGCAGAAGTATGTCCATGATCTTCTTGACCGGTCTGGTCTGACTGATACTCGTACTGCTGAGACTCCCATGGAGCTATCCCTCCAGCTTCGTGCCACTAATGGCGATCTTCTTGAGGATCCTACTTGATATCGTCATCTTGTTGGGAGTTTGGCGTACCTTGTGAGCACTCGTTCTGATATTGCTTATGCTGTTCATATCTTGAGTCAGTTCATGGTCCGTCCTACTCATATTCACTACAGTCACCTTCTTCGTGTTCTTCGCTACTTGCGTGGGACTATCTCTCGTCGTTTATTTTTCCCTAGCTCCATTTTACTACAGCTTCAGGCGTACTCCGATGCGACTTGAGCTTAGTGATTCTTTTGATTGTCGTTCTCTTTCTGCTTACTGTGTTTTTCTTGGCTCCTCCCTGATTGCCTGGAAGACTAAGAAGCAGACTGCAGTTTCCCATTCGAATGCAGAGGCTGAGTTGAGAGGTATGGCAGCAGTGACAGCAGATGTTACTTGGTTGAGGTGGCTACTTGCAGATTTTGGAGTACCTGTGGTGAGACCTATGACTCTTTTGTCTGACAGTACATGTGCTATCAGTATTGACCGGGACCCAGTGAAGCATGAGCTCACCAAGTATATTGGTGTGGATGCTTCATACACTCGCTCACAGGTGCAGGAGGGAGTACTTGTTTTACAGTTTGTGCCATCAGAACTACAGGTTGCTGATTTCTTTACGAAGCCACAGATGAGAGCACAACATTTGTATTTTCTCTCCAAACTCAGTGTGTGTGATCCACTATGAGTTTGAGGGGGTGGTTAGAATAGGACTCTAGAATAAATTTGGTTTCCTTATCTGTAACCCCTTTGTAATCCCTATATATTGCCTATTGGACTCTATTGAATAGATACACACAATTCATAACAAGCGCAATGTTCAATTAGGATCATGCATTAACATCAGCTTGTTGTTTTCTAACAAGCAAGTGATATCCATTTGGTGGCTCGTATCTTACAGATATCCTATACCTTAACAAGCAGCGGCTTGTGGCCATGGAGGAGCTGAAGAAACTGCAAGATGAAAATAAACTTCTTCTTCAGGAAATAGAAGGACTGGAAATTGAAAGGCAAGGTGCGGTGAAAACCTGCACTGTTAGAACAAAATTTAAGTAAAGGAACTATTAGGACGGCGCATGTTGATCTGATAGTTTGACTTTCCATTTCTCATTTCTAACTTTAAAGGCAAAAATAGAACACAGATACAAAATTTGACTTCATATGCCTATCTCTTCCCTTTTACATATTTCTTCTCATGGGACCCCTTTACAGGTACTCCCACAGAAACAACACAATCATTGAATTTCTGTGAGTTGCTTCTGCGGATTGATACATTGGCCATTTCCGGAATGATTGGCACGGCAGAAGCATCTAATTTAAGAAAGAAAGTTGTTGACAATCGAAACATGATACACAGTGCCTTTTCTGATCTCCATTACAAGCCAGATACCGAACTTCTATCAGAATTGCGACTCTTTTTGAGTAAACCAATAGAGTATGCTGCCACTTACTTCTATGTCCTCCATCTTTACTAATGTCGTCTTGCATTCAAAGTTCCTACTGCACTATACAACCTGCCTATATTGCATATTTCTACATCCACTTGAGTGAGCATGAAGAGGCACTTCTACATGTTAATTCGTATACGCTTGCCACTTATATTTTGTTCAGTATAATTACGAAACTGTGCATTTACTTTATGTCATCATGATGTTCAAATTACCTGTTCGTATATGCTTGCTACTATATTTCACATGGCTTGTGTTCAATGCAAAGGCTTGTTTTGCAGGAAACCTCTCCATGTTGTGCACGTCTGCAGTGAAATGGATCCAGTAGCATCATGCGGATCATTAGCAACCTATGTTACTGGTTTATCTTGTGCACTTCAAAGAAAGGGTAACTTGGTGGAGGTCATACTACCCAAGTATGTAATTTCCTTGTAACAAGCATGTGCTCACTTGTGGAGTAATATATTTGCATCTTTGTAACAATCACACTAGTGCATGTTTATAATCAGCTGGCAACTGAAGGTTTTAAGTTTTAATGGTTCAATAATGTATTAGATATGATTGGGGACAATTTCATGTGTGTTGAGTTGCGTCAACAATGTGCAACTATATACAATACTTTTAAGTTTTTAGCTGCAGCTTTGAGTTGTCCCAATGTATCTCTACTACCCTAATAAGTTACACCTTGTAACAAGCCATTACCTCTCAGGACATGCTTTTAACTATCACAGTGTAAAACCTTGAAATCTAAATAGAATTGGCAATACAATTTCTGGTCCATTCTGTAGATCTTCTTGTGAAGATTTGAACTTGATGGTTAATTTTTAGTTTTCACACGCATCTGTGATTCAGTAACTGTACTATTTATGCCATTCTGGGCAGAACATCCCAAGCGATTTATGCTACTTCACGAACCTGTTAAAATAATTTATGTATTGCAGTAGTATTATATTGGTCTATAGTTCTCTGAGTTATCTGCGACTGATCTCTGGTGTGTGTATATTTGAGGTGTGCTGTTTTCCCTAGTAATATATTTTTTTGGTTGTGTTTATGTTTGGAGTATTGCAAGGAAAGCTATCGCGTTGATTGCATTGGTGTGACACAAAAACAGGTATGCCGGCATAAATGTAGATGGAATCCATGGTCTGAGGAAAGCTGAGGGAGAGTATGAATCTTATTTTGGCGGTCGTTGGCACAAAAACAGAATATGGACAGGGTAAATATATACTACCAGTATGCATAGATACATAACAAGTCTTGCTATCCAGTTCTTGTCTTATTTTAGTTGATCATCATCCAGATCTTATTGTTGCTGCATGCTTTTGTATTTGTCTATCTCTAGCTGTGTTCTCTCCTAATTTATTTTCTTTGATGCAGTATATCAAGTGGTGTTAGTATTACGCTCATAGAGCCAGTTCAACTCTCATATTTCAATCGCGATATGTTGCGGGGCTACCCTGATGACTTTGAGCGGTATGCAGTACTAGAATAAAATAGTTAGTAAATTTTTAGGAATACACCATGTAGAAGGACCTGCATTTGAACTGATTAAGTTTTGTACACCTGTTGATCATTAATTGTAGCTTTTATTGGAATCTCAACTTATGAAACGATTGTGCCATGCTGTTTATCTGTTGCATGTGACATACAAATGATATGCGCGTACTGTATATTTTAACACATGACCCTCCTTTCAATAAATATATTATTACAGATTCTCCTATTTTTCCCGTGCTTCATTGGATTATATTGTAAAATCTGGAAAGCAGCCGGACATTTTGCACATACATAACTGGGAAACTGCTATAGTGGGGCCGCTTTTCTGGGATATATTTGCTCCCCAGGTCAGTTCTGCTGATTACTAATATGTTCATCTCTCTCAAAGATATTGTTGTTTCAAAGATATTCTTCGTGCCTTCCCTTTAATGGTATGAAATAGTTTGCAAACTTTTTTTTTTTCTGCCAACAGCCTATGTCCTTCCATGCTTCTCCATTTTAAACAGATAATATTGCCTTCTAATAGGGTTTTGTCCTGGTATCACCAATGATAAATATTTCCTTCTTAACATAAAGGAGGAAACATGTGTACAATGTTCTGCATACAAATAAATTGATGATGATGATTATTTTCTTCATACAATTAAAAAGTTCTGCCTTCCCACTTGTATGTATGCGGAAAACTCTCCCAAATCGTGAGTTTACAAAAAGTATAAAACGTTAGAAATGTAGATGCAAAAACAAAATTGAATATTTGTTATATGCTTTAGAAAATTATCTTAGCATTTTGTTATCCAAGTCCTTATGTGAAGTTTTGCATTATAATTTGTGCTTTATTTTCAGGGACTTGGGAACACTCGGATATTATTCACATGCCAAGACTTGAATTCACAAGTAAATATTATATATCTTTTTACGAGTTGCTGCTAGTTAATCATATTGAATGTCCTTAATGAAACAAGCTGATCACTTTTGCTGAACAATAGCTGTTTCTAATGACAATTGGACTGAAGAACAAAATGTATCCTTCTGATATAGCAAGTCATGTCTTCAAATTTCTGCTGTTTTTTTCATTATATTTTGAAAGTGTTTGATCAGGCCTTTGAATTTGGGAAGGATATATAACAACAACCGTTCATTGTTGGGTGCCACTATGGGAAAGGAACCTATGCCTTATCTGCTTGCAGTGGTGGAGCTAGGAATTTGGTGTTGGGGGTGCACACACAAAGCAACACCGGGTACGATTAGTTCAAACCAGGGAAAAAGCTACCGGTTGGGAAAAAAATTCAGAACCTAGCGATAGACCCGGTTACTGGTGGTTACCAGAATTTTTGGATTTATTTCGGTCGAAATTTTCCAATCAAAATTTGAATTTTTTTTTGTGAACTTCAAACAAAAAATACAGAAAAAAATGCATAGCCAAGGTTCGAACCCAAAACCAACCTCTTCAAGACTAAGGGTGTTTGTGCTATTGTGTTTGCATATGGTTACAAAATTTCTTTATATTTGTCAAAAAAACTAGCAAATATGTATTTTTTTGGCCAGTTGGAAATTTTACCAGATGGGTCCGGTAAATCCGATTTTTGCCGGTAACCGCCAAAATTTCATCGAAAAAGTTTTTCCTGGTTCAAACTACGCATCGCCCAATGAAGCTAGGAATTTGCCCTTTAGAAGTAAAAAAAACGTCAAAAAAAAAAGAATAGAGGAAATTGTCTACTAGTATTTTTTTGTATGTTATTACTATAGTAATCAATTTGGAAAATGACTTGCATAATAATATGAATGTGAGAATAATGGAAGTTGCTCCATGCGCACATGCGATTGTAGCTAGCCGAGATGACACCACGACAGGAACAAAAGGCTGCGCCAAGAACCGAAACGTTTCGTCGGAACAGATGCCAAAAGCCTTCACTAGCTTCTACAACTAGTCTTTTGTGATAGTATTATCTGTGATCGATTGTACAATGACTTAGGAAGGTGCGGGTGCGGGTGCGGGTGCCTGGCGACTTGCTCTAGTTGGTGGCCTGGTGGGCTGAATTGTTGAAATGGTCAGTCCAAGTGCCCAACTGCTGAGTGCTTATACCTAGTTAAAAAAATAATATTTTTTGAGCATTTATTTTTGGGGTGCCCGTGCACCAGGGGCACCCCCCTTGCCGCCGTCCATGTCTGCTTGTTTCCTTTCCTTTTCTGGCGATAACTATCATTACTAATGAATGATACTAGCTGACTCATCTTTTTTTTCACAGATCATTCATCTTTTAAGTGACTGTTAGACAAATATCGTATTCACACCGACTGTTCGGTTCGGGATCGTGTTCACACCGACTATTCGGTTATATATATGTACCCTGCCTATTGGCCTCATCAAGTAATTCTAGTGCCATACGATTGCTTTCATGGTATCAGACGCCTAGGTTTTTTTTTCTCCTTCCACGCTTCTAACCCGCGCGCCTCTGGGCAGCAGCACCCTTCGCGCCTCCCGGCCGCATCCTTCCCCCTCATGCCCGGCTCCGCTCCACCCGCCTCCTCTGCCCGATGCCGAGGCCGCCTCGAGTTGAACGCACCCGCGCCATCACGGCCGAAGCGTGCCGTGCTACTCGAGGCCGAGCGCGCCCGGCTGGCTGAGGAGCGCCGCGCCAAGCAGGCTACCCGCCGCCGCTCTCAGCGCGCCCGAGCATCGAAAGCGAGGCGCGGCCGTGGCTCGAGGCGCGATCGCGCCGCCGCCGCGCTTCGCGGCGCCCTTGCGCGTGCCGCCAGAGGCGGAAGCGGCCGAGGCCGCCATCCGCTGAAGACGACGCCGCCTCCTGTGCCGGCGGCGGTGGCGGCGGTGGTTCTCCTCACCGCTCCGAGACGCTCTTACGGCGCGCGAGGCCGCGCCATCATCAACCTCCACGCCCGGGCCGTCGGCGTCGAACATCCACGCCTCGTCCCGCCGTCCTCGACATGGAGAACAACAACTACACCACCGGCGCCACGGATGCTCCGGTTCTTGGGAAATTCTCCTCCGGCGCCATGTTCTCACCGACGCGCCGACCACACCTACCCCGACCGGGAGTGCATGGATCGCGTCGTCATGACGTGGCTCCTTGGCATAGTCTCTCCCGATCTCGAGGAGATTGTTCGGGACAACCATGCCACTGCCACTACCCGCTCCGTCTGGCTCGCCCTGGAGCACCAGTTCCTCGGCAACCGCGAGCAGCGCGCGCTCTACCTCGACGCCGCCTTTCGCCGCCGTCGGCGATCTCCCATCACCGACTCTCGCCGCAAGTTCAAGTCCATGGCCGATGCCCTAGGCGACTTGGGCGAGGTCGTCATTGATCGTACGCTCGTCCTCAACGTCATCCGCGGCCTCAACGAGCGCCGCCTCCATCGGCATGAACCTTCAACGTGGCGCTGTTTCACCTTCCGGAAGCCCGGACCGACTGCTGCGAAGAACTCAACATGGCTCATCGCTCGGTGCCTTCCCGATCGCCCTCCTTACCTACGGCGGGCCTGGCGGTCGACAACCCAACAAGCCCATCTGCACCACCGTAGCGGCCTCCCGCCGCTCTCCGGAAGCGGCGGCAACTCCAGGAACTCCGGCAAGGGCGACAAGCGCGGCACGCGCGGCGGTGGTAAGGGCAAGAAGGCGGCGATGCAGCACGCCAGCACTGGTCCAGCTCCTCTGCGCGAACCGGCATCCTGCGCAGGCTCCTCCAGGCGGTCCATGGCCCAGCTTCTACAAGCCCTGGTCCGGCTCCATCAGCATGTGGCCCGGGAATCGTCCTCCTGGCTCACTTGCCGCCGCTCGTCCTCCTCGACCACGTGCCTTCGTCGCCGGCGCCTAAGGGTCGTGAGGGCGCCCCGGCTACTACTACCCCACGGCTGGCATGCCATCCTGGGACGCGCAGGGTCTGGCTTCCTCCTTCAACACCGTGTCGCTGACTCCGCCTCAGCAACACGACTGGATCTTCGACACCGGCGCCACCTCGCATATGACCTCCGACGCCGGTACTCTTTCCCACACCTCTTCCCAGTGGTATCCTCTTCCATCTTCCATTGTTGTCGGTAACGGTGCTTTACTTCCCGTCACCTCCACTGGCACAGCTCATCTTCCCGGTTCATTATGTCTTAATAATGTCCTTGTTTCTCCGGGTCTTATTAAGAACCTAATTTCCGTGCGTCAGTTCACTTCTGACAACAATTGTTCTGTTGAATTTGACCCTGCTGGTTGTTCTGTGAAGGATCTGCATTCCAGGAGAGTGATCACCAGGTGCAATAGCTCCGGGCCGTTGTACCCTCCTCGTCCCTCTGGCGCGTCATCTCTTCCTGCTGCACACCTCGCCACCACCGCTGCGTCCACTCTATGGCATCGTCGTCTCGGTCATCCTGGATTTGAGACTCTGTCCAAACTTATGGCTTATAACAAAGACATTAAAAATACTATATGTCATGCTTGTCGGCTCGGGCGTCATGTTCGTCTTCCTTTTCCTGTGTCAGCATCACGTGCTTCACATAGTTTTGAACTCATACACTGTGATTTATGGACCTCGCCAGTCCCTAGTGTCTCGGGATTCAAATATTATTTGGTCATCCTCGATGATTGCTCACACTATATGTGGACGTTCCCTTTACGCCTCAAGTCGACACCTTTTAGACTCTAATTTCTTTGCTCTTGTTTCCACACGCTTTGGCGCACCATCCGATCATCCAATGCGACAATGGGCGCGAGTTTGACAACTTCGCCCACACCTTCTTCCCGACCCACGGCACTCACCTCGAATGTCGTGCCCTTACACCTCTGCCGAAATGGGAAGGTGGCGCGCCATCCGCTCTCTCAACAATGTGGTTCGGTCCTCCTCTTCCAAGCTTTGTCATCCTCCTCGGTATTGGGTCGAGGCAATCAACACCGCCACCATTCTACTCAAGATCTTACCAACCAAAACAGCTGCGCTCCCGTCGCCTCATGAAGCCTTGCTAGGCTCTTCGCCACAGATGACCATCTGCGCGTCTTCGGTTGTCGTTGTTATCCCAACTTGACCGCCACCGCTGCCCACAAACTTGCTCCGCGCTCCACTTTGTGTGTCTTCCTTGGCTACTCTGCTCATCATAAAGGCTACCGCTGTCTAGACACCAACTCCAACAAGATCATCATATCTCGCCATGTGATCTTTGACGAGTCCTCCTTTCCTTTGCCGAGCGGCGGACACCCCATCCACCGCGGACTTGAGTTTTGGACACCTTTACTAATCCGTTCGGTGCCCATAGACCCGACACGGTCTTTTTTACCTGCAGGATCACCATCACCGCATTCTCTGCCCGCACTGCCATGTGCGGCTGGGTCTCCAGCAGGCGCCTCATCTGCACTGCCACGTGCAGCAGTGTCCACCGGTGCGCCCTTGCCTGCTCCTGCCACGACGTCACCAGCACCCTCGACTACGCCCGCACAGCCACGTGCGGCTGCTTCGGCATCCTCCACACAGCCACGTGCGGCTACCCCGGCGTCCCCTGCGCCTCCCCGCGCGGCTGCCCAGCTGCCGTCACCGGCTCGCGTCACCACTCAGGTGTACAGCCGGCGCCCTCGCCCCGTACTCCCGGTGCCTCCACCTGCGTCTCCGGCGCCTCCAGCCGTCCCTGCGTCCCTTCCAAAGGGCGCAGTTGCCATTCCCCCCGTGGTCAATACACACTCCATGACCACTGTATAAACATGGCTTCCGACAACTGCTGCGTACAACACGCGCTGGCTGTCTCTGCTCGAGGACATACCGGCGCTCTTGCCGACCCGGCGGCGCTGCGCCATGCTAGATGAGCATGCTGCCCTTCTCCAGAACAACACTTGGGATCTTGTTCCGCGCCCCCCTGGCGCGAATGTGGTGACTGGCAAGTGGATCTTCAAACACAAGTTTCAGGCTGATGGTTCACTGGAGCGCTACAAAGCTCGCTGGGTCCTCCGCGGCTTCACACAGCGCCCAGGAGTTGATTTTTCAGAAACCTTCAGCCCCGTCGTCAAACCAGCTACCGTGCGAACTGTGCTCTCGCTGGCCCTCTCCCGCAACTGGCCTATTCGACAGCTTGATGTAAAGAATGCCTTCCTCCATGGCAACATTGATGAGACAGTTTACTGCGTGCAGCCCTCCGGGTTCGAGGATTCCTCTCATCCAGATTACGTCTGCCGTCTGAACCGTTCCCTCTACGGTCTCAAGCAAGCGCCTCGAGCATGGTACAGCCGTTTGCAGCTTACTTGGTGTCTCTCGGGTTCATGGAAACCAAGTCTGACACCTCGCTCTTCGTGTTCCACCATGGTGCTGAACTCATCTACCTGCTGCTCTATGTGGATGACATCGTCCTCACAGCTTCGTCGACCACACTCCTCCATCGCACCATCACTGCTTTGCAGCAGGAGTTCTCGATGAAAGACTTGGGTGATCTCCATCACTTCCTCGGGATGCAGGTTCAGCGGCGGTCTGATGGCCTTTTTCTCTCGCAGCACCAGTATATGCAAGAGATTCTAGACCGCGCGGGCATGGCTGAGTGTAAGCCCTGCTCCACCCCGGTGGATACCTGTTCCAAGGTTTCAGCGCTGGATGGCACCCCCGTCAGTGACGCCACTGATTTCCGGAGTTTGGCTGGTGCTCTTCAGTATCTCACCTTCACACGTCCGGACATCTCCTACGCCGTCCAGCAGGTCTGCCTTCACATGCACGATCCTCGGGAGCCTCACCTTGCCGCCTTGAAGCGTATCCTGCGGTATATTCGTGGCACTCTACACCTTGGGCTGCTTCTTCGACCTTCAGCACAGTTCGATCTGGTTGTCTACTCCGACGCTGACTGGGCCGGCTGTCCCGATACCCGCAAGTCCACCTCGGGCTATGCCGTGTTCCTCGGGGATAGCCTCGTCTCCTGGTCCTCAAGCGCCGAACACATCTCCGAGTCCAAGCCGGCCGAGTAATGCGTGGTGTGGCTAATGCCGTGGTCGAGGCATCTGGTCTGCGCCAACTCTTATGTGAGCTCCACTCCCACCCAGCAAGGCTACCTTGGTGTATTGCGACAACATCAGCGCCATCTACATGTCATCCAACCGGTTCAAAGACCAACGCACCAAACATATTGAGATTGATCTTCACTTTGTTCGGGAGCGTGTCGCCATTGGTGCTGTCCGCGTTCTTCATGTCCCGACATCATCTCAGTATGCCGACATTTTCACCAAGGGATTGCCTACGTCTGTCTTTACCGAGTTTCGGTCCAGTTTGAACGTCTGTAAGTAGACGCTCAGACTGCGGGGCGTGTTAGACAAATATCGTGTTCACACCGACTGTTCGGTTCGGGATCGTGTTCACACCGACTGTTCGGTTCGGGATCGTGTTCACACCGACTGTTCGGTTATATATATGTACCCTGCCTATTGGCCTCATCAAGTAATTCTAGTGCCATACGATTGCTTTCAGTGACTACCCATTGGAACATGCATATGTGATCATGCTTCATGCATTGCTACCATGATAAGTCCATTTGCACTGCTTTCCACCGTTGTGTTTTCCTTGCTAAAATTTACCAACAACAAAGTGAAACTGGGATAAACTAGGCATTTCCTATCTTTCAAATATGTTTAATGGACAAATTACCCCAAAAAATAACTATGTGCAGTGCCTAGAGGAGCCAAATAAGCTGGAGCTGTGCGGACTTAACCCTCATAAACTTCATCGCCCTGATCGTCTGCAGGATACTAATAAGACACATCTTGTTAATGTTCTAAAGGTAAGTCTTTTAAAAATTTTAGGTGTTGATACCAGGGCTTGGCTGATGTGACATGTGACATTGAAGACCATGGCTGATCTAAATTTCTGTCATCTCTGGCAACACACGCCTTTATTACAGAGGGCATTTCTGTTTCTCTATGGAAACTTATTGTTCAAACATGTGCTTGAAGAAAAACATTGGAATGCTAGAACAAAAGTAAATTGTTTCACATATCATATATCTTTTGAATAAAAAATTTGTGAAGCTTGGTTCTGGATTAGGCAAGCGCCACGCCAACTGCAAGTACTTTGTGATTGGAGATTTGCACGCTTTATTTCATGCAGTGACACATTCAAATTGTGGTATTCTGACAAGGAAAACTTTGAATGTTGGCACAAACTACTGTGCTTGACATCATCAACACCGTGACTACTAATGTCTGGTGCAAGTGAAACTTAAGCTGCATAATCAGTATTACTTACTCCCATTTGACATGTGTACTAACTCCTAAGCCCTTGATGTCCCCAAGTAAACTTATATGTTTTGATGAACTTCTGGTCGTATATTACAGGGAGGGATTGTTTACTCAAATAAAGTTGTTTTAATGTCCTCAACATATTCAAGGGATGTGCTTATCCAAGGCTTGGGACATGGGTTGGAAGAAACATTAACTGCACATAAGTAATTATCTGATTCTTGTTTAGCTTTCTACATCTGTTCTCCCTACTGGCGCTAAAAATGTTGGTTGCAATTGCAACTGACAATTGTTTGTTCTGACATACACTTCCTTTCCTTTCCAGGGAGAAGGTATTGATTGCTTCTCATGGATTGGCTGGCGAACTTTGGGATCCATCCAAAGACATTTATCTTCCTCGGCGGTATTCTGCAAATGATATTGAAGGAAAATCTTTTTGTAGAAAAGCACTTAAGCGTCGCCTTGGGTTCCACAGTGGTTCGTCCATTATAGTATGTACCTCATTGTTTTGCATTTAGGCGTTTTTCTTTGTTTAGCTATTACAGTGAACATTTCATGAGGTAAAAGTCATTTGTCAGGTAGGATGTATTTGCGATGGTGATTCAAATATTGATAATCTTACGGAGGCAGTTCGTGTTGCTCTGAGCAGAGGTGCTAAGGTTTGTGTTACCTTCCATTTCGACTTAAACAGTCAGGTTATCTATTAGCATAGTTGCCAGAGTTTATACTGTACAGGTCATCGTCATGGAAGCGAAAGGGTCTGTCGTGAACTCAACTGTGCGGGCATTAAAGGAAGAAATAAAGGTATTGCCATTCCATATTTAACTTGTTTAAGCCTGCCATGTTCATGGCATACCATGTGTATATTGTCATTTGATTTCGTTATCATTTGTTTCAGTTTATCAAACAGGGAGACAAAATAATGTTTATTGAGATATACGATGAGTACCTGGCACATTTACTATTTGCAGGTTCTGATATCATTCTGTGCTCTTCCATTCATGATCCATCACTGCAAATAGCGGTATGTAAAACCAGTTTTCTTTTCCACTTTTGCTTAGTAAGCTAAGGTTCAATTCATAAGGGTGTCATAAACTCGGAAGAGTCATTGTCAGATGATTTACTGGAAGGAGGAATAAAATCACCAATCTCTAGAGTATGACTAATTGATAGACACAAACTGATAGAATTGAAAATGGAACGACTAATTAACACCACTCACCTCACGCAGCTCGCTATTGAGAAAGACACTTTTGACGTTCAGTTGAGAGATAGGTCACTGTCAAACAGAGGCCACATCAAGGAGAGTGCGAACCAGGGATAGAAATCCCAGTCCCAGGGCATTTCCCACCGGCCGGCCGGGAATGGTAACCAGCCGGTTACCGTTCAAACTGGAAAAATTCTGGATAAAAATCGTTTGAATTTGATTAAAAACCAGCCAAATATTGAAATTTAAAATTTGAATTTACAAAACCCTAGAAAACTGGCTGGGATTTTTAATCCCGGACCCCGGCCGGTAACGGTTACCGGTTGGGATTTTATTCCCTCGAGCAATGGTCATGTGAGCGACAGGAGCGGAGGTCTCATCGTAGTCACGACCATACTTCTGCTGAAAACAACGCGCCACAAGACGAGCCTTGTAACGCACAAGGGAACCATCCGAGCGGGTCTTGATCTAGTACACCCATTTGCACATGATGAGAGTGACACGCACAAGTAAGGGCATAAGATCCCAAGTGCCAGTACGCTCCAAAGCTGCAATCTTATGCCCATCTTGAGAGGGAGTGTTGGAGAATTCGTGTTAGAGTCTAATATAGAAGTTGTGTTAGAGTCGGATTGTATCTTGAGACTATAAATAAAAGGTGTGAGTGATCCTGTGGGACATGGTGTGAGGAGTCCTGCGGGACAACACACACAATATTCCCAAAATTCCACAATTTTAATATTGTAATGCATCAATTGCAAAGTATATTATCTACCTACTACCATTTGCGCATACAATGGTTTTATTCAGCTTGCTGCTATAGATGTTTGTGTCATGCAGTGTTGATATTAGCAACATCATAAGTAATTAAAATTATATTTCAACAGACATAGGATTACTGTCCAGTGTCCACCGCAGTTAGTTTCTACCCCACTGCTGTCTCTCTTAGCAAGTTGAGTCTATCTTTGTTGGCAGATGAAGGCAATAAAGTATGGGTCTGCACCAATACAGATAAACTTTCCCAGTGATGGATCCAGGTAAAAACCACACAATGTTTACTCAGACAATTCCCTCCCTTCGATATGATTTATATGAGATGTTTGATGTGTCCATAGGGAGTTGAAAGTGCATAACTACAGCAGAAGCTCACAGTATGGATCAAGGTAAGCTTTAAGATATGTTGATTGACAATTATGTATTTATGATGTAACTTACGGCTTAGAGTTTGAATTTACTTGTAACCAGGCAATCTGAGAGGCATGACTACTGCAACACAGCAATGTCTCAGTACATCATCTCAACATACGGAGACATGTCTCTTTCTCAAGCTCTTGATGACATTGTAAGTTCACGATCTCTAGGGCACTAGCTACTGTGTCGCATAGCTGTTGATTATACACGACCAATCATCTCTGAATAAATAAATTAAGGGAGGCACAAGCCAAATTTGCAATCAAAAGGCTATATTCTGAACCTCTTTGCTTATTGAATAGACCCATAATTTACTCTCCAATGTGCAGAAGAATGACCCCTCTCGGTGGGATTGGCGCATTAAGGATGGGATGGCAAAGGGTTTATCATGGGACGCTGAGTGCTATTACCTACATTGGGAGGCTTACTCCTTTCTAAGGAAGCTGTGAATTAGGCATCTGCATGGATTTTCATGAAACACATGCTTTCCAAATAAAAGGTACAGTTTTTGCACATAAATAATCCTGTAAGTTTTGTTTTGTAGATGACCTGTAAATCTAGTTAATCAGTTTGGTCATTCTAGTAGTCAGTAAAATACATAAAAGATGGTTTGCAAATCCCTTGTGATTTATTTGGGGGTCAAATTTGTTATTTTCCCCACCCTTCTAATAAATAATCCTGAGTGAGTTCTCCTTACATTCTGTTGTTTTTCTTTTATTTATTTATTTATAAAAAAGGCAAACTTCAACTAGGTAACAGTCACAGTTACATATCATTTGTTCAATTTCCCGGTATCTTACAATCCACATAAATTTCTTGGAGGTTCTTTTGTTCGACGCTATTGTGTCTGAATTTTATTATAACAAGTTGTTTCTTGTTACGACCGAGGTTTAATCGTTAACATCCCATTTCCAAACTCTTCAAGACTGCTTGTCTAGTTTTCTACTTTTCTGCAATGGTCATATGTGCATTTTTCTTCTTACATAGAAAAGAATTCATATCAAGGATTTGCGAAAGAGTGGTACAAATATTACGATCTACAAGCTAAAGGTATATGTACTGCCCTCTTCAAGATCAAGGACATCATCCTCTTGCTCTCTGAACTTGTAGTTCACATTCCGTTGTTCCATGGCAAGCAAGCTCACGCCTTTCCTCCGGTTTGCCATCAGCTTGAGCCCACGGGTGCTGCTGGTATCTCCTCAGCATCTCCAGTCTCTCCGCAACCTCCTTCATCATCGGCCGTTCCTCGCTGCTCATGCTCAGGCAACGCATCACGAGGTGCGCGATCTCTTCGAGCACCTCTGCTCTCATCTCATTCCTCACCTGGCTGTCCAGAAGCTCTTCGAAGTACAGCGCCTTCTTCCTGGTCAGAAACTCCAGCAGGACGACACCGAAGCTATAAACATCGCTCTTATCGGTCAGCTGGCATGTCATGAGGTATTGTTGAACCGAAACGACGACTAGAGGGGTGTTTGAATAGGAGCACGATCTCTTTTTCACCAAGATCGAATTTAACACGATTTTTACTCCAATAGCTATGAGAACTATGAAGATCAATATACAAACATAGCGGAAGACTCGTATTGAATCCTATCAAAACCCGAATCAAAACAACCAAAAACCATAAAACCTCAATCTACCATAAGTTGGGCGGTCTGACCTCTCAGATTGGCGGGTCGATTTTATATAGGGCGGTCTGACCTCTAGCCCGATGAACAGTAAAATCAGCCCGAACTCAAAATTACAAATTGGTCTAACTTTTAATCTATAACTCCAAACTCCACCAAATTTGAAACACACCTTCTCTAGGATGTCAGGAATCTATTCCAATCAAAGATCGTGAAGATCTTTGCCAAAGTTCGACCTTTTTCCGTTTGAGTGAAGGTTGATTCAAAACCGATTCTCCAAAAATTTACTCGTGGATTATAGATGATCAAGATGATCTTAGATGAGTTCACATATGTCACAGCAAACAAGATCTAGACCAGAAACCAAAAGAAAAGACGTGGATCAAAGAAAGCCTCAAAATCACAAAATAGAGAGCAAGAACATAAAGAGACTCAACTTTGATGAATCTTACATGGATTGATTCGAGATAGATGTTGGTTTACAGTCCACTCCATCATGGAGGATGAATACTCAACACTTGAGCACGTAATCAATCCAACCTTTAGAAACCTAACATCTCCCCTATTCTCCCTAAGCACCAAAACTAGGATTTCAACAATGAAAACAAGAGATTCAAGAGAGAAGCAACCAGCACTCTCTCCTATTTATAGTGGAGGCTAGATTCTAGAAGGTATTCCCTAATGAGCACCCGTTAAGCCCACACACAAACGGGTTTCACTCACGCACGTATTTCAAAGCACCGTCTTCATCTTCTCTTGACCTAAACCACTTCTCCTTGCGCCGTCTTGCACCGCGGTTTAGCCAAAAGCAATCAAGGCGATATCTTGGTGAAATTACCAAAATACCCCTTCTCGATCCTTCTCCAAAGACCGAGTCCAATCTTCATGAACCAATCTCATGCTTCACCATGTGTAGGTTGATCAACGGCTCTCTTCATGTCGGCAAGTCTCTCTCATCCGACTCCCACCGAAACCTACCATGGCACTTTCACCGACCCCACGCCGCTTGATGCAACACGTCGCATCGAACTTCTCGTTCGGTCATTCTTGTCCATTTTGCGCCATGCTTGAAACCATCGACTTCACCCGGCATCCTCGATCATTCTGAACCTCAGTTCTCCAAGCTTATTCCCGATCATCCTCGCCATTGACCGTCGTTGACCTCCAAGCCACTTGCACAACAATAGACCAAGAAATCAATTTCAAAATAAGTTCTTCGTAACTTGACCCACGTTAGTCAAAACATGCATCATGCAACACATATGCACTGAAAACCATGAACTTGACCTAACCAACAAGCATCGCCGTCAAGATGACGACGATCAAGTGAAAACCGGTCAGACCGCCACCTAAGGGCCGGTCTGACCGCCTCCTGGCTGGTCTGACCACCCAGAAGGGACTTAGCCAATTTTCAACCCTTGAAATCCAAAATCTTTCTGAAAATTTCAAACGAATAGATCTTTTGACTGGAAGCTCCAAAAATTATGAGACCAAGTGTAGGAGAATCCACTCTCTTGCCTGCACTCTCAATTTTTGGCATAGCTCCAAAATATAACTTTTATAATAGCCGGTCAGACCGCCAGCTTCTAAGTTCGAGGCCTGGCCGGTCTGACCGCCAGAGGTGGCCGGTCAGACCACCACACAGGCCGGTCTGACTGCTAGTAATCTGACATCATAATAACTTTGCCGAAAACACGTGATTCGACAAGCCTTTAACGCCATTGCCAATTGTAACATATTCTAATATCATGAGTATATCCCCATGATATCCACAGGTATTCAGGGTCCAGGTGTCCGCAGGTCCCTGCACCGATGTTGCAATCTCAGCCTCGTCACTTGGTGCCAGTTTTGACGTCCCAAGTGTTAGGAATAGTGCTTGCATATTCAGGAGGCCAATGGGCCGATATATATACATGAGTAAAGGTTACAGATAAGGAAACCAAATCATATCTAGAGTCCTACTCTAACACAAATATATCTCTAACATATATATCTCTAACACCCCCCTCAAACTCATGGTGGATCAACAACACTGAGTTTGGAGAGGTAGAAACCGGTCTTTGTGCTCGAGTGCGGGCCTTCGTGAAGAAATCCGCTATCCAAGCTCAAGGCACATATCAAGAGCAATCACCGACCATGCACACAAGACCTCATGAAGGAAGCATCAACACCAATATGCTTGGTGAGCTCATGCTTCACGTGTCCACGCAATATCCGATAGCACTGATCTTTCGACAAGAGAGGAGTCGGTGTAATGTAAAACACCAAAATCCTCAAGTAACCACCGTAGCCAAGTAATCTCGATGTCAAGAGAGCCATAGCTCAGCAACTCGACCTCTGCGACTCGAGCGGACACTGCAGTTTGTTTCTTCGTCTTCCGGGCAATAAGCGAACCACCAAGAAAAACACGATGGCGAGATAGACCGACGATCGAGGGATTGCCGCCCAAGTAGCATCCGAATAAGCTGAAGTCAGTAACGAAATGGAGCGTGGAAAGAAGAGAGCGGCGAGAGATAGTCCCACGAATGTATCGCAGAACTCGAAGAAGGTGGTCAGAGTGGACTCGAGTGGGAGCGGAGCACTGAACCGACTCGAATGTGAACCGGATAAGTGATATCCTGGACGAGTAACAAAGAAGGTAGACAAGACTCCCAACAAGATGACGATAGCGAAGCCTGATCGAAAGAGGCTCGCCATCGGATGGTCGGAGGTGAACATTGAGCTCCATGGGAGTCTCAACGATCTGTTGTCGATGAGGGAGGCGCGATCAAGAAGATCCTGAATATACTTCTCTTGGGACATAAAGAAGCCATCTGGAGTGGAAGTAACCTCAATCCCAAGGAAGTAACGAAGTGGACCAAGATCCGACACAAGGAACTGCTCACTAAGACGAGCCTTGACAAAGGCAATGTACTCGAGTCATCTCCTGTAATGATCATATCATCAACATATAGAAGAAGAAGAGTCCGACCACGAGACGAAGTGTGGACAAAGAGTGCGAGGATCATGATCACTCATTGAAAAACCAGCAGCGAGTGACCACGGAGGAGAAGCGCTCAAATCAAGCACGAGGGGCTTGCTTAAGGCCATAGAGAGAGCGACGAAGGCGACAGACCATGCCCTCAGAATGAATACCCGGTGGCGGATGCATGTAGACCTCCTCACGCAACTCGCCATTAAAAAGACATTCTTGACATCAAGTCGAGAATGCATGGCGAGCAGTGCGCCACCGAAAGAAGAGCGCGACAAGTGTACATGTGGGCCACAGAGCAAAAGTCTCGTCGTAGTCACGACCATGCTCTCTTTGGAAGCCACGAGCAACAAGACGCGCTTTATAGCGCTCAAGAGAGCCATCGAACGAGTCTTAATCTTATAGACCCACTTACATGTGATGGGACGAGTGAGATGAAAAAGGAACAAGATCCCAAGTACCAAGACGCCGAGGCGCAAATCTCCTCGGCCATGGCATGCCGCCACTCGGGATGAGTAATGCTGACATCCTGTGAGGAGCGCAAAGCTCACGAGTAGTCGCGCCAAAGAAAGGCAAACGCAGGCGGGGCCGAATCGACTGGCGATCGCGGAGAGCGTAGCGAGGAGAAGACGGCCCATCAGGGGAAGATGAAGCATCAGAAGATGATGAATCAGCAGTAGAAGAGGGCTCATCTGGAAGATCCTCAATACGAGGTCGACGAGTGTAGACGAGTGTAGTGGGGGGAGCCTGAGGAGCCGCAGGGGACGAAGCAGGCGGCGACAATGGCGGAGAGGCCACAGGAGAAATATGTGGAGACTCAGTGGGACGGGTGGACGAGGGCAAGACAGAGATAGGTGTATCTGGAAAAGTCAAAAAAGACAGAGACTCCACAGAGGAAGCCGAAGGAGAGACAGGACGTGGGTAGAAGGGACGAGACTCGTCGAAAGTCACATCCCGAGAAATCCGCATCCGTCGACCAACAGGATCCCAGCACCGATAGCCCTTGTGCTCTGTGATCAGATCCCGTAAAGACACTCAACAGATTGACGGTCGGTTTAGTGCGTTCTCGGCGAGGAGAACATAGCAAACGCAACCAAACAGACGAAGGGCAGAGTAGTCAGGAAGGAGACCATAGAGACGCTCAACAGGGATTGCGCCCTGAAGAGCAGAAGAAGGCTGGATGTTGACGAGATAGGTGGCAGTGGAAACAGCCTCGGCCCAAAAGTGAGGTGGAATAGAGGCGGCAATCATCAGGGCACGAGCTGATTCAAGAAGGTGACGATGCTTGCGCTCAGTAACACCATTTTGAGCATGAGCACCAGGACAAGAGAATTGAGCGAGAGTGCCCTACTCAGCAAGGAAGCTGCGTAGGTGATGAGAGAGGTACTCGCCGGTAGTCGAGACGAAAAAAATACGAATAGGAGGGAGAAGGCGTATGCGAATCATGGTGACAAACTGTTTATAGATAGGCAAGACCTCACTACGAGAAGACATGAAATATGTCCAAGTGTGACGAGAGAAATCATCTATAAATATGATATAGTATCGATGACCCCCTTTCGAAACGAAGAGAGTGGACCCCAAACATCGAATGAACAAGATCAAAAGGACGCCGAGACAACGACTCACTATGAGGATAAGGAAGTCAATCTGCTTGCCTAACTTACGACCGACAATATAAAGATACATCACCCGAGATCCCGAAGACCACGACGAACTAAGGATGTAAGATCCACACGAATGACCACGAGGTGATGCCCCTTTGGAAGAGCCTCCACATGTAGCCAGGGTCCAGGTGGCCGCAGGTCCGTGGAAGGAAGGTGAAGCCAGTCAAACTCCCAGAGCGCTGTGAGTCAAGGCGCCGAGGCCGAACCAACCAGAGCTCTGTGTGGCGGTCATGAACACAACAAGAATCGAGTCGAGAATGACCCGATAACCAATGTCGATGTCATCCGTGAGAAAGAAGTTGCATGGTTAGGCGAGGAACATGAGCAACAGAGGAACATGAAAAGATGAGTTGCTAAGAGGTCCTCGACCAGCCATCGCCACCGATGTAACAAAAGATAGAGTGGAAGAATCATCCATCTCAGCCTATCTCTGCTCGATGAGAGAAAACGTAGTCGATCACGACGTCGATGGTATACCATTTTTCTTGTAGCACCACCACCACCGTGGTAGCCGTAGGAGGAGGCGATGTTTTGTACGACGTCCACTCGACAAGAAGAGTGACTGCCTTTGCTCGAACTTCGGGACGAAGTAAGGAACTCGTGACACGCTGAAACTCCAGTCGCGGTGAGAGTCTTAGAAGGTGTCACATCACCTGGCGAAGAGAGTCTCTGGCGAAGCAGGAAGATGAGTCCACATCCGAACACCAAGAAAATCCCACAATCTCGTAAGAAAATCGACAACTTGGCGATGAAGGAAGCAAAGCAGACCGACTGGCGTTGCCGCACTGTGTCACGATCCATGTAAAGATCCGAGCCTCTTGGAGGATTCTCGGCGGCGATAGCAACTTTGACGAGCGCAATGCATGTAGGGCATGGCGACATCGCGCCTCCGCGACCACGCATGTGGATGCGCATGTGAGACTGCCGGTGTAGTTAACACCGTCGAAGATCATCAGGCGAGGAGAGAAAGCGGTGCGGTAAGGCGGGACCAAGGTAACATAGTCAATAGGCTATTAGACCAACGTTTTTTTCTCTTTTTTTAAACACTCCTTTTCTTTTAATCCACCAACCGCCTTGGGTTTCCCCGGTGGTCCTTGTCGTGGTTGTTGGTGGCAATGTAGTCGCGGTAGAATCGCCGGAGATACGGCGAGGCAAGCAGAGGCGGCGTTTGAGAGCCGAATCGGGCTGGTATTACCAGCGGAGGAGGACACCGCGGCGACGGTGGGCGACGCTTCGACTTCGAGGCACAAACCCTAGCGCCTGATACCATGTTAGGAATAGTGCAGCTGGGCGATATATATACATGAGTGAAGGTTACGACGTTATCCTGATCTGAAACTTTCGCGGTGAGCTTGTCATCAAGCAGGATATTTGCCGTCTTGACATCTCCGTGGAGGATCGGCGGCGAAGTCGACGAGTGCATGTACGCGAGCGCCTCCGCGGACTCTGCCGCTATCCGAAGGCGGGTGTCAAAGGCTATGTCAGCCTTGTGGTCCTTGTCGTGAATGTAGTGGTAGAGAGTACTGTTTGAGACGAATTGGTATACCAGCTTGGGCACTTCGACTTCGAGGCAGCAACCGAGCAGCTTGACGACGTTCCTGTGGTTGATTTGGGAGAGGATGAACATCTCCCTCGTGAACTCCTTGGTCTGGGCCTCCTCTATTATCTTGGACTTCTTGATCGCCACCACCGTCTTGTTCTTGAGGACGCTCTTGTAGACGATGTCGTGCCCGCCGCGGCCAAGAACACGGTCGGTGACGAAGTTGTTGCTCGCCTTCTCGAGCTCTTCCGTGGAGAATACCTTGAACCCACCGGCACCTGCTCCGGCACCACCGTAGGAACGCATCTGCTGCTGCAGCAGGACGCCTCCGTTTTGCTCGAAGAACTGCTTTGTTCTTATGAGCTTCCTCTTCTGAAGCCCCAGGTAGAGCCAGAAGCACATGCACACTGACAAGAACACTGACCGACGCTGACTCCTGAGTACAAAGAGACAAAAGAGAAGCTGCATACTCATTAGTTTTCCGATAAGAAATAGCAGGAACAGGCAAAGGGACAAAAGTTGCATGATGATCTGTTTACCTGTAACTAATTTGAGAGCTAAAGTGAACGTGTCCTTTGGCCGGCAACCATCCTTCGTGGTGGCATTTTCTCTATTCCCCGGAGGGCACTGACAAGTGTAGCTTCATGGCGTGTTTGTGCAGACTCCGTAGAATGGGTATATGACACTTCGATGGCACTCGTCGATGTCTTCCGTTTGCAAAACAATTCATCAGACAAAGTGGCAGAAGAAGCAGGCAACAAAACTATATGTCTCTATGTATACCTACCTACCTCTGCATCCGTCGTCGAGGTAGTGGTTGCCCTCATACCCTTCGGAGCAGTTGCACCGGTACCCGGTGCCGTGGCATTGCGCTTGGCGGCGCTGCAGTTGCTGACGGCCCAATCGAGTGTTGGACTTAATCCTGAGTTGGACCCGAACTCTTGGTTCGTCAAGATTGAGTCCGAATTGATTTCTATTTTATGCTTTCCATAAGTAGCTAGAACCTACTATATCTTCTGTAATTGAGTACTATAAATTCAAGGAGAGAATAGAGGAGAAAATTGCCCTAGAAAATACCTTCCTTTTCTCTGTTCTTTCTCGTCTTCCCTGCAGCTTGTTCTGTTCTTGCCGGACTTGCTACAGTACCCACAAAATTGCTTGCAAAACTAGTCTGAGAACCAACATCTGGTATCAGAACACGGTGCATGCCCAAGTACCCTCGAGTAAACTCAATGTCGATCATTCCTCAGGGCGAGGCGACGCGGGAGAGCGGCGGTGGGCTGTTCCAGTACTCGCAGTTGACGGCGACAAACTACATGTGCTGGGTGATTCGGGTGCAAGTGATGATGGAGGATCAAGGCGTCTGGGAAGCAGTAGAGCCGGCGGCAGGCGCGGCCGTCGACACGAAGAAGGACAAGAAGGCGAGGTCGCATCTTCTCCAAGCGCTCCTGTAGGACCTCCTGATGCAGGCGGCAAGGAAGAAAACGGCGAAGGAGGTCTGGGACTGTCTCAAGACAATGTTCGTTGGTGCGGATCGCGTCAAGAACGTGCGGCTGCAGACGTTGAAGAAAGACTTCGACGCCATGTGCATGCAGGAGGGAGAGACCTTGGACCAGTACACTGGAAGGCTCAACGGCATGTCCGTCAGGTACGCCAACCTGGGGGTGACGCTCGACGATGCCGCATTACTTAAGAAACTATTCGACGCCGTGCCGGATCGTTTCCTGAGTGTGATCGTGGGGATCGAGCAGTTCTCGACATCGACACCATGCCATTCGAGGAAGCCGTGGGGCGACTGAAGATTTATGAAGAGCATACACGCCTGCGCGCGTCAGGCGGCAACATCAATAGCAATGGCGACGATCAACTCCTGCTTACTCAGGCCGAGTGGCAGGCACGACAGAAGAAGGATGGTGGCGACCCCTCGTCGAGCAATAAGGGCAAATTCCACGCGTCCTGCAAATAGCAGCAACCGCGGCCGAGGTGGACGTGGATGTGGCAGAGGCCGCGGCAGGGGCGGCCGCAGCAGGCCGCTGCACAAAGATGGCGCGAGTGGTTCCAGCGGCGGTGGCCGTGACAAGAGTCATATCTGATGTTTTAACTGTGACAAGATGTGCCACTATGCATCTGAATGCAAGACCCCAAAGAAGGAGGAGGAGGCGCACCTCACGCGCACGGACAACACCGAGCCAGCCCTGCTGCTTGCGGTGTCGGAGGAGTGGCGCTGAAACGACGGGAGCGGCAGGATGTCGTCTTGCTGAGCGAGGAGAAGACGAGGCCGGAGCTGTGCAACACAGAGGAGAAGGCTGCCCCTGTCATGTTTGGTACCTGGACAACGGGGCGAGCAACCACATGACCAGGGATAGGGTGAAGTTCCGCGAGCTGGATGAGAATGTCACTGGCAAGGTCAAATTCGGTGACGGCTCGATGGTGCAAATCATGGGCAAGGGATCAATCCTGTTCGGCTGCAGGAACGGGGATCAATGGCTGCTCCAGGAGGTGTACTACATCCCGAGGCTCTGAAGCAACATCATGAGCCTTGGACAACTAACCGAGACCGGCCACAAAGTGATCATGGACGAGGATGCCCTGCAGGTGCTCGACAAAAGTCATGCGAGGCTGCTCATGAAGGTGAGGCGCACTGCAAACCGTCTTTACCGAATTGAGTTGCATCTGGCGGAGGCGGTGTGCCTCCTGGCGAATCTTGAAGATCCGGCGTGGCTATGGCATGATAGGCTTAGCCATGTCAACTTCCACGCTATGAAACTGCTCGTTGACAAGGAGATGGCGGCAGGCGTGCCACCGATCACACACCCGAACCAGTTGTGCAAGGGTGTTTGGTGGCGAAGTAGACGAGGCAGTCGTTCCCAGCAGCTGCAAAATACAGGGCAAAGGAGCCTCTCAAGTTGTTACATGCTGACCTTTGCGGGCTGATCACACTTGCAAGCCTCGCCGGTAACAGTTACTTCATGTTAATCGTTGATGATTACTCAAGGTGGATATGGCTGTACGTGATCAAAACAAAGGACCAAGCATGCTCTGTGTTCGAAGATTCAAGTTGCAGGCCGAGAACACGAGCGAGCGGCGCGTTAAGACATCGAGGACTGATCGCGGTGGGGAGTTCCTCTCTGCTGAGTTCACTCGGCTCTGCGAGGAGGCCGGGATCGAGCGGCACTTCACCACGCCATACACGCCATAGCAAAACGACGTGGTGGAGCGGAGGAATAGGACCGTGATGGCCATGGCAAGGTCTCTTCTCAAGAGCATGAACATGCCAGGAAGATTTTGGGGGGAGGCGGTGCGGCACGCGGTGTACCTACTGAACCACTTGCCGACGAAGGCGTTGGGCGAATGCACTCCGTTCGAGGCTTGGAACGGAAGGAAGCCGCATCTGGCACACCTTCGTGTGTTCGGTTGCACGGCGCACACGAAGGTGACAACGCCACACCTGAAGAAACTTGACGACCGAAGCCGACCGATGGTGTACCTTGGCGTCGAGGATAGCTACAGGGCGCACCGTCTGTTTGATCCACGGCGTGGGAAAATTCATGTAAGTCGTGATGTCAAATTTGAAGAAAATGTGGAGTACAGGCGCAGGCGGCAGAAACCCATCGGATTTCTTCGTCGAGGAGGAATACAACACTGAGCCGACAGAGGAAGGCTTTGTGCCGTTCGCGGGTGGCCCGGCAGGCGAGCCAGCGCCCGCGGCACAAGTTTACCCAACCCCTTCATCGACTTAGCTGGCCGGCGAGGTGGCGGAGGGCGATGAACGAGGTGCGTCTTTGCGCACGCACGGCAAAGAACCTCCTCGACAATTTCACCACACCGATGGTGACACCGGCCCCTGGAGCACTGGCAGAAGATTTGGCCACACCGCTGCGGGTGGGAGCGGCAACACCAACGATGGACCTGTTCACTACAGACACATCGACGACATCATGAGAGATGCTCGAAGGTTGGAGCTTAACGAGGACACAGAAGAAGAGTCCATGCTCGTGGAGACAGAGGAGCTATCCTGCTACCGCGAGGCTACTGGGCAACAAGCCTGGGAGGACGCCATGGCCAAGGAGATTGAGTCCATTGAGAAGAATGAAACTTGGACCCTCATGACGCTGCCGGCTGGACACAAGCCAATTGGGCTCAAATGGGTTAAGAAACTGAAAAAGAACTCAGATGGAGACGTAATCAAGCACAAGGCAAGGCTGGTCGCAAAAGGATATGTTCAGCGACAAGGAATTGATTTTGATGAGGTGTTTGCATCGGTGGCCAGGCTCGACACTGTGTGTCATCCTTGCCATTGCTGCCAATAGCGGCTAGCAAGTTCACCACCTCGATGTCAAGTCTGCTTTCCTGAATGGGGAGCTCAAGGAAGAAGTGTATGTTGCCCAGCCGGAGGGATTTACAGTGAAGAACAAGGAGCACTTGGTGCTTAAATTGAGCAAGGCGCTCTACGGGCTCCGGCAGGCGCCACGGGCCTGGAACATACGACTTGATTGAAGCTTGAAGAGGTGTGTTCAAGAACAAGCTGTGTACACAAGAGAAACAGACCGGATAGGAGTCATTATCGGTGTATATATTGATGACCTTATTGTGTCAGGAGAAGATCCAGGTGCAATCACGGTGTTTAAGCGACAGATGATGTCTGAATTCGAGATGAGTGATCTCGGATTGCTCAATTACTATATCAGGATTGAGGTCAAGCAAGAAGAAGACCGTATCACAATCAAGCAGGAAGCTTACGCCAATAAGGTATTGACTCAATTTGGGATGATTGAATGGAATCCCACCAAGTTTCCTATGGAACCAAGATCATAGCTGTACAAGGACCCTAATGGACAACCGGTGGATACAACAGAGTATAGCCGTGTTATTGGTTGCCTTAGGTATCTACTTCACACACAGCCAGATCTCTCTTTTGTTGTTGGAGTGGTGAGCAGGTTCATAGAGAGGCCCACGGTGATGCATCACAAGGTGGTCAAGCAGATCCTCAGGTATGTGAAAGGCACTGTGGATTATGGTCTTGTGTATACCAAAGGAGGAGATACAGAGGTGATCACCGAGTACACAGACAGTGATTTGGCCGGTGACAACGATGACAGGAAGAGCACCAGAGGCATGGTGTTCTTTGTCAACGAATGCATAGTGTCATAGAACTGGCAGAAATAAAAAACGGTAGCCCTATCATCATGTGAAGCTGAGTTCATGGCGGCAACGGCGGCGGCATGCCAAGTGTTGTGGCTCAGAAGCTTGTTGGGCGAGCTGACCGGGAAGGAGAGTAGCGCGGTGAAGCTGTTTGTTGATAACAAATCCGCGATCGCATTAATGAAGAATCATGTATTCTATGGACGCAGCAAGCATATCGACATGAGGTTCCATTTTATACGTGAATGCGTCAAGGGAGGATAGATCGTTGTGGAGTTTGTTCGCACAGATGAGCAACGAGCTGATGCGCTGACGAAGGTGTTGCCGGTGGCGAAGCTGGCAACAATGCGGCACCTGCTAGGTGTTCGTGATCTTGGGTCACGTCAGGATTAAGGGGAGTATGTTGGACTTAATCCTGAGTTGGACCCGAACTCTTGGCTCGTCAAGATTGAGTCCGAATTGATTTATATTTTATGCTTTCTATAAGTAGCTAGAACTAACTGTATTTTCTGTAATTGAGTACTATCAATTTAAGGAGAGAATAGAGGAGAAAATTGCCCCAGAAAATACCTTGCTTGTCTCTGTTCTTTTTCGTCTTCCCTGCAGCCTGTTCTGTTCTTGCCGAACTTACTACAGTACCCACAAAATTACTTGTCTGAGAACCAACATCGAGGACGAGGGGGCACGGCGAATTCGTCGGTGCGGTTCAGGTACGCGCGGTCGCTGTACCGGGACCTGAACCACTCGTCCTCCACCGAGAACACGTAGTGGCACGCCGAAGCGTTGGGCGTTGCTAGCGAAGATGCCGTCCCCTTGCCCTGGCGGGAAGTTGATCATGTGCGCCTCGTAACGTAATAGTCGACACAGGTGCACGGCCCCGCCATGGCGCCGTACTGCGACGGCCGGCACACGGACATGCATCCGTTGACGTAGTAGCCGAGGCCATCCACGAAGTAGCCGAGGTTGGGGCAGCCGAGCGCGACGAGGCGATTCTTAGCCTGTGATAAGCGGTAGGTAGTGCTTCCGCTGAAGGACATATATGCGGTGGTGCTCACCTCGTTCCCTCTGACGAAGCCCCCTGTGCTGTTGTAGCAATTGCGCATGGCGTTGAGGTAGGTCCGAGCCTCGCTGTCGTCGAGGGAGAGGGTCGACGAGCTGTTGTTGGAATATTGAGGCGTTGTGAGGCGCGGAGGGGAGTAGGAGTCGTTGTTGCAGTCGAGCTGGAAGCCGATGTCGCGGTAGCAGCCGGCGCCAATGCCGAAGGGGGTAAGGAATGCTGATGTTGCCGCACTTGTCGCGGCAGTGGCGGCTGCTGCTGAGCTGACGCCGGTGGTACCGGCACCAGACGTAGCAGCAACACAGCTAATGCAATCGCGAGCAGGTGTTAAGGTGGTAGCTATTTTTGACAAACTCTGTCTCGTTGTTGCTCTGCTTAGACGGAAGGTTTCGCTATATATAGAACGGTAGCTACGATGTCCTGATGGGGAAGTGTGTTTTTTCCCTTCTTTTGAGGGGAAAGTGTTCGTTTTTAATTGTCTCAAGAAGGATGGATGGAACTATGGAAGATGCGTGCGTGTACATTGTACACGCGCTTGATTCATTATTATAGCCGCCTTCTTTTCGTGTAGCTTCTTTTGTCAAAGTTTTAATTGGTTGTTTAGTTTGACCGTTTGAGTGCTTCGATCGCAAAGGCGTAGGAGGAGCAGTTGGGACTTGGGATTGGGGAGCCGGGCCTGCGTCGACTTGCACTTGCTCAAGTGGGTCAATTTGCCTTGCATGTTGGCATGTCACAGGGTGAGACTTCCAAGTTGGAGGATGTGTTTCCTCGCACCTCCATTGGTTCGAGCTCCAGGTTTGGCTCTGTCTCAACCGCTCAAGTGGATCAATTTGCATTGCTTGTGGCTAGGGCGGAAATGAGCCAAGCCGAGCCGAGTCGGGCTCGCTCAAGCTCGGATGAAACAGCGGCTCAGCTCGGATCGTGAATGAAACGAGTTAGGAACGGTGCTCGGCTCGGCTTGAAAGGAGGCTCGAGCTGGCTCGCAAGCCAAGCCCCTCAACCACCTCCCCACCCCCACCCGAGCTCCTCCTCGCCCCCACCTACTCAGCCCACCCCGACTCTCCCCCACCGATTTCTCTCCCCCATCATCCATTCTCCCACCTACCCCCTCTCTCTTCTCTACCCGATCCGGCGACTGACAAGGAGGCGCAGCAGGGATGGAGAGAGGAGGAGGCGCGGCATTCGGCGATGGAGAAGGATGAGACGTGGCGTTCGACGATGGAGAAGGAGGAGGCACGACGTTCGGTGACTGGCGGTGGAGAATAAGGCGGCCGTCCTGAGCCTTCACCGCTGGATGCCACCGTATAAATGGGGGGAGACGGAGGAGAGGGACGAGCAGGGGATGAGCCGGGCGGCGAAGTAGGCGCTGGAGGAGGACCAAGATGATGGTCACGGCGTGATCTACGGGGGCGAGACAGGGTGGGGTGGAGGGGGGGGGGCATGGGGGAGGACGGGATCCGGGGGCGGAGGACGGGGCAGCGGCGGCGGGCTGAAGGACGGGAGTACGGGGACTTTGGGTTTGGGAGGAATGGGATGAATTGGGGGCACTCATGGGCATCTAGGGACTATCTTCACTGCTGATCTCCACCGATCTATTGCTCTCGTTGTTTCCCCTGATATCAAATCTGCCATCCTAGAAAAAAAGTTAAACCACTTGACTCTGTGCTGGTTATTGCTTTAAATTTAGCTCATTGTGTTCATGTAATCTCTCCTAACATGGCGGCACCAGTATTTTCTCTGCTGTGCTTGTGTCATTACCAAAACTCAGACATTAGTACCAAATGATTTGTCAAAATCAATTTCCTAAGAGATTGTAACCTGTCTTGATGCAAGTATGCTAATTTCGCCCCACAATTCCCTACCTACGCAGTGGCTCAAGTAAGCTGAAGAGGAAGACGAAGAATAGTAGAATTGGAGGTCATACTTGCATCATTTCGCACACTTGGAGGAATGCGTTGTTACCCAATTCGAGTGGTCTCCCGGTGAGTTTGCAACCGGCAAGTTTTGGGAACTCGAAATTGTTTGTACATTACTCAAATCACATTCTTGTTCCTAACCAATCGGGAAAAAGGGGAGCAAGATTGCCCACGAGCCATGGGTTAAACGACTGCAGAGTGTAGATATCATTCCTTTTCATCTTTGCTTCGTTGATGCTTCCATGAAGTGTGTTTTGATACATTTGTTTAACTGGGAACCTGTTTCTTTGCACCCCAGCACTTGCACAAATCTTTAATAAAAGCTTAGTTAGATATGGCTCCTATTCCGCTCTTCTTTCTGCTGAGAAATGTAGTGGGGAAGAAAGCAATGGAGCCTTCTTGCCCTAATGGCGCCAGTGGATCATGTGGGTTGCGTAGATCCGGCACTAATCTCACCTCAAAAGGGGCACGGTTTGTTTAAAGTACGTTCACACACACGCACGCGCGCACAGTCCCTTTTAATTTCCTGCGTTGTGCGACAACTGAGCAAGAGGCAGCAAAATCAAAGGTTGATGGAAAGAGTAAATGTGACGACCCGCATCATTTGCATATTTGTTAATATAAAACATTACCATTTCATTGCATCAAAAAGATTTTACAACATTTGTTTTACAAGCATTTATAATATTTTTGGCAGCAAGTAACTAAAACCCTAGTTCTTCTCTTCTTGCCGTCTGTAGTAGCAGTCTTCCTCGTCGCCTTGTCTCTGAGCGTCCGCCCGTAGAGCCACCTCGCGACCCGTTTTCCTCGCTCGCAAGAAAAGCAGCAATCGGTTAGTAATCGTAGTCGAGAGTATTCTTGTGAGCCGTAGTGTATAAAAGTTAAAGCGTGAAAGTGGCCGTCGATTTCCGAAGTGCGATGGGGTATCCGAGTACCAGAGTAGTCGGTCCTTGGCAATCAAGATTCCTGCACCAACCGGAGTTAGTCGGCCTTGATCGCCAAGATATCGGACCACCAAGATCCTTCGACATCTGTCACTTCTGTGGGTCTCATCATCCGGCATTATTAGAACCCAACACCCACTGTTTGCAATTGCCAAAACCACAAATTCAAACCCTCATTGCATACCCCCGGTAACCACACCCTCAGCCAAGCTTCACCGGGCGCAGCAACCATTTCCCAAGCCCCTCTCATAGAGCAAGCCAGCAAGCCATCAAAATATCAAGCACAGGAGGCCAAGTGATGCAGAAGTGCATCTCCTGCCGAGCCCAAACCCGACCACATTACGGTCAAACCCGGCCGAGCTCACACAGAGCAACAAAACCAGCACAAATGCATTCCCCAGTGTAGCACCAACAACCCACAACAGCAAGTGCATTCCCCCTCCCAGAAGCCATCAGCAATGCATTCCCAAAGAATGCCTTCCCACTAGCACCAAGAGTGACCAAAGAAATGCATTCCCCCAACAAGAAGACAAGTGCATCCCCTCTTCAAAACCAGCACAAATACATCTCCCCAATACAGCCAGCCCCTGCATTCATCTCCCCCAGCAGCATAACACAGCAAGCAAAGCCAGCCAAGCCAGCATGCAAAGCACCACAAGCCTTCCACTGCCATTTCCCTCCTCCCACTTCTTCTCAGCCGAAGGAGAGCAGGAGCAAGACCAAGAGCAAACCAAGCCACCAGAAGCAGGAACCACCGCAAGACATCAAAGCAAGCTCACCTTTTCACCATCACGACACCAAGCCACCCACAAGAGGGAAGAAAAGGAGAGCACCAAAGACGAGACCGGCGCTACTACCCTCTTGCCCCACCCTCATCCCAACATGAGGTAATCTAACTACACCTCGTTGAGCACTACAAGTATGCACATCATTCACTTGTACCACCCAATCTCAGTAGCATCAATAGGTAACTCAATCCATTTTCATCACAGAGCATGGGGGTCGAGAGTAGAGAAGGAGGTGGGTATTACCTCGATGTAACCCACTACCAACCACCACCATCACCCCCAACCACGGCGAATCACGGTTATCACCTTGATCATGCATACAAAGTCATCAACTAATTTGGATAATGGAATCACCAAATCTGCTAAAAATCAACCATAGTGAAATCAAATAGAGCGGGGACCAAATCTGGTAGTAGGCCGAGCCAGGTGGGCTCGGGCACCGAGTAGTAAGCCGTGCGCGCGTGAGGCCGGGGCGGAGCCGGGAGCAGGCGCACCAGTGGTGGCGTCGGTCGACAAGGAAGGAGGTGCGGCGGATCTGAGCCAGGGGTGGCCGGGCGGCCGAGAGGCCCGGGCCGGCCGAGCCGATGCGCACCGGACCGGGAGGGAGCTGAGGGGAGGACTCGGGAGCGGCGGCGCTTGGGGCCACAGCTTCCGGGAGGAGAAGCCGAGGGCGCAGCCAGAGCCGGTGTCGGGAGGGCCGAGAGGAGGTCGAGCCAGAGAGGCGACGCATTGCGGTAACAGCCTTCCGCGCCCAGAAGGAGGAGGCCGAGCCGTAGTCGAGGGAGCGGCGCCCGAGGGGCCGGAGGCGGTAGCGGCGGGAGGCGATGGCGGCGGAGGTTCCCGAGGCGAGAGAAGGGAGAGTCGGCGGAGAGCGGAGAGGCGCGAGAGAGAGTGGGGGAGAGGCGTCGGGTGCGAGAGAGTGAGAGGGTGAGGATGAGAGGCGTCGGCGCCGAGGGGAGTCGGGCGTGAGAAGAGGGAGAGAGAGTGAGAGAGAGAGAAGGGTTAGGGTTAGGATTAGTAATTAGGGTTAGGGTTAGGATTAGACAGGGGTGATTAGCCGAGAAGGTTAGATTAGGGAAGGGAGTTAGGTTAGGGGGTAGATTAAGGAAGGTGATTAGATTAGGGGTTTAGTTGATTTTGTTAGGATTAGTCGAGTAGATTAGCCGGTTAGTTAATTGGTTTTGTAGTGATTAGGGTTTAGTAGTGTAGTAGTTAGTCGGTTGACTCGAAATTAGGATTAGAAATTGGTTGTTTGGTTTTGGAGTATAGAAACCGGTTTAGCCTAGTGGTAGTGTTTGTCGAGTGTTAGAGGCGTGAGCTAGGTAGTCAATGGTATTAAAGCGAGTCGATCGTGAGAACGATTTTTAGCGGAGAGTGCTAACAGTGTCAGTTCCAAAAGTTTTATTAAATTAAAATTTGGCTAACATAAGAGTCGTATTAGCATTTTATGCGTCTATTATCACTCAAACTCAACTAAGTATTTATTTATATATTATTCGTATACCGCTTTGCTCTGAGAGGACAAACCGGGCTTGACAGGAGAAGCTGATAAGAGATTCGTCATCGCCGACCTTTCCTACTACTCTAAAGGCAAGCTATCCCTTTGAGCATAAATATAGTTATGTTAAATGTAAACCGTATATTGCTCTATCATATATGTACTGCATCAAAACTATTTCTCAAAATCAAATTGGATTGAGATGATGAGAAAGATAAGAAAGATAAGAAAGATGAGAATGAGATGAGAATTACTATGTGGGTAAAGGGGGCCTTGGCAGAGAAAAGAGATGATGATTGATGATGATGATGGTAAGAGGTGGGACCCTTTACCTACATCTATAATATAAGGGCTAACAAAACTCTTACTCGGTCAGATGCCGTAAAATCAGTGCCAACCATTTCCCCGTTTCGGCGGGCAGAAAATGCTACCTGTTTACGTAATTACGTTCTCCACAACGGGAATGTTGGGCACAGAGGATAGCCGGCCCAAGGTGGAGTGTTGAGCACGGATCAGAGCCGCCTCAACCAACATTGTTGGAACTCGTTGGAGGACTGGGTGCGCTCAGGACACCGACGGAAAACAATGGGTGGAGACTTAATCACGTAACCTGGAAAACGTTCTGTATTCTGAACTTGAAGTCGCATCAAAGGAAATGCGATGGACCTAGCTCATAAAGAGTTCAGAGTAGCTATGGGTAAAGTGGCGCAAGCTCGCGAGTGCTATACAAATCATGAATTCATGCCGCCTCTGGATTGGAGTCTACGGAACCGCTAGGGTCTTTCTTCTTCCGAGAGTGACTAGTAGTATTTTCGAATTAAAATTGCCACTTAATATTTTAATGATTTATTTTCGTAATGAGATGATTTTAGAATTTGTGATAAAGAACCGTAGATCACCATGCGATGCATTGTTTGCTATTAATGCTTCTTGAGTATACATACTCAACCTTGTTAGTATTCTCCTTTGTTAGATCCTAGTCCGTAGGGAGCTATCCCGAGTGGGGCAAAGGACTTCGTGCCGATCAAAGGCGGAGGAGAAGGCGCCCGTGGCGAAGACCTGAGCGAGATGGAAGCCATCTTTGACTCGTGGGACGAGTAGGAGGCGGTAGTCCGAGCGGACTCGAGGCGAGAGCTTCCTTTTGTGTTTGTGTAGTAGTTGTATTAAGAACCTTAGCTTTATGTGGCTACTACGTAATAAAGATGTACGATTTCTATCTTATTGTTCACTGCAACTCGATAAAATGGCTTGCTATTCGTCGGGCGGTGTTCTCAAGGCGGGCGAATAGTAATCCGTATGCCTAAGTGTGATTACCCTAGGGGTAATGACACGGGGCGTCACAGGTGGTATCAGAGCAATAAGATCGGGCCACGCTAATAGCAATACCTTAAGTATGCCCTTCTTGCTTGCTATATTGCACTAAATATTTTATTAATCCTTGCCTTCATTTCAATTTCGATTCCAAACCGCCCTCTTTCAAAAAGATATATATTATGTTGAAAAGCTTACCTCTTCTTAAAAGTGACATTCCTGCTAACGTAGAACCATCTTTAAGTTAGTTCTTCTTTCGAGAAAGTGCGGGGGAACGCGTTGTTGTCATAGGATCGGTGTAGTTGTCTTCTGTGGGTAGATGGTTAGATTCCAACTCAACCTAGGATAGAAAATATAGGCTGTGGGTGCAGTACCATAAGGTTTAGAGCCTAGTGCCTGGACTAGAGGCATGGAGTAGAACTCTGGTATGGACCTGCTTTTCCAAATTTTGGACAAGTCTGGACCATACTCTTTAGCTTCTTTACCTCTTCTTCTATAGCAAGGTGTCCTATCTCATTCGCACATCGATTTCCTGACGAGTGGTTCGTGGCACTCCGGCGTGTAGCTCTGGCGTGCTCAGAGCGAAATCTCGGGCGTGCTCGGGAATGAACCTGGCGGTCCCAAATATGTGATTTGGGTGGACTCGAGCCAGATCTCGAGCGTGCTCGGGCGCGTGGATCCGAGGTAGCATAGGTTCGCACTCGAGGCAAGCTCGGCAGTCCCAAACTCAATGGATTTGGGCGGTCTTGAAGCAGGATCTCAAGCGTGGTCGAGCACGAAAGACTCGGCTAGTATAGGGTTTGGATCTTTCGCATCTCATTGTTTCTTGATTTTTATTTGATTACTGTGCATGTCATAATCCAACTCACCCGCGGTTAACTTTCTACGAGATAAGTGTAATACCTCCATCTCTACCCCAACAACTGTTAAGGAAGATGGAAGGCGAAGGAAGTCAAGACCGTGCATTGAAATTGAGACTGGGACTTCGGCCGCATGGACAGTCCACACAGGATCCAACAGTGAACCCCAATGAGTCAAGACTGGTCAACCTCCACTACTACCATCCCAGAACCACCAGTGCCACCCACGAGCTACAGATCCCCTAGGCATAATGGCTGATGTACTCATATTCCTAGAGAACTCCAGAAAAGAAGCCCAGGAGAACCAAAACCGTTTCATGGAAGCCCTATTAACTCGAGTAGCACCTACTACCTCTCAACGGTCAAAGTGGGGTTAGTGCAGGTGATTTTCTCCAAACTCACCCTACCACTTTTGCTAAAGCTCTTGATCCACCGGGCGCGAGTGATTGGTTGGTGGAGATAGAGAAGAAGTTGGATCTGATAGGATGCTCGGATGTGGAGAAAATGCGGTATCGTCACACCGATTGACCGGACCAGCAGCTACTTGGTGGCTTAACTACAACCGCAACCGTGTCAGTGAGCAACCCATCACTTGGGCTGAGTTCAAGATACGCTTCACCGAAACACATGTGCCTACGGGAAGAATGGAATTGAAGAAACGAGAATTTAGAGCTCTAACTCAAGGCGGGAAAAAGATGGTGGAATATTTGAGTCAGTTCAATGATCTTTCCCGCTACGCTCCAGCTGATGTCGACACCGAGGAGAAGAAGATAGAGAAATTCCTGGATGGAATGCATCCATATCTGAAGATGCTCCTATCCATCCACAAACTCACTGAATTCCAAGACCTAGTCAACAGAGCCATAATTCTGGAGAATGAATACTCCAACCTCACCGAAGAACGGAGGAGGAAGGCCAAAACCGATCACCATTTTTCATCTGCTCCTAGACGTCATCCTTTCGTGTCTCAGCAACCGCCACCAAGATATGGACCACCTCAGCAGCGACCCTTCATCCCACCTTTTGGACCCAAAGACCAATGACAACGAACCACCCTAGCAATTCGATGTGGGAAGTGTAGAGGAAGCCACATGACGAAGGATTGTCCGAGGGACATAGGTGCATGCTTCAATTGTGGGCAGCTTGGACATCGTAAAATTGATTGTCCCAATCCCCGGAGGACATTTGGAACCCCACCACAACCAACATTTAGGCCAAGGCCACCTGCTCCAGCACCACCACAACTCACCTATATGAAGCAGACTGAAGACAACCAACTCGTCACAAAGGAAGCTGGAAAAGGAGAACCGGCACGCCTATCACCCATGACCACCAAACAGGTTGGAGAAGCATCAGGTGTAATAACGGGTACGTTATTACTTTCACTCTCCCCGGGTAGTATTATTTTCAACGCTGAAAGAACCCACTCCTTTTTATCTTCTACATTGCTAGTGTAGAGCTTTGTAAATTCTGAGTTTTTGGAAAAATCCCTGGGAGTGAACCCACTGATTGGAATTGTCATCTGCTATCCAAGTAAGTACAGATGGCGTATTCCCGCAAGCTTCCACCAAAAAGTCCAACAGGAACCCGTTAGTTAAGGAACCAGAAGATCTGTCCAAGAAGAAATACAGTGGAAGGATCACCCCGTCAGTGAAGCTTCGTGGAAAAGGAAGAAGCGCTACGCGAGCCTAGCCCAAAAACCCCCTCCGCAGTGATTGCAATTTCGGGGACGAAATTTTTCCAAGGGGGGGAGGATGTGACAACCCGCACCATTTGCATATTTGTTAATATAAAACATTACCATTTCATTGCATCAAAAAGATTTTACAACATTTGTTTTACAAGCATTTACAATATTTTTAGCAGCAATTAACTAAAACCCTAGTTCTTCTCTTCTTGCCGTCTGTAGTAGCAGTCTTCCTCGTCGCCTTGTCTCTGAGCGTCCGCCCGTAGAGCCACCTCGCGACCCGTTTTCCTCGCTCGCAAGAAAAGCAGCAATCGGTTAGTAATCGTAGTCGAGAGTATTCTTGTGAGCCGTAGTGTATAAAAGTTAAAGCGTAGAAAGTGGCCGTCAGATTTCCCGAAGTGCAGTAGGGTATCCGGAGTACCCTGAGTAGTCGGTCCCTTGGCAATCAAGATTCCCAGACCAACCGGAGTTAGTCGGCCCCTTGATCGCCAAGATATCCAGACCACCCAAGATCCTTCGACATCTGTCACTCTTCGTGGGTCTCATCATCCGCATTATTAGAACCCAACACCCACTGTTTGCAATTGCCAAAACCACAAATTCAAACCCTCATTGCATACCCCCGGTAACCACACCCTCAGCCAAGCTTCACCGGGCGCAGCAACCATTTCCCAAGCCCCTCTCATAGAGCAAGCCAGCAAGCCATCAAAATATCAAGCACGAGGCCAAGAAGACACGAAGTGCATCTCCTCGGCCGAGCCCAAACCCGACCACATTACGGTCAGGCCCATCCGCCGAGCTCACACAGAGCAACAAAACCAGCACAAATGCATTCCCCAATGTAGCACCAACGACCCATAGAATAAGTGCATTCCCCCTCCGAAGCCATCAAGAATGCATTCCCAAAGAAATGCCTTCCCATTAGCACCGAGCTGACCAACAAATGCATTCCCCAACAAGAAGACAAGTGCATCCCCTCTTCAAAACCAGCACAAATACATCTCCCAATCTGACCCACCCTGCATTCATCTCCCAAAGACATAACACGAAGAAGCAAAGCCAGCCAAGCCAGGATGCAAAGCACCACAAGCCTTCCACTGCCATTTCCCTCCTCCCACTTCTTCTCAGCCGAAGGAGAGCAGGAGCAAGACCAAGAGCAAACCAAGCCACCAGAAGCAGGAACCACCGCAAGACATCAAAGCAAGCTCAGCCTTTTCACCATCACAGCTTGCAAGCCACCCACAGCAGGGAAGAAAAGGAGAGCACCAGCACGAGACCGGCGCTACTACCCTCTTGCCCCACCCCTCATCCCAACATGAGGTAATCTCAGCTACACCTCAGTGAGCACTACAAGTATGCACATCATTCACTTGTACCACCCAATCTCAGTAGCATCAATAGGTAACTCAATCCATTTTCATCACAGAGCATGGGGGTCAGAGAGTAGAGAAGGAGGTGGGTATTACCTCAGTGTAACACACGGCTGAACCACCACCATCACCCCCAACCACGGCCGAATCACCAGATTTATCACCTTGATCATGCATACAAAGCCATCAACTAATTTGGATAATGGAATCAGCCAAATCTGCTAAAAATCAACCATAGTGAAATCAAATAGAGCGGGGACCAAATCTGGTAGTAGGCCGAGCCAGGGGTGGGCTCGAGGCACCAGAGTAAAGCCGTCTTGCGCGTGAGGCCGGGCGAGCCGGGAGCGGCGCACCACCAGTGGTGGCGTCGGTCGACAAGGAAGGAGGTGCGGCGGATCGAGCCAGGCGGCCGTGGCCGGGGCCGGCCGCCGAGCCGATCTTGCCGGACCGGGAGGGAGCCGAGGGGAGGACTCGGGGCGGCGGCGCTTGAGGCCACACCAGCGGGAGGAGAAGCCGAGGGCGCAGCCCGAGCCGTCGGGAGAGGCGAGAGGAGGTCGAGCCAGAGAGGCGACGCATGGCGGCGCTGGCCTTGGCCGCCAGCAAGGAGGAGGCCGAGCCGAGTCGAGGGAGCGGCGCCGGGGGCCGGGGAGGCTGCGGCGGGAGGCGATGGCGGCGGAGGTTCCCGAGGCGAGAGAAGGGAGAGTCGGCGGAGAGCGGAGAGGCGCGAGAGAGAGTGGGGGAGAGGCGTCGGGTGCGAGAGAGTGAGAGGGTGAGGATTAGAGGCGTCGGCGCCGAGGGGAGTCGGGCGTGAGAAGAGGGAGAGAGAGTGAGAGAGAGAGAAGGGTTAGGGTTAGGATTAGTAATTACGGTTAGGGTTAGGATTAGAGAGGGGTGATTAGCCGGGAAGGTTAGATTAGGGAAGGGAGTTAGGTTAGGGGGTAGATTAAGGAAGGTGATTAGATTAGGGGTTTAGTTGATTTTGTTAGGATTAGTCGAGTAGATTAGCCGGTTAGTTAATTGGTTTTGTAGTGATTAGGGTTTAGTAGTGTAGTAGTTAGTCGGTTGACTCGAAATTAGGATTAGAAATTGGTTGTTTGGTTTTGGAGTATAGAAACCGGTTTAGCCTAGTGGTAGTGTTTGTCGAGTGTTAGGGCGTGAGCTAGGCCGTCGCGGCTGTTAAAGTGAGTCAGTCGTAGAACGATTTTTAGCGGGAGAGTGCTAACCAGGTCTGGTTCCAAAAAGTTTTATTAAATTAAAATTTGGCTAACATAAGAGTTGTATTAGCATTTTATGCGTCTATTATCACTCAAACTCAACTAAGTATTTATTTATATATTATTCGTGCTACCGCTTTGCTACAGAGGACAAACCAGTGCCGACAGGAGAAGCTGATAAGAGATTCGTCATCGCCGACCTTTCCTACAACTCTAAAGGCAAGCTATCCCTTTGAGCATAAATATAGTTATGTTAAATGTAAACCGTATATTGCTCTATCATATATGTACTGCATCAAAACTATTTCTCAAAATCAAATTGGATTGAGATGATGAGAAAGATTAGAAAGATGAGAATGAGATGAGAATTACTATGTAGGTAAAGGGGGCCTTGGCAGAGAAAAGAGATGATGATTGATGATGATGATGGTAAGAGGTGGGACCCTTTACCTACAGCTATAATATAAGGACTAACAAAACTCTTACTCTGTCAGATGCCGTAAAATCAGTGCCAACCATTTCCCCGTTTCGGCGGGTAGAAAATGCTACCTGTTTACGTAATTACGTTCTCCACAACGGGAATGTTGGGCACGGAGGATAGCCGGCCCAAGGTGGAGTGTTGAGCACGGATGATAGCCGCCTCAACCAACATTGTTGGAACTCGGTGGAGGACTGGGTGCGCTCAGGACACCGACGGAAAACAATGGGTGGAGACATAATCACGTAACCTGGAAAACGTTCTGTATTCTGAACTTGAAGTCGCATCAAAGGAAATGCGATGGACCTAGCTCATAAAGAGTTCAGAGTAGCTATGGGTAAAGTGGCGCAAGCTGCTTGCATGCTATACAAATCATGAATTCATGCGGTCTCTGGATTGGAGTCTCTGAGAACCGCTAGGGTCTTTCTTCTTTCCGAGTGACTAGTAGTATTTTCAGAATTAAAATTGCCACTTAATGTTTTAATGATTTATTTTCAGAATAAGATGATTTTAGAATTTGTGATAAAGAACGTAGATCACCATGCGAAGCATTGTTTGCTATTAATGCTTCTTTGAGTACTTCATACTCAACCTTGTTAGTATTCTCCTTTGTTAGATCCTAGTCCGGCGGGAGCTATCCCGAGTGGGCAAAGGACTTGCAGTACCGATCAAAGCGGGAGGAGGAGAAGGCGCCAATGACGAAGACTGAGCGAGATGGAAGCCATCTTTGACTCGTGGGGCAGTAGGAGGCGGTAGTCCGAGCGCACTCAGGCGGAGAAGCTTCCTTTGTGTTTGTGTAGTAGTTGTATTAAGAACCTTAGCTTTATGTGGCTACTCTGTAATAAAGATGTACAGCTTCTATCTTATTGTTCACTGCAACTCGATAAAATGGCTTGCTATTCGTCGAGCGGTGTTCTACAGGCGGGCGAATAGTAATCCGTATGCCTAAGTGTGATTACCCTAGGGGTAATGACACGGGGCGTCACAGTAAAAAACCAAAACGTCCTTGGGGCCAAAAGAGGGGAAAAAAAGCCTCTGGGAATGAGCAGGGCCTGCACTAAGCAACCTCTGTCTGGCCGCTGCCTTTGGCCCTCTCTTTTCCCGCATGTGCATTTTTAATTTCATCCGGTTCTGTTTTATACGATTTGTTTATGTGTAATGCTTGGGACGTTGTTACTTTGACCGTAAGAAACTTTCAAGTTCCGACAATGCCGTCTTTGTTAGGTTTGTTCTGCCACCTAACCTAATGTAGGTTCTGTTTCGTACAGCCTCCACTCTCAGTTTCTCAATCGATTCTTGTGGAGCTGTATCAAACACCCTGATTATCAAAACCACTAGATTCGCGAGAAGCTGTCTCAAAAATGAACTAGCAACGAGAAGCAGCCTCCCAACAAATTCTCGTGAGAATCCAACCTTCAGAAACGAAAATACACTTTGAAGTTGAAGGTTTTTACCCGCAAATATCACTGAGTTACACAAATACAATTGAAGTATTACACCCAGGGGTGATATGGTCTATTTGCCTCTAATCCTTCCTCATATGATTTTTGGAGCCAACCTACTAGCCAAACGGTTTCAACAGACAGCTCTAAATTATCAGAGAAGTGAATTATCAGAGAATCAAGAACAGAATATGAAAAATGAGAATCTGAAGTTGTATCAATCAGGGCCATAATATATGTTGATATTGTTTATTCGCGGTGACCATCTGCCTGATGTTTTGAAGATTACTGCCGAACGAACGTCTTTTTTCCCTGGGTATCAAGTGAACACGAAATTACGGTTTGGAGTTTTGCTCTCCGGGGCAGGAAGTAGACATTCCGGAAGATGTGAATGGCACTGAACCCACTATGTGAAGGAACGCCACTGATAACGGTTATGAGCTCGAGAAAGACTGGGATGTATCACTATAAATAGATGTATTTGAATGTTATATGTCAGTGAGACATCGATAGTTAAATCCTCATATGCATGCATCTTATAATGGTAAATTCTCAAATCCCCTCTATAGTTCTGGGAGTTGGGCCGTGCCATTCCGGGCCAGCCCGAGGCATGGCCGGCACCGCACGATCCAAGCACGGCATAGCACGAACGGGAGGGCCGGGTCTACGAATGGGGCACGACAGCAGCACGACGGCATGCCAAGCATGTGCTCACCTGGCCGTGACGCTACGCCGCCCATGCTTGCTCGTGCCTCTACGTCCCCCGACCCCGTGTCCGCCTCCGCGTGAGGTGTGACTGCGTCGCCGCACTTGGCTCTGTGCCTCTGCGTTGTCGCCCAGCACGCCCGCCCATGACGCCATGGCCGCCCACGACGCCTTGGCCGGGGGAGGCGGGGGTTGATCGGTCGGGGCCGCCGGGAGGTGGAGGCGGTAGGGGGGAGGGGGAGGCCAGGGGTGGTGGGGGAGAAGCAGGGGGAGGCAGTGGGGGAGAAGGTGGAAGCCGGGCTTTGTGGGGGAGAAGGTGGAGCCGTGGAGGCGCTGGGGGAGGTCGGGTGAAAGTATCTAGATCCTCATAATTGGTTTTGGTAATTAATGATAATATTATGTTAAAGGACTAACATGTGTGTTAAAATATGTTTAAGGTTAAATTTCGATGATTGTTTGGTGATAAGGTCATTGGCAAGGCTATTTGTGGTGAAACATCGACATGGATAAAGATAAAATGTATTATATAGCCTAAGGACCATTTTGTAGTTCTTACCTATCTCGGTGTTTGGAGAAAAGATCAGATTTATAGGATAGATGTCGTACTATAAAGAGTGATCATGGCTAGTAGCTTGAGAGACTATTTTTGTGCCATTATGATCAACTAGGATTCATGCATTGTCTTGATTTGAGTTTCTGGAAAGCTGTTTTAAAAATCGGTATGACTGCTGTTGACAAGCGGTACTACCGACTTGTGGTAGTACCGATATTTATATAGTGGTACGTATTTTCCGGAGAGCGTATTTTCAAGTGGTTTGCTACTCTATGAAAATCGGAACGATCGCACTTCGACTGCGGTACTACCGCAGATTGGTAGTACCGAAAAATATATAGTTGTTCGTATATTACAAAGAGCGTGTTTTTAGAAGTTTTGATCTCCCTTGAATTGGTATGACCACACTCTCTTAAGTGGTACTACCGGAGTGCGATAGTACCAATGTTTATATGGCGGTATGAGTTTTCCAGATAAGGTATTTTGTGAAATCTTGAGCTCTAGAAAATGGTAGCTTCGTTCTAGCCGAGCGGTACGACCGCGATGCGGTAATACCGATTTCTAGTTGGCGGTAGTACCATAACTTTTTGTGTAACAACTAGTTTAGAGCATTAAATGCTACTGTTCCGACCGTTGAGCTGAAAATTGGTAGTACTGGGTTTCAACAGCGGTACTACCACATGTGGTCGTAACATATAGTTTTGTGGTTGGTGGCTATAAATACACCCCCACTTGCACCAAACCCAGAACCTTTGGCTATATTGAATACTTTTGAGGTTTTGGTGCTCTCTCTTCTACTCATTTGCATTCAATTCACTCTTTGAGGTAGTTGAGAGCTAGTCAAGTGCATTGCATCATTAGTTGATCTTTTGGCACTTGATAGTCTTCAAGCAAGCGCTGTGATTCATTACTCTTGGTGCTTGTCGACACCTGGAAGGCTTGGAGAAGTTGCGCGGAGACCACTTTAAGAAGCTTGTGAAGTGACCCGGCAAGGGTTTATGATTAGTGTAGTGCTCACCAACTCCGGAGCGGAGGAAGAGCAACTCTAGTGATCGAGGTTGAGGCTTAATTCGTAGAGCCGGCTTGGTTCGTTCAATCTTCCTCAACGTGGACTAGTGAAGACCGGCAAGTCTTCTATACCACGGGAAAATAACTTTGTCTCCATTGTGATTTAATTTCTTGTCTTTACTCCTCCATTGTACAATATTTTTGCCACATTTACAATTCTAGCGTTTTACTTGTGTAGAATTGCTTAGCTAGAATTGTATCAAGTTTTGTCAAGTTCATATTATTGTTAAAATTGTTAATTAGTGGAAGAATTTTAAAAACCTCCTATTCACACCCTTCTAGTCGGTTATCCTTGATCCTACAAGTGGTATCAAAATTTGGTTTCTCATTGATTTGAACTTAACCGTCTAAGAGTGAAAAGTATGGCCAGTGAGGAAATTGCCTTAGGAAAGACACCTTTATTTGATGGCTCAAACTATGCTTATTGAAAAAATTAGGATGTCTATTTATTTAAAGACTATGAGTCCGAGCATATAAAAAATCATAAATGAGGGTTACGTTATGCCTCTTGATCCACTACACCCCACCAACTCAAGGGGCGTAATGCTCATTTAGATGCTCAAGCAATGAATGCTCTCTTTGATGCTTTGAACGCAGATGAGTTCAATAGAGTGAGTAATTTGAAAACCACTCATGATATTTGGACTACCATCTCGGAAATCCATGAAGGAACATCCACAGTCAAAGAGGCCAAATTGCATAGGCTCCGAATTAAGTATGAGACATTTATAATGTTGCCACATGAGGATATAAATAAAATGTACTCTCACCTCAACAACATCGTAAATGAACTCAAAGGCGTAGGTATGTCACTAATCGATGTTAATATTGTGAGAAAAATTCTTTTAATTAATGCATGTACTAGTCCATTATGGGTGTGGACATGTGGTACGGAATGCTCAACGGTAATTCCCATTGCCATACAATAATCATCAAATGCTTTTGAAGTAAATTCTCCGGCGTCGTCCATTCTTATGGACTTCATATGATGACCAGGGAAATTATTCTTAATTTTAATTATCTGCGAGATTAGCTTTGCAAAAGCATGGTTTCTCGTAGATAATAAGCATACATGCGACCATTTCAAGGAAGCATCGGTTTGCACCATGAAGTACCTAAATGGCCCTGACAGAGGCTGTATAGGACCGCAAATGTCTCCCTGGATACAGTCCAGGAATGCAGTGATTTCATCCTTTACTTTCAGAGTAGAGGGTTTAGTAATCAGTTTTCCGGTAGCACATATGAGGCACACAAAATCTTCCTGATTTGGAAAATTCTTTACATTAACATTGTATCCATGAGAATTAGTAATTATATTTCTCATCATTCTAACATCGGGGTGGCCTAATCTATCATACCAGAGACAGAAAAGTTCAGAGCTTCTAAAAGTGGTTTTCAGGATAGTATGGGCTGCAGATGCCTTAATGTGAGTGTAGTATAGTCCAGATTCATATGAAGGAAGTCGTTCTAATACATTTTTTCTATTTTCTTTGCGCTTTGTAATGAGCAGGTATTCCTTACCATACTCATCTTCAGTCTCTACGTGCAGTCCGTTAGCGAGAATATCTTTAAAGCTTGAGAGAGTCCTAGTCGATTCTGGGTACAACAAGGCTTCTTCAATGACCAATATTGTGCCCATGGGGAGTATAATTGTGGCTCTTCCTGAGTCTATTATACAAGTATCTGCTAAGCACACTTCCTCCACATGGCGCCACACACGTTCTGATGTATAAAGTATTTATTAATATGGGTAGGAAGCAATCCACATACATAAGTAAAATACTTCAAAACAGAACACAACTTGTTATTATTAATACAGGAAAAATATAGAAAGACTTATCATAAGAATTTATTTCTTGCTCTCCTAGAGCTTACAAACATTATTAATTTTTTTAATGTTCTTTCACAACCATAAATTACAAATGACTATAAAATCTAAGTGCAATGCGTGCACTAAATTGAATGAGTGAAGTATTAAGAAACTTCTTCTTGAATCTGCTCCATGTCTAACTTCTCTTCTTCGGCAACAATAGCTGTTGCCGCTGTGACTGTCCAAAGAAGGTGTGATTGGTCTGCTATTGAGATATCCATATCCATGGGTGCATCCCATGATTGTGGATCCTTTGTGCCTGCAATGGCGAGATGTGCCTCATGCTGTCCTTTGCCCTTCTTCTTAGCCTTGAAAGCATCAATTACGTGCTGCGGCTCACAGCAAACACATGACCAATGTCCCCAAGTGCCACATTTGTAGCAACTTTGGTCCTACTGACCATAGGGCTTCTCATCACGCTTCTTTTGTTCGCCCCCCTTGGCTTGATCGTTCTGCTTGGTTTTGTGATCCATGACATTACCCTTCTTGCCTCTTTCTTTTGAATGAGGCTTCCACATCTTGTAGCTACTTGCATTGACTTCATGGCCAACTTTGTTACTAGGTGGCTGTGAGATGTAGTTCTTTCTGAGAATATCATCCTGAGCTTCCGCAACTTGCATGATGTCAATCAGTTCGGCATACTCCTTGTAGCCATCCTAACGATAGTTGCGTGCGTATTGCACCTCGTTTGGGTGAAAGGTAGAAAGTTTTTTCGATCTTCTGCTCATTTGTGGTTACCTTACCACATAGTTGAAGACTTGTATAAATTCTATGCAATGCAGAATTGTACTCCCCACGGTCTTGTAGTCCGCAAAACGTAGTCGTTTCCATTCTTACTCTGCCCAAGGAAGAATGATGTACTTTAGCTTTTCGAACCGCTTCTTTAGTGCGGTCCATAAAGCTAGTGCGTTCTTTTCTGTCATATATTCATTCTTGAGCGTTAGGCAGAGATGGTGTATGAGGAAATGAAGTGCTTGATTATTCTCCTCAGCAGTTGGAGTGGCGTCCTTCGAGGTGTGCCAATAGCAGCACGGAGCTTCTTGGCTCCAAGTACGATTTTGACATCTGATGCCCAAGTCGTAATTGTAATTGTGGCGACTCTTGAACTCGGTTCGTAATGCCAGTCATCTGCATATTCATGCAAAAGTGCATAAGATTACTGCTGGTAATTTGCATAAAATAGTTGCAAAAATTATCATAATGTTCCCGTATTTTTCTATGCATTTTCATAATTTACTGCTATTTTAAGTGATTAAAAGTAATATAAAGAATCACAAATAATCAAAACAGTAAATGCAATACATAAATTGCATAGAAATAATAATAACAGAGTTAAACATGCTTTAAATGCAAAAACCGATTCAAAAATTGAATCCCCGAGGCCCTTTTCTGCTTGAAAAAGAACTTTCGGTGAATTTTACAATTTTCAGGGGTTAAAATGCAAAATTTTAGTTCTAAGAAATTTTTTTGCGTAATTTTCATAAAATCCGAGGTGTTTTCTGCAAAATTTCCTTATTCGCAAAAAATATCGCAATTTTTAGAATTTCAGGGGCCTTTTTGCAAAAATAGGATTTTTTTCTTTTCCAGTTTTTCTTCTTCTCTCTGACCAGGAAAAGTGGGCCGACCTTCATGGGCTGGCCTTCTTGGCCCATTTGTCGCCGCTAAAAGGAAACCCTACCCCCTGTGCACCCCAGTGGTGGCGGCTGATTCGGCGGTGGCGGTAGGGTCTGCCGGGGCAGCGTCTTGGCGGCGGAAGCCTCATGCGAGCGGTCGGCCGGCTGGGCGATATATGCGTGTGGGCTTTGGGGCGGCGTGTGGCCAGCGCCGCCGTCCTACCGTCTTCTCCCTTAATTCTTCTTCTTCTTCTATGATTCATTTGCCCATGCAGGTGGTGCCGACCGCCAGATTCTTCGGCTCACGGGCGGGAAGGCGCGGCCGGTGGAGGTTGTCGGCACAAGCCGCGGGCGGCGGCGGGCGGCGAGTGCGCTGCGATCTGCGGCCGGCGGCGTCATCAATTTTTTTTTTCGAGTTACTGTTCATGTAATGCAATGCAGTGTAGTCAACATCGGTTCTTTCATGTAACTACCGATCGGCTTGGCTGACGACTTCAAGTTGGCTCACAGTAGGTTAAAACGGTTTTGCAACTTTTAATCTACGATACAATCGACATCTACTCTTTCATGCAATCTATCGATCGACATTGTGCCGACGACTTCAAGTTGGCTTGCAGTAGATTAGAGCGGATTCGCACTGTACAAAAAAACCCAATTTAGAAAGCCAAATTTGCAGAATTGAAAGCAATCTAGAAAAATAATTCAATCTACGAGTGTCGTTCATCGACGGTTACCTTTCGATCCGAGGAGAGTCGATCGTGTTGATAACGTGTTGAGGAACCATCGCTGGTGAGTCCAGTCCGAGCGATTACCTCGTAGACAAACTCAGAATCGTAAGAACAGTGTAATAACGTAAGAACAAAATAGTAGATTGAAACAGAGATATGATGAAACTTTAAGCTTCTCTTTATTGCTCTTTTGTAATCGTGTACAATGTTGAGAGCCCCCCTCCTTTATATAGGCAATTGGGTGGATGAGGAGCCCACCTGGGCCAAGACTCTCCGGTCCTAGGCTCGGTTTCCTACAATTAATACAAACAAATATCACCTCTATCTCCTTAAAAAGAAAGCATTCTAAACCATTAACATGATAGGAAGTAATGAAAAGGCAAGTATGAGATGAAATCCAGTACATCAGGAAAGAAAACTACTTGCAAAATTGGCAAAGGTTACTAAGAACCCCCCTTGCTTAATTTTGTCACCACTCCTGCTTAACAGTAGTACTAAAAGCAAACATAAGTCTATTTCTCGTAGTCCCATCCTACCTAATCATCAACAACACAAGTTTGTTGAGTATGAGTGCCAACCTTAGAGAATGTATCAGACTTAGCTATCATCATGGTTGTCTGTGGCAGAATGCTCACATAAAAACCTTTCATGCATCTCTCAACAAATTTTGATAACTATGATTATATTATTACCATGGATGCTTTGATCATATAGAATTTTTGGAGGCAAAGGAGCAGAGTTTCAGGGCGGGGGACGGAACATGGCGTACTCCGCATGGTGGATGGAAGGTGGCCGGCGGGGTGAGAGGGTGGGAGCTGGAAGGAGAGGCGGTGAGGTGGGTGTCGGTGGGAGAGGCGGCGTGGTGGGCATCGAGCTCATAGCAAATGTTAGGGTTTGGGGAGGGGAGGGTGATTGGGGATTATGGGCGGATGTGGTGTGGTCAGGTGGGTGAGGTGAGTGGATAAGATTGAGAGAGATTGGGTTGTGGATTGGCGGGATGACTGCGGAGTGGGCTCTGGGGTGGTGTGATTTAGATTTTGGGATGAGACTTGCAGACAGCTATGAAAAGAACGAGCTCAATCGAGCTATTCGAGCTCGGCTCAAGCTCCAAACGAATTGAGCTAGAGTTTGATCTCAAGGAGTTTTTTTTTCACACACCTATGCGTACCTATGGTGGCCATGGATATTTACTGAGCCGGATCTCTCTCTTTTTTTTTTTGGGTTCGGTAACGGCCATGAATCGGAGCATGTGATGACGCCCAAATTAACGAGCTTTCCTCGCATGGGCCGAAAGCAAAAGGAGGCATTTTCCCCGTACAGAAACGGGCCGGGCCTTTTCCCGAACAAACCCGTAGCGGTAGCCAATCCATCCCCAAGGTGCTTTTTTAATGGGCCTTACATGGCTTGAAGCTTAAAGGCTTAATTAAAGCTTTTGTGCAACGCCAAATAGGCCGGCCCGCCTGCCGAGGCAAAGTGGACCGAACGCTAGGCTGATAGTACTAGAGAGAGAAATAGCGGCGAAAAACCGGCAAGACCCTGCCATCCACCCACGACGACTGACCCTCTCGCTGGGCAGCCCACGGTTCCCCTTAACGGACGTGCCTCCGCGAGCTCGCCCTACGGAACGACCACCGAGCAAATACGTGCGAGGCGTTCCCACTAAACCGGCCCTCGCCCCACGGCCCAATTCTGCGGCCTCGGCACGCGCGATTCCGTGAAAAATCACCATCTCCGCCGTCCCAAACCTGCCCATCCCCGCGGGCGCGCTGCGCCTTGTCGTTCTCGATGGCATCGTAGCCGTCGATCGGGTGGTGCGCTCCGCGAACGAGTGACACGAGCCGGCCCACGTCCCCGCGCGCCGCACGGCGTGTGACCGCGACCGCGCCGGAGCCGGACGCCCAAAACCCTCGCCAAAAGCCCCCACTTCCGCCATTCAGTAACCAGTTAACCACTACCGGTCGCTCCGCTCTGCGCTCACCACTCCGCCTCGCCGCCTACGGTCCCCACGCTCCGAGCGGCGAAACCAAGGCATGTCTGGCGCTGCCCCCGCCCTCCTCCACCACCACGGTATCGCCCCGCCCATTTCGCCCTCCCCTCCCCGTCGTTTCTCGTCTCGCTGCTGTTTACAGCTTCGCACATACATATACTGCGCGGTTCCCTCCAATTTTAGCTAGGGTTTCGAGATTTCCATAGCGTGCAATTACTGCGTGCGCTTCTTCCACCGCCGCTGATGTCTACTACGCGCTTGCCCTTCTCCTGCCGCGTGTAGTAAACATTTCGCTGCCGCATGTGCGCCTCTGTCGGCGACGAGGGTCGAGGGGGCTCAATGTGAGGCGTGCAGGTGGCTGTCTTAGTGGAATTTTGTTTCATATATGTGTGGGTTGGTAGATGCTGGGTTCCCCAAATTATATCACTGTGTCTGTGTGTATGAATGGTGAATTGTGAGAGGGATCCTATATATCCTACTTAGTTAGTATGGAGTTAGGGGAATTGGGTTTACCTATAAAATGGAACTGTGTTGCAGGTCAACTTCTTGGGCCTCTACTGCATCTCTTGTAGTTGGAACACATTCGAAACTATTTTGTCCGTGATGGGATATGTGACGAACAATTCAGACAAATGTGGGCTTCTGCAGCGTAGTGCCACCTTGTTAAGTAAGAACATTATCGGGGGTTCAAATCCATTTTGGTGCTCGGCTATCTGGTAGTGGTGTCTGATCTTCCTATCCATAGTTCCGTACTTCAAGTGAGCAGCTTAATGGCTGATGTATATACCAATCTTGCAGTGCTCAACTCAAGGTGTATCCCTATTTGCCATTTTTATTTAGATACGAGAGTCGAGAGCGAATTAGTTGTTAAGTGGATCAGGGTTTTATAAGTCACTTCAATAGAATACGCATGCTGTATGCACAATGGATGTCATGTGCACCTCACACTTCCTCTACAGCTTTACAACTACTTCCTGTCTGGTTTTTGGAGAGTTGGTCGTTTTTGTTGAGATGCCTTGCACTGTTCTATCTTCCTGGATGCACACATTGACTAAGGTATCAATCCTTTTTTAGTCTGGTAGGTGTCTGCCAGCTTAATATTCCCTGCTATCTGAAACCAAAGCTGGCTTGTTCAAAGTGGAACAGTCAGGCACTTAATTCCCAATTTAATTCATACGAGACTTACTGTTGCTTGCTATTTGATGGTGTTGTCACTAAGATCAGTCATTTCTACTTGATTGCACAAGGTGTAAATGTACGCCACTTTTGCGCTGTTCGGCTTTAATTAGGATCATTTGTTAGCTGATTCATGAATATGCACAGAACTACTGTATGCCCTTCACCTTCTCTTGTGAAGTAGCACTGTACTTACATTCGAGATGGACAGACAGGCCACATTAATTGACTCATACTCTACTCTTTAAGCCCATCTTACGCATCTGTTCAGGATTAAGCTCCGCCTTATCTGCAGCAGTTCATGTTTGAACATGTTTCTCATTTGCTTGTGACTTGTATTTGGGACAGAAGATGATTGTGGGCATGTTTGGTCCTTCATTTTCCTTCCGCGATGACCTATTTATTTACTTAAATTATCACAAGTTACTTGCGTGTGTGATCAAAGTGGGTTTTGTTCGTGTGGACTTTGATATGAATATTGCCGGTTGGATCAAAAGTGTTCGTGCTAGTGTTGCAATCTTTTGTTCCATTGTTACCAATGTTATGTTTGTTTGCCAACTTTATATCGGTCTCACGTGCTGCAGACCATTCCATCTTAAGCTGCCTGTTTCCCCCCTAATCCACCAATCTTCTTCTAAAGCAATAACTAATGTACAGTGCTTTTGCTGTCCAGGGGTTTCAGTTAGAGCAACGTTACCTGTATATAATGGAGATTGCAGATTCCTTCCAGGAACTTCTTTCCTGAGTAATTCACCTATCTCGGGCCCCATGAGTGTGTTTGGTATGTAGTGCAAGCCCCAGCAACCATAGGCTAAGAAATTTGGACATGTCACAGCAGCAAAAGGGGGTTTCTTCTAGTGGGAAAAGCATGGTCCCAAAGGCCCAGAACCAAAACCCACACCACAGCCCAGTCGGCCACTCACTCCCTCGTCCCCCCAAATTCTAACCTAGGTGCACGGCGGCACTACAGGATGAAGGCGGCACATGGGCGGGTGACACACCGTGGCAGGGCGAAGCGACACGCGGTGCCCGCACACCGGCGTGGGTGCGTAGTGGCGTCGACAGTCGGCTGAGGGGCGCAACTCCCGCTTCCCTAGTGGGGCGTGTGCGGGCCACACCTCTAGCCACGAGCCGACGCTGGGCGTTGGGGCGAAGCGGCACGGTGCCAGCACGTGGAAAGCTGCGGGGGGATAGCGTCGGCGAGGTTAGAAAGGGGTGGGCAGGCGCCGGTGGTTAGAAGCCTAGAAATATTGGTTCGTATCGCTCAATCTAAATTTTAATTATGTGTTCACCACTATTTTAATTCACAACATCACAGATTGGATTCTTACAACGTACGGTATGTAACTGGTATGTATAATAAAAGGATATATGATATGATATTTCCCCATTCTTTTTTTTTTCGGAGGAAGGTTGGCAATACGGTTCTGCTAATTGACTGCGGCTGCAGCTTTGCTCGTGAAGGGAAGAGTAGAGCATCGTCGGCATAGTGGCTCACAGGCGCCTGGAGTAATCTGTATTCCTGGGCAGGCTGCATTATTGTTTGGCTTCTGTTCCTTGTGCTGCTAATAATGGCTCTCAACATGCGCTTTCGTGATTCGCGCACGCCATAACACACACGCACACACACGACATGGTCTCTGCCCCTCGCAGGCTTTGATTTCTGGGAACCGTCAGATCTGGGCGATTGGACGGTTAGTACGCCAAATCTCACGTGCCTCTGCTTCGATCTGCCCCTGTCGTCCCTGCCTCCCGGCCGGCATAATTTCCCGGGCCTGCATATTGCGCAACCCTGATTAAAGCTGCCCCATTTTGATACGGTCGCAGTGGTAGCAGCAGCAGCAGCAGTAGTAACAAGCTTCAGTCAGTCTCCTTCCAACAACAGTAAAAATACAGTCTCGTCAACAAGAGAAAGCTACCGGTCCGTGCTACTTTTGTCCGGTCGCCTCCGCTTGCAGCCATAACCTTTATGCATGGCTTTCTTTCTCCTCTTGCTTTTCGTCAGTAAACTGAACAATGCTCAACATATATAGCTAGATTAATTAAGAAAAAACACATATAGGACGAAGAGAGGAGACAGAAAGGTGGCTTGGAGCTGCTGGTCCATGCATGCATGGAGGAGGATAGATCGAAGATGGATGTACTACTGTTCAAACTGCTCTCGGAATTAAAGCACCACGAAGCTAGCCGGCCGGGGTTAGTCTGGGCGCGCCGAGACTGTTCATCCATCGGGCAGCTGTGCCAGCACTGCATGAGCCATGCATGTATACCATACAGACACTTCAAAACTGAGGACGACTAGTCCACATCATGCGCGCGCCCATGCAGCCACATCTATTTGGACCATATTACTTGCACATGCATGAACGCATATAACATACATACACATACATACCAGATAGAGCAGCTAGCTAGCACTGCAACTACTCGCGGTGGCGGAGCTGGAGCTCAAGTCGCTGAGGCAATGGTTCAGGGTCTAAAATCAAAACCCCATAAGAAAATTCTTTGAAAAATCACCAAAATACAAATTAGGCCTAAGAACAGTTAGTCTAGCCCGAGTCCGGCTCTGCCCCTCCTGACTACTCACATGTACTGGCCGTGGTCGGGCCGCCCGGCATGCCGCCGGATCCCCGCTGCCGGCTGGGCCCGGCGTATCGCCGGTGGGGCACCCCGGCGCAGAGACCGAGTTAGTGCAACCGGCGTGCCGTGCCGGGGGGGCTCTCTCGATCACAAGCTGCATTATATGCCGCGACGTACGGTACGTACGTAGGCAGCATGATTTCATCCGCCCGGCCATACACCATGGTTAATTAGCTACTAGCTAGCGACGCACTGTGCTGTGCGTAGGCCCCCGTTTTTAAATCTGACGCAGGCGGCCTTATTTGCCTCTGGATACGTACGTACGTATACTACTGTGCCCCGGCCCCATGCGTACAGATGCATATGCACGCAGCAATGCTAGCCTAGCTAGCATGCGTACCCATGCATGTGTGGTTGTGCGCATTCGATCATGTTCACGACCAAGCCGCGGCCTTTTGACTGGCCTATATATGTACATGCATGCTGCATATCTCTCTATCCCCCGTGATGTACAATAGAGATCACCGTGAGAACAGTGATTTGTGTATGAACACCGCTCGATGATGGTACTATAGTAACTGTGGAATATTTACTGTAGTGGAACGAAAATATTGTATCTGCTGATATTAACTTTTTTTTTTAAAAAAAAATCGGCCCTGTGGATCTCTATAGGGGAAGAAGAGTCTAGTCTCGAGAATCAGAATCTGAGTCAGAGATGCGCTGTTGCATGCTGTGCTGTGCATGTACCGAGCAACCAGCTGCTGCTGTGTGCACACAGTGTTAGCCTACCTTACCTATACAGCTAGCTCGCTGCTGGGTCGGTCATTGCATGCAGTAACGTACCTGCATATATATTCACCGATGTGCATAGGTTCTGATAGTACTTTACTCTGCATTCAAGTCATGGAACGGCGAATGGGAGGCCTACTGCATTGCACACTGCTGCAATGCAATGCTAGGCTGCCGCGTAGGCGCATGTAGGCGAGCGGTCAAAGCGCACGGGGCCATAAGCTGTTGCCCTCCGTAAATGAATGTACATATCGTTTAACTTTCCTTCGGGGCCAATGCTATCAGATTCAACTAAATTTTGTACGCACAAGCGCAGACGAGAGAGAGATATGCTGGATGATGTTTCCAGTGGATACGAGTGGAAAGTACTGCCGGTACGTAAATGTCAAATTATCTATGCCGAAAATCCTAACGTAGCCAAATAGAATGAGCGAATACTGCCAACAATATGGTACATCTAATAAAATCGACTACGTGGAGGAGCAATGGGATTCTTCTTCTTGTTCTTGGTATACATGTCCAGTGGCATCAACCATCACATCAACTTGCTAGCGTGTCAATGTCATGCGCATTGATGTGTTCAGAGTTAAAACTCAAGCATTCAAATAACACTTTACTCGTTCCTCGGATATCTCTCAACGCATGAGCATGGAGGTGGCCAAACGGCCATGCCCGCCGAGCCGGTCCGAGACACAACACTACTAATTTGATTTAGGTATGGCACATTCTGTACTATTTATGAGTCAGGTCGGCACGACACGATAGTCCGAGCCATGCCTAGGCCGTAACCTTGGCACGGCACGGCACAACACGAATAGTGGCAGACCTAACCTGACACGACCCAGGCCCGAAAGGCCGTCGAGCCGTGTCTAGAATATTGCCTAGCCGACACGATCCATTTAGTTCGCGGGTTGGGTCGGGCCGGATCACCCATTTGGTCAGCTTGTGTGAGCACCTGGAAGAAAAAATGTGGAAAACTTAGTTTATTCTGTATGCGATAATTTTTGGACTATTACAGGTAACACGGGGATTGAGGATGAAGTGTTAACGTCTAATTAGCAGGAGGCTAATTCTAAACAGTACATAAGGCATGGCTTCTATAGCATAAATGTCTAATTAGTATCCGTGCATTATAAGTTTTTAGTTTGTTTTGTATGCAACCATTTCTGTTAAAGCAATCTATAGCATGCAAGATAAACATCACAAACTTTGTTCAAGTAAGAAAACCGGGAGTAAGAAAATTAGGGCAATGTGCAGATTTTTCTCTCTCTCATTGGATAATGGAAACTGTGAATCTGTGAGCTCAAAATTCTATATATGTTTTAGAAACATATATAATTGAGCCAATTTAAAACAAAAAACTAATCGTTGCAGCAAAAGGCAATTTAACCGTAAGCACCACCGAGAAAGGTATACTCAAGCAAAAGTGTCACCTTCCAAAAAGCAGAGATAACACAACATAGATTGAATAAAAATCTTATCAGATCATATTTCATGCCATTTTAATTATGTTATTTTGCATATTTCTAACTAATATCTCCTGAGGTGTAAATGTGTTATGTTTTGAAGGAAAATTCTTTTTGTTTCAGGGAAAACAAAAGAATATAAGAAACCTTGAACGATGTGGGGAGCCAAGAGCGCAAATGTAAGAAACCCTCAAGCACAATGTGGGCGCAAGAACGAATTGTGAGCACACTGCGAAGCACCAGCGGATCAAAATCATTAGAAAAAAAGAACAACGGGAAGATATTGACAGACACAAATGCTAAACCTCTGCATCCCCATCAATGTATTAGGCATGCAAAAGGGACTGCAAACCAAACCGAAAGGAATTCTAGTTTGATCCCATCAGTCAATCAGTATAATAGAAGAGAAAAATACATCCCACAAATAGGAAATATACAAATTTTCACATCATCATATATTGACAATACAAAAGTTTTATGTCATCATACGAACTGATGATCCAAAATGTGTTTTAAGTACAAAGTAGAAGCAAAAATTCTTAGTTGCACTCCATAATAGAATAAAATTGAACCTGGTACCCAGATGGTGTTTCATGAGGTACCAGATGGTGTTTTTGACACCTGTGTACCCAAGCAGACAAAAGGCGGTGCTAGTTCCTTCGTCTAACTATATATAGTAACATTTGATTTATTTTTTAAGCTCTGTTCACATAAAATTCATGGAAAAGTTTGGTGTAGTAAAGAAAAGGCAAGAGGCAAGCAAACCGAGACCAAAATAGATTAAGCAAAGATCGTGATAGTATACATAAAAGTACATTCTTTTGCAGATAAGCAATAGATACATGAGTAAATGTATCAAGCAAGCAATTTTTTTTGCAAATAGTAAGGTAAATTAAACTCAAATATAGCAGTCGCATCCACACATGCATTGAATAACATTGCTGTAATGCCCCAACTTCAAATAGGCTTAGGTCTACCCGCATGACGGATGAACGACACACTCGCATCAATCCCACTTACTCTTTTGTCCTCGCTTCGCATAAAAGGGTTAACCCGGGGATGGAATGCATTTGGCAATGGCGGTTATATGTTGGTGAACCTCACATCTAACTAGCAATGTGGGACAATCCTCCCAACACTTGCAATCATACCCCCTACATGGGCCACATTTGGGCTCAATTCATCCTTCTCTTTTGGGCCGGGTCTCACATACACCCATCCTCAAAGGACCCGATGTCCTCGTCGGCAACATACCCACGCTGGGGCAAATGACTAAGATCTCCTCTCTTGGCACACGTCCAAGCATCCATTTTGGCACATATGCCATGCCATGTTTCCACTCATCTGGGCCCACATGCACCATGCAGTATATGCCCGCGCCCCTGACCCACATGTACGTGTAACGGCGATGGTCAGCTTTGATACCATTTGTAATGCCCCAGGTCCAAATCAGCTCAGGCCCACTTCCACTCGAAATAAACCACGCACACACACTAACCCCACTTACATTTTCGTGATCGCTTCGTGTAAAAGGGTTAATCCACGGGTTAGTGGTTTGGACTCAAGTGGCCTTATATGTTGGTGTTTCTCAAGCTAGACTAGCAAAGTGGTACTAAACACCACACTCATGAGCCACATCACTGTTATCAGCATAGTAATACTATCCATTGTTGGTACAATTAATGGGGGAATTTTAGATGGTGGGAACTAGTCGATGATTAGCCATGCTTACCGATACTAGTTTTGCTAGGTTGGAGCAACACATTATATTGCTTACTTACGGGAAACAATTGTATATATGTCCAAAGGAGGTGCCTCTGTTATATTGGTTAACAAATGCAAACTTAAAACTTGTTTTAGACTTGGGCGAGTGTATGTTGAGACTGGTGCTTGTCCACGAGACTTTGGTTTGTGGTTGTCTTGCCTGGGTCACTAAGGACCGATCTATTGTGCCATAGACCCAAGTAAATTTGTACAACCACACGTGCTTCGTATGGGGAGGCCCTAGCATAGTAAGTTGTCGTGTACTAGCAATAAACCATAGGTGGTAGTTGATAGGCTTTTGGGCTAGTGCAGGCATGGTAGAGGATCTCCATGTTTGTAGGGACTTTGCGAGGACCGCGAAGCTTACCAACACAAGGTATGATTTCTTAGAATTTTGGAGAGCTCTCCATATCTTAAGAAAGTATCATAACACGATTTGTTATTTGGACTAGTAATGTAAAAGCTCTATCATGAACTCTCAAATGGGGTACCTTTGGTATCGTGTGACATGGTTGACATAGTGGGATGTTTATGTTGTGTGGGTACAGTTGTTGTCGGACCCCAGGCTTTGAATACCTGAAGCCCTCACATGTGTACTGTACTAGTCCCATGATCAGTGGCTAGTACACACATTCACAACATTGGTATTCACATTCATACATTCATACGTACCAAGTAAAAGAAGTTATGGTACAAAGCTTAAACGAGTACAATGTTTAGAACACATGGGCCTACCGATCAAATAAAACACTACTAGAAATCGATAATTTCCCGAGTGCCCAAACCACTCGGGAAAATACCGAAAACACTCGGGCTACTAATTCCCTAAGGTAGTCCGTCGGGAAAAACTACCATATAGTTTCATCGGGTAAAAATGGGTTTTCCGAGAGTTACACTCAGGAGACATCCATTCGTTTTGTGTTCAGATTTACACTCGGAAAAATACAACACTCGGGAGAAAAATTGCCACAACGGGTTTAGCCACAGTAACGGAATACGTTACCGAGTGTTTGCACTCGGGAAAGGTGGAAAATTGTCACTCAGGAACATTTCTTTCCCGATGAGTCCCGAAAATTGGCCCTAGTGTAAACACTAGGAAAATCTAGCCATGTGGCGATCCTTTCCCGACGGATCCTAAAAATTTACCCGAGTGTATGTCAACCTAGGACACTCGGGAATCATTTGTGTTTCCCGAGTGTATGTCAAACAACGTCACTCGGGAACATTTCTTTCCCGATGAGTCATGAAAATTGGCCGGAGTGTGAACATTCGGGAAAGCTAGCCACGTGGCGATCCTTTCCCGACAGGTCCCGAAAATTTGCCCGAGTGTAGGCCAACCTAGGACACTCGGGAATTGTATTTGTTTCCTGAGTGTGTGTCAAACAGGGGCACTCAGGAATTACCCGAACAACATATGCACCAATTTTGTACGTACGCATTTCATTTTGAACTAGCTGACAGGAAACTCGGTAATCAAATAGACCATACATTCCACAGCAAGAAGAATAGTATCAATTAGCCACAAATCATTACATATATAAATTTGACAACATTGACATAATGTTCGAGTTCAAAATACAACATTCACATATATAGATCAGACATCCACAACATTCGACTTCAAATTCGAAAAGCTACGCATTAGGCATGATACATATAATAGTTCCAAGTAGTACTTTCATGGAGTGAATGCTCTTGGTACATCAATTGTCGAGGTGCATGAGTTAACCTTCAACATGTCGCTCCCAATGCTCAACTGCAAAGATGATGACCATGGATTAGTTCTATAAGTCATCAACTAATATATCTAGGGGAATTAATTTGGCTGAAACAAGAGACTTATGACTTGGCTGAAAGAGTCATGACCATGGATCAGTTCTTTAGATCATACCCGATTTGGTTCAGATTTTAAAGATATGTATAGCTAGCTACGTACGCGTCCATGTTAGTGTGTGTATTGCAAATTTCTGTAAAAGATTAATTTGGCTAAAACAAGAGACTCATGACTCCTAGGCCCTAGCTAGAGTGCAAAGTCCAATCCCCTCAAAGCTAAATAAGAGACTCATGCTCTACTAACAGAGTGTAGAATAGCACTAGCTAAGGACATACATGTTACTCATGCATTTCCATAGGGAAAAGGAAGAACAAGAGAAGTATCAATCAAGACCCTATGCATATTTATACTGTTCTAAAAAATGCACATGTATACAAGTCATGCATTCATTGTACTGTAAAAACAAGTAAAGAGAGTAAAACAAGTAGGAAAACTATATTGACAAGACAAATCCATCTAGTAAATTTATGTTTTATGTAGAGAGAGTAGCAATGACTCACTTTTTTGGTTGATAGACTGAATACAAGTCATGCATTTATGTTTTTCGGATGGATCTCGATGTTGCTTCCACTCGTTCCCAATAAATTCCCTATAGGAAATAGAAAAGTAGATTAAAACACTCATGCATCAATTCTTGCGAAAAAAATTTGTTGCCTACCTAATGTAATCATCCACTTCGTATAGATTGGTAAAGACATACAATATCGCAGTCTAGCACTCATCCCGCGATAAAACTTTGGAAGTACTACTGCTTGAAGTGTCACCTCTTCCGGTGAAGAGGCTAAGTTGGCAATCATTTTGAGGGATGCCAATGTTGTATCGTAAGGTTTGATTGTGCTCCGTGAGAACATTGTCAGCAAAGTATATTGATGTGAAATGGGAAATTTTCTCAAGTATGCATGCCTCCTCTACGGACGCTTCAACACGCGATCGATTTTTTTCTTTGCCGCGTAGTTCATTTTGTTCCCTCTCAATTGGATACATCCACCAGTTTTGCACTGGTCCCCCATCCTAGCTTCATAGGGGAGATGAAGAATCAAATGTTGCATTGGATTCAAGAAGCCAGGTGGAAAAATCTTTTCCAACTTGCAAAGCAACACAGGTACTTCACGCTCCATAGTTGACATCACCATGGGATCTATCTCTTCGCACATAACTATCGATAAAAGAAGCTCAACTACGCCATCACTTGCCAAACACACTCAGGGATGTAGCCACGAATCATCACAGTCAAAAGGCGTTCCATGAATATGTGGTAGTCATGGCTCTTTAGGCCATTGATGCGCATGGTAGCTAAATTCACTCCTCTCCTTAGATTTGCTGCATACCCATCAGGAAATTTTAGAGTCTGAAACTATTCCAAAATCTCCTTCCTCTGAGCCCTAATTAGGCAATAACTAGCCCTTGGCTTCTCCCACTTGCCAGTAGTTGGCTCGTGGATCATATTGAGAGAGGGCCTATTATAGAGCTCCTCTTTATCAAGGTGAGCCTTAACATTGTCATTCGTCTTCTTTACAATGTCAAAGAATGTGCTAAATATGGTCTTTGCAGCATTCTTCTCATTGTGTATTACATCTATGTTATGGGGAAGAAGGAGCTTATGGAAGTAGGGTAGCCGCCACAAGCTTGGAATGTGAGTCCAATTGTGCTTCTCGCCATATTTCCTAAGCCCAATCTCCGTCGATGTGGTGGTCCATTGCAGACAACAGTATTGGCACTAAATCCATTAGTGCTACTTCTGAATTCATGGTCAATTGGAAGGAGTTGTCGATGAGAATTGAAGGAGTGCTTGCGACCATGCTTTAGCCAATAGTCACGCAACACGTCCCTGTAGATTAGGCATGGTATCTTCCCATGTACACACCACCCACAAAATATCCCATACGTCGGGAAGTCATGCATGGATGTGTGGTACGCGACCCTCATGGTGAAGTTATGCCAGATCATATGTTACTATATCTTGTTCCGAAGCATGTAACAATTCATCAACCACTGGCTCCATAAATACACTCATATTCTTCCTTGGGTATTCAGGACCAGGAGTTTTCAAGGAAAGGAACATGTTCTACTTCTGCATGCAAACGCCAGGTGGGAGGTTAAGGGGAATGACAAACACACACCAACAGTTGTATGGCGCAACCCCCATACCAAATGGGTTAAACCCATTAGTTGCAATTGAAATTCGAACGTTTCGAGGCTCCACAGCAAACTCTACATAGTCTCGGTCAAATTGCTTCCATACTTCATCATCAGATGGGTGGACCATGTTGTCATCATGGTACCAACGACCATACTTGTGCCATATCATTTGTTTGGCAGAAACCTCAGACATGTATAATCATTGGATTCGTGGTACAAATGGTAGATAGCAAAGTATTTTTCTGCCAATAGGAAGCTGCCTCTTCTGACCATCATCGGAATTAACCTCAACATACCTAGACTCACAACACTTATCACAGTGATCTTTGTCCATATTATCATTTCTAAATAACATGCAATGATTTGGACAAACATCTATCTTCTCATATGACAAATTTAGTGCGCTTATCAATTTCTTGGCATCATACAAGTTAGGGGCAGTTTGTGACCATCTGGGAGAAAGGTGCTTAACACTCTTCAGAATGCATCAAAGTAAGCAATGCTTGCGTTGAACTGGGACTTGATAGCAAGTAGCCGTGTGATGGCATCTAGTTGGGACACCTGTGTTTGCCTGTGAAGTGGTTGACTGGCTGCGGACAACATATTAAAGAAAGCCCTTGTTGCATGCTCCAATTCTTCCTCTACAGGTGGCACATATACATCACGCACATCATCTAATATGTCTTCTATTCTGCTGATGCGACAATGGGTGTACCGATCTTTCGATGAGAAGGATAACTCGATTTGATGGAGACAACTCTCACGATTCGACTATCAATCACACACGATCAATACGCACGCAATCGTTGAACCAACTCCGTGATTGTTATCGACCTTGCTAGAAGAATGATCGACCTGACTACGAAGGTCTATTCTTGCGTGCAATTGAAGAACAAGCAAGAACAAGATAAAAAATAATCTGAAATGGCAAATAGTATTGAAGTACTCAGTAAGGTGGGATTCTGAATAAGGATCTTGACTGGGTGGTCTAGTCGACACACTTAGAAGATACAAGTTGCAACAAAGGCTAACTAACCAAAAACAAAATCCAACCAAACCCTAAGGGTGGTGGCCACTATGTATAGGAGGAAGAGGAAGGGGTGATGTTCATGTATAAATAGTAACCACATGAACAGTACAAGACTAGGGTTTCTATCCGAATTATAAGGCCCAGACCTAAACAGGTGACACAACACCTTGTTTTGATGATTTATGTGCGCACAGAAGGAATTTGGAGGTGGGGCTAGATTTGTTGGAATGTGCATGAGATAAGATTTTCATCAAGTACTCATGGACCTCCAACGAGCTCCGTATGTGAAGGTTATACACGTTTAGAGTCAGTGCTATCTCCAGAGGCCGAATTGGATTCCAAAACGTGTCTAGCTATAACTCTTGCTTGGCTTGGACAAAAAGTGACGTGGTGATGCACAAATATATATTGCCAGTGACTCATTCCTTTGTTTTATTGATTTTTATTTATAAAATGGGGGCGGTCTCACATGTCATAGACTCATTTACTAACAACATTTGAAATTAGATTTTCTTTAACCTTTTCGGCTGGTCCCACGTGTCATACTCTTGTTACCCTTAACCTATGTTAGTTAGCGTTAATCACCCTTTTAATCATGCTGACCCACTGGCAGGGAGAGAGAGAAAGGGTGGAGTTGGGCGCACATGGCTGAGTGCCATGGCGAGCTTGCCAGCGGCGAATGGCGCGACGATAAGGGTCGGGGACAGGCAAAATGGATTTCTCTCTCAACGGTGGTGCCACTGGGTTCTGGTGGAGGCCGGAAAGATGGGCGGAGGTGCTGCTATGCCGGAGAAGAGCGGTGGAGCTCCTCGGGCTTGAGGTGGGTTTCACGACTAGGGCAAATCGGTGGCAAGAGAGGGTGCACATTGGCTTTGGAAAGTAACAACGATGCTACACCTAGTGGCTCGGGGACCAATGGTCACCGAAGCAGCGGTGACTGCACGTCTCGCGATGGCACCATGATCGGTCACAACGAACTCTATGCTACACTAAGTAATCATTTGATCTAACGTGCATAAAAGCTCTAGGGGACTACTAGAAGCTCACCAAGGTCCTCAGCGGTGCAGGGAGATGATCGGAGTGGCTTGGCGATGTTGAGGAGCGGCGACGCGAAGGAAGCTTACGGTGACAGCTCATTGTAGGGATGGAGATGCTACAAGAAGGAGCACATTAGGTTTCATGCGCACTGAGGATGGTGAGGGTAGAAGGAATCAACCAAAGACTCACTGAGGTGGTGACTAATTGGACAAATGGTTGCTGCGGCCGAAAATGAGGAAGAAGATCGATTCGGGGGATTCACTATGTTTAAATCCTCATCAAATGAGGACTAACCATTAGGGAGGTATAGGACAAGAAATGAATCTAGCAAGGGAGGTTCAAGCTCACCAGAATGTTGGGAAAGTAGAGGCCTAGAGAGGGGTTTGCGCTGGAGGCGAAGAAGACGACCGCTTGTCCATGTTACGGGGTTCCCGGAGCTACATCAAGCACAAAAGAAGAATCAGTGAGGCAAGAGGCGCATGGTGACGGGGGTAAGGAAGCTTGATGAGGACATGACCCCTACGGATACAAGCATATTTGCTATTCCAATTATAAGAGCTCGTACGCTTCACTTAAATTATCAGGTGGGCTCGTTTTTAGGAGTGCATTTATATTACATGAACTATGTGATGCTACCTAATGATGAAAATGTATATTTGTGCATCATCACATCACTTTTTGTCCAAGCTAAGCAAGAGTTCGAGCTGGACAAGTTTTGGAATCTAATTCGGCTTCCGGAGATAGCACTGACTTCAAACGTGCATGACTTTAACATACAGAGTCCGTTTGAGCTCCACGAGTACTTGATGGAAAGTTTATCTCATTCTCTTTCCAACGGATTTGGCCCCACGTTCAAATTCCTTCTGTGGGCACCGCAATCACCAAAAGAAGATGTTGTGTCACCTATTTGGGCCAGATTGGGCCTTGTAATGCTTGGGCCGAAGGGGGGGGGGCGCCACCCTAGGCGGTCTGTACTATTCATAAAATACTATTCACATATCAATAGTACCACCCCCTATTTTGTTAGCTATGTGCGGCTCCCCCTCCCCTATTTAAGGAGTCCGCACCTCTCTAATTTTGATTGGGATTGATTCTAGTGATCACATCTCATCCATCCCTCGAGTTATTTGCCCTTGTTTCATCTCTTTTCTCAAAGTTTTGGCATTTATCTCATTTCTAGGGTTTGAGTCCATTGCATATGATTTGATCAATTAGTTTTGGGCAAATTGGTAGAAACTGGTATTTTGTGACATATGAAGTCTATTTCATGATTCAATTCATGCGAAATACTTGTTTAATGCAAAATCGACCAAAGCCCTAAAACAGTTCTGTAATTGCGGTAATATCACCCGTGAAATGCGGTACTACCGTTCGTCGGTAGTACCGCCCTTGAATTGCGGTACTACTGTTCATCGGTAATACCGGTGTTCTATTGCGGTACTACCGCTCTTGCAGAACAAGATTGGTTCTATCATATTGTTTCATATAATCCTATCCGATCTTGTTCTAATTGCTCTTATCTTATCTTAGCTTAGCAACGATGCCAAGAACCAAGACCTCTTTTCATAAGAGTTCCACTCCAGATGGAGATCCTGAAGAAAGATATGATCCTCCAACTTCAGGTGTTGGATCATCTCATCCAAGGACAGCAACTCGAAAGGCAGCATCCCGAAAGGCCGCTTCTATGAGAACCCCAAGGGAGGACAGTGACCTCGAGATAGATGCTTTCTTGTTATCCATGAGGGCACAAGACAAAGAAAAATCCTCAAAGCAAGTACAATAGAGTGAAAGCGAAGAAGAAAAAAGTGATCATGAAGAAAATGATGAGGAATATTCATCATGAAGAAAATGATGAGGAATATTCCAAGGAAGAAGAAGAGGATGAGGAAACGGCAGAGGCCGAAGAGCCTGATGTTGATCTAACTCAAATTTCTAGTTACTATTGTGCAATTCTTCATCATGTGAATCAGTTTGAAAAACCAGCTAGTTCAACGGACACAAGGTTTCACACCAAATTCCAGCAGCAAGTTTATGCGCAACTTTACAACCATCATCGTCAATTTGCTGATCATAGATATATGGATTGGGCATATTTGGAGAAGATTGGCCATTTTGTTGGAGCTTACCATCTATTCTAACGAGCTGGTTTACAAGGGATAGTCAGATTAAAGTGTGACTTCAATGAAGATTTAATGCAACAGTTCTATGAAACTGTTTATGTTTCTTCAAAGTTCGATCTCTTGATATGGATGTCAGGAACTCAAAGGCTACAAACATCTAAATCTGATTTTGAGCAAGCCCAGGGGACAAGCCCCGGAACACTTAGTCATGTATGACTTAATTACAATTGTTTTTCTATACCGTGCTACTTTATTTTATTTATTCATGTATGAATGTGATACAAATGCTATTTAATGCGTGTGCTAGCCACTAATCATGGCACTAGCACGGTAAACATACGTGGATTTGGAATATAAATTCCCGTCCCAACAATTGCGCCGGTCTCAAAATTTGTAAATGATAAATGAAGAACACACAAATCATAAATTACACATAAAAGGGACAGAGGTATTCTAAGTATCCTCTCTACACATGTGAGAGCATGCGACTATCCAATCATGAAATATTCAGCTCCAAATCAGCAGCAAACTAATCCAAGAGATGAAGATGGTAAATGATGAGGTGCGTCTTAACAACCTTGTCAGGTGCATCCGGCGGGTATTGATTAAAATTCCTTAGCCAAATTTGAGGGACACCACGTGTAATACCCCAACCCAGCACGAGCCTGGAATGTTACTAAAACAGTAAAGTAGAATTTAAAACTTAAGATAACAATTTTAAAACCTAAGTCATTACACTAGGTTTCGACAACACATCCTTTGTATAGTTAGCCATTTAGGGGATCGTGTCGATTAACAATAGCATTAACATTGATTCTAAACATCCAACTTGCATCATAACCATAAACGACTTCAAAATACCATAATTAACTCCCTTACAAATCTTTGAAAGTAATAAAGTATTTCCAATAAAACAACCTAATAGTTTACTCAAAACTAACACAATCCAAAAAATTTTCCTTCAAGAAGGTTCGTGGAAGTGTGCGACTAATCAAATCACTAGCCCTTCCCATGCATAGCGACCGCTCAAGAGGTACCTAAAAAAACAAACAACAAGAGTGAGTCCACGACTCAGCAAGTGACATCAACCCAACAATACAATTTGTAACTTTTTCACCATAAATCATTCACATTAATCATCTAAAAAACAATACATATGCTTTATGCAATGCAAATGTCAACTGAATGCATCTTTTCTTTTCTCTTTGCATATACCGGTAATGCGTAGTATGCATTCGTCGATGCATACCCATGCTTGTGCCTTCACGCACAGGGACCATAATCCTATACTCCATTAATGTAGGGACCATAAGCCCGTCCAATCATGACGGGACCTCAAAAATCAATACTTGGCCTCCGCAAGGCCAAGCCTCAAGGATATCAACATGATGCATATGAGACATCTCAATTATTTAATGTAAAACATGTAACAACTCAGTGGTGACATTCTTGAGTGAAGAATTAACATAAACATATAGTAACCCATTGGTGACATTCATGAGCACCAAAATATAATCATAAAACAGATGTTCAAGCATTCACCGCAATAATGTTACCGACTAATTTTCACATGCCTCAACCGTGCGAAGTTTGAGGACACGAAGAGGGTGCTGCCCCCGGAACCACACCACCGCCTGAACATTTTGTAACAATCTTAATAAAAAGGTACTTCAGAACATAATATTTCAAGAAACAATATTTGACAAGCTATGCTTCCAAATGCGGCCTAAAACTTCAACTCCCACAAACATCAATCTGTCCCAGAACAGGACAGTCCCCTTCTAAAATTCATAAATCCCTGTAGGATTAACCAAATTTAATGATCTTTAATCCCCTGGAAAGCTTACAAAATTTCCCACAAAAACATAGTTGGCAAGGTCCCTAGATTCTGCCTTCTTCTACCCCTACTAAGCAGATCAATCAACCCTTTAAATCTCATTAGAGGTTCTGGACAGTGAGACTAAAACCTACGTAACTTCCAGTGCAGACATCCACAAAAAGTGATCTTTAGCTCTCTGGAAAGCTTACAAAAATACTTACTACTTTCGTGTTGGTGCAATCCCCTAAAAAATCATTATCTATTTCCTATTAAACAATTGTTACGATATGTCAGAATCCCGACAGAAACCTAGAATAGCAACATTGAAAAAAATCATAACTCGAGATACCCAACTCCAAATTATGTGATCCAAGACTCTATGGAGAGCTATAGAGGATACCTACAACTCTCTAGAAGGTGTCCTGGTCAGAATCCACCGTTAACTACCCCAAAACATGCGATCTCTACAGACTGCCAGAATCAATCTGCTACCAATAACGCTTAATCACGAAAATTAAACTCCAATCTAATGGGATTAGGAGGACTACCTTTGAAGATGTTCTAACCCGTTGAGTTCTCAGCGAGGTGCCAAACTAGGGAGGAGAGGAGGAGGCGGCGGCCAGGTGGGAGTGGGGAGGTGGCGGCGGCCGAGTGGGGGGGGAGTGGGGAGAGGGGGGGCGGCTTGGGTTTGGGGGGAGGGCCACTCCTTGGTCGGCCCCCCTCTTGGGCTTCTTGGGCCGCGACCTAGACCCCAGATTGTCGAAAATTCGCAGGAATCCCCTCGAAAAACTGGAAATTCCAATTTTCTTATTTAATATTTACTTCTGAGTACTCTTCTAGTTGTCCGAATAAATTTTAGAGTATTACACCACGGGCGCTGCCCGAGATAGGTATGCCGAACTGATGCCCCAACCAGGCCTTCCAGTCGGCTGGCGAATGGCTTGGAACAAATGGCTCACCCTTGATTGGGAGACTGGTCAAGAATGATACGTATTGGAGAGTGACTGTCATCTCTCCCCACCAAAAGTGGAAGATGTGCATCTTGGGTCTCCACCTGTTGACAAGTGACGATATCAGACTGTCGTCCAGGGTGAAGACACGTCCGACCGAGAGCAACGTTGTGAAAGGGCAATAATCCCGTACCCTGAAGGATTGGGACGTAGCCACTAGTACAAAACAGTCTATCCTAGACGCTTCATCAAAGACGGTTCCTTTGGAACCGTCTATGATACGTAATTATTATAGACGGTCTGTAAATAGAACCATCTGTGATAATTCATAGACGGTTCTTAAGAATTACTGTCTGTGATAATTGCATACGTCGCATATAGGTAATTGTTAAAAACCGTCTATGAATTATCACAGATGGTTCTAAAAAATGACCGTTTGTGATAGTGGACACTTCATAGACAGTTCTTAATAAGAACTGTCTGTGGTATAGTTACCCGGTTACTTAAAAAATATGCCATAAATTCTAACAATGATACGTGCATACACACACACAATCTTCTCCAGCCACTTGATATGGTCCAGAATGTGCTCCGTCTTCAACTCTAGCATGCTTCAGACACTTGTAAAATTAGCGGTACTTTTTAGTGATACTTATGATGCCAGCGGGAGAAAAACAGAATATTTTTTAGATATGGAAGGAACTATCATAGGCGGTTTAGTGGGATAAATCGTTTGTGATACGTATCACAGGCGATTATAAACTACAATAGTCTGTGATGTGTATTTATAATAGACGGTTATTAATAAGAATAGTCTATGAAGTGTATTTATCACAAACGGTTTGTAATTGGAACCTTCTGTGATGTTTAAGCCATTCGGTTCCCGCGCGATGCGTCTCTTCATCTCATGCGCCGATGTTACGTTGCGTCTCTTCGTCTCGCGCGCCGACATTATGATTCATCTCAGTTTGTGATACGTTTTAAAAGAATGATCATGTCTTTCGCACCCTCCATCAACAACCAGCGGAGTTAAAAACGCGATCACTACGGTATTGAAAACTCACAGACCATATGTTGCACGTCATGGTGAGCACATGGAGCATGACGGCGAGGACCAAGGCAAGGAGGTCGGCGATCACCCTCGCTCTTCCTCACGATGTCGTCAACATCGTCGGCCTCGTGGCCGCGAGCTCTCCTTAGCCCATGGCTGACCTCTGCAGCACACGAGCCACATACTACTGTTTGTTGTGGCAACCAATCCATGCATGCATACATGTTAGTCTTTTAATTTGCCTACAGAAGCTTGTCACTAATCTGACTAGCAACAACGCCATTAATTTGGCCTTAATTTTAATTTTCTCTTACGGAGTAATTACGACGTCTTGAATTGTGTATGTATATTGGAGTTGTGAGGCCATGTACAAGGCGTCCAAGAAAAGCGCCGTGGGGATGTGCGTGTGTCGGACCTGGGAGTAACACCACCAAATCCTCTGTGTATTTCTGAACTAGTCCCATGATTAGTAGCTACTTCACACAGTAAACAAATATGGTAACATCCATAATTCGCATAACTTTATTAATAAATATCAGAGTTGATTACAACAAAGGCTTACAAGCTAACAATAAAGAACACAACGAAAGACGAAAAAGAAGTAGTAGAGTCCAGCTAATCTGTCACAGGAAATCGACTGAGGTAGTAGCCTAGTCGTCAAGATCCACATCGGTAGCAAAGTCCTCCTCTGAAATTTATTTGCATTAAGCAACCGTGCTTCGCAAATTACACCAATAACATAGCTAATGCATGCATGGATATTATCAAAGGAAGACTTATAGGGTTATTTGTGCAAAAGCAATATTTTACATTTTAAATACAATAGCTAAGTTCAAAAGCTCAAATTTTACAATATCTAAAATTGAGTTTTAACTGAATTAATAAAGACAGTGTAGGCACCAACCTAACACTAACTTAAACACGGGCACCAACCCGGGGCTTCAACCCATAACTTTTCTCATGGACACCCATCCATGTCATAAACTGTTTTACAAAACCTTTTAAAAACAAAATCCAAGTCTAACTTTGTGTGGCTTTGCTCAGCATGTCCATGACCGTGGACACGGCTATTCGAATAGTTGTACACTCTGCAAAGGTTGTACAACTTTACCTACAAGATATAATTGACTTTTAATGTCCGCTTTACACACTTCCGTATGTGTGCGACCAAGTGATTATCACAAGGCCTTTACAATGCGCTATCCCAATGTAGTTATGCCTCATTAAGTTTTCGCTTCCTTTGGATTGAACCATCCACCGGATTTAAGCCCCCTCTTACGCCATATGGGAATATATAAAAATAGGTCATTGTGAAATCTACGCAACCAGGCACAACCACGGTGAAAAGTTGCAAATTATTTAGCCTAGTCCTCCCCACTCTGGACTTGTGGTAGTACGATGGGGCTTAGCAAGATGTGGCTCGAGGACCGGTCCTTAACTGACTTGGACGACTTCCAAAATAACCCCTAGGCCTTAACCCTTCCCGAATTGAGCCCATGCACCCACCAACTATCCAATTCGCCCAAGTACAAACTAATTTACTTATTTTATTTTTCAAATCATTTTCAAACTTCCATGGCACACCAATGTCATGGATATAATTTTAAATAACATTTTATTTTTGGCTGTAAATTCCCAAATTGAATAATTTTGGTTATAAGCATGACTAAGCATAATTTTCCCCCAAAATGTTCTAGTTTATACTATTGCATAACTAGATTGTATCTAAGGTGTCAAGGTATGTCTGATTCAATGACAAATGGGTTATACAATGGTAATGGGAATAACTAAAATTTCAAAGCAGGTATCTGAATTACACTGAATAGAAATAGCATGCAATAATAATTTAAAACAAAATTTAGATAATTTGAAAATAATGGGATCAAAGATGTAACTTGCCTTGCTCAAATTCTTCTTCTTCAACTACCTCAAATTCTTTGGAGTTGTCGAAATATATACGCAAAAATACAACAAGAACAAAGAAAATAAATTCCAATGAAAATACAAATAAATTCTAAATTAAATAATTTTAGTTCTAGAAGATAGATATTTAATTTATATGAATTTTGGAACAAGAATCGATGGATTCGGAGTTCGTTGGATATCACAAGTAATTATAGAATTCCGAGTACCGCTCATCTTTCGAGTATGGTGCATCTTCGAGTACTGTTCATCTTTCGGGTACTGTTCACCTCCAAGTATTGTTCACTTCCGAATGCTGTTCACCTTCGAGTATTGTTCATCTTCTGAGTATTGTTCATCTGGTGTGGTTGTAAAGAGTTACGACTACCTGGTCGAAGGAGACTTCGACTACACTGGTCATGGATATTTCGACCGCACTGGTCAAAGGAAGGTTTCAAGTACACTGGTCGGAGATAGGTTATGACTACACTGGTCAGAGGAGATTTCGACTGCACTGGTCGAAGGAAGGGTTTCAATAACACTGGTTGAAAGAAGGTTTCGACAACCAAGTCGAACGAAGGTTTCGACAACACTGGTCGAAAGAAGGTTTTGACAAAACTGGTTAAACAAAGGTTATGAAAACATTGGTCGAACGAAGGTTTCGACAACACTGGTCGAAAGAAGGCTTCGACTATCTAATCGAAAGAAACTACAACTATCTAGTCCAAGGAAGTTACGATTATCTAGTTGATAAAAACTACAACTATCTAGTCAAAGGAAGCTACGACTATCTAGTCGAAGGAGCTACGACTACTCTGGGCAACAGTGGCGGCGCTCAACTACAAGCTCATCGGTGTTGCACGCCACAGAGAGCTACACGAAGGAGGGCAAAATGAATATAAGAAGACGCTGAACCTTATGCGATACCTTACGGTTGCGAAGCACAACGGAGTGGCCGATAGCGAGAAGGTTGGGCGGCGGAGGAGCTTCGGCTTCGATTCTGACGGATAGAAACATTTAGTGCGATCATGGTTGTGGGGAATGGAGTGAGGGGGTGAAATGTGAAGGTCGTGCCCCCTTTTATAGGGCAAGGAGTAGCCGAAACGTTGAGGACGTGCGCGAGTGTTTTCAGCCGACGCGGCGGCGATGAGTAAAGCGAGTAAAGATGATGAAACAGTTGATTAAGTGTGACAGTGAGTGAAGGTGATCATGGCGAATAATTGTGCATGATCTTGAGTGGAAATGGAAGCATCAATGAGCTTTAAACGACTAGAAGAGGCGGTGCTCTGTTTCAGAGAGAGGAAGACGAAGGGGAGGTCGGGGATGACAGGTGGGGTCGAAACGAAGAGAGACAGAGAGAAAGAGGAAAGGTTGGTCGATGGCGCAGCTGGCGTGAAAGGAACGACCGTGGGCCAGGAAGGATTCGGCCCAACCACTGTTCTGGATTTTTGAGAGATTTAGTGATTAAAATAAATCAGATAATTTAATTAAGCTTTAGAAAATAGTAAATAAAGTCCAAAAATAATGTAAAAATTCACAGAAGTTCCCTGAGTCATTTTGGACTTAAATAAAATATTTCCAACTCATAGTTGGTAATTAATTGTTGAAAATAATTTATTTTTGGCTTTAAAATAATTAGAAAAAAAGCTTTTAAAACTTTAGAAAATTCTAGAAATTAATTAAATTTTCCTTTTCAACTTTAAATACAATAAAAACCCAAAAAACTCAATTATTTTTTTGACTTTTAAAATCATGAAAATTCAAGAAAAGCAACAAATCTCTTTTAAATTACAGAAAATGCAATAAAACAATAACTTCATTAATTTTATTTTTGGTAACACAACTTTGGGATGTTACAGCGTGGCGCTAGAGTGGGAGGAGACGATGAAGTGGCTGGACAACAACCGCTACCTCGCTATCGTCAACCACCTGGCTGGCGCTAACAACCTGGAGGCATGCTTCATCATTGGCCTTACGCTCGTCTTCACGTACCAGGACATGCAGTGCGGCCTCGTGTTCCTTGAACAGGGGGCCGTCACCGGCCACAAGGCCGCAGCCTACATGCTCGGCCTCTTCCTCTACACAGCCGACGAGGCGCGCAATATTTGGAAGCAATACATCAGCCAGGTCGAGGGCAAGTCGGCTAGCGGGTGCGAGACGACTAAGAGGACCAACCGGAAGTGCAAGCGGTGCCTAAGGCTCACTGCGGACGTGGTCAGTCGGCGATGTGGAAGATGGTCGTGCCGCCGGGTCAGGTGTGGGTGCTGTCGAAGGATGACTACCATTGCACGAGCACCGGCTGCGACGTGATGGAAGGATGGGACGACTATATCATCTTCTGTTGCGACGACTGTAGGATTAGATATGAGTACGCCAAGTTCTTTGCGTAGGTGTTGAACTAATAGTAAAATTAGCGTTTGTTTTAGTGATACTCATGATGCTAGCAGCCGAAAAACATAACGTTTTTTGGGTATGGAAGGAGCTATCACAGGAGGTTTAGTGGGATAAACCGTCTGAGATACGTATCACAGGCGGTTATAAACTACAACAGTTTGTGATATGCATTTATTACAAATGGTTATTAACAAGAACCATATGTGATGTGTATTTATCACAGTCAGTTTATAATTAGAACTGTATGTGATATTTATCATAGATAGTTTTTAACAAAAACTGTCTCTGATAAGTGCGACTGCTTTGAAGAAGACGGCGAGCACACCTAAGAAAGCCACCAAGCCCACAACGAAGTATAATTTTTTTGGGGGGGTGTCCACGCAGCAAGAGGTGATGAGACGGTAGCCACGACCTACTTCATTGAACCTGACATACTCTCCTGGTAGCCATGCTTATTGAACTTGCAGGGGTTGGTCATAGCAACTAGCCAAAGAATGCTAATGAAGTAAGAGTGTGCCAAGCCATAATACAATCACGATACGACCAGCCCCTGCAAGTTCAAGAAGCCTGACTGCCAGGAGAGTGTGTCAGGCTCGATGAAGTAGGCCGTAGCTACCGTCTCATCACCTCATGTTGCGTGGACGATAACCGAAAAAAGATCATGCTTCGTGGTGGGCTTGGTTGCTTTCTTAGGTGTACTCGTCGTCTTCTTCAAAGCAGCCACATCAGAGACAAATGAATACTAACCTTATATCACCAAGAACAAATAGATATACAAGTATACTTCGAAATCTACAGTATTTCTTTCAACAAACGCGCCCTAGAACCAACCGCCTCCTTCAAAGCAGCCGTATATATACCAGAGATATTTCTCAATACAGATAGATATAGATCTGAGGGGACGACCAGATATTTAATGACCTATATCACAGATAGTTCTTGTTAAGAACCGTCTGTGATACGTATACAGTTTCACAGACGGTTATTGTTAAGAACCATCTATGTTATTTATTACAGACGGTTTGTAACAAGAACTGTCTGTGAGGCCTACGACTATCACAGATGGTGGTTATTTAAAACCGTCTGTGATACGTATCACATACAGTTCTTTTAAAGAACAGTCTGTGATATGTACAATTAAATATCTGGTCAGGACGTCCCGACTCCTCACAGATCTATCTATAGTGAGATCTGAGATCCGTCTATGATATTGTAGATTTCATGGGGATATGTTCCAGATCTTAGGATGATGTGACAATTGGCAATGACGTTTACGGTTTGTCGTTTCACGTGTTTTCGACAAAGTTCTGAGCTTCTCGGGCGGGGCGGTCCGACCGGTCCTTGCACTGCGGTCCGATCCGGTCCCAAATCGGTCGGACCGGCCATGTGGGGCGGTCGGACGGTGGTGACCAAAGTGGTCAAAACGAGTGGGCCAAAAATAGGTGTTGTAGGCAAGTGAGGGATCCCAATGCACTTGGTCTCATGATTTTGGAGTCTCCAGTAAAAGTTCTATTGGTTTAAAGTTTCCGAGGTTTCGGATTTTCGGGGTTGAAATTCGGCTAAGTCCCAAGGCGGTCCGACCGCTCACGAGGAGCGGTCCGACCGCCAAGGCGGTCCGACCGCCTCCCGGGCGGTCGGACCGTAATAACTTGATCATCGGCCAACCGTGGCGATGTTGATTGGTTAGGTCAAAGTCATTGGTATCGTAGCATATGGTTTGCATGATGCATGTTTTGACTAACATGGGTCAAGTTGTGAAGAACTTGTTCCCGAATTCGTGTTTGCTTGTCTATGGTTGTGCAGGTTGCTTGGTGGTCAACGACGGTCAACGGCGAGGAGGATCGGGACTAGACTTGGAAAGTTGAGGTCCAGAACGATCGACGATGCTGGGTGAGGTCAACGACTCAAGCGTGACACAAGATGGACAATGGTGACCTATTGGCGAATCTATGGCGCATGGTGAAGCGGTTTAGGTCAAAAGGTTAAAGACGACGCTTCGCGAAGCGTGTGTGTGTGACCCGTTTGTTAGTGGGCCTTAACGGGAGCCCAAGAGAGTCAAACCCTAAGAGTTCTAGGCCTCCACTATAAGTAGGGGGAGGTGGTGGCTGCACCATCTAGCTCTTTTCTCTCTCGCCTTTTTATGTTTTAAAACCCTAATTGTCTTTAGGGGAGTTGAGGTGGAGGCTAGGGCTTTTCATGATTTGAGGAGAATTTCGTGATCTTCGATTGACCACTGATCCATGATGGTGTGGATGTAATCCAGCATCAATCACGAAATCAATCTATGTAAGGTTTGCTTGAGATAAGTCTCTTTTCGTTCTTGCTTTCAATTTCGTGTTTTTAGGGCTTTCTTTGATCCGCGAGTTTGTGATTGATTCTTTCACATGAATTAGCTTGCTGTGATATGTGTGAATCTATCTAGCATCATCTTGATCATCAATCCCTCACGAACAAGCTTTAGGATCAAGTTTTCGTTCTTGCTCGGTTTTAGACCTTCTGTTAATCAATTGGCAATTGCTCAAGATCGTTCCAAGAATTATCATAATATTCGATTGGAATAGGTCCTCAATAGCATATAGAAGGTGTGTGCAAAGTTTCATAAAGATTGGAGTTGAGAATCAAAAGTTTCACCTAATTGCATCTTCGTCATCGGGCTGATTTTACTGTTTCAGATCGGTTCTGTAGACTGCCGGTCCGACCGCCCGTCACCACCGGTCCGACCGATTTCGGAGCGGTCCGACCGCCAGCACAACGCCGGTCAGACCGCCCGGCAATCGGTCCGACCGGTTCAGTACAGAGGTCAGACCGCCAGTACTTGTGTTGCTTTGATTCTTGCTGATTTTTGTAGCATTGCTTAGGGGTTTAATTGGATTCAATACTAGTCTTCCGCTGTACTGGTATATTGATCTTCATAGCTTTCTAATAGCTACTGGAGTGAAATTGTATTGAGTTCATAATTTGTGAAAAAGTGAGCGTGCTCCTATTCACCCCCTCTAGTCGCCTTTACGGTCCAACAAGTGGTATCAGAGCCCGGTTAGTTCAATCTTGATCTTAACCGGTCACTGAACTTTGGCGATGGATAGATTCTCTACAAAACCGCATATGTTCAATGGACAAGACTATGCCTATTGGAAGAATCGTATGCGAGTATTCCTTGAGAGCGAGGGACAAGCTTTGTGGGACGTTGTTCGATCCCCGCTCATTATTCCTGAGGTTGAAACTCCCCTTCGTGGTTCTTTTGGCTAACAACAACAAGGCCAAGAATCTTTTATATGGTGCGCTTGGTAGACAAGAATATGATAGGATTTGCAATTTTACATTGCAAGACGAGATTTGGAACACTCTCGAAACATATCATGAGGTTCGTCCCAAATTAAGAAAGTCGCCAAACAATCTATAAGCGTGATTATAACAAATTTGAGATCGTCTGGAGAGAGCATCGATGACATTTTCAATCGCTTTAATAAAGTGATTAATCAAATGAAAGTTGTTGATATTGAATATTCTCAATCTGAAATACCACCCACCTCTTGGCGCAATCAACACCAAGGAGTGGGAGATGAAGGCTCTTGCTATAGAAGAGAATGTTGATCTTTCAAGTCTTACTTTAGAATTGCTTTATAGTAAACTCAAGACTCATGAAATTAAAAGAGTTGATCATCCCAAGAAAGATAATTTAGCTTTGGTAGCGATCCTCTCAAAAGGCTTTTGATGACTCTTTTGAATCTTCTTACGGATTTTCATTTGCTTGTTTATCCGCTATTCATGAAGAGGAGCTTGAGAATATCCACGAGGTTGAGTTAGCCCTTTTAGCTAAAAAATTCACACGGGCTTACAACAATGTGAGAAATAAAAGAGAGGTGGTCATGTTACTTGCTATGAGTGTGGAGAGCTTTACCACATCCGCCAATTGCCCCAAGCTAAAAGGTAAGGGTAAGCACAGGAGGAGAAGACGACTTGGAAGAAGCCTCATGAGAACAACTCGAGTATGATCTTTATCAAGCTCATAAAGGCCGCTCACGGGTCCTTGCCGCTTTTGGAGAGCAATCCGTTAGCGATGTGGACTCGGAGCGAAGAGGATAAGAAAGGGAAGGCCAAAGACTTCACCGGCATGTGCTTCATGGTGACAAGCGACATTGATAATGATGAGGTATCTTTTTCTTATGATGAGCTTTACGCTAAATATAATTCTATAGTTGAGCAAGTGCTTAGTCAAGATGAAGCGCTAGAATTTGTCATGACTAAAAATAAGAAACTAGAGTCAAAAATTGGTAAACTAAAACTAGAACTTGCAAATGTTAAGACTCTTGAACTCGATGAATGTTTATCTTGTCATGATATGCACTCGAAATTGGCTAAACCGCAATCTGCTCACAATATTGCTTTACAACAACTTGAAAATGCTAGAACCGAGCTAATTGAAATTAAATCACTCCTTGTGAAAAATGTTTAGAGTCTAGCAAGTTGATTGCTTCGATGTGATTGATTCTAGCCCTTGCACTTCATGCTTAGAAAAGAACGTGAAATCAAAGATATCTTAGAAGTCATTAGAGTCAAATATGCTAAGCTTAAGGACAATATTGAAAATACTACTTGTGCTTCTTGTTCCACTCTTAAGCTTGAAATTGCTTTATATAAGGAGAAATCTATGGATAAAACTTGTGATGCTTGTGTTAGTTTAAGAAAAGAAAATGCTTACCTTCATGATACATTAGAGAAATTTTCTAAAGGTAAGAAACAATTAAACATGATTCTTGACAAGTCTAAAACTCCTTATAAGAAGCAAGGTTTAGGATTCAATTCTTTTCAAGACAATTCAAACCCAAAAGTCATTCAAGTCTTGGAAAAAGGTTTAATTGAATTCAAAACCCAACCTGCAAAAACATCTTTTAAATCTGCAGGTTTTGCCCAACCTTGTATTAATTCAAATGGTGCTTCTTCTAGTGGTACCAAGTACCATTGCACTTATTGCAAGAAAGGTGGGCATTTGATTGAATTCTGTTGGCGTGAGGTTGAAAATGATAGGAAAAATCTTGATAGAATTTCATTCGAGCAACCTAGATCTTTTATGAGACATGGTAACACCGAAAGGAATAAACACGGATTAGGATTTTTCTCACATGCTAATCATCATGCTTCTACATATCCTAATTCTCATGTTCTTCATCTTCGGTCGACACCGGTGGTCACCGGTCGGACCGATATGGTCGCCGGTCTGACCGCCAAAGACAACGTCGGTCGAGATCCCCTCGACGCTTTAATTCCCATGTTAACTTAAACATTGCTCATAACAAATTTTAGATGAAATCAAGGATAACACTTCGCTTTGCATACTACTCAGACGTGTGTCTCAATCTTTGGGTTCCCAAGTCTTGTTTAACTAACCCCAGTGTCGAGACACATCGTTCTTCTGTGCCTTGATTTTTCAGGATTGCCGCGGAAAGAGGAAGGGCACGTGCTTTGTCGACTCCGACTGTTCACATCATATTGCCGGAGACTCAAGATGGTTCACCTCCTTCACGCGGTCGACGGGTTTCAAGCATCTCCGAGAACTTCCCATCGCCAGGCCGTTAAGCTCTTATTCAGGTACTTACACACTACTCTTTGTATGGCATTTGATATTCTGTTCTTTATCCTTGTCCATTCGGGGTTTTTCTTATTACGATTGTGCGGTACATCGGCTAGATAGGAAGAGTACCTCAGGCGCTTGTCACCCACTAGGCACTTCTTTTGTCTTTTGTTTTTATCCTCACCAAATCTTTAGACCCAACTAGGTTTGCCACCTTGAGAAGCGAGTTAGGGGTTATTTATCCTTATGGGTTGGTTTGAGGGGGAGTTCGATCTTTTCTGATCTTTCCTTGTTCTTTTGATCTTTTATTGTTCTTTTCTCGGACTTAGTGATCTTTTGAACTTTTTAGGTTTTTAGGCTTTTAATTGCATCTCATTGTGTCATATTGCATTCATATGAAAAATCCAACAAGTGGTATAACAACAAGTGGTAACAACAAGTGGTAACAACAAGTGGTATGAAAATCCAAAAGATGCATTATAATATAAGTTTTTCTCGCTTATCTTTTAAAATTGATGGAGCTTTGCCTATTACCCTTTGGAGCTTTTGTATTTCAATTCTTGCTCAATGTCATGTCTATTTCTTTGACTTGCTAGAATTATCATGCTTTTACATGTGTAGTTAAGTCTTTGCTATATGAGCTAGAACCTTTTAAACAACTCGAATTAAGAAATTGCAATTTGTGGATGTTTTAGCGAGTTGCGCAATTAGTGCTCCTCTTGTGACATTGGCCCTGTCAGAATTGCTTTGTTAGCTCTTTGATCTAAAATTGACCATTACTTGAGCTTTTGTGTTCTTGAGATTCTAAAGCGCTCATGTGAAAAATGAAAATCAAGATTGTCTTATGCTTAAATTGTGCCAAACTATTCTTACGAGACTGCTTGTCAAATGACATGAACTTGGAGATAGTTTGATGAACCAGACGATCTCATGGGGACTGCTTGTCAAAAATGACATGAACCTCAAGATTTGTCGCCCTGTAGAAGCTTAGAAAGAGTTTGTGGATGGCTCCTAGTCCGGATCTTCTTTACTAAGATATACCTTTAATCAACTTTTGGTCAAGCTTAGGATGAGTTTGTGGATGGCTCCTAGTCCAGATCTTGTCACTAAGTTACATCATTAGTCAACTTCAATATTCAATGCAAATGAGAAAATGTTGACAAATGGGTGTTTACAAAATATTGAGCAAAATGATTCAATACGGGACTTGATTGACTCTTAATGTGGTTTTGTTAGATTTTTGATCTCACTTTGACATTTTGACATGGCCAATTTCACTTTAGGATCCTGTTGATGAACTTGTTTGAATTTGAAGCGTTGCTTAAATTGATCAAATCTCTTCGCTTTACTTTTGAGCCTTTGTGCTTAGCTTTGATATATATGTCTTACCATGATCTTGCTAGCTCGCGGGCTTGATATGTCGTTTGTGCAATATTAGAGATACTAGATTGTTCTTTTGGGTAATCTCCAAAGCTTCTTGTAATCAAAAATTGAAAAATACAAAAATGAAGCCACTCCATTGCACTTCATGCATACTCCTGCTTATGCTTCTTTTATTTACCTTCTTTCTTTATCATCTGTTGGTTATCTCTGGATGAGAGGAAGGCGTGATTCCTTGATGAATCCATTGTCAAAGGGGGAGAAGATGTGTTAATTAATGAGAAGATATTTCTTTGGAGAAGATGTGTTAATGAAAAGATATTTCTTTGTTGGGGGAGAAGATTAAACAAAGGGGGAGAAATTTTGAGATATATATATATTTTGTTTTACAAAGGGGAGTGTCAAAAGTTGAAAGTTTTTGAAAATCGAGGATCATAGTGAGGGGGAGTTCTTGAGTTGCATTCTTATTGTTTTATTGAATATTCTGAACTTGAATTGCATTCTTTTATACTCACAATGATCATAGGTCAATTGAACAATTGTTCTTTCATATGGACCTCATGTGAGAATTTTGACCCTTTTAAAATCAAAGTTTTATGCTTTCTTTTGCCTTGTCTCACATGCCTATACTATTACGATACCGCTTGGTCATTTTCATTGCTTTTTCTTGCTTATGGACCAAGTTGTGCCTTTGTAAAAACTGCGAGTAAACTCGTTTTCAAACCTCTTACTTACATTTCCTGCATAATTGCCAATGTGTTTATCAAGGGGGAGATTGTAGATTTCATGGGGATATGTTCCGATCTTAGGATGATGTGACAATTGGCAATGGCGTTACGGTTTGTCGTTTCACGTGTTTTCGACAAAGTTACAGAGCTTCTTGACGGGCGGTCCGACGGTCCTTGCACAATGATCCGACCGGTCCCAAATCGGTCGGACCGGCCATGTGGGGTGGTCGGACCGTGGTGACCAAAGTGGTCAAACGAGCCGTGGGCCAAAAATAGGTGTTGTAGGCAAGTGAGGATCCCAATGCACTTGGTCTCATGATTTTGGAGTCTCGATAAAAAATTCTATTGGTTTAAAGTTTCGAGAGGTTTCGGATTTTCAGGGGTTGAAATTCGGCTAAGTCCCAAGGGGCGGTCCGACCGGCTCACAGGGAGCGGTCCGACCGGCTCACCTGGAGCGGTCAGACCGGTAATAACTTGATCATCGGCCAACTTCGTGGCGATGTTGATTGGTTAGGTCAAAGTCATTGGTATCGTGGCATATGGTTTGTATGATGCAGTGTTTGCTTGTCTATGGTTGTGCAGGTTGCTTGGTGGTCAACGACGGTCAACGGCGAGGAGGATCGGGACTAGACTTGGAAAGTTGAGGTCCAGAACGATCGACGATGCCGGGTGAGGTCAACGACTCAAGCGTGACACAAGATGGACAATGGTGACCTATTGGCGAATCCATGGCGCATGGTGAAGCGGTTTAGGTCAAAAGGTTAAAGACGACGCTTCGCGAAGCGTGCGTGTGTGACCCGTTTGTTAGTGGGCCTTAACGGGAGCCCAAGAGAGTCAAACCCTAAGAGTTCTAGGCCTCCACTATAAATAGGAGGAGGTGGTGGCTGCACCATCTAGCTCTTTTCTCTCTCGCCTTTTTATGTTTCAAAACCCTAATTGTCTTTAGGGGAGTTGAGGTGGAGGCTAGGGCTTTTCATGATTTGAGGAGAATTTCGTGATCTTCGATTGACCACTGATCCATGATGGTGTGGATGTAGTCCAGCATCAATCACGAAATCAATCTATGCAAGGTTTGCTTGAGATAAGTCTCTTTTCGTTCTTGCTTTCAATTTCGTATTTTTAGGGCTTTCTTTGATCCGCGAGTTTGTGATTGATTCTTTCACGTGAATTAGCTTGCTGTGATATGTGTGAATCTATCTAGCATCATCTTGATCATCAATCCCTCACGAACAAGCTTTAGGATCAAGTTTTCGTTCTTGCCTAGTGTTAGACCTTCTGTTAATCAATTGGCAATTGCTCAAGATCGTTCCAAAAATTATCATAATATTCGATTGGAATAGGTCCTCAATAGCATATAGAAGGTGTGTGCAAAGTTTCATAAAGATTGGAGTTGAGAATCAAAAGTTTCACCTAATTGCATCTTCGTCATCGGCTGATTTCTTGTTTTGATCGGTTCAGAGATCACGGTTCGACCGCCCATCACCACCGGTCCGACCGATTTGAGCGGTCCGACCGCCAAGACAACGCCGGTCGATCGCGCCCGCAATCGGTCCGACCGGTTCAAGATGAGGTCGACCGCCAAGATTTGTGTTGCTTTGATTCTTGCTGATTTTTGTAGCATTGCTTAGGGGTTTAATTGGATTCAATACTAGTCTTCCGCTGTACTGGTATATTGATCTTCATAGCTTTCTAATAGCTACTGGAGTGAAATTGTATTGAGTTCATAATTTGTGAAAAAGTGCGCGTGCTCCTATTCACCCCCCCTCTAGTCGCCTTTACGGTCCAACAAATATATGCGTGGCTGCTTTGAAGGAGGTGACCGACTCTAGGGTGTTTGGTGAAAGAATTAAATACCATAGATTTGCAAGTGTGTGCTTGTAGATCTATTTATTCTTGGTGATCTAAGGTTAGTATTTGTTTCTAATTATATGCATTATTATATAATATAGAGAGATAGATGATAGCTAGGTTTATCATCCAAGGAGGTTATTGGCAGTTAAGATTTACAATAGAACATTGAGGAGCATGTCTATATACATTGACTTGTGTTGTATTGCATAAAATAATACTGTTTAAGTCATAGTGAGCCTCAGTACTTCTGACTATGTCATGAAATGAATTGGAGGAAGGAAGGAGAAGAAAAGGAGGAAGAAAGACAGGTTGGTTAATAGAAAGAGATCCCGCGGGATATTTGGGATCTTCGTGGCCGTGAACTCTAAGGGTAACGATCTGTAATAATTTATATTTGCCCTGGGTTAATCGCTATTCAATTTTGTAGTATGTTTGGTCAATAGGAAGAGTACGTAGTTGCGTGATTGGCAGTTAAGATTTACAATAGAACAATGAGGGGCATGTCTATATACATTGACTTGTGTTGTATTGCATAAAATAATACTGTTTAAGTCATAGTGAGCCTCAGTACTTCTGACTATGTCATGAAATGAAATGGAGGAAGGAAGGAGAAGAAAAGGAGGAAGAAAGAGAGGTTGGTTAATAGAAAGAGATCTCGTGGGATATTTGGGATCTTTGTGGCCGTGAACTCCAAGGGTAACGATCTGTAATAATTTATATTTGCCCTGGGTTAATCGCTATTCAATTTTGTAGTATGTTTGGTCAATAGGAAGAGTACGTAGTTGCGTGCATTAATCTAATTTATTTGTTACATGCGTTGCGTAGATTTACCAAAGCTGGATGTACGCTAAGAACCGTGTGAGTGAAGAGTACATTGATGGCGTGTCTGCTTTTAGAAGAGCTGCCGAGCAGCATATGTTGAAGAAGGGGATAAAATTTATGTACTGTCCATGCATTGATTGCAATAATCTGAAGATGTTTACTAACCCGGCACAGATCGAAGGACACTTGATTCGAAGGGGTTTCAAAAAGGAGTATACATGTTGGACCAATCACGGTGAAGAGAAGATTATACCAGAAGGTAGTAACATCATCAAGGGAGACAACGATGCCGCTAGATGTGGACTGTGTTTTCGATGAGGGTAGGTCACACGATGACAATCTAGATCAGATGATACGCGATTAGAAGGGGACTATAGTGAGAGAGAGTTTGGTAAATTCGAGGGCTTAATGGAGGACTCGACAAAACCTTTGTTCCTGGGCTACAAGCCAGAATACACAATGTTGTCATCCGAGCTTGAACTGCTGAAATTGAAGGCAAGCAACAATTGGTCCGACAAGAGTCTCACAGCGTAACTATGTCTCCTAGCGGTCATCCTTCCAGAGGGAAACGTATTACCTAGAACCACCTACCAAGCCAATAAGGTTCTTTGTCCATTGGGAATGGAAGTTGAATGAATACATGCATGCCCGAACGATTGTATCCTCTACCTAAAGAGTATGCAGACATACATGTATGTCCAGTGTGCAAAGCATCCCGATATAAGCGTAAGAATCACTCCGATGATGGCGAGGGCATCGTGGTGAAGCAAGGACCTCCTGCTAAGGTGTTGTGGTATCTGCATATAATTCCCCATTTGAAGTGTTTATTTGCGAACCGAAAGGAGACAAGATTGTTGCGTTGGCACTTGGAGGAGCGTAAAAAGATGGAAAGATAAGACACCCTGCTGATTCTGCCCTGTGGAGAAACTTTGATAGGAGCTTCAAATACTTCAGTGTGGAACCGAGGTATATAAGGTTTGGGTTGAGTACAGATGGAATGAATTCTTTCAGTAACATGAGCAGCCGACATAGCACCTCACCCGTGAATCTATATATATACAACATTCCTCCTTGGTTGTGTATGAAGCGGAAGTACATTTTGATGTCATTACTTATCCAAGGGCCGAAGCGACCTGGGAATGATATTGATGTCCACCTAGCACCATTGCTAGAAGGTCTTGTGACACTGTGGAACGAAGGGGTACAGGTATGGGATGCGTACAAACGAGAGAACTTCACTTTACGTGCCATGTTGTTTTGCACCATCAATGATTTTTCTGTCCTTGGTAACATGTAGAGGTTCAGTACAAAAGGAGCCAAAACATGCCCGCACTGCTTACATGATACCAAAAGTGTGTGGATGAACAACTCGCATAAAATTGTGTACATGTGTCACCGTAGGTTCCTTCCCATGTATCACCCATACCGCAAGATAAGAAACAATTCGATGGAAATAAGGAGGACGGTTCACCTCAAAAGGCTTTGAAAGGGAAAGAGGTCTATGTTATGGTTAAGGATAGCAATGTTGTGATTGGAAAGAGATGTAAATTGAGGACTCGTCAGAAGAACATCTGAAAGAAGCGATCAATTTTTTGGGACTCACCTTTTTGGGAGCACTTAGAAGTTCGCTACTACACCGATGTCATGCACGTGGAGAAGAATGTATGTGATATGTTGATTGGTCTCTTACTGAATATTCATGATAAAACAAAGGATAGTGTCAACACACGACATGACTTGGTTGATATGAACATAAGGACCAAGTTAGCACCGAAAGAGACCAATAAAGGATTAGCACCGAAAGAGACCAATAAAGGACGAACGTACCTTCCCCCAACTTGCTACACTCTGTCCTAGGCCGAGAGAAAGGAACAGTGCCATAACTTACATGATGTGAAAGTTCTGTCTGGTTACTCTTTAAGCATGAAGAAACTTGTTTTTATGGAAGATTTAAAATTAATTGGTATGAAGTCTCATGATTGTCATGTGCTAATGATACAAATGCTTTCTGTTGCAATTAGAAGTATTTTGCCGAACAATGTCCGAGTGGAAATCATAAGTCTATGTTATTTCTTTAACTCAATAGCTCAGAAGGTCATCGATCCCGAAGGACTAGATGCTTTGCATGTCGAGGTGGTGACGACAATTTCATCTTGAGATGTATTTTCCTCTATCATTTTTTGATATCATGGTCCATCTCATTGTTCACCTTGTGAAAGAGATAAAGATATGTGTTCATGTGTTCCTACGTCATATGTACCCGTTCTAGGGTAGCACCATCGAAGGTTTTGCAACAGAAGAGGTCATTGAGTTATGCGTCGACTACATGGCTCAGGTGGAACCGATAGGTGCGCCTCTATCTCATCACGAGGGGAGGCTGGAGGGTATCAGAACCATCGGAAGGAAAGAAATCACTCCTGATTTCAACGTGTACATTTCACAGTCTTATAACGAATGAACCAAGTGTCCCCGTACATCAACGAGCACAAAGACATGCTACACCAACAGAATCCAGGCCGGTCGGAGGTTTGGATCATGAGAGAGTACAACCGCCGGTTCAACGAATGGTTAAAGGTGCGATTCACTGGAAGGTCGTCATCAAGTGATGATATGCTGCCATGGTTGGCTAAAAGTGCTAAATTTACAATTGTGATATGGCATTGATATGCCATAAATGAGTACACATTTTATACAACAACTCAGAATAGGAAGAACACAGTCCAAAGCAGCGGTGTCCGCATAGATGCGTTTCACGAGCAGTTGAATACCGCTGGGTTGAGCTCCTACTATAGGTTCGTAGAGGAGATTTGGGAGCTCAACTACGTACTTTTCAAGATCCCCTTGTTTCGGTGTCATTAGATCAAACTTCCACATGGTATGAAGGTCGATAAGTACGGCGTCACTACTATGGACCTCAAATTTGTCGGATACAAGGATGAACCATTCGTACTCGCTAAGCAAGTTGTTCAATTTTTTTATGTAAAGGACCCGGCAAAAAAGAACCGTCATGTAGTTCTTCATGGAAAAAGAAGGATTATTGGAGTTGAGAATGTCATGGATGAGGAAGAGTACAATAAATTTGACGAGTTGCCTCCTTTCGGAGACGACATCAGGCTCGAGGAAAAACTAGGTGAGGAAGCTAGCTATATGCGCTTTGATCATTGTGAAGGGTTAACTTTTAAAATGAAATAGCCAAGTGTAATGAACACCTATTTGGAAAATTGTTCCATTTTAATTAAGAAACTCAACACATGTAATTAAGAAATTATTCCATCTATGATTGCATATGCTTTCTTGTTTTCAGAGGGTATGGCTAGCATTACCTGAGGCTAGCTGAAAAATAGAATGGTAACTTTTGAGTTATAGAAGGAACTATCACATACGGTTTAGTGGAACAAATCATCTATGATATATGCAGCTCAGCGATTCCTAAGGCGCCAAAAAAATTCGTCTCCCACGCACGTGTCAAAAATTCCCGCGCTGAGCATCACAGACGGTTCCGTAATGATATATGTAATACCCCGAATATCAATTAGAGAGAATATTAATCGGGTGAGGGAATTAATTGAAAATTCAAGGATATTGGTGGAATTTTAGAACCTGGGCCTCCAACCCAGGCTAGAACAGCCTAGTGGCCGGCCATGTGCGGGCCAAGAAGGGGGGAGGCGCCCCAAGGCCCAAGCCCATGCCGCCCCACCCCCCTTAACCCTAGGCCAAACTCTTTCCCCTCCCCAAGCCACCACTCCTCCTCCCCAAGACGCCACCCCTCCTTCCCCTTGGCGCCCCCTGCTGCTCCTAGCACCGCCCCCTACCATTGGTGCCACCCCTCCCTGCCCCTTGGTGCTGCATCCCTGCTGCTGGTCTTCGCAAAGGAGAAGTGAAGGGAGATGAGGGGAGAAAGGAGGAGAAGAAGGGTCTTCTTCGTGGGGGATTGATCATCGTCTTCCCGCAAGTCTTCAAGGGTAACAAAGTGCTTTCTCTGTTTGATGATGATTAGATGCGAATTCGATTAGTTGGATTGGATCGAATTGCTGCCGTTAGATTTTCAGTTCTGTCCAGTAGGTTGCGTGGCCGATTTCGGGTTCTTAGAAGCCGAATTTGAGATGTCCATCTTCTAGAGATATATAGGAATTGTTCTTAGCTTTTCGTATCCGCCAAGTACACTTAATTACGGTTTACGAATCAAAAGATATGGTATAATCTTTCCTGCTATCCTGAATTCCTGACGAGAATGAACTGTCAAGTTGTCTTTTAAAATATGATTAAGATAATGTTGTTGTAGAAATTTTTTATAACCTTTCCAGAATTATAAAGAACGCCCTAATCAGAGTTGTAGATCAGAAGTTCTGATCTGTTCTTTACTGCTGTCTTTTTCGTCTAGACAGAATCTGTCTTATACTTTCATCTACCTATTAGTATATTCTTTTAGCTCAATTGGTAGATCTCGCCAACTAGACTTTTGTAGATATGTTCGTTAAGTTGCCTTAGGATCTGGGCTCACCTCGTTCCGAGTCTCAGATCAATAGTTATGATTTATTTCGTGCTGCTGTCCAGATTCGTTTTCTGTGATTGTGTTGTCTATTTCAGAATATGACTAATAGTTAATTCTTGGGTTGTCGGGAAGGTGTTGTAGAACGTTGCTGGTAGTGTCATGTACCATGTTGTTGCTATTTTAAGTACTTACTTGTGTAGGCGGAGAGGCTTCGGGTTTAGGGGCACCTTCGTTGCCAACTAACGCGTCGCAACGCGGAAGGCAAGTACTTTAATCTTCTTAAGGCTAGTGAATGCTGAATGCTTGATGTTCGCACTATGTTTTCTATGATCCATGAGAAGTTTCAGTATTTATGTTCCTTTCGTATTCGTTACTCCATGTTTAAAGATGATGTCTTTCATTATTCATAGTTCATTACATGCATCCATTGTTCATGTTTCATCCACAGGAGTGGATTTCAAAGACCCATCAATTCTAGTATGGGCACGTAAGACCCACCATTCCAATATGGGCAGATTTGGACTCCGTATGAAACATTCTTCATACGGGTTTTGGATCCCCGCATTTTGTTAAATGCGGGCCTATGTGAACACCAACGGGTGTGTCACTGGCTATACCGGTATAAGCAGAAGTGTAGTTCATTCATTCCATTCATTCATATGTTCTTTTTAGTTCTATGTGCATATCCTTAATTATATTGTATTGTTCATATTCAATGTAGTTCCACTTATTCTTTGTACTTGCTGAGTCTTGGACTCATTCTTACCTTTGGTTGTTTATTCTAGGTGATCGCTGTTGAAGTATTCATGGGAGGGAGTAGTCACACATAATTCATTCACTTCACAACATTCAAGTTTCAATAATATGATTTTGTTCCTGTCTTTTATTCGCTAAGTGATGAATTGTAATAATTAGAGAATGATGATGAATGTTCTATTCCTCTACGTTTTGGTTGATTAAATAATTGCTTGTGATCCATGTTTACCTCTTTGATATGATTATCTTAGTGGATTCTGGAGACTTGGATAATTGAAGTTTGTGAACTGTCATTGGATTCATATTATATTCTTCTATTTGTTCTATTATATGTTGACCTTTGTATGCCATTAGATGAGTTATTGTTTAAATTCTTCTGCAATTTGTATGTATGTAGATTCTTTAGGTAACATTTTGGCTTCCGAATAGCCAGGGTGTTACAGTTGGTATCAGAGAGGGCTTTAGGTCCGTGGTAAATAAAGTATTAAAATGACACACTGTGCACAGTAGGTGGGGTTTGGGAAATCCATTGCATCCGTATTTCTAGTGATGTAGTTCATTATGTTGTACTGTATCGAATTGCTTCTGTACTATCCTTCTTGTTGTTAATCTATGATATGATGTGATATCCTATATCCATGAATTTATTCTATGATTGTCATGAGACGATCCTATATATTCATAATTGATTACATTGGTTATGCGTGTTGATAATGGATGTTAAGAAGTTGAGGTCGTGGTTGTTACTCTGGGATTCACCAGGTTACACCATCGTTCGTGGTATGTGGTTAGGGGAGTAGTTACCCCGAGTACCATAGTTTCAGGTGTTGAGCATGAGTTGCTTTAGAAAGTTGTTCTCTTCCTTGATTTCTGAATTTGGCAAATTCTTGTCCGGTGGTGGTTGATGAATTTCTCTTGGATTCATGGTTCATGGTAGTTGATGAGTTTCAATGGGTCTTTAATGGTTCTCTGAAACAATTATTGTTTTTCGACTGTTGAGTTGATTTTACTACTCGTGATCTTCGTCAATTGGCAATACTGATATTTCCATGGTTGTTCCTTCTTTCTCATTGGAAAAAAGCGACTCATTTACTCGTTTGATAGTTTGGATAATGAGAGTTTTGTGTTGCAAGTTCTTTGACATGAGAAAGCTTTGACTCCATGTATTTCTTTTGGATCATTCCGCGTGTTGAAGTTTAATGCATCTCTTTTCCGAAGAAAAGTATCAAAACCCTTTTGTGGTGCCTTGTTGTGAATAAGTCGAAGATTGTAATCAAACAAAATGGTTGGCTACGGGTTTCTATTGGTCCCTTTTGTTTTTTAAAACAATTATTGTATTTCTGACTGCTGAGCTCTCTTTGCTACTTGTAAACGTTATTATTGACAAGATCGTTCTCTTACATGATAGTCCTATCTTTCTTGTTGATAAAGGTGACCTGGTTATCCGTTTCGTATTTTGGAGAATGTGAATTATCTTTTACAAAGTTCATTGAAGAAAATTTTGACTCTGCTTATTTCTTTTGGAGTAGTTGGAGTGTTGGAGTTTCGAACCTCTCTTTGAAAAAGAAAAGTGTCGAAACCCTTTGTAAGGTTTTGTGGTCTTATGTGAGGGTTTGTAAGTAAATAAGCTACACTACTACAGAAAAGGTCATCACAGACGGTTCGTAACAGTCATCACAGACGGTTTTTGAACCGTCTGAAATGTTATGTCTGAGATAACAGGCGGTTATCACAGACGGTTGAAAACCGTCAGTGATACTAATAATCGCTGCACGGTTCGTAGCCGAACCGCTCGCGATTATGTAGTATCACGACGGTTCGTTGTTGGAACCGTCAGGATACGGAATAATCACGAGATTTGGTTCCACCACGAACCGCTGCGTGATTATGTAGTATCATAGACGGTTCGTTGTTGGAACCGCTCGTGATACTACATAATCACGCACGGTTCCGCATACAAACCGCTCTGTGATTATTAGTATCACAGACGGTTCAGAGTTGGAACCGCTCGTGATAAGAAATATCACGCATCGCTTCAACTACAAACCGTCTATGGTTAAATATCACGCATTTGTTCGTTGTTAGAACCGCTCGTGATAAGTCCTTTAACCTAATTGAATTTTTTCGTATTTTCACTAGCCTCGTGAATTGCTAGCCATGCCCTCTGAAAACTAGCAAGTAGAAACATGTCACGTAAAATTGCCGACAACTCAAAGTGATCATTTAACTCAAAATCAATTACAAAAGAATGTTTCAAGTATATATTGTCGCTAGAGTTACAAATTGAATTACAACCACCAAAGTGAATTACAATATTGAATCAATCGTTTGAGGTCGCTCATCGGTGTCGACGGCGTGAAACTCTCCGTTGGTGTTAACTATGTCCGCTTTGATGAAGCCACGAGCTCCTCGAATGTGCGTGACTCGTCCATCTCGAGTGCATTTAACTCTATGTTCAAGCCCTGTCGCTAGCAGGAGTAAAGTAGTAAGCATATATATTTAAATTTATAATTAGGAGATAATTATTACGAGATTGACAAACCTGGGGATCGTTCGTCCTAGAAGCAATCAATAGCTGCATATGATGGCATACGAGAATGCGATAGGTGATCTCGCTTTTGTCTTGGGCGACCGCAAAAATAGAATTACATATATATGCACAATACCGAGACGCAATATTACTGAGTATGATATATGATTATTGTGTTGTAGCGCATCGAAATCGCATCCTGTGAGTCGTTGTGGCGGTCGTTCCTTGTATAAACCTCCTCGGCAACATAGCCGATGAACGCCCTACATGATTCAAAAAAGTTATCCTTGTCCATTTAAAACGAAGGAAGACTACAATAGAGTTATGTGCGGAGGAAGACTACATACCTGTCGAGTATTTCTTTAAGAATGGTGAAGTCGTGATTTTTGTTGAGTAGAGAATCAAGGTACAATACCATGTTCCTCTTTGGCACAAGAATCAAGAATCCAAAGGAACCTACTCGTATGTCGCTATAGTCATATAAACCTATGTTGAAACGTAATTTGTATAGCAAATATTGAAGCACTTACTGGTTGTAGGGTACCATTATGTACTCCCCGCCGCTCGAGCAAGCAATCCCATTTTTATGTAATTCTCGACGAGGATGCGCCTTGGTTGATTGTTTGCTCGAGACCACGTAGGGTCGAGGAAACCCACCGTTCTTTGATTCGACGGCACGCTTTCATAATGTATCCGCATATAGCGATGAGTTATGATATTTATCGGTATCACGTGAGTGTAGAAATTGATTGCACACACTTACGATGTCCAAAGATCGTAGAAGTGAGGCGCCGAGGCGCTTAGGTTGTATAAGTCATATAAGTCTTCAAGCCCACGACGGCGGCTGTGCTCGTGGAGAAAATGCTCCTCCCGTGATCCGACGGTGATTCCAAGATGACCCCTTCGCCCGGCCTTGCGCAAGTACCAATCATGCAATGCTTGACAAGCTACTCCCGAGCTCTTTATTTCGCGCGAGACCAACGGACTTCCGAGGAGTATTTCACGGGTTTGGGAGGTGCCTTAATGTTCTTCGATTTCGATTTCTCCTTAACGAGGCGGTACCGAGGGACGTCTTCCGTGTGACGCCTCGTGGACCGATATGGTGACACGCTTTTCTTGTCCCTTTGTCGCCTTCTCGACGGAAGCGATGTGGCGGCCTTCAAGCTTTGGTTGAGGCGACTCATCGACGAGGGTCCTATTGGAGAGGCAGGTCCTCTCGCCATCGCACATCAAGGGTCCAAAGGCGATGTCCTTCTTGGGCCATCGGATAAAAGTGTGCGTGGCATCCCCTAGTGTTCGATTTCTTCGTTCGGGAATCTCCAATGGATGGCTATGAAATTGTCATGGACCATGTCCACCGCACTCGGCGTAACCTCGCGCCACCGGGCACCGTCTTCAGATCGCCCCTTCCCGGTATGGATACACCATACCCCGCCAAATTTCAATAGGAATCGACCCTACTATCCTCACTTGAGCTTGCGGCGTCGGCTCCTACAAAAGCGCATACAATTAGCTAAGGCGCCCTATAGGTCTATCTTTGGAGCACTCCGAGATGTACATTACCTCGATGCCGCCGATCGGTAATTGCACGCCGTCATGTCCGTAATTATGTGTGGACGCGACGCCATCCGATGTCGAGCGGGACTTGCTCCCAAATTAATGGGCGCTTGCGCCGCATGAGTTGATTTACTTGGTTCGCAAGTTTGTTATTTGTTCTTGAAATTGTGAAATAATCACATGTTCCAACCGAGCCGTGGTCGGGTCCTTGGATCTCTTCCTACTCCTATACGTGTCGGAGTTGTGTGGGAATCCATCCTCCAAGGTACGTAAACCCCAACTCCTCGCGTGCGACCCGGTGCTCCTTGTTTCCTGTACGTAGACAGACATCATTCTCCTGTCCTACTTCAAGGAACCTTCGAACATGCGGAAGTCAATTCTTCCCGCAAGAGAACATCATGTTATTGTAGACACCATGAAGTTATGAACTTATTAACAATTAAGTGGTTCGGAAAATTTACCGACGTTGAGACACCGCCTCGTCTGCGGGTTTGTCGAGAGATGTTGCCCAAGACGTGGTCGATGCCCTCGCTCTAACCAGATCGAGCGCGCCGTCCGAGATCATAGCAAACGGTCGTGCAGCGGTCCTCGCCCTCCGCCGCCATCAAGCGTGGCTTTACCGCTGCACTCAGCGGTGCCGAAGTCCGTGGGGTGAGTGTTTTGTGCTGGATAGCTCGGCGCCGCACTTTGCTCCCGAAATTCACCGCCGCCTTCATCTCGCACGGCGCGCCCATGTATCCCGCGACAAAATTGATACGCCGTGAAGGGCGTCCCGACCCGTGTTCACGCATCGCGTGACAAGCGTGCTCTTGAAGGTCCTCCACGCGTGGGACATCGCCAGCCGGCGCGTGCCATCGCACACGCGCTCGGTCCGCCGAGGAAAGTGAACGAGGCGTAAAGTTCACCCACAACCGGTCTCTCTGACATCCGCTAGAGACTTCGTGTTGGGGTGGTGATGGGGACCCGCTCCTTGCAAGTACCCCGCAGACGGTCCGAATCTCGCACCGCTTGGGACTCGGCGGGATCCCGACGCCATCGACCTCCGTGATCGCCATGCGCCCGAGGGCAATTTGATATTCCTCGCCTTCTCGCTGCGTACCACCTTGATCGGAGATCCAGACGCATTTGGCGACGCCGATGACGGCGCGAAGACGGTGCCTCTCGCCATCTCGCTTACTTGCTATCTATATAAGTTATGTACGCAATTATTACATAGTATATAAAATAGCACCAAATCCTAACAAATCGCAACCAAAATACGTTATAATATACTACACGTTTTCGTCTAATTAGCAAATCCAACGTGGATCTACACCATATAAGAGAACGTTGATGATAAATACAATGTTATGCCCAACATTAATGTAAGGAGATCAACCATAAGGAGCATAATGTACATATGATTGATTATGGAGTGTGCTCTCGAGAGAGAGTTGCAAAGAAACTAGCCTTTGCCATCTCAACCCCATTGTCAATAATCTTAATAAATTGAACTAAACAACACAAATTCACAACTTGAGCTCTAAATAATGCTTAACTACTCTGTCTAAAGATAGCAAAGCCAATAGACCACTCAATAAAATTATGATTAACCAGGAGATCAAGTTTGATCACGAACAATACTCCAATTCTCCAACAGTTGATCACGAACAATACTCCAATACTCCAATTCTCCAATTCTTATAATAATAGAAAGAATTATACTTTTATTTAAAACGGATAATTTATGTGTTACACACAACCAGGGAACATGCAACCCACACCAGAATAACATGTTAGAACAAACTGAACTATCTCCAGCAGATTCTATATCCAATGCATATAATCAGAGCGCCATACTGAATGGCACAAATGAACAAGGAGATCGATTGAAAACTCGGCTACCAAAGAAATGTATACATAATGAACCCCAAAGACATGCTATGGATGAGACTATGTAACAAACCAACAACAAGACAAGTGTACTACAACCAAGAGCAATTACAAAACAATAGGACTTTTTCAAAGGCACATGAGTCATACTAAACATGCATGCGTACATCTCTCTCTCAGTGAGCCAAATAAATATGATATATCATCTCTCTCAAATAAATAGCACTTCAAGAATTCTTCAATCCAAATCTCCAAAAATTACTGGAATTTAAGAAAATTTGAAGCGATCGTGGCATAGTCGAATTTCTAACAAAATCATGAGTTCAATATCCGCAGAAATTGTAAAAATATTTTCAAGTCTCAATAACCTTGTGAGATACAAAAATCAAGATTTCATTTATTGAAATATATCGCCCTATCTTGTCTGCTCACAATCTAAGGTGCATGGATGTAAAAAATTGTCAAATTCGTGCACGATTTTTGTCATAGCCACTGAATTGACACATAACCACAATAACATCACACAATCTTACATACACAATAACACCGCTAAGTTTAGTAGTGCTATAGTCCTTAAAAATCAAATACAGAGCACCAACAACAAAACAAAACAAAACAAAACATCTTGTTGCTTCGTGTGTTACCTTACGATGTTATGTGCAAACAAAGAGTAGGTGCAACCGGGTCTGGGAGGAGGGGCGCCGGGTCGGGGAGGAGGCGCCGGGTCTGGGAGGCGCCGGGTCTGGGAGGAGGGGCGCCGGGTCTGGGAGGCGCCGGGTCGGGGGAGGAGGGGCGCCGGGTCGGGAGGCGCCGGCCTGGGGAGGAGGGGCGCGGGCCTGGGAGGTGTTCGGGAGGAGGCGGCAGAGGACGACACCGATAGGGTTAGATCAAAACCCTATCGGTGTCGTGAACCTTATATAATCAAGAGGCATCACAGACGGTTCTAGAGGGGAACTGCTCAGGATGTTTACACATCACGAGGCGGTTCTCGAGGCAACCGCTCGTGATGTGGAACATCACAGACGGTTCCCTCAAGAACCGCTCTGTGATAAACATCACGCACGGTTCTTGAGAAATGCTCAGTGATGTGTAAACATCACAGATTTGCTCATGAGAAACCGTCAGTGATGTTTACACATCACGCATTTGCCTCGAGAATCGCTCAGGATGTGTAACATCACGACGGTTCTTGAGGGAACCGCTCGTGATGTTTCCACATCGCATACTAGAATTTTGCAAATAAGCCCTCTGTGTTTTGTGAAATTACAAAGGGTACTCAATTTATATCATTCAGTCCTTGGGGCCAAAAATCTTTTAGATTAGACCTTAGAATTAACACATTTTGTTCTAACACATGGAAATCCTGCAAATTAAACCCTAGAAGAGTTCTCGTTTTGTTATTTAGTATTAAAGGATTTATTTAATCACTAGAATTTGTACTGAATGTTACTATTTGAGTAAATTGTTTATATGTTGTACTCGAATGTTTTGACTCATGTGTCCTATTTATGAGTCAAATGTTGTTGTTTTGCATGATATAGACAACATGACTCGTGTAAGAACCATACCAACAGGGGTTCCTATAGTTGAGTCATGGTTGCTTCACTATCTCTACCGGGAGTTGGAAGTTAAAAATCACCTCGTTGATTAGGACATGCATACCATCCTAAATAAAGATGGTATGCTTTTGCAAAGAAACAAGATGGAATCAATTATTCTTGGTATCAAGTGTTTTTCTCATAAGTGGTATCGAAGTTCGCATAAGTGGAATAAAATACTTGACAATTGTCATCAATTTAAAGATCATAAGTCCATAACACATTAACACATGACAATGGAATAAATTAGTTAATTACAATGGAGTAAATTCTTAATTAAAATATAGCCCTTCATGATGATCGACGCATATAGCTAGCTTCCTCACTGGGTTCTTCCTCGAGCCCGATGCCGCTCTCCGAAAGGTGGCAACTCGTCAAATTGATTGTATTCTTCCTCGCCCACTACATTCTCAACTCCGACAATCCTCCTTTTTCCATGAAGAACTACGTGACGCTTCTTATTTGCCGGTCGGTTACATAGAAGACTTGAACAACTTGGTTAGCCAAGACGAATGGTTCGCCTTTGTATCCGACACGCTCGAGGTCCACGGTAGTGACGCCGCATTTGTCGACCTTCACCGTGGGAGATGGACCCAACGGCACCAAATAGGGGATCTTGAAAAGCACGTAGTCGATCTCCCATATCTCCTCTATTTGCCCATAGTACGAGCTCCTCAAATTTATCGGCATCGATTGCATCTATGCGACACCGCTGCTCGCAGACCGCTCTTCCTATCCCGAGTGCCAGATAAAATGTGTACCCATTTATGTCGATCCTTGCCATGTGACAATTGTAAATCAGGCCCTCTTGCCAACCATAGCAACAGATCATCACTTGATGACCTCCGAGTGATTCGCGCTTTAACCATTCGTTGAACCGACGGTTGTGCTCTCTCGTGATCCAAACCTCCGACCGGTCCGGATTCTCATTGGCGCACCATGTCTTTGTGCTCGCCGATGTACGGGGACACTTGGGTCATGTGTTGCAAGACCGTGAAATGGGCTTGAGCGCACGATCCAGATCGGGAGTGATTGATTTCTTCCGATGGTCCCGATACCATCCAGTCTCCCTCATGACGAGATAGAGGCACACCAATCGGATCCACCGAGCCATGTAGTCGACGCAGAACTCAATGACCTCTTCCGCTGCATAACCTTCGATGATGCTGCCTCCGGCCGAGATCGATTCCGTGACGTAGGACTTGAGAATTCCCATGTACCTCTCGAACGGGTACATATGACGAGAAACACAGGGCGCATATCTTTATCTCTTTCACAAGGTGAACAATGAGATGGACCATGATATCGAAAAATGACGGAGGGAAATACATCTCAAGATGACACGTAGTCGCCACTACCTCTACCGCAGAGCATCTAGTCCTTGGGGATCGATGACCTTCGAGCAATTGAGTTGAAGAAATAACACGACCTCAAGATTGCCACTGACCTTGTTCGCAAGATACTCCTAATTGCAACAGAAGCATTTGTGTCATCAAGACACGACAATCATGCGACTTCATACCAATTAATTTCAAATCTTGCATAGAAACAAGTTTCTTAATGTTAGCGAGTAACCAGACGGACTTTCACACCGCAAGCTCGCACGCTTCATTTCTCTCGCCTTGGACAGAGTGTAGCAAGTCGGGGAAGGTACGTTCGTCTCCAGATCGGTCTCTTTCGGTGCTAACTCGGTCCTTATGTTCATATCGACCAAGTCACGCCGCATGCGTAACACCATCCTTTGTTTTGCCACTAATGTTCAAAGAAGAGACCAATCAAGCTATCACATACATTCTTCTCTACGTGCATAACGTCGATGCAAAGGGCTAACTTCTAAGTACTCCCAATAAGGCAAGTCCCAAAAATTGACCGCTTCTTCCGATGTTCTTCTCACGGGTTCTTAATTTACGCCCTTCCCAAGCACAACATCGATATCCTTAACCATATCATAGACCTCTTTCCCACTAAAAGCCCTTGAAGTCGAACCGCCTTCCTTATTTCCGTCGAATTGTTTCTTCATCTTGCGGTATGGGTGACTCTCTAAGGAACCTACGGTGACGATATACGCTTTCTGCGAGTTGTTCAAACCATACACTCTCGTAGCATCTAAGCAAAGTGACAAAGCTTTGGCTCCTTTTGTATCAAGCCCGATAGGTTACCAAGGGCGTGAAAATCATTGATGGTGCGTAACAACATGGCGCGTAAAGTGAAGTTCTCTCGCTTGTACGCATCCCATACCTGCACCCTTCGCTCCACAAAGGTCACAAGATCTTCCAAAGAATGGTGCTAGGTACACATCAATATCATTCCTGTGTTGCTTCGCCCTTGATAAGTAGTGTCATCAAAATGTATTTCCGCTTCACACGTACCAAGGAGGAAGGTTGTACATACATAGATTCACGGGCCAAAGCTATGTCGGTTGCTCATGTTACCGAAAGGATTCATTCCGTCCGTACTCAACCCTAACCTTATGTTCCTCGCTTCCGACCGAACTCTTCAAGCTCCGATCAAGTTTCTCCACCGACGTAATCAGCAGGTGTCCGAGCTTCCCATCTTTCTTACGCTCCGAGTGCCAACGCATCAATCTTGCCTCCTTTCGGTTCGCAAATAAACGCTTCAAACGTGGGATCACAGTGCGATACCACAACATCTTAGCAGAGGTCCTTGCTTCGCTTTAGCAAGATTCTTCCGCTTGTATCGGATGCTCAGACACGGACATGCATGCATGTCTGCATACTCTTTACGGTAGAGGATGCAATCGTTCGGACATGCATGTATTCTTTCTACTTCCATTCCCAACGGACAAAGAACCTTCTTAGCTTGGTAGGTCGTGCTGGGCAACACGTTTCCCTCCGGAAGGATGTCAGCTAAGAGACCTAACAACGCCATAAAACTCTTGTCGGACCAACCATTGCTTGCCTTCAATTTCAGCAGTTCAAGCACGGTTGACAACCTTGTGTATTCCGGCTTGCAGCCAGGGAACAAAGGTTTCCCCGAGTCCTCCATTAAGCCCTCGAATTTACAAAACTCTCTCTCACCGTAGTTCCCTTCTGCATCGCGTAGCATCTGATCCAGATTGTCATCATGCGATCTATCCTCATCAAAAGCACATTCCATACCCTGCATATCGTTGACTTCTACGATGTCGCCATTATCGACTTCCCAGATAATCGCTCTTCACCGTGATCGCCCAACATGTATATCCTTTTTGAAACCTCTTCAGATTAAGTGAGCTTCGATCTGCGCGGGTTGTTAAACATTTTCATATTACCGCAATCAATGCATGGACAAGACATATATTTTATCCCCTTCTTCAACATATCCTCGCTTTCGTGGCTCTTCTAAAAGCAAACACGCCATTAATATACTCTTCACTCACACGGTTCTCAATGTACATCCAGTTTCGGTCCATCTACACATTAGTGAGTACTCTATATTAATAAACCGCAAGTACCCTTTATAATGACCAAACACATTAGTGAGTACTCTATAGCAAATATAAAGGGTTACAGATCGATCGTTACCCTTCTCTCCAAAGTGGCGCAATGTGGGAGGAGGCAGCAGATCAAAAACCGAATGGGCCGGGGAGGAGGAGGCAGGGTAATACCAAAATGGGAGAGGAGGAGTTATGTAACAACTCAAAATGGGGAGGACGCAGCAGCAGGAGGGTGGCGGCGTTCAAATGGATTTAATAGAAATGGGACTGTCGGCAGCGGACGCAGCAGCAGGAGGGTGGCGGCGGTTCAAATGGATTTCATAGAAATGGGGACTGTCGGCAGCGCTACTTATAAGCCTGATATATCACAGACGGTTCTTTAAAAGAACCGTCTGTGATATGGGGATATCACAGACGGTTCTTTTAAAGAACCGCTCAGTGATATGTTTATATCACGCATTTCGCCGCTTAACTAACCGTCAGGATATTTCGCGCACGCTTCGCTAAACAAACCGCTGCGTGATACAAATATTATCGCGCACGGTTCGCTAAACGAACCGTCGTAGTTATCATCACGCATTTCGCTTCGCTTAACGAACCGTGCGTGATGACAAGAGTATCACGCAGCTTCGCTTAACGAATCGCGGAGGAGTCACGCACGGTTCGTTAAACGAACCGCCTCGTGATATTTATATATCATGCACGCCATTAGCAAGAACCGCTCAGGATATTTATCACGCATTTGCTCTTTTTGAACCGTCTGTGATGGGGTGTCTAGTATAGCATGTTCTGTAGTAGTGCTAATTGATAATCTATAAAATCAAGTTGGATTATTAGCGTGTTGCATAATTAATCTTAACCGATGTCCTCAGTAGTGTAGCTGGTTAATTTTTGTTGCCTTGCAATGATTGCATGGCGAGCTGTGATTTAGAATATATTTATTCCTGATTAGAATCAATAGGGCTCTAAGAAGAGTGAATATTAATATGAAACTATCTCGTAAACATCTACTTGATGATCTTACATAAGTGCTAGACTTATTTATTTTCTTGACATGCTAAGATTGTTGAAACCTTATGCTTTTGCCACATTGAGATTTCTAACATTCTTGACATAGCCAGGGTGTTACAAGTTCAATACCGCTGGGTTGAGCTCCTACTATAGGTTCGTAGAGGAGATTTGAGAGCTCGACTACGTACTTTTCAAGATCCCCTATTTCGGTGCCATTAGATCAAACTTCCACAGGGTATGAAGGTCGACAAGTACGGCGTCACTACTATGGACCTCGAATTTGTCAGATACAAAGACGAACCATTCGTACTCGCTAAGCAAGTTGTTCAATTTTTTTATGTAAAGGACCCGGCAAATAAGAACAGTCATGTAGTTCTTCATGGAAAAAGAAGGTTTGTTGGAGTTGAGAATCCCATGGATGAGGAAGAGTACAATCAATTTGATGAGTTACCTCCTTTCAGAGACGACATAGGCTCGAGGAAGAACTGGGTGAGGAAGCTAGCTATATGCGCTTTGATCATCGTGAATGGTTAATTTTTAAAATGAAATAGCCAAGTGTAATGAACACCTATTTGGAAAATTATTCCATTGTAATTAAGAAACTCGACACATATAATTAAGAAATTATTCCATCTATGATTGCATATGCTTTCTTGTTTTCAGAGGGCATGACTAGCATTACCTGATGCTAGCTGAAAAATAGAATAGTAATTTTTGAGTTATAGAAGGAACTATCACATGCGATTTAGTAGAACAAATCGTCTATGATATATGTAGCTCAGCGATTCCTAAGGCGCCAATTTTTTTGCCCCCACGCACATGTCAAAAATTCCCGCGCTGAGCATCACAGACGGTTCTGTAATAGAACTGCTTGTGATATTTATCACACACGGTTCTTAAATATAACTATATAGGATATGCTCTCTTATCGCAGACGGTCCTGGAATAGAACCGTCAGTGATATGCTTTCGACCAGTTAGTGGTCGTAGCTTTCTTATCACGCATGATTCTTAAATATAATCGTCTGTGATATGCTCGCTTATCGCGGACAGTCCTGGAATAGAACTGTCTATGATATGCTTACGACCAGGGGGTGGTCGTAGTAAAGCCTACGACCACAGAGCTTATCAGACGGTTCTAGAATAGAACCGTCTGTGATATGATCGATTTTCGCAGACGATCCTAGAATAGAAACGTCTATGATATGATCGCTTATCACAGACAGTTCTTTAATATAACCATCTGTGATATACATTTATAAGTAGGGGGCACCGCTAGGGTTTGCGTCCTTACTCCTTAGAGCACACTCTCCGGGTTTGCGTTCTTACTCCTTAGATCACACTCTCCAGTCCGCCTCCCCAGCGCCATTACTTCTCGTGTTCCTCCCGAACATCCTCTCTCTACGTCGTCGTCCCAACGCCGTCCTCCTCCCCGCGTCGGTGTCCTCCCTCTGCAACCCCCGACCTCCTCCCCGCGCCGACTTCATCCCTCTACGACCTCGATGACGTCGCCGCTGACCTCAACAACGCCTCGCTCCCCCGACCTTGTCTCCCTCTTCGTCCATGCCTCCTGTCTAGGTACAATCACCACTTTTGATTGTGCTAGTAGGATTTTCAAATTGTGCTATTTTGATTGACTCCAGCTTGCATTGTGAGATATTACTTTGTTAATCTTGCGAGATAGCAAGTAAACGAGATGGCGTCCACACCGTCTTCTTTGCCATCATCGACGTCGCTGGATGCATCTGGATCTCTGAGGAAAGTGGTACCTGCGCGACATGCCAGAGGAATATCAAAAATGTATGTGGGCCGAATGACCATCACGGCCGTCAGTCCCTCTGCTTCCCTAGAAAGCAGCGGCAGCATTCCGGATCACCTGCAGTATACTTGCAAGGGAACGGGTCCCCATCACCACATAGAAATGGAAGGATGTGACGGACGTAGAGAAAGCGCAACTATGTACTAAAATTACAATGTCGTTCGAGATCCCACGAGAATTCTCCGAACTCGTGCACAATTTCAAGCACAGATAACAACATTGCAGAAACAAATGAATCAAATCCTCAACCGGTCGCAAGAAGCCCCCGTGATTTTTGGAGCCAGTCCCCCTTAACATCTGAGTAGCATCGCGTCCACACCTGCACTTTCTGAACTTGGCGACGCCAATTACCTATCGACCTCATCCAGGTAATGTACATCTCTGGGTTGCTCCATAGATAGACCTGTATGACGCCTTAGCTAATTATGTATCGTTTTGTAGGTGCTCACGCCCTGCAGGCTCCAAGTGAGGCTGGTTGGGTCCATTTATGTTGAGGCTGGGCGAGGGGTGGTGTTTCCATGCCAGAAAGAGATAGTGGTGCACAGTGCTCAGTTGATGTAGGGTTACGCCAAGGTCCAGGTGGACATGATACATGATAATTTGATGTCCGTCCCGCTGGAGAAGCGTCCAAACGAAGACATCATAACACTAAGGGATGCCTTGCACACTTTTGTCCAGTGACCCAAGAGGAATATTGCCCTGGACCATGCAGTGCTGCGATCTCTACACAACCGTGCCTCGATGATTCCACCTCAACCCTCGCTTCAGAAGGCCTCCGTATCCCCTATCGTGGAGACGACGCCGAAGAAACAAGAAAAGCTTGTCGAGTCGTCTTCCAGGAAGACAACTAGCACACAAGGCGCTAAGGCCAAATCAAAGAATATTAAGGCACATCACAAACCCAAGACGTTCTCCCTCGAAATGCCATTGGTCTCCGACACAACATTACGCCGCATTGGTTTGGCTTGCAAGACTTTGCATGTCTGGTACATGCGGCATACAAACGAGGTGAGGGAAGGTCGGCCTACTGGATTCACTGTCAGCTACAATGAGAACCATTATCACCACAAGTCGGGCTATTTCGTCGTGTGCTTCGAAGAGTTATTTGATCTATTCAACCTCGACGGCATCGACGCCTCACTTCTACGATGCTGGACATTGTAAGTGTGTACAATTAAGTTATACATTCACGCAATACTGGTAAATGATATAACTTATTGCTTATGTATAGATACATGATGCAACAAGTCAGGCGATGGCAACAACCGGTGGGTTTCCTCGACCCACATTTGATTTCAGAGCAATGCATCCACGAAGACGCAAACTACGTCGAGAAGTACATAACGCAGGGATTGCATACTCACCGCGATAAGGACTACATACTGGTGCCCTACAACCAGGTGTAGGTGCTTCACTACTTGCTATACAGATTTTTTTGTTCTTTATACGCAACACGAACTTTGGTTTAATGACTAAAGCGACATACATGAGTAGGTGGCACTGGGTCCTTTTAGTCATTGTACCAAAGTGGAACAAGGTAATATACATTGATTCCCTAGTCAATAACAACCACGACTTCACCCTTGTGCAAAAAGTACTCGACAGGTATGCTCATTTCCTCCATACATAACTCCACTGTAGTCTTCCTTCATTTAAAATATCCGAAGATAACTTTTTGAAATCACGTAGGTCGTTTAGCGCCTATGTTGTCGAGGGAAGGACGCACAATGAGCCGGGCACCACACAGCGACACATGACGCGATTTCTGGTATCTGCTATAACACAATAATCCTATATCATACTTCGTAACCTGGCCTCTCGAACTGACTGTACCTGTATCGTATATCACACTTCTATTAATGCAGTGCCACTAGCAACTAGGTTAAGGCAACATATCTGCATTTTACGTTAGTCGCATATGCTAAAAATCACGAGTGCTAAGACGAAGGATCCAGAGGTTTGTCAGTCAATCTCTTAATAATTATTTTATAATTATGAATTTAAATATACATGCTTACTACTTTACTCTTGCTAGCGACAGGGCATAAAAATACCAGAAAGTAGCTTCCATCTGGACTTGCTCGTGGAAGTTCGAGGACTGCTCTCCACCTTCATCACGGGGGAGATCATTAAAGAGAGTGGAGAGTTTTGCACCATAGACACTGATTTATTGTAATTCACTTTGAGTTATAATCAAATCACTTTGTAATTAGATAATTAAAGTGACTTTGTAATTGATATTGAGTTTGTAAATCACTTTGAGTTGTTCTATATCAAATCAATTGTGATATATCTGTTTTCTGCATGCTTGTTTTCAAAGGGCATGGCTAGCATTACCCGAGTCTAGTCGAAAAATCAAAATATATTTAGGTATAGAACGAAGTATCACAAACAGTTTTGTGGAATAAACCATCTGTGAATGATACTCACAGACGGCTACTACTAACAACCGTCTGTGATATGTATACAATCACATACGGCTACTACTAATGCTTGTCTGTAATATTATCCAATTACAGATGGCTACCACCAACAATCGTCTGTGATATGTTACATATCACAGACGGCTACTATCAAAAATGTCTGTGATATCCTACATATCACAAACGGTTTTTAGTGGAAACCGTGTGTGATAGTAGGCCTTCATAGATAATTTTAACAAAAAAATCGTATGTGATATGTGGGATATCACATACGGTTATTTGTTAAAACTGTCTATGAAGGCCTACTATCACATACGGTTTCTACAAAAAAACATCTGTGTTGTTACTTTTCACAGATGACTCACAAATCGTCTGTGATAACTGTGTGTTATCATAGACACATAGATTTAGACGGTTCAAAAATCGTCTGTGATGACGGTTTTGAACTGTCTGTGATGACCCTCTCCGTAGTAGTGAGCGCGCGTCGAGCTACCAGTAATGCCTCTTGGTCCGAAGCACGAGGGGAGGAGGGCCATCTGTGTCCCCGGTGATCTACAATTTGCACCGGTGATGCTTGTCGTAGAAGGATTCCAGTAGCTCGGTAGAGGCATGGCTTGCAAGAGATGAAAGACACAAATTATTAGTGAATAAATCAATAATAACGATGAATTACTAGAAATTAAAAATTATAACTAAATACAGACAACAAATTAATATACAATAATTAACTACATCCAAATTGATTACGACTATTAACTACGACCAAATTAATGGCGACCAAAATAATTACAACTAATTAAGTACGAACAAGATAATTATGACTAAATTAATTCAAGTAATTCAATGCCACTAAATTAATTAGTTAGAAATAAATAATTGGTACTACGACTAATTAACTCAAACTAATTAATTACGATTAATTAATTAACTAACACTAAATAATTACAACTAATTAATTAAGATTGATTTAACTACGACTAATTAATTTCAACTAATTAATTAACTAACACTAACTAATTCCGATTAATTAATTAGTATCTAATTAACTACGCCACGAATAGTTACGATAAAATGTGAATGACTAAATTCATTACCCCTAAATAAGCACAACTAACTATGACTAATTAACTAACTACACAGTTAATAAAGAAAATACATACGATAAAAATAATTACCTGCTAATATGGTCGCTAATGACGGTTTTAAACAATCCTTAATCGTCCGTGAAAATGAAATCGATAGAGCGAGCGAGAACGAGAGAACGAGGGAGGATGAAATTTTGCGTAACGTCTTGCCGTCATCTCCAAATTTATAGCTGCCCAACGCAAATAGCGGTCGACCGCGAAGCGACGGGAGGAGTCAGATTCCCTCCTACGCATGGTTTGCATGCTTGCATAGCCAAGATAGTGAGGCGACAGGGAATAAAGTGTCAGTCGACAGGGAATAAAGAGCAGCATCCAGCGCAGAAATGCTGAGGTGGAAGTGAGTCTGTGGCAAGGAGGAGTGGACGGGGGGCAGTTGGCGCGCACAGGCAAGCGGGGACTGACAGAGGCCACGTTCGGGCGACACCCGGCTGGCCAGCGCACGTCCAGGCCAGGGGCACATGGGAGCACGCACGTCCAGGCGACACGCGTACGGACACACGCTGTTCGGGGTAGGGGCATGCGGCAGCACCGTGTTCGAGCAAGGGGCGACGGACAAGGCCTTATTCGAGCGATGAGTGTCCGTAGCAGCCATGTGTCGAGCACACACCAATCCGGGCTATAGACACACGTCATTAGGCTTATATCCAGGCTAAGGGAGAACGGTGCAGGACACACATGCAGGACACACACGCAGGACAGCGTGATTTAAGCAAAATCTCGGTGGGACTAATCAATATTCTGTAACGGCAACGCACATAGTAAGCTGTATGTAATGTGTATCTCTGCATGCGTTCACGGTGCTGCGCGGTAAGAATAGTACCGTGGTGAGTGAGGGAGCTAAGGGAGTGGTGATCCCAATGCGGCCGGACTAGCTAGTACTAGTAGCGGCTATGTACGCAGGTGCAGTCATATGCTACTACTGGTCAGTCATATGCATGCAGATGCAGTGCAGTATACTGGCGTAGGCCCGGCCGGCCACGGGCAACGCAATCCGGACGGCCAGTCTCTCTCTTCTTATCTCTTTCCCTTCGTCTCTCTTCGTCTTTCTCTCTCCCCTAGCTAGCTCTCCTTTAGTCTACAGTCTCGCACTTCAGCTGCCTTCCTTTATTTGGACAGACATTCTATGGCTCCCCAACTCCACTGCTCCTCACCGTCCTCCATTTGTCCAACAAGCGCGCGCTCTCTCTCTCTCTCTAGAGAAAAGGAATGCTCGTTAATGCAGAAAATTTATTGGGCATTACCATGACGAGCGATCTTCACCGTCTCAAAAGTCAATGGTTTAAATCAATTACTACATTACCTACTATAGTTGATCTCCGCCATCATGTCGGACGCCGTGGGTCCAGACAAATGTTTTTGCTACAGTAAATTACTACAAGCATATGATACGTTATTGCTACAGTGTTTTATTGCTACAGTGTTTTACTGCAAAGTACTGTGCATCTCTTTGCAAAATGATGTTGACACTGTAGCCCTTTGCAGTAATGCAGAGGGAGTACTGGATCCATCTATATGGATTAGGATCGTATGCAATGAAGGAGTCAATGTAGAGGATTTACAGTGTGTGGACATTAGGAGCGATCTCAACTGTTGGATCAAAAATAAAATATTGAGATCAATTACTGTATCATTTATGCTACAATGTACTTTTTAACTATTGCTACGGTATTTTGTTCTCGTGTTGTAGGATCCGGATCCTCTCTCTTTAGATTAGCTGCTTAATTAATATCGACTCCCTCCATTTTGGACTGCTCATCGATCGATCTAGCTAGCCACCTATAGCCCATTCGTGAGCTGCTGCGCGCAGGATGGCTAGCTGGTTACGCTTCCTAATTAATTCCATCTGCTACTCACAAAGACTCATGGATCGATCGAAACCTTTCCCGGCTGGTTAGCTGTCATGTACGTACATGCTATGTATCATCTTAGGACATCTACCGTGTGAGATCGATGGTTCTATCGGCGCTAAGAATTCTCGCTTCACACATGAGCTAACTTTATTTCCCCCCTCCAGTGTTTAGTATCTTTTTCACACTCCGAGATAGGTCTCACCGCAAATTTTTTTAAAAAATGGAATTCTCTCCTCTCCTCTCCTCTCCTCTCCCCACAAGTTTTTCTCGCTGGATCCTTATTTTTCTCGCAGGCCACCCCCTCCCTCCTACCTCAGCACCCGCCCCTCCTTCCTCTCTCTGCACTGGCCTCCCCGCCCCTCCCCCTCGCACCGGTCGCCCCCACCTCCGCTGCTTGCACGAGTTTGATCTGTTGGCTGTGGCGGGCACGACGACAGAGGTTGACGGATCTAGAGGCGCCGACGGGCATGGCTTCCTCGAGCTTGATCCAACTGAGCGTGGTTGATGCGGCAGGCATGGAGCAGATGTCGTTAGATCTGGAGACGACGGCGAGCATGGTGAGGTCGGGCGAAAGCGGTGGCCTCGACAAGGCTTCCCCCTCCTGGTGCGAGCATGATGGCAGCCACATTTTTTTCCCGCTTGGTATCGATTACGGGTTTGGGAGCGGTGCCATCTTTTGTTTTAATGTGTGATACCAGTACCAAGGAAAAAGAGAAAGCCTTGGTACGGCTGAACGCCCTCAGCACACACTGAAGATGCTCTCAGTTGCCTTTGTCCTGGCATCTCCTATATATCCACGTGTTATCCTTACTAGATCAAGTAGTTGATGCATAGTGGCCGGGGTTGAGTAAATGTGACAAGGACATACGATGAGTTGTTCAGTTTGTATCAACTGTTGAGGCAGTCATCGTATCATTCTCAAAGAATTAACTTATTTGCCGACCTTGATAACCAGCTAGCTAGTTTAGTGCTATAATTGAATTGTGACAGGCTAGTCCATCCATATATTAGCAGGTTCTATACACATCCAAAGAGCTGACGCAAGGAAGGTCGTTCAAGGCTTCAAGTAGGCAGAAAAAGAGAAATGATAGGTACAACCAGCCTAATCCTGGAGAATACATATCATGTGTAAGCGCCTATATATATGTATACGTACATGCACTTGCAACCACACACAGCTAGCATGTGTTTATATTGGATTGCAGTCCTAAAAAAACACATAAAAAACATAATATGTTAGTTCTCTAGCCATCAAAGTTCTAAACTACTAGAAGTATTTGACTTCTTGCCCTTGCACCTTCATCCAGATAGAACCAAGAACGACTTGAGTCCTGTTGGAGATAATTATCCCATGGCGGAAACTAAGAGGTCAGAGACTAATTTCCACGCATATTTGATTTTTCTTTTTGAGAAAGATCTTCGTAATATGCTCGGTAGATACATCTAGATTCAGTGCCATATGTATATACAAGTGTGGATCATATGGTCACATTTAGGGTTTTTTGATCGGTGCCCTGGGCTCTATATATGCCTGAAAAAAAGTGATGCCATGCGAGGAGGTAGCCTGTAAAGTAGATGATTTTTATCTGGCCAAACAAGCTTACACATGTGGTATTTGATTGGAGACCTAAACCTATAAAGAAAACATAAAATTAAAAAAATAATGTTTCGAGTATGGATTAACGTGGTATGTTGGATTAATTAAGCCGTTGTTGTTGTTGTTGACTGAAGCTCAGACGACCGATTTGAAGCTATCGAGGGACTCAGGCCAGTAAGGCAACCAAACAATCCTGCGACCGGAGAAGATATTTCTCAACACTGACGGTCGATCGACAACCTGCGACCGGAGAAGATATATATCACCGGCCTCTTGTATTCCATCGGCATCGGCATCGGCTACGTACATTTCATTCATGTGCCCGCCGCTCCCATGTATCCTGCTTGCTACCCTTTTATACGTGTACTGTGAAAGTGCGTGCATGTATGTAGCTAGCTAGGTAGACTGAAAAGAAAAAGGAGAAAGAAAAGGAGAAGGGGCCTGGACTGGAACTAACGTTTCCCATCCTCCTTTTGCTTCCCTTTTGCTTTCTTTTCTAGAGCTAGCTAGCACTAGCAATCGTGCAAGTTGTATCACACGCTATCTATCTGTGTATCTATCATCCCGTCTAGCTAGATCGATCGCTATGATTTACAGGGATTGCCAGGCCTTTTTGACTGATTAGGATGTATCGTGCTGTGCCGGTGTCGTCGTCGACGTGCATATCGTCCGAGCATCTCGCGCGGGCCCCGCCACAACAGTGTTGCTGATTGTTCCACGATGCTGCGCGCGCGCGGAGGAGTTTTCGGCTAAAATGGGACGGCTTTAATAAGAAATAGCAAAACTAGTCTTTTCTTGAATAAAAGAGCAAAAATAGTAAAATGGTATCCATAACCCTACCCTGCCGCTCTCCACATGTGCGGCGGGTCACCTGCCGAACATGGATATCTCGGGCAGCGGATGACCTACAGCGCAATAGGGGCGCGGCAGGTGCTGCCTCACATGGGAGAACAGTAGGAGCTTTCGTGCACGAAAAATGCGGGAGGGAATACGTGCCGACTGCCGATACGTCCATGATGCTATTCTTACCATTACGTTTGTGGGGAGCTAATTTTGCTATTTCAAATCAAAACAATGCTATTTTATCCTAAGAGACGCGCGACAGCGAGCAATAATAATATTGATCCCGCCCGGCCAAAAGGAAAAAAGTTCCTACACGTTCTTCATTTTTTTCCACATGATCTAGACAAATTTTATATTTATAAATAAATTTCAAAAAGAGTTACTATACAGATGAGATTGGTTTCCTTCTGAAAAGAAAACACACTTTTAGCTAGCAACCTGGATATATATATATATATATTTGTGCACCATATACCATATTTCATGTCGTCTACAGTAGTAACATATGTAATCTGTTCCTTTTTGTGCATTTTTCTATCAGGGCTCGTGCAACACCGATGGAAGCACCCCCATCCCATCCCATCCGGCCACACTGCAATGATAGAATTAAAAAGGGAGTCAAAACTCGACAAGAAAAATCAAAAGAAAGAAGTGGCCATCACTCCAGATTATCCTGTACTCACGTCATGCAGGTCCGAAGGCATGGAAGGAATTACACCTGCACCATAAATAATATTACATATAGTATCTTGGGGGACCTAGCTACCTTGTGCAAGCTTGAATCTTGATGTAAATTCTTCATTCGGATCCATCATTTCCATGTGAGATGAAATGGTGAGAACAATCTGTATGGAGTAGTAGTATGATCCAAACTTTGGAAGACAAAATGAACAGCTGCTACACCATCCCATCACAAGATAAGAAGGGAGGCAAACCAAACAAACCCAACAAAACGAAAAAAAAAAAGAACCCAACTAAACGAAAAAAAAGAACCACCTGGAGTATTTCATATCACTCTCTCATTCTCACTCTCACTCTCAGTCTGGCTAGCTAGCTATACCCTACTACACCCAATACTATACCTTCCCCAGCCTCACACCACACCACACCACTGCCTACCTGCCTAAAAGGTGAACCTATCATCTCCCCCAGCCCATCGATCTCCTCCCCTCCCTCTCCTCCAGCACTGCCACCAGCCACTGTTCGTCCACCTCCCTGTCCTCTCTCTCTCTCCTCTCTCTCTCTCTCTCTGCAGGTTCTCTGAAGCAGGATGACTTGACCACCTGAGCATAGCATTCGTCCTTGGGCTGGTATTGTTTGGAATTTGGATGGAGCTGAGATGATTGGATCACTCACAAGCAGCTAGGATTCCTGCCAAGATGGGCTGGGGGAGACCGCGCGAGCATTCACACACGCTGAGGAGACCGCGCGAGTACTAGACCAGAAGCAGCAGATTCCGACCGGTATGCATCGATCTCGTATCTTCTCCTTTAATTCCTCCATTCGATCGATCTCCTGACCTAGCGATTAGCTCGCTTGCATCAGAGCAAGAAATGATGCCTCTTGGTTGTACTGACTACTGGTACATGTTGCATTGTGCAGGGAAGAGAGAGAGAGAGAGAGCGAGAGCCGTATGGATAACCACCACCACCACCACCACCATCATCACATGATCCCGGGCCAAGAACCGTCGGCGGCGGGCGGCGCCACCCAGGACAACTTCTTCCTCGGCCCGGCGGCGGCCGCCATCTTCTCTGGAGCCGGGGCCTCGGGGGCCGGCTCGTCCTCGTTGGGCGCCGGGGGAGCCGGGAGCTCGGCCGGCGGCGGCGGGCCTTCGCCGTCGAGCTCGTCGCCGTCGCTGAGCCGGTACGAGTCGCAGAAGCGGCGGGACTGGAACACGTTCGGGCAGTACCTGCGGAACCACCGGCCGCCGCTGTCGCTGACGCGGTGCAGCGGTGCGCACGTGCTGGAGTTCCTCAAGTACATGGACCAGTTCGGCAAGACCAAGGTGCACACGCCGGTGTGCCCCTTCTACGGCCACCCCAACCCGCCGGCGCCGTGCCCGTGCCCACTGCGCCAGGCCTGGGGCTCCCTCGACGCTCTCATCGGCCGCCTCCGCGCCGCCTACGAGGAGAACGGCGGCACGCCGGAGATGAACCCCTTCGGCGCGCGCGCCGTCCGGCTCTACCTGCGCGAGGTGCGCGAGACGCAGGCGCGGGCCAGGGGGATCAGCTACGAGAAGAAGAAGCGCAAGAAGTCGGCGTCAGCGTCGGCCGCGGCTGGGCCGTCGTCCGAGGGGAGCCCGCCTCCCGGTCCGTCAGGCGGCGGCGGCGGCGGCGGCGACACGTCGGCTTCGCCGCAGTTCATCATGCCGTGAGTTTTTCCTAGGTGATCCATCGCCATCCACATTGCCAGTGCTGGTACAACAACGTACAACAAGGCCAATGTTCCTGCCTAGCTTCTTAATTGGCTTCATCTTGCATTTTGCGAAAGATTTCTTCTCCACCTCCTTAATTTCCATTTGCTTCACTTAATTTAAGTAAGGTCATGCGTGAGTACTAATTATTTGGTAGCTGTTTGAACTTGTTTTGTTTGGTTATTGCTAGCTCCTGGAGGAGGTTGCAAGAACAGTCTGAGAATCTCTAGCTAGCTAGTAGTTGTTGTTTTCGGAGAAATTTGCAAGAACAACAGTAGCAGAAGCTGTAGAGGCATAGCTAGCTAGTGGTAGCATCTGTGTGTAGAATTTGTTCTTGTAATACTTTTGCTAAGCCACAAGTGGAGTCCTTTGCTACAGCTAGCTAGCTAGCTATTGACAGCAATGCTTCGTTCATTCGTGTACGACTGCTGCTGCTGGTTAATTTTCACTTCTTAGGAGAGCATGCAAGAGGGCAAAGGTCTGAGTGATTTGAAATGCACGGTAGTAAAGACAGGACAGACATATGTTACATGTACTCTTGTCTTCTTGGAATATTACCCATATTCCAATTACATGTTTATTGTTTTAACTTTTGTTATATGTTGTATCATGCCCCTTGATTGTGTCATGAGCTGCATAGCTAGCTTGTTTTTCTTTAATTTTTAAGGGTTGCGATGCAAGGACATATTGTTCAAACTAGCGTTTGAATGGTAGTACTAGCTAGCTGCATTTTTACGATGTGCAAATGAGTAGCAACAAGGAAACAAAGTCAAGCAAAAAGAAGCAAGAAAGGAGTCTTTTGAAAAGAGGAAAAGATGAGAGGCATGCACGGAAAATATATATGAGTTCAATTGTGTATGTGCCATAGTACAATATATTGGGCATACTCCTATTTTAGCCCATGCTTTGATGCTTCTGTCTCCCTTTCCTTATTCATGTTAGAATTACTGAATTTGGCTTGATTTGTCTTCACTTCTCTCTTTCCTTACGCATGAGAGTAGTATATTTCTATCTATCTACCATGCATGCACTCAATCAATATTGATCAAGTTTGGGAAACTACAAATCCTCTGCGGTTAAAGTTAATTTATATTCTTTGATACTGCCTAACTTTATTCTTTTTCCCCTGAAAACTATGTATTTCAAGATCAGTCTAGTGTCGTTATCAATCAAGTGCATGCCATATACATATTCTTTCATTTCATCTACTAGCTATCCCATGTATATGATATAAAATTGCTACCAAGCTAGGAGCACATTCACAATCCTGTTTAAACAGTTGGTGGATCTTAGCCCTTTCTTAGCATCTATAACTGTCTTAGATTTTGTTTGTCCCTTCAATGCATAGTTGAGAAAAATGTTTTTGATATGGATAGGCAACAGACGAAAAAAAAAACCTATTCCTTCTTCTACTTTGATAAAGTATTTATATATTATACCCTTTTCCCGTAAACAGCCAAACAAGAGGATATCTACTTGATTTCTGCAGTAACTAATGTAGTAATTCCTTTTGGATTTTTGGTATTCAAATTGAATTGTTAAACACACGACTTCAATCTTTCTGTGAATCGATGTCTGATTGATATTTCTGTCTGTCCCTGTGTACAGCTTGCATGTTGCCGTTTCATCTAGCTAGTGTAGTACATTGAATAGCACAGTATTGTAGATGTTTTGACTATTTGCCTTCCTTGACTAGTATTGTACTCCAGATGGTTTGGTAGGTATATTTCACAACCTTCAAAATATCCTCATCCACTATACATATTCAGAAAGATCATCCACTGTATATATGTTCATGAAATGCATGAGCAGACATATAATATAAATTTATAGGCATGCATGGCTCTAATTAATACTCCAACTAATACGATAGCGATGAATAGCTTATTCTGCGTGTGGTCGTAGCTTGGGCTACGGTGCACGCAGCCTAGCAGCCCACGCTTCCCCTGTGCTATGTGCGGTGCGCTAGCACCCGCATCCCCCGCTCGAGATTGGTAGTAAAACCCTCACGTGTGCGTCAAAACGGCAGTAAAAATGGCTTGTTGGCCCACACTCCTCCCTCGCTACGCGTGGCGCGCCAGCACTCGCACCTCCCGCTCGAGTTCGGTAATAAAACCCCCCGTGTGCATCAAAAATAACCAAAAGATTGCTCGGTGTCGTTCTAAATTTAACGGTAATACCCTACCAACACGTAGATGGGGGTGAAAATATATCAGTAAAATGTTCACGCGTTACTTCTTCAGCACGTGCCACCTGCACAGCTGGTGCTGCGTGTGGGGGAAGACGCGCGGGATGGCAGCAGTCATGGCTGAGTTCTGATTTGTAGTATAATAAAACACATTAGACAGTGAAACTCCGGCAGAGACGCAATATTTTTTTTTACCAACATTGACAATACATATCGGACCAGATACAGAGATCGCAGTAAAGAACACGTACGATAGCCTGTAAACTTGATCGCCATATGTAGTAATTACATTTTAACGGTATGAGAATCACCGATTAGCATGCAGATGGGGTCTTTGCCATCCATGCAAGTTTGGAACGTCTTAAATAGCCACTCAAAGAATACTGTCTTCTCATCATGGAGCAGCGCAACCCCCCAACATGATGTTCTGCAAATTGTGGTTGGAGCTAACAAATATAGACAGAGGCATCTCGAACTAGTTCGTTCTGTAGGTTGTGTCGAACGTGACGATGTCTCTGAAGTCAGCGTATTTTGTGCGGCAGATCGTGTGGCTCTAGAAGACGTTTTTCACAACGTCATCATCATCCACCTGTGTGTCGTAGTAGAACTTGTCGTTTTGTGAACGACACTCCTTGAAGATAGCCATCAGTTTGTTCACATCGTCGGCGTGATCAGTGTGCGTATTCACAGCTTTCCTGGTTTTCCTGGGTTTAGTCAGTTCAATGGATGGTAACTAACAGTAAACACACTCAACACGGCAGTAAAAAAATAGAATATGGGGGAAAATAGTAAGTCCAAACGGTCGCAACAGTAATAACATGAATAGGGAAAGGACGGTAATTCGTCACGATCACACAAGCAAAGACAATGATGGGACACAATAAAAACCTATTTTCTAGGTCACTCGCGGTGAATGGTATGCTATGCTGCCCCATGTGCATCTCCGACAAAACATTCATCATAGGATTGTGAGGGACCTTGCTGTCCTGCACGGTGTTGACGAGCTCCATCAACGAGGGGTCAAAGTTCTTGTGCGACTGCATGAACGCGACCAAGGATGACATCCTAACTAGTGGATGGTTGTGCTCCAACACAGCCCGCTTGATACATACGAAGCCATCTGTCGGGCTCTTATGTAGCTTCACAAACGCCCTGCACCCAATCCTGTTGAAGGTCTTGCTGGCCCGCGTGAGGTTTTACTGCCGTTTTGGCACGTGCGTGAGGGTTTAATGCCGTTTGTTCTACTGTCGATCTCGAGCGGGAGGCGAGGCGTTGGCTAACCACGCGTAGTGCGGGGGGAAGCGTGGGTTGCCAGGCCATGCGTAGAATAGCTATTCAGCACTCGAGCGCTGAATAGCTCTATATATATCTTGTTATGGTAACATTTGCGCTAATATGATCTTATGACTTTTGTTTTTCCAACCCCAATGTAAAAAAAAATAACTCCTGTGCAATTTAAATTTAAATATTTTATTCACATTATTTGTAAAAAATTGCTATTTCATTGGTAGACCATTTGCTCATAATTAAATAAACTATAAATAAGAACTAGTAATTTACAGTAGGTGATTTATAGCATCAATACATATCCAAAAGCATATGTCATCTGGATAATGTCCAGTAGGTGATTTATAGCTTTATTAATCATGCAGGCAAGCTCTTAACTAGTCTCTGAATTATGTTGCTAGCTAGCATGGAATCATGCATGTCTCAACTAACCATACGCATGCACCATATATTATTTTAAGTAATTAAGGTCAATTGAGTATTAGCCATGAAACCGGCCATTTCCCTTTTTTTTCTTGCTGGTTTGATCGTTCGTTGTACACATATAGTTAATAGTATTGTTTGGGTAATCATTTTCAACCTTGAATACTGATAGATACAGATGGTACAGTTAGTGCCTAGTGGGTATATGTTTTATGTACCTTTATTTAGATAATACTAGATTAAGCATGCTCTAACTTCTGAAGTGCTAAACAGAACTGCATACGTACGTAGGTGCATGTTACATGTATATGGTACCACTACCGGAAAGCTGTAATATGCCGAGTGTCTGGAGTTTTGCCGAGTGCAATCTATCGGGCACTCGGTAAACAACCACTTTACCGAGTGCCTCCATGGTCACACTCGGCGAAAATTAAATACTCGGCAAAAAAAATATTTGCCGAGTGCTGCCAATAAAACACTCGGCAAAAGACACTCTTTGCCGAGTGTTGCCAATAAAACACTCGGCAAACATAAAACACTCGGCACCAACCGCCGTCCGTTAGATGTCAGCCGCCGCCGTTAAAACTTTGCCGAGTGTCTGGAGCTGACACTCGGCAAAGAGCTCTTTGCCGAGTGTTTTGTTTGCGCCACTCGGCAAAAAAAATAAAAACCTTTTCCTTTCCTACCTTTCAAACTTTTTCTACTCTCCACATACAACATATGGTACTCCATGTTAAAATTTGGTATATTTTTCTATTTGTTTGCTATAATTAATTAATTAATTGCATTTCAAGCAATTTTTTGAATCAAGTCAAATTTGAACTGCAATTGATTCAAATAATAGGAAAAAATGAGTAGAAAAATGATATTCATGTTATTCAGCCCGGTTTGAGGCCTTACATGAAATGAAAAGGAATTTGAACATCTTGTTTAGGAAACACGACCACGAACGTTTGGTGAATGGTTTTAAATTTTTAAAAAGCAAACAAAGTCTGAAAATCATGAGATTTGTCAAGATGTCATGATATCATACGTGGAGGCTGTGGTTAAAAATTTATAAGATTTCGCATGAGTTGTCACGTACGATGCTTACAAACCGAAGCATTTCTGAAGAAGAAGCGTAGAGTTGAGAAGGATTCGGTAAGATTTGGAGTCAAAGTGACGGTCGAATTGTGGTTTGACTACAAAAGTTTTTGTATAGGCAATAGACAAAAGAGATTGTTTCATGTGAAATTTTGGTAATTTTTCGGATCCGTTTGATAATTTTAATTTTTAAACTGCAATTATAGAATTTTAAATGATATAAATTGAATTTGAGCTATAACTGCATGAAATAATGGTATAATGTTCGTAGAAGCATCGAATATGCATTGTTGAGTGAATTTGACAAGGTATTTTCGAAGTACATTCGAACAAATTTGTAAAACACGTTATGGAAAAGAAAGAGAGGAAAGGAAGTTTTATTAAAAAAAATTGTTTGCCGAGTGCCTTGCGGGCGACACTCGGCAAATGAGGTGTTTGCCGAGTGCCTTGTGGGCGACACTCGGCAAAGGAGGGGGGCTTTGCCGAGTGCCAGATCGGGGCACTCGGCAAACAATCCACATAACAAAACGCGGCCCGCGGCCGCGCTCACACACGCAACATCACACGACCGCCGCTTCCGCCCGCGCGCCCGCGCCGCGCGCGCGCTTCGCCCACGCCCCGCGCCGCGCGCCGCCGCCCGCGCCGCGCCGCACCACGCGCGCCGCGCCGCGCCTTCACGCCGCATTCGCTTCCTCGCCCGCCGCCGCCTCGCCGCCCGCCGCCCGCCCCGCGCCCCGCCGCCGCGCGCCGCCGCTGCCGCGCCGCGCGCCGCGCCGCGCCCCCGCCGCCGCCCCGCCCCGCCGCCCCGCCGCCGCCGCCGCCGACGATTTCTTCTCCGGCCGCCACCTCTTCACCGACATCGACGGCGACAACTCCCTCCACTCCACTGCGGCTCCTCCTCTGCTCTTCTTCATCTACTACTGCTCTGCTCGGTTTACCCCCAATCCCTCTTCCTCTCTTGTTACTTTTCTTAATCAATGCTCTAATTTCTGTTAATTGTGCACTGTTAATTATACAACTGTGATTTGTGAACTGTGAATATTGTGTATATTGTGGCTCAACAGGCCACGCAAGTTTATTATCTCTAATACCCGTGCCAAAAAGACGACCGTCTTAAGGCTTGAGATGTTGTGTACAAGGTATCGCCACACGGTAAACTACCTGTCCCAAACAATGAAGATTACAACTTTGACCCAAACACATATGACGGAGAGTTCTTTCAAGAAGAGGGGCTAGAAGGGAGTTTTGAGATAGACTTAACCGAAGCGATCGGAATGGAAGTAGACAATGAAAGGGTTGTTGACGAGGACGCTGGAGATGAGGTTCAAAATGTGA